>CAWUFW010002668.1:0-1200000 GCA_963921515.1 Calotriton arnoldi
GGACATTTCACTCGTACAAAACCATAGAAATTCCCCCGTTATAGTTAGTTCAGCTAACTATAACTCGCGCGCTCCACAATGCACTGCTGATGACGTCACATATTACATCACTCATGACATGGTCAGTGACATCACTCATGACATCACTGATGACTCCTCAAATGACATCACTGATGACATCACTGATGACATCATCCTTGTGATAGAGTGGCAGACCTCCTCTCACCCTAATATAACCTTTGATACACACACTCAAAAATACAAACTAAAATTTTCAAAACAATGGACATACCAATACCAGTTACAACACACCTATTCAGTAATTCCAAGATCTACACACACATCCACTCATTCACCAACAGTCCCTATACAGTCACTCATACATGTACTCACTCATCATATGTACTCATACACCTATACATCCTGTTACACACCGCCACTCATCCATAGAGTTACTCACACACATAGTCACACATGCAAACAAAGTATCAAACATCCATTTACTTGCATATACAGTTATACACACACTACCACACTTACTTCTACAGAAACTTACACATACTTACTCTCTTAAACAATCACTTATAGAAACACCTACTTATTTGTACAGGAACTCTTCCAATCTCTCACTCTCACATATACTCAATTATATAAACCAATACTCACATATACTAGTTTAAAACATATGTAGTTACTCATAAAGACACTATTGAGACAGTCATTCACTCACTAACACACCCATACACATACTCATCCACCTATACAGTCCTGAACACATGCTGTCTTCAACACATACAAACGGGTGAGTCACTCATTCATGCATCTATGCACTAAGTAATACCCCCCACCGAACCATACAGACACTCAGACACTCATACTGATACTCAAAAAACCAACTAATAACCCATATAGACACTCATGTAGCTACTCACCAACACATGCAGCCACTTATACACAAAATGAGAGACTGATACAGATATTTTCATATTTAAACATTACTCACTAACCCATGTATTCACTAAGATACACTTAGTCAGTTATACAATAAATTTTACCGAAAAAAATCATCCATTTAGACACTTATATACCCATTTATTCTTCCATCGACCTTGAGATATACATAGATAAAACATATTTAAGTTTCAGAAAAACACACATTCACTGGATGATGTCATCAGTGATGTCATCAGTGATGTCATTTGAGATGTCATGAGTGATGTCATGAGTGATGTCACTGACCATGTCATGAGTGATGTAATATGTGACGTCATCAGCAGTGCATTGCGGGCGCGCGAGTTATAGTTAGCTGAACTAACTATAACGGGGGAATTTCTATGGTTTTGTACGAGTGAAATGTCCAACTAACTATAACGCCCCTGAAACCTATGGTTTTTTCAGTGAATTTCTAAGGTTTTTTAAATGCTAATTTCTAACTATAACGTGCCTGAAACCTATGGTTTTTTCAGTGAATTTCTAAGGTTTTTAAATGCTAATTTCTAACTATAACGTGCCTGAAACCTATGGTTTTTTCAGTGAATATATATATATTTATTATACTATGTATACATGTGAAAATGTCTCGGTCCCCTGTTTGCCTCGGTGGCACGGAAAAAATAGGTGGAACTGACGTCAGCACGCCGACGAGGTCCTCTTATGGCTCCGATGATGTCATACGGTGTCATGAGCGGAGCCGTGCTCGTTGACGTGGGAGAGCTAGGAAAGAATTTCCGTGGAATACTGGTGCAGGGGATATTCACCTAAGTGTTCAGGCTAGTCCTTTGGGAGCAACTGTTTATGTTGCCAATCCAGAAACCGAAACCAGTGATCCGAGGGCAGAGGCCCTGCAGATGGCACACGAGGTGGGGTGCCCAGTCGTGTGCACCGGCGGGGCAGCGAAGTGACAAGCACCACAACCCACAAAAAAGGTAACGAGGGCACTGAATAACACAGGATCTTCTCTTTGTATCTGGCAGGAACAACGAAGTTAAAATGCCCTAGTACCAAAATGTAGAATTAGTGCTACAACGGTCTTCAAGAGGACCTGCGATGCCGCTTCTGCCTCCCGTACCCTGGAGGCTGCACATGGGTCACGCGGTACGGTCATACTGCGGTGGGACGCAGACTCGTTGACCTCTCATGGCACAGCTCCACACTTCAGGGAGGACGCTTTCCATTAGCTATGTTTTCTAATGACATGTCGCGCCGGCCCGTCCAACAACAGAACTCCTTTAGATCCAAACATACTCTTCCACTCTCTCACCGGAAGTGAAACCAGGCCACGCGGACACTTTCACAATACAACAGCCGGGAATGCACTTTTCGGTAAAAAAAACACATTCCTTCCTCCTAATTAATCAAATAAACGTCTCACTGAAGAACAGGGGCCAGGTTCAATCGGTAAACAGCCGTTACAACGACTTTTTTAATTTGCGATACCATTACAACGCATGCATTACCACGCATGCGTTGTACATCACGAAGTCATTACTACGCATTTTTTTAGAACGCATGTTCATTTACCAGGCATGCCTTTACAACGAATTCTGTTGTAAAGGTATGTATGGTAAATGACCATGCATTCTTAAAAACATGTAGACAATCCATGTCTTTGTAAGGAAACAGAGGCTGTTCCGTTTCCTCACAACGACGTGCACCGCCCCTCAGAGATGATGTGAAGCAGGAACCACGAGGAGAGAGGAACCATGAGGAGTGAGAGGTAAGGGGGATTGGGCATGGGGTGGGGGTTTCTTTCTAGGGTTTATGGTAGTGCAGTGGTGTTTGGGTGGTGTAGGGGGTCGTGCTGGGGGTAGTGTTTTAGGGTTTAGGGTAGTGCAGTGGTGTTTGGGTAGTGTAGGGGGTCGTGCTGGGGGTAGTGTTTTAGGGTTTAGGGTAGTGCAGGAGTGTAGGGGGTCATGCTGGGGGTAGTGTTTTAGGGTTTATGGTAGTGCAGTGGTGTTTGGGTAGTGTAGGGAGTCGTGCTGGGGGTAGTGTTTTAGGGTTTAGGGTAGTGCAGTGGTGTTTGTGTAGTGTAGGGGGTTGTGCTGGGGGTAGTGTTTTAGGGTTTATATTAGTGCAGTGGTGTTTGGGTAGTGTAGGGGTAGTGCTGGGGTAGTGTTTTAGGGTTTAGGGAAGTGCAGTGGTGTTTGTGTAGTGAAGGGGGTCATGCTGTGGGTAGTGTTTTAGGGTTTAGGGTAGTGCAGTCGTGTTTGTGTAGTGTAGGGGGTCATGTTTTAGGGTATAGGGTAGTGCAGTTGTGTTTGGGTAGTGTAGGGGGTCATGCTGGGGTTAGTGTTTTAGGGTTTAGGGTAGTGCAGGAGTGTAGGGGGTCATGCTGGGGGTAGTGTTTTAGGGTTTATGGTAGTGCAGTGGTGTTTGGGTAGTGTAGGGAGTCGTGCTGGGGGTAGTGTTTTAGGGTTTAGGGTAGTGCAGTGGTGTTTGTGTAGTGTAGGGGGTTGTGCTGGGGGTAGTGTTTTAGGGTTTATATTAGTGCAGTGGTGTTTGGGTAGTGTAGGGGGTAGTGCTGGGGTAGTGTTTTAGGGTTTAGGGAAGTGCAGTGGTGTTTGTGTAGTGAAGGGGGTCATGCTGTGGGTAGTGTTTTAGGGTTTAGGGTAGTGCAGTCGTGTTTGTGTAGTGTAGGGGGTCATGTTTTAGGGTATAGGGTAGTGCAGTTGTGTTTGGGTAGTGTAGGGGGTCATGCTGGGGTTAGTGTTTTAGGGTTTAGGGTAGTGCAGTGGTGTTTGGGTAGTATAGGGGCGTGCTGGGGGTAGTGTTTTAGGGTTTAGGGTAGTGCAGTGGTGTTTGTGTAGTGTGGGAGGTCATGCTGGGGGTATATTTAGGGTTTAGTGTAGTGCAGTGGTGTTTGGGTAGTGTAGGGAGTTGTGCTGGGGGTAGTGTTTTAGGGTTTAGGGTAGTGCAGTGGTGTTTGGGTAGTGTAGGGAGTCATGCTGGTGGTAGTGTTTTAGGGTTTAGGATAGTGCAGTTATGTTTGGGTAGTGTAGGGTGTCGTGCTGGGGGTAGTGTTTTAGGGTTTAGGGTAGTGCAGTGGTGTTTGGGTAGTGGAGGGAGTAGTGTTTTAGGGTTTAGGGTAGTGCGCCCAACCAGCCACAATATCCGTGGACAAAGGGGATCCTGACTCTTTGGAACGCTCCGTCAATTGAATAATTTGGGTTAAGGGCCCTACCACGTCCAAGACCTATCAATTCCTTTCTTGGGATCCCTCATATACTTGGAGAAAAAGGTACATAGTTTCTCATCAATTTCAGGCGTGTGTGCCACCTTCCCCTTCAGTGAGGGCCTGGGGCATTCTCCCCTCATCCTATTCCTGACCTCCATTTCAAGGGGTTGATGGATTTTCCCCACCACATACTCTGCCACTTTGGCGTCAGGTGTCCACTCTGCCGACCTAGGATGGTAAATTTGGGTAGGGTCGAACATGTCCGAATGGACCCCGTCCCCAACCGGGGACTGAGAGGAGTGGGACTCTGGACGCCAGGGACGCCCCAAGTCCTTATCCTCATCGGAGGAGAAATCGTCCTCCGATACACCCTCTCCCTCTAAGTGAATCCCGCCGTCGGGGTCTACAATAGTGGTGACAGTGTCGCAATTTTCTCCGGGCCCCTCCTCCTCCCGGCAGGGTGCATGTGTTAGCGTTCGCGCACTCTTGAGGAAGGTCTCCGTAAGTTTATCAAATCCTTCCAAGTGCCCCGCGTTATGCTTAACGGCCCTTTTATTCCCCATCTGGGAGCTACTTGGACCCGCCACCACCAGATCTGGGTCACTGAACACCCCAGGGATGCTTTTCGCCAGCTTATCAACCTGATCCCTAAGAGGAGCCAGCGCCCTAGAAATAGCCAGAGAGAGGGCTTGGTCCACTGCTGGAGGGAGAAGTTGGGGGCCATTCCTCCTCCACTTCCTGGTAGGAGGAGTAAAAATGGTCTTCTGGAGAAGACATGATAGCAGAGGGTGTGAGCACAGAACAAATGCCCTTAAAATCCTTAAGACAGCCCCCTCGCCGGTGCTCCAACAGCTGGGCTTTCCCCGAAGCTGTTATAAGAATAGACTGAGGCGCAATACCAATTACCACCACCAGGTGGCGCTGGTCACTAACGTGGCCGTGTGGGGAAATCACCGCGTAGCGGTGTCAAAATTAGGCGAGGGGTGGTCGGGAATCAAGCGGACACTAAAGGAGTGACCGGATTCCCAAACGCGCGTAAACACCAGTGGGAGCGCTCGACGGAGCTGCCTCGCTCGGACCAGACGCGCCTGACAGGATCTCACCACGCGCAGAGCACACAGCGGGAGAAACTGCGAGGGGGAGAACGCGCTCGGGCAAGAGCCTGGTGCGCAGGAATATGAAACAATACCAAGGCAATAATGCTAATAACGTGCACAAGAAACCGCTATACAAACAGCAACAACGTCAGATTAAGCCAAGAATGTAAGGAATGCACTTAACTGATGAGCAGTGAAGAAAGAGGAAGCGGAAGGGACGTCACGATATTATATACGATGGACTGTGATATGATTGGACTATAGTTGCCTTGGGGACTACCCCTAATGGTTCATGGGTTGTGTAGTCTTTTGTTTAATGATTGTTGTGTTACGTTTTCTTTGAACTGCTATGCAAATAAAGTGAGGAAATAGATGCATAATCCTCGCCTCCGTCCTGCCATAGAATTCATTAAACTTTATTTGATCTGATTTAGAAACATAGATCATAAAAGTGTACATAAAAACAGTAAATCCTCTTTCCTAATACAATACAGTGAGAATTAATTAAAACCAGTAGGTAAAAACGGGTGTTACAAAGCCCAGTTCAGAGCAACTTCAGGTTAACAGAATCATAAAGTTCAATGTTTCGCAAGATCAATCTCATGTACTTCGTGCAAAATACGCAATAAGGGGTCCAAGTAAGATGTATCGCTCCAATACCTGACCAGTTTGCACTATATAAAACTGCAGAAAAACTAAAAATAAAAAGTGTTTTGCACACTTCTGTCATTGGGCTATATGTGGGCTACATCTGGGTGATATTTGTGCTACATTTGGGCTCTTTTTTCTCTGGTGGCCATCTTGGGAGACTAATTTGTTATGAAGTTTCCTAATTTCGTCAAATACTGCAGTCTTCTCAGTAGGAAATGCTTTCAGTTTTTACTTTGATTCCATCAAGAAGGCATTCAGATGTGTCACACATTTGCCATAAATTCAGAATGTTAGCACTCTAGTTGTTCATTAGATCACTGTAGTAAAGCTACTGCTCACCAGGGAGTTAACTGGAAGTCTACTGCTGGTATTGAAAGTGATTGTTTCAGTCTGCATGTCAGAATTTTCTAATGAAATAGTAGAGGATTTGAGATCTCACTTAAAACATGCCCTAAATTTTCTTTCTGCAGCACTAACCATAATTTCTATGGCAAAATGAACCCCCATTTTGTTCCTTTTTAAATTAAATGTTTTAAGTGTTACCAGTTTATTCCAATCAAGATGGCTTCAGGTGTGCCATACTTTTGTCATAAGTAAGACTGTTAGCGCTCTAGTTGTTCTTTAGAACACTCTGGGAAGCTGCAGTAGAACACAAAGGCATCAACTGACAGGCTGCTCCTGTTGAAATATAACAGGAAGATATTTGAGATCTCACTTAAAACATGTCCTAATTTTTCTTTCTACAGCACTAACCATAATTTCTATGACAAAATGAACCCCCTCATTTTGTTCCTTTTTAAATTAAATGTTTTAAGAGTTACCAGTTTATTCCAATCAAGATGGCTTCAGGTGTGCCATAATTTTGTCATAAGTAAGACTGTTAGTGCTCCAGTTGTTCTTTAGAACACTCTGGGAAGCTGCAGTAGAACACAAAGGCATCAACTGACAGGCTGCTCCTGTTGAAATATAACAGGAAGATATTTGAGATCACACTTGAAACATGTCCTAATTTTTCTTTCTACAGCACTAACCATTAATTTCTATGACAAAATGAACCCCATCATTTTGTTCCTTTTTAAATTAAATGTTTTAAGTGTTACCAGTTTATTCCAATCAAGATGGCTTCAGGTGTGCCATACTTTTGTCATAAGTAAGGCTGTTAGCACTCTAGTTGTTCTTTAGAACACTCTGGGAAGCTGCAGTAGAACACAAAGGCATCAACTGACAGGCTGCTCCTGTTGAAATATAACAGGAAGATATTTGAGATCACACTTGAAACATGTCCTAATTTTTCTTTCTACAGCACTAACCATACTTTCTATGAAAAAATGAACCCCATCATGTTGTTCCTTTTTAAATTAAATGTTTTAAGAGTTACCAGTTTATTCCAATCAAGATGGCTTCAGGTGTGCCATACTTTTGTCATAAGTAAGGCTGTTAGCACTCTAGTTGTTCTTTAGAACACTCTGGGAAGCTGCAGTAAACACAAAGGAATCAACTGACAGTCTCTGCCCTTGTTGGATGTACATGTTTTACTGAGAATGTCAGACTTCATTCTCACATGACTGAGAAAGATAATGTGAATTTACAGAAAATATGCTCTCATTTTAGCTTCTGGAGCACCTTCCAAAACTGTATGGGACAAGCATGTGAAAATAGTTTTCTCTCAAACATGATTCATGATATCCCAGCAGAAGGTTTTTCACAGGGTAAAATCACCTTAGAACACACCACAATTCCTGAAATTAGTATGGTACCATCAATAAATGAATTCTAATGTAGCTAAAGTCTGTTATCCCTCTTTATAGTTCTCCTTTTGGTAACCCTCAAAATCTTCGATTCACTACAATGCATTTCAATGGGGTACTATCATTTATATTGGTCCCAAGATGGCTGCCAGCAATTCCAGGATGAAGTGCTGACAGCCAATCAGATCTCACGATGACATGTGTGGTTAGGCTCCGCCCAGATATATATGTGTTTTCTTTTCAAATTTCTCAGGAACTACTGAACGGATTTACACTATTTAACCAAAAGGCACGACTCTGAACCAAGGGCTACCTTTTTGCCAAATTTGGTGTAATTCCGTTCAGCAGTTCGGGCTGTAGCTGCGACTAAAGGTTCCTATGGAAAATTGCATGGGGAAAACACGTTTTGGGACCCCCCTTTTTTCTCAGCCCCCACTTGACGAATCACCCCGAAACTTTCAGGATAGGAGCGGACCGGAGCGGGCCATAAGTTTTGAGAATTTCGCGAAGATTCGTCAACCGGCGCCAAAGGTATTGGAAATAGAATGTTGCGAAATTCCTATGGAAAATAGGTCCTAACTATAACTATCTACTGGCGACCGCCAGTAGATAATGTATATATATATATATATATATTTTTTTTTTTCACTGAAAAAAACCACAGGTTTCAGGGACATTATAGTTAGGCTGAATTTTTACTAATACAAAACCTGAGAAATTCCGCCGTTATAGATAGCTGAACTAACTATAACTCGTGCTCCGCAATGCAACGCTGATGATGACACATATTACATCACTCATGACATGGTAAGTGACATCACTGTGACATCTCAAATGACAGCACTGATGACATCACTAAGTATAACGTCCCCGAAACCTGTAGTTTTTTCAGTGAATTTCTCAGGTTTTTTAAATGCTAATTTCTAAGTATAAAGTCCCTGAAACCTGTGTTTTTTTCAGTGAATTTCTAAGATTTTTTAAATGCTAATTTCTAACTGTAACATCCTTGAAACCTGTAGTTTTTTCAGTGAATTTCTAAGGTTTTTTAAATGCTAATTTCTAAGTATAAAGTCCCTTAAACCTGTGTTTTTTTCAGTGAATTTCTAAGATTTCTTAAATGCTAATTTGTGTTTTTTTCAGTGAATTTCTAAGGTTTTTTAACTAGAAGTCGCGTTTGCAGAGTGGTGGACAAAGGGGGCTGTGCCTCAAACCAGCGTGCAGGAATTCCGCTGCGTAGGACTTAAGGGAGCTACCAGGAGGGCTTCTGGGCCCCAAAGGCCCCTCAGGAGTAAAGTGGACCTCTCAGCAATCCTACTGTGTGGGGCTTACTGGAGGTACCCGATGGGCTAGTTGGCCCCTAAGCAGGGACAGGGACTTCATCCCCCAACCAAGAGCACGCCAGGAGGTGCGTTTGCAGAGTAGTGGAGAAAGGGGGCGGGGCCTCCGGTGAGTTGCCGGTTGGTATATATTTTTTTTAATTTAGGAAAGGGGGCTGTGTGGCCCCCCCTTCCCTCGGCGCTTTTGGGCCCTGGGGACCCAATCCCCCGGGGCTTGACCCATTTTTTATTTTAATTTAATTTAAAATAGAGTGGGGCTGCCCAAGGCCAATATATTCCCCAGGGACCCCATCCCCTGGGGCTAGGCCTATCTGTGCGTGTATCTGTGCATTTTCCTAATGACATGATACATAAAAAGAAACCTAGAAATAGTAGAAAACCTGTGTTTTAGACCGCATGCTCTCTAGGTTTCTGTAGAAGAAGTTGTATGTATTCCTTTCTGCTCATAATACAGGGCACATGGGTATTCAACAATCTAATTGAGGGGTTCTGTGACACCTACATAGGTAAGACATGTCTCCCTCTGCGACCAAATGATGGAGCGGAACTGAGAAGATTTGTGCAACTGTATGAGAAGCTACCATGTTATAGGCTAGTATCTTCAGACGCACAGTATGTGTCAGAATATATGTACAAGTAGACACATACCTGAGTCATGAGAGCACGCAAACTTAAACTTGACAGAGTGCACTTCCCATTGCAAGCAGACACATACATTTATATGGCCTACTTCAAATGTACCTTTTCAGAGACTCATACTTCTCTTGCTTCTTTCTGCACTCCTCGTGCATCTTTTTTCACCTCTCTTGCCTCTTTCTGCACCTATCTTGCCTCTTTCTGCACCTCTCTTGCTTCTTTCTGCACCTCTCTTGCCTCTTTCATCATTTCTCTTGCTTCTTTCTGCACTTCTATTGCCTCTTTCTACACTTCTATTGCCTCTTTCTGTACTTCTCTTGTTTCTTTCAGCACCATTCTACCTCTTTCTGTACTTCTCTTGCTTCTTTCTATACCTCTCTTGCCTCTTTCTGCACCTCACTTGCTTCTTTCTGCACCTCACTCTCTTCTTTACACCTCTCATGCTTCTTTCTGCACCTCTCTTACTTCTTTTTGCACTTCTCTTGCTTCTTTCTGTGCCTTTCTTCCTCTTTCTGCACCTTTCTTCCTCTTTCGGCACCTTTCTTCCTCACTGTACTTCTCTTGCTTCTTTCTGCACTTCTCTTGCTTCTTTCTGCACCTCTCTTGCCTCTTTCTGCACTTCTCTTGCTTCTTTCTGCACTTCTATTGCTTCTTTCTGCACTTCTCTTGCCTCTTTCTGCACCCTTCTTGCCTCTTTCTACACTTCTATTGCCTCTTCCTGCACTTCTCTTGCTTCTTTCTGTACCTCTATTGCTTCTTTCTGCGCCTCTCTTGCCTCTTTCTGCATTTCTCTTGCTTCTATCTGCGCCTCTTGCTTCTTTCTGCACCTCTCTTGCAGTAAGAGGAAGAAAGGTGCACGAAGAGGCAAGAGAAGTGCAGAAAGAAGCAAGAGAGGTGCAGAAAGAGGAAGAAGGGTGCAGAAAGAAGCAAGAGAAGTGATGAGAGAGGCAAGAGAGGTGCAAAAGGAAGCAAGAGAGGTGCAGAAAGAGGAAGAAGGGTGCAGAAAGAAGCAAGAGATGTGATGAGAGAGGTAAGAGAGGTAAGAGAGGTGCAGAAGGAAGCAAGAGAGGTGCAGAAAAGCAAAAGAGGTGTAGAAAGAGGCAAGAGAGTGCAGAACGAAGCAGGAGAGGTTCAGAAAGAAGCAACAGAGGTGCAGAAAGAGGCAAGAGAAGTGCAGAAAGAGGAAGAAAAGTGCAGAAAGAAGAAAGAAATGTAGAATGAGGAAAGAGAAGTGCGGAAAGAGAGGTGCAGAAAGAAGCAAGAGAGGTACAGAAAGAGGCAAGAGAAGTGCAGAAAGAAACAAGAGAGGTCCAGAAAGAGGAAGAAAGGTGCAGAGAGAAGCAATAGAAGTGATGAAAGAGGCAAGAGAGATGCATAAAGAAGAAGAGAAGTGCAGAAAGAGGCAAGAGAAGTACAGAAAGAGACAAGAGAAGTACAGCAAGAAGCAGGAGAAGTGCAGAAAGAGGCAAGAGAAGTGCAGTAAGAGGAAGAGATGTGCCGAAAGAGGAAGACAGGTGCAGAAAGAGGAAGAAAGGTGCAGAGAGAAGCAATAGAAGTGATAAAAGAGGCAAGAGAGATGCAGAAAGAAGAAGAGAAGTGCAGAAAGAGGTAAGACAGGTGCAGAAAGAGGCAAGAGAAGTACAGAAAGAAGCAGGAGAAGTGCAGAAAGAGGCAAGAGAAGTGCAGTAAGAGGAAGAGATGTGCCGAAAGAGGAAGACAGGTGCAGAAAGAGGAAGAAAGGTGCAGAGAGAAGCAATAGAAGTGATAAAAGAGGCAAGAGAAATGCTGAAAGAGGCAAGAGAAGTACAGAAAGAGGAAGAAAGGTGCAGAAAAAAGCAAGAGAAGTGCAGAAAAAGCAGGAGAGGTACAGAAGGAAGCAAGAGAAGTGATAAAACAGAGGTGCAGAGTGAAGCAAAAAAGGTGCAGAGAGAAGCAAGAGAGGTGTAGAAAGAGCAAGAGATGTTCAGAAAGAAGGAAGAGATGTGCAAAAAGAAGCAAGAGAACTGCAGAAAGAAGCAAGAGAGGTACAGAAAGAGGCAAGGGAATTGCAGAAAGAAGCAAGAGAGGTGCAGAAACAGGCAAGAGAAGTGCAGAAAGGAGCAAGAAAGAGGAAGAACAGTGCAGAAAGAGGAAGAAAGGCGCAGAAAGAAGCAAGAGAAGTATAGAAAGAAGAAAGAAAAGTGCAGAAAGAAGCAAGAGAGGTACAGAAAAAAGCAAAAGAGGTGCAGAAAGAGGAAGAAAGGTGCAAAAAGAGGAAGAAAGAGGAAGAAAGGTACAGAAAGAAGCAAAAGAAGTGCAGAAAGAAGCAAGAGAGGTGCACAAAGAAGCAAGAGAGGTGCAGAAAGAAGAGAGTGAGGTACAGAAAGAGGCAAGGGAGGTGTAGAAAGAGGCAAGAGAGGTACAGAAAGAAGCAAGAGCGGTGCAGAAAGAGGAAAGAGAAGTGCAGAAAGAAACAAGAGAACAGAAGAAAGAGGAAGAAAGGTTCCGAAAGAGGAAGAAAGGTGCAGAAAGAGGAAGAAAGGCGCAGAAAGAGGAAGAAAGGTACAGAGAGAAGCAAAATAATTGCAGAAAGAAGCAAGAGAGGTACAGAAAGAAGCAAGAGAGGTGCAGAAAGAAGCAAGAGAGGTGCAGAAAGAAGAGAGTGAGGTACAGAAAGAGGCAAGTGAGGTGCAGAAAGAGGCAAAAGAGGTACAGAAAGAAGCAAGAGAGATGCAGAAAGAGGCAAGAGAGGTGCAGAAAGAAGCAATAGAGGTGCAGAAAGAAGAGAGTGAGGTGCAGAAAGAGGCAAGAGAGGTATTGAAAGAGAAGAGAGGTGCAGAAAGAGGTAAGTTAGGTGCAGAAAGAAGCAAGAGAGGTGCAGAAAGAAGCAAAAGAGGTGCAGAACGTTGCAAGAGAAGTGCCGAAAGAGGCAAGAGCAGTGCGAAAAGGAGCACGCAAGAGAGGTGCAGAAAGAAGCCAGAGAGGTGCAGAAAGAAGCAAGAGAGGTGCAGAAAGAGGAAGAAAGAAGCAAGAGAAGTTCAGAAAGAAGGAAAAGAGGTGCAGAAAGAAGCAAGAGAGGTACAGAAAGAAGAGAGTGAGGTACAGAAAGAGGCACGTGAGCTGCTGAAAGAAGCAAGAGAGGTGCAGAAAGAGGCAAGAGAAGTGCAGAAAGAAGCAAGAGAGGTACAGAAAGAAGAGAGTGAGGTGGAGAAAGAGGCAAGAGAGGTGCAGAAAGAGGCAAGAGCGGTGCAGAAAGAAGCAGGAAAAATACAGAAAGAGGCAAGAGAAGTGCAGAAAGAGGAAGAAATGTGCAGAAAGAAGCAAGAGAAGTACAGAAAGATCAAGAGAGGTGCAGGAAGAAGCAAGAGAAGTGATAAAAGAGGCAAGGGAGGTGCAGAAAGAAGCCAGAGAGATGCAGAAAGAAGCAAGAGAGGTACAAAAAGAGGCAAGAGAAGTGCAGAAAGAGGCAAGAGAGGTGCATAAAGAGGCAAGAGAAGTGCAGGAAGAAGCAAGAGAGGTGCAGAAAGAGGCAAGAGAACTGCAGAAAGGGGAAGAAAGGTGCAGAAAGAAGCAAGAGAAGTACAGAAATAAGCAATAGAAGTACAGAAAGAAGCAAAAGAAGTGCAGAAAGAAGCAAGAGAGGTGCAGAAAGAAGCAAGAGAGGTGCAGAAAGAAGAGAGTGAGGTACAGAAAGAGGCAAGGGAGGTGTTGAAAGAGGCAAGAGAGGTACAGAAAGAAGCAAGAGAGGTGCAGAAAGAGGAAAGAGAAGTGCAGAAAGAAACAAGAGAACTGAAGAAAGAGGAAGAAAGGTTCTGAAAGAGGAAGAAAGGTGCAGAAAGAGGAAGAAAGAGCGCAGAAAGAGGAAGAAAGGTACAGAGAGAAGCAAAAGAATTGCAGAAAGAAGCAAGAGAGGTACAGAAAGAAGCAAGAGAGGTGCAGAAAGAAGCAAGAGAGGTGCAGAAAGAAGAGAGTGAGGTACAGAAAGAGGCAAGTGAGGTGCAGAAAGAGGCAAAAGAGGTACAGAAAGAAGCAAGAGAGATGCAGAAAGAGGCAAGAGGAGGTGCAGAAAGAAGCAATAGAGGTGCAGAAAGAAGAGAGTGAGGTGCAGAAAGAGGCAAGAGAGGTATTGAAAGAGAAGAGAGGTGCAGAAAGAGGTAAGTTAGGTGTAGAAAGAAGCAAGAGAGGTGCAGAAAGAAGCAAAAGAGGTGCAGAACGTTGCAAGAGAAGTGCAGAAAGAGGCAAGAGAGGTGCGAAAAGGAGCAAGCAAGAGAGGTGCAGAAACAGGCAAGAGAAGTGCAGAAAGGAGCAAGAGAACTGCAGAAAGAGGAAGAACAGTGCAGAAAGAGGAAGAAAGGCGCAGAAAGAAGCAAGAGAAGTACAGAAAGAAGCAAGAGAAGTGCAGAAAGAAGCAAGAGAGGTACAGAAAAAAGCAAGAGAGGTGCAGAAAGAGGAAGAAAGGTGCAAAAAGAGGAAGAAAGAGGAAGAAAGGTACAGAAAGAAGCAAAAGAAGTGCAGAAAGAAGCAAGAGAGGTGCACAAAGAAGCAAGAGAGGTGCAGAAAGAAGAGAGTGAGGTGCAGAAAGAGGCAAGGGAGGTGTTGAAAGAGGCAAGAGAGGTACAGAAAGAAGCAAGAGAGGTGCAGAAAGAGGAAAGAGAAGTGCAGAAAGAAACAAGAGAACTGAAGAAAGAGGAAGAAAGGTTCTGAAAGAGGAAGAAAGGTGCAGAAAGAGGAAGAAAGGCGCAGAAAGAGGAAGAAAGGTAGAGAGAGAAGTAAAAGAATTGCAGAAAGAAGCAAGAGAGGTACAGAAAGAAGCAAGAGAGCTGCAGAAAGAAGCAAGAGAGGTGCAGAAAGAAGAGAGTGAGGTACAGAAAGAGGCAAGTGAGGTGCAGAAAGAGGCAAAAGAGGTACAGAAAGAAGCAAGAGAGATTCAGAAAGAGGCAAGAGAGGTGCAGAAAGAAGCAAGAGAGGTATTGAAAGAGAAGAGAGGTGCAGAAAGAGGTAAGTTAGGTGTAGAAAGAAGCAAGAGAGGTGCAGAAAGAAGCAAAAGAGGTGCAGAACGTTGCAAGAGAAGTGCAGAAAGAGGCGAGAGGTGCAAAAAGTAGCAAGCAAGAGAGGTGCAGAAAGAAGCCAGAGAGGTGCAGAAAGAAGCAAGAGAGGTGCAGAAAGAGGAAGAAAGGTACAGAAAGAAGCAAGAGAAGTTCAGAAAGAAGGAAAAGAGGTGCAGAAAGAAGCAAGAGAGGTACAGAAAGAAGAGAGTGAGGTACAGAAAGAGGCACATGAGCTGCAGAAAGAAGCAAGAGAGGTGCAGAAAGAGGCAAGAGAAGTGCAGAAAGAAGCAAGAGAGGTACAGAAAGAAGAGAGTGAGGTGGAGAAAGAGGCAAGAGAGGTGCAGAAAGAGGCAAGAGCGGTGCAGAAAGAAGCAGGAAAAATACAGAAAGAGGCAAGAGAAGTGCAGAAAGAGGAAGAAATGTGCAGAAAGAAGCAAGAGAAGTACAGAAAGATCAAGAGAGGGTGCAGAAAGAAGCAAGAGAAGTGATAAAATAGGCAAGGGAGGTGCAGAAAGAAGCAAGAGAGGTGCAGAAAGAAGCAAGAGAGGTACAAAAAGAGGCAAGAGAAGTGCAGAAAGAGGCAAGAGAGGTGCATAAAGAGGCAAGAGAAGTGCAGGAAGAAGCAAGAGAGGTGCAGAAAGAGGCAAGAGAACTGCAGAAAGGGGAAGAAAGGTGCAGAAAGAAGCAAGAGAAGTACAGAAAGAAGCAATAGAAGTACAGAAAGAAGCAATAGAAGTGCAGAAAGAAACAACAGAGGTGCAAAAAGAGGCAAGAGGGGTGCAGAAAGAGGTAAGAGAAGTGTAGAAAGAAGCATCAGAGGTGCAGAAAGAGGCAAGAGAAGTGCAGAAAGAGGAAGAAAGGTGCGGAAAGAAGACAGGTGCAGAAAGAAGCAAGAAAGGTGCAGAAAGAGGAAGAAAAGTGCAGAAAAAAGCAAGAGAAATACAGAAAGAAACAATAGAAGTGCAGAAAGAAGCAACAGAGGTGCACAAAGAGGCAAGAGGGGTGCAGAAAGAGATAAGAGAAGTGCAGAAAGAAGCATCAGAGGTGCAGAAAAAGGCAAGAGAATGGTAGAAAGAGGAAGAAAGGTGCAGAAAGAGGAAGAAATGCACAGAAAGAGGAAGAAAGGTGCAGAAAGAAGCAATAGAAGTGCAGAAAGAAGCAAGAGAGGTGCAGAAAGAAGCACGAGAGGTACATAAAGAAGGAAATGAGGTGCAGAAAGAGACAAGTGAGGTACAGAAAGAGGAAAGAGAGTTCAGAAAAGAAGCAAGAGAGGAGCAGAAAGAAGCAAGAGAGGTACAGAAGGAGGAAGAAAGGTACAGAAAGAAGAAGAAAGGTGCAGAAAGAAGCAAGAGAGGTGCAGAAAGAGGCAAGAGAAGTGCAGAAAGGAACAAGAGAGTTGCAGAAAGAAAAGAGTGGGGTGCAGAAAGAGGCACGAGAGGTGCATAAAGAAGCAAGAGAAGTGCAGAAAGTGGCAAGAGAAGTGCAAAAAGAGGAAGAAAGGTCCAGAAAGAAGCCAGTGAAGGGCAGAAAGAAGCAAGAGAGGTGCAGAAAGAAGCAAGTGAAGTGATGAAATAGGCAAGAGAGGTGCAGAAAAAAGCATGAGAGGTGCAGAAAGAAGCAAGAGAAGTACAGAAAGAAGCAAGAGAGGTGCATAAAGAAGAGAGTGAGGTGCAGAAAGAAGCAGGAAAGATGCAGAAAGAGGAAAGAGAGTTGCGGAAAAGAAGCAAGAAAGGTACAGAAAAAGGAAGAAAGGTGCAGAAAGCTGCAAGAGAAATGCAGAAAGAGGCAAGAGAGGCGCAGAAAGAAGCAAGAGAGGTTTGCGCACCATTAGTACCAATTAACACCCACATTTAGCAATAAGTAACAGGTGACCATTCCAGCTTTGCAAAGGGCCTTCCAGCACGCTGTAACATGTATCGCTGCATTTTTGGTAACGCTTGAGCCGCTTGAGCTAGAAACAAGGATTTTTTTTAATCAAATCTGCAGATTATGCGCCAGAAGATGGATTATTTGGCAAATGCAGAAAATGTATAATTATGCAAATATCGGCGTGGCCAAGCAGTTGCATAATTCCAGTAGCCCTGCTCATACCTCTGACTTGGTCCAGAAGTGCTCCTCTGTGGTTGCTTCTTATTTTGTTTCTCATTGAGTTTATAATTTAGTTTCTATGGAACGAGGAAGACTAAACCTGAGGTTACCACTCCACAACACAGACTACCATACCACATAATTAGTCTCCATAACACATAATCCCACTCCACATAATTCCTATACACTAAATACCACATACTTTCTATCCACATAATTTTACTGCACACAACGTACATCCACTCCACTCCACTCCAAAAAACATTAGTAAAACACTTTTACATTTACAACTCCAATAGCTCCAACTCTCACAAATGCGAGACCTATTGCATTGCAA
Source organism: Calotriton arnoldi (assembly GCA_963921515.1). Classification (NCBI taxonomy): domain Eukaryota; kingdom Metazoa; phylum Chordata; class Amphibia; order Caudata; family Salamandridae; genus Calotriton; species Calotriton arnoldi. The sequence goes on from CAWUFW010002668.1 coordinate 17,096, forward strand.
ATGCTTGTTTAACTAGTAGTCGTGTTTGCAGAGTGGAGGAGAAAGGGGGGCGTGGCCTCTGAAGACCTCTTAATAATCCCACTGTGTGGGACTTACTGGTTGTAACAGGAGGGGTAGTTGGCCCCCAAGGACGTCCTTGGGGACCAACTACCCCTCCTATTACCTCCAGTAAGTCCCACACAGCAGGATTGCTTAGTTCTGATACCAGGCCACGCCCCCTTTCTCCACCAATCTGCAAACGCGCCTCCTCGCGTGCTCTTGGTTTGGGGATGAAGTCTCCTTCACTGCTGGGGGTACTGAGGGGCCAACTAGCCTACGTGTTACCTCCAGTAAGCCCCACACAGTGGGATTGCTGAGAGGTGGACGCAGGCCATGCCCCCTTTCTCCACCACACTGCAAATGCGCCTTCTGGCACACTCTTGGTTGGGGGATAAAGTCCCCTTGCCTTTTGAGGGTCCCTGGGGGCCAACTAACCCTCTTGTTACCTCCTGAAAGTCCCACACAGCTGCATTGCTGAGAGGTGGTCAGAGGCCACGCCCCCATTCTCCACCACTCTGCAAATGTGCCTCCTGGCGCATTGCTGCTTGGGGGATGAAGTCCACTTTACTCCTGCGGCCCTTAGGATGCAAGGGGACCTCATCACCCCACCAGCAGTGCACCTAGAGGCACGTTTGCAGAGTAGAGGGAAAAGGGGCATGGCCTCCGACCACCTTTCAGCAATCCCACTGTGTGGGGCTTACTGTAGGTACCTGGTGGGCTAGTTGGCCCCTAAGGACCTTCAGCACCGAAGGGGACTGCATCCCCCAACTGAGAGCACGCCAGGAGGTGAATTTTCAGAGTAGTGGAGAAAGGGACGGGGCCTCCGGCAAGTTGCCAGCTTCCATTTATTTTTATTTTAGGAAGGGGGGCTGTGTCTCTTGACCCTTTTGGGCCGCGGGGACACCATCCCCCAGGGCCTGACCCATTTTTCATTTTTATTCAAAACTAAAAAGGGAAGGAGGCGCGTGACCCCCCTCCTGAGGCCGATTTCGGCCCTGTGGACCCCATCCCCCGGGGCCAAGCCATCCCTTTTATTTATTTTTTAAAAGGGAGGGGGCCATCTTTAAAGGAACCGCAGGGAGCCTGAAGGCCCCTGCGGGCCCAGCTGGCTCCCGCCTCCAGCGGGGGGGCATTGCATTTTACCCCCAGGTAGCTGCTAACATGCAGCTCCCTGGGGGTAAAAAGCAAAGTGTACTCGTTTTGAACAAGCGAGAGCAAAGTGCTCTCGCTTGTTCAAAGCGAGTAAACTGTTTGCTATGGGATGACAGGAGCACTGCTCCCGCCATCCCATAGCAAACTGCAATGTCCTGGGTTTGGGCACCCTGGGACATTGCTGGAGCCCCAAGCCCTGGGGGTTTCGGTTCCCAGGGCCATGGAGGGCTCCACAAGTGGGCCCGTGCGGCCCCCCTCCAACATGTTTAAAGCACCAAGGAGGTGGTGGACCCCGGGGCCGAAGGTCTGCTACAGACCCCCACAATTATTTAATGTATTCCCCGGGGAGGGGAGGTGGTGGTCCCCAGGGCAATGTGGGGGGGGCTCGAGCCCCCCAACTTCATTTATTTAACATAGCCCCAGGGAGGTGGTGGTCCCAGGGGCTGTAGAGGACCATGTGGCCCCCCTAAATTTAATAACTATAGCCCAGAGGAGGTGGTGGTCACCACGGCTGTGTGGGTAGGGGCAGGAGCCCCCCCACACATTTTTTAATAATAAAGCCCCCGGGAGGTGGCAGTCCGGGGCCGCGTGCCCCCCGCATTTAATGACTATCGCCCGAGGAGGTGGCGGTCCCCTGGGCCCCCACATCATAATTTTGCATTGCCCCTAGGACCTGGCCCACCTGGGGGCTTGAAAAATCAAGTGCAGGAGACCGCGCTTCGTTTTTTAAAAATTTCCGGCGGGTTTAGCACACCCAGTGCAAATGATGCCAATTTTGTTTTAAAAAAAAAGTTTTTGGGGCCCACGGGGTCCCTGTAGGACCACCTGAGCAGGCCTAGGGGGTCAGGGTGATTCTACCCTGCCCCCTTTTATTCTTTTTACAGTTTTTCTTGTGAGTCGGGTCAACCGAGTCACAAGATGACTGCCAACACTTCCTGGTTTGAAGTGTTGGCAGCCAATCAGATCTCAGGCACGAGATTGGGAGGGTTTGCAGATCCTTCACGGGGATATATGGATTTCTGTAAATGTTTACATTTCTCAGGAACTACTGAACGGATTTACACCATTTAACAAAAAGAGTGCACTCTGGACCAAGAGCGGCCTTTCTGCCAAATTTGGTGTAATTCCGTTCAGCAGTTCGGGCTGTGGCTGCGTCAACAGTTTCCTATGGAAATTAACATGGAGAAAAAGCGTTTTGGGGCCCCCCTTTTTCTTGGCCCCTGCTTGACGAATCACCTTGCAAGTTCCAACTTAGCAGCTGAAGTGAGTGGGCCATTAGTTTTAAAAATTTCACGAAGATTCCTTAAACGGTGCCAACGATATTGGCAAATGAAAAAACGCTTTTTGAATAGAAACAAGGGCCTAACTATAACTAGCTACTGGCAATCGCCAGTAGGTAATACATATATATATAAGTGTGTGTGTGTATATATATATATATATATATATATATATATACATATATATTTATTCAAGGCACAAACGCAAATATGCTTGCAGAAGCACTCTCAGGATGCAGAGAAAGTTGCAGCAATAACGTTTTAATTAATTTTTCTGATTACGCATTTCGGCTGCAACGCAGCCTTGATCACATGAAAATACAACATCAATAGAGAGCTCAAGATAAGCTGTGTGCTGGACATCGACAACGGACATACATTATAACAAGTCTGGAGAAATGTGAATACAGTTTTGGCCATATTAGACTGTCAAACGGAAACACAGATCATATAACATCCGTCTAATGCAAACAACTCAAATATAAATTTTGATCATCTGTCATGCCAACAGAGAAAGCAATATTAACGAATAACATACAAATCCACAAGGGGATGCCAAACAATGTAGGTATATCCAAGTTGCTGATGTCTAAATGTGTTAAGATGGCCCGTGCCCAACATCATAGGGGTAATACCGACACACAACACTCAAAACATCAGTGCCAATATATCAGAATATATTGCATAAAGGGACTAGTGCCCTTGTGTTGGGATGGGCAAGATGTTGCACAGGAGGGGTCAGGCATGGGCTGAAACATGTGTCTATTCATTGGTCCCCAACACACTGTCAACCGATAGTGGTATTCCATGAGAAACATTACAAAGATACTGTGGGTATAGAGTACCCAGGAAATGGGGACCGGGATCACATAATCCGTATGATGAATTGGTCTCAGCCAGGTGAAAAAAATCACAAGAGGTCCTGTTAAGTGTAGCCCTCAAAAACGATCTGGGAATTGTCCCGAGTAGGTCAGACACATGAAAATACAGGATAAAGAAAAAGAAAAAAAGTGCAGAAGTCTTATCTGACGGTGCTCCACCCTCACATGCCTCTGAAGAAAAGGGTAGGGAACCCGTGCAAGTCTACCCACTGGCATCGAATGGGTGCCTTCCTTTGCTCCTAAAATCAAAGAAAATACATAACCAACATCAAAATCACAATATGAACATTATGGTACATACAAATGTAAAAACAAATACCTAAGTAGAAGGCAGAGGATATGTGTAGAAGATAACGGGGCTCTCCTCAACTATAACTGGCCATTGATTGCGTGAACCTACCGTACACGGGGGAGAATGCATGAAAGGAATTAACAATCATCCTGTAAATGAACACCTAATTCCTCATCCAGGTTGAGCTTCCTGGGCTTTTGATTTGTAAATCAAGGATGTACCTGGATATACATAGCAATGGCCCACAATCAACACTCTAACCATTTTCAAAGGAAGGAGCAGTAGCACAAAAGAGAAGTCTGCAGCAGAATGAGAGAAATTTGAAGCCAGTTAAAGAGATGCCCAGCCAGTAAAATTGAAAACAAGAAATTTGATTTGCTGTTATAAATATGGTAGTGGTTAAAACTAGGTTGTATTATTGACAAAAACATAAGGAGATGTGTGATTGGGTTTTCTCATATTAAGAAAACATAATGGAGTATCAGATATGGTTCTAACTCCAAACACTCAACCATACCTGGTACAGATGGTTTGGGAGTTAGCATGCTGATCTACAAAGTGTTCTGAACTTGTAACCTACTGTTAGCACATTATGTTGCAACATTGTTCACCATAGCAACAGAGCTACAGGAGCATTGGGGGAAGGTTCGGTAAAACCAACAATGTAAAGGTGAAGGTAGAATGGTAGTATAAGAAATAGGGAATTAGGTGTATTTGGGTCTAAATTTAGGCATCAATCACAAGTGTTGTCTAAGTGAAACTTTTTAGGAGCAGTTTTAAAAAGATTTTGGATTCCCATGTGGATTCACGGGTTCACCACAAGGTTACACAGGGGCCATGCTGAGCACCGCGGGGAATCTGCGGAGCCGCCGAAAACCCCTAACAAATTGGGCTTTATTTAAAGGAGGGTAAGAAAGGGTTAACAATCATGTCCATTCAGAAGAGCTGTATTATTTTAAAAATTTCCAGTGTGTAAGTATTTTTTAAGAGTTTATGATGATATACTAACCTACTAGAAAGTGACATTAGTATACTAGGTTCACTACTAATGAGTGATACTACTTCTAACATATATTATGTGAGTGGCTGTGGGACTGTGTATATTCATGTGTGATTGGGTGTATGAGTGCCTGTATGAGTGTGTAAGTCGGTGTGTGAGTGGCTGTAAGGTATATAATTTGGTATGTGAGTAGCTGTGTGAATGAGTGAGTGGCTGTGTGAGTGACTATATTGGCGGGTGAGTGGGTGTGTCAGTGGCTATATGGGTGAGTAGTGGCTGTGTGAGTGGGTGTGTAAGTGACTGTATGGGAGAGTGAGTGGGTGTATGAATGGCTGCATGAGTGAGTAACTTGATGTGTAAGGCTATATGGGTGAGTGAGTGGCTGTTAGGTTAAGTGAGTTGGTGTGTGAGTGGCTCTATTGTAGAGTAAGTGTCTGTGTGAATGGATGTATAGGTGAGTATGTGGATGTGTGAGTGCTTATATGGATGTGTGAATGGGTATGTAAGTGGTTGTGTGGGTGTGTGAGTGAGTGTGTGAGTGAGTACTTGTATGGGTGAGTGAGTTGCTCTGTTGAGAGCCTGTACATGTGAGTGAGTGGGTATGTGAGTGGCTGTATAGGTAAATAAGTGGGTGTGTGAGTAGCTATATGAGTGATTGTGTGGCTGTGTGAGTGGCTTTATGGTTAAGTGACTGATTGTATGGGTAGCTGTATGGGTGAGTGAGTAGTTGTGTGAGTGTCTGTATGAGTGAGTGAGTAGGTGTGTGAGTGGCTCTATGGAAGAGTGAGTGGTTGTGTGAGTACTTGTATGGGTCTATAAATGGGTATGTGAGTGGTTGTGTGAGTGAGTGTATGAGAGGTTGCATGGAGTATGAATGTGTGTGTGAGTGGTTCGGTGGATGATGTCATCAGTGATGTTATCAGTGATGTCACTGACAATGTCATGAGGGGTGTAACATGTGTAGTCATAAGCAGGTCATTGTGGGGGCGTAAGTTATAGTTAGCTCAGGTAACTATAACTGCCTGCTTAATTTCTGTGGTTTTCTATGAGTGAAATTTGAGCCTAACTTTAACGTCCTTGTAACCTTTGTTTTTTCAGTGAATTTCTAAGGTTTTTTCATTATATTTCGTAGCTATACTGTCCCTGTAACCTTTGTTTTTTTCAGTGCATTTCTAAGGTTTTTAAAAAAAATAATCCTGACTATAACACCCCTGTAACCTTTGTTTTTTTCAGTGAATTTCTAGTTTTTTTTTAATGTTATTAACTAACTGTAACCTGTAATCTTTGAGAGTGGGTATGTGAGTGTGTATGCAGCCGGGCTGGTGGATCCACAGTTGCAGGGACTGAGGTGGGTACAGGTGTGCCTCTTGTGGCACAACCTTCCTTTCTGTGGCTGAGGGAGATGTAATTGGCCCATATCTTGTTGGACCACAGACGGGGAATATGGTGATGGTAAAGCCCTGCACATATGGGTTTAAATGTCATGCACCACCCCAGTCAGGGAGCCCAAATTGGAGTTAAAATTCTCTATCTGTACATTGTGCTCCCTCTGCAACTGCTTCCTCTCCCAGAGCTCTGTAAGGACTTGGCCCATCATGACTTGGGACTGAAGGAGGGATCCCAAACTTAGTTGATGATGGCCTGGGCAACAGTGAACCCAGCAGCCTCACTAATCTGGCCCACAGATTCCCTCTCACGACCCCTAACCCCACTAACCTGTGCCCTTAACCCAGCATGCCCCATCCCACTGGGTCCTGGCTGAACTGGAGGTGGTGGTGGTTGTCTCAACAGCAGCCAGGACTGGGGGGCACATACGATTGGTGTAATGTTGGTTTAGATGCAGGAAGTGGATGTATCCGTAAGCTGAGGTGTTGTAACAACTGAGGTGTGGGGTGTAGGTGTGGGTCAAGTGAGACTCACTGGAGCCGTCTGCCCATGCAGACCAGATGGACCAGGCTCCTCCTCTTCATCCCGACTTTCAGGAGCGGTCGTCAGTAGGTATGTTATAGCTAGGACCAAAGTTTCCTTAGGAAAATATTTTTTTGTTTTGCCAAAAACGTTGGTGCCGCTTGATGACTCTTCACGAAATTTTCAAAAAGCATCCCATTATTGGGTCAGCTACTGTATTGAAAGTTTTGGGGTGATCCGTCAAGCGTAGACCGAGAAAAAAATGGGGTCCCAAAACGCATTTTCCCCGGGCCGGAATACCCTCGTTTAGGCCGTTTCAATGCTCAAACGGCCTAAATGAGGGTATTCTGGCCCGCAGGCAGAGATTCCGGCCCAGAGGTGAAAATTCCACCACAGGGCTGGAATCTCCGGCCCGAGAGCGGACATAAAGTTAGTAGTGGTAAGTGTATTCTGTGAATACTGAAAAGTACTAACTTTACGTTTTTGACGTAAGTTAGTTCTGTGAATCAGGCCCATAGATATCTGGTAGCCCAAAAAACCTAATGAAATGCTACTGAGATTTGATTGGCTGCCAACAATTCAATCAGGTGGGCCAGCTCCCGGGGCATTTATTTAAAATAATGGAGTGGGGGCACAAGGGCCCCACCTCCTGGGGTTCACTATTGCCCCAGGGACCACCACCTCCCCGGGACTTCTTTAAAACAAATGAAAGCGGGGTAGGCCCATATGGCCTCCCCCGCTGCCCTGGGGACCACCACCTTCTGGAGCTTATAGTTTCATAAATGGGGGGCCTCTTGGACCCCCCCAAGCCCCAGGGACCACCACCTCCCCGAGGCTTCATCTATTAACAAAGCAGAGAGGGCTGCACAGACCCCCACACAGCCACAGGGGCCACAACCTCCCTACGGCTTTCAATTTAAATATGCCAGTGGGTCATGCAGAACCGCCCAGCCCCGGAGAATGCCGTCTCCCTAGGGCTTTAGCCAAAAGTAATGCGGGGGCTACACGCCTCCCCCGCAGCCCTGAGGACCACCACCTCCTCTGGGCAAATTAAAGCAAAGGATGGGGGCCGGGAGCCCCCCTCCAGGAGCCAATAATGGTCTGTGGACCGCCACTCCCCAGGGCCAGCTCCTGCAATGTCCCGGGGTGCCCAACCCTGAGACATTGCTGTTTGCTATGGCTTGGCGGGAGGACCGCTCCTGCCAAGACATAGCAAACACTGCTCCGCTTTGTGCAAGGAAGAGCATGTAAAATGCTCTTGCTTGCATGAAACGGAGCAGAATTGCTTTAGGATGGAGGGAGCTGCATGTTAGCAGCTCCCTCTGTCCAAAAGCAATGCCGGCTCCCACAGGACGTGGGGAGCCGGTAGGCATAGTGAGGGTTTTGAGGCTCCCCCAGCGGTCCCCAACGGAGAGGCCAGGCCCCCTCTCATTTTAAAAATCTTTAGTAAAATTGTTTTGAAAAAAGGCAGGCCACTCCCATTCTCAAAAACCTGGCCCCGGGGGATGGACCTCCCTACCTTTCTAATGTAAAAAATAAAATAAAAATACTGGCCAACAAGCCCCTCTGTTACGTCCAGTAAGTCCTAAACAGCAGGATTGCAGAGAGGACTTCGGAGGCCCCCCTTTCTGCACCACTCTCGATCACGCCTCCTGGCACATTGCTGTTGGCAGGATGAAGTCCCCTTGGCTGCTGAGGGTCCTAGGGGGCCAACAAGACCTCCTGTTACCTCCAGTAAGTCCCACACCGTGGGATTGCTGAGAGGTGGTCAGAGGCGACGTCCCCTTTCTCCACCACTCTGCAAATGTGCCTGGAATGGTTTACTGATCCAAAGGCAACCAAAAGTGCCCTACTTCTATACCCTACCGAAAGCAGACAAGTATATGGTCCCCCCCTCCTGGGCGACCGATTGTGTCTGGGATTGGGACCTGTCTTGAACCTTTGTCGCAATTTTGCAATGTATTTTTCCATCCCCTTGTTAGGAAGATGCCCACCTTCCTTCAGGACGTTCCTTTCGGCAAAACCAATGAATTACTGATCTCACTAGATGTTGAATCACTCTACACTAACATCCCACAAGAAGCTACACAAGAAGTAGTGAGCAAGATCCTAGAAGTTACTGAATGGGATTCTATCACACCTAAGGAGTTTGTACTAGACCTGGCCCATCTAGCACTGACTCGTAATTTCTTTGAGTATGAAGGGGAGTACTACCTTTAAGTACACAGCACTTCTATGGGGAGCACGTTTGCTCCCAGACTGGCCTGTCTGTACGTGCGCTCCTTTGAATCTAAGGTTATTCAAGATGATAGTAACCCTTTCAGTGAAAAAATAAAATAATGGAAGTGGTACATTGATGGCATCCTATTGATTTGGACAAAAACTAAGAACGATGCTCAAGAATTTGGAGAGTGATTGAATGCACAAAATCCTTACCTACGGTTCACCCTCACTATTATAGGTAGTGAATTGGCATTTGTGGATTTGTTAATCAAAGAAAAGAATGGCGAACTAAGCAGTGAAGTGTTCTACAAACCTATGGACCGGAACAACTTACTGCGATTCGAGAGCTATCACCCACGAGGTCTTTGGGAAAATTTGCCGGTGGATCAATTCCTGTGACTGAGACGCAACTGCTCAGACACTAGTGGTTACTGAGCACATGCAAAAAAAACTTGCACACAAACTAACTGCAAAGAATTACCCAACAGAGCTGATCAGAAAAGCAAATAAACGAGTACTGAATAACAATAGAGACCAACTACTAATGTCAAAAGAAAAACAAGCATTGGAAATGCAATATGTCTCGCATTTTTTAAGTTAGAGCTATTGGCATTGTAAATGGCAATGCCTTTTACCTATGTTTATGGAGTGGATGTATGTGGTGTGAAGTGGAATTATGTGAGTTGGATAGAATTGTGTGGTGTGGAATAGTGTGGTGTGGATTGGTGTGGATTTGTGTAGAGGAATTATGTGGCATGGTGTGCAGTGGAATTATGTGGATAGTAATTATGTGGTATTGAGTGTACTGGAATTATGTAGAGTGGGATTGTGTGGCATGGAGTGTAATTATGTGGATTGGTATTTTGTGTTGTGGAGGGAAGTTTAATCATGTGATATGCTGTTGAGTTATGTGGCATGATGTAGAGTTTTGTGGTGTGGATTGGATACATGTGGTGTGTTGTGTAATTATGTGGTTGAGTTGAATTATGTGGTTTGTTGTTGAATTATGTAATGTGGAATGGAAATGTGTGGAGCTGAATTTAAGGAGGGGGACGTAAGGGAACAGGGTGCTGAGTAGGTGGTAGCCGTTTCCTCACTGGCCACTGGTTGTAGGTGGGTGTGTGTGCTTAATTGCCTGCACTGGATAAAAAAATTGAACCATAAGGGATTGGTTAGCCATCTTTTCACACCCAGACACTATTAAAAAAGACACAGGAAAACATCCATTTCCTTATACATTCTCTTTTGCTTTCAATTTCCGTAAAAGCTCAAAAAAACATAAAGAGAATAGTGTATTGCCAACGTGAGTGTGCAAACGTATCATAGGTCGTAAACACAAGTGTGCACTAAAAACGTCTCCAAAGCATAATAACAATAATGAAAGTGACTTCCTCCTTTATCACCAACGGAGTGTGTACAACGCATCACATGGTCTAGTAAAAATCTCAGGAGAGAGTAAAGAGAAAGCAGATCACCAAGTATCACCACCACGAGTGTGTAAACAAATTACAGAGCTTAGTAAAACGAAAGCTCTAAGTGTAAAATATAAGGACTGGAACCCACAGTCACGCCAAAGCAAGTGGGTTAAACAAACCATAAGGTATAGTAAGACCTTTTAAAAGTGGAATACAGATACATTAGAATTCCCAATATCCCCAATGTGAATATGTAAAATAAAACACAGGGCCTAGTAAAAACGTCTGTTAATCATAAAAAAAGAAATGGGACCCCCTTGTATTGACAACATGAATGTAAAACAAATCACAGAGTGTAGTAAAATCCTTGTAAAGCATAACAGAAACATTAGAATCCCTAGTATCACCAGTACGAACATGTGAAACAAATCACAGGGTGTAGATAAAACAACTGTAAAGTGATACATAGAAACTGAAGGCTCTCTCAATATCACCAACATTTATGACAAACAAAATCCTAGAGAGAAGACCTAAAAGTGATTGCCACACCAAAGAACTTTAGGTTACGCCGCAACGTGAGATTTGCTGATGAGTGCGAGATTTCTAAGAGATGAATGGAGATGGGGAGTTTATCATCCGCTCTACAAAAACAACTCTTATATCTCGCCATAGGCCCCTGTCAGCTTTGCTAACGTTTTGAGCTCTGCCGTACAGCATCCCTGATGCTGTGTAGCATTGCTTTTAAAACCAGCATTTGATGAAGCACCACTGACAAAGCCTTCAAGAACTACACACTCGCTCCAAAATCCTTCCATGCGACCCAACATGCAAAGGCAACGGAAAACGCTATTCGTTCATTTGGTCTTTAGTTATCACCGACATTAAAATGTCACTCTAATCAACAGTAAATGAAAAATAATTTTTTTTTAAAAGTACCAAAGCGCTCCACATTCACGCAGATTATGTTCTCAAGCCCAATCACCGCAGAGGGCATCATATGCCAGACACCATTTCATAATGAAAGAGGACTTGGGGTGAAAAGACAGGTTGCTAAATACGGCTGGACAAGGGGTAAATTACCTGCATTTGCAGCACATTAATTCAGTAAATGAGCTTCCGAGTCCTCGGAAAAGGCAGCGGTTTCAGCGGCTGAGGTTTTAAGTTTGTGACAGGCTCGGCTGAATCTTTCCAATTACCGTCAGACGTTCCCAGCCAAAGTCCATGCATCCAACACCTGACACTATTTTTGAGGAAACATCAGGTTGGAAATGCTCTGGCTACAATAAATATGATTCTGTAAAGGGATAGGCTGCTCGCCAATAGCAGAACGAGTTATTTTAGTGATATATGTAGATGTGTTTGTTTATAGCTTTGTATAACACAATCCGGGCCCAATCCTAGCACATAACCCAGATTTGTAGCAAAGCAAAAAGAATATCCAAATAGAGAATGTTAGGTCAGAGTTCACTATGGGCAGGTCAGCAGCTGCAGGATGTTCCATTTTTGTGGTCCACTTCCCCGGAAGTGGACATGAGAGCGCCCGAGCAGGGTCATGAGAAGAACACGCACTACAGCTGCTTTTAACAGGGTGACATCGAAGTGTACGTGCAAAAAACACGTGAAAGCGGCTAGAACTGGAAACAAGTGTTGCTGCTCATTAGAAGGCCCTTTGCAAAGCTGAACGGTCAATTTTCTATTGCTTATTGATATATTTGGGTGTTAAACTGGTACTAATGAGGTGCAACCAATGCCCAGACAGTTACCAAGTTAAAAAATGTGGAAATAATGAATAGTGTTACAAAATGTGCCGCATTATGCCGCATAATTTGGCTTGTATTGCAGCGTGATTCACTCAATCCTGCTGCATAATTTGTCTCTCTCCTGCCGCATAATTCCAGTGGCACTGGGCATACCTAAGGGACCACTCGTGCTCACGGACAAGGTACACAAATTCAGGATAGTCCGTGAAAAATACGAACAGGTGGTCGCCCTAGATGGTGTGTACGTCTCCTTAAATAAGTTTGGCATTTAGAGTACTTCACTGTTCATGTGTTTTCCGAGATGGCCCAATTGATCACTTTCAGGAAGATTAGTTGTTTTTATCAGGACCTGTGAGATAGATGTTGAACAGGGTACTAGTGGTTATTATGCTTGCCAATAAGCAGGCATTGGTTTCCATCTCGCTTATCGAGTGCCTTAACCATGTGATCTGGCGAGCAGTGAATGATGAAATGAAACTGAAACTTTGATACCCATTCAAACACGGCTGCAGGGGAAGCATTTGTTGGAGATCTGTCTCGAGGCGGATGGCTTGAAGATGTCTGTAAGGTACAGTGTTCTTTATATTATATGGGTTTTTTTTGTACGGAACGCTTCAATAGTTACTGCACTTCATGCGCCAACAACCGGGAAACGCCGGTTGACCCACATTCTAGTAAGGATGAGGGAAATGCCTCTCATAATGTTTACCAGCGCGCAGCTAACTTTCATTCCAACACGGATGTGGCGTAACAGCTTTAGTTGCCGGTTTTGGAGCTGGGGATCCAAGTTTGAATCTCTGTGTTGGCTCATTATCTTGTGATTCTGGGTAAACTGCTTGATCATCACGTAATCTCCCCGTGCCTCCAAAAATATGAATCATGTAAAGCGCTCTGATAACTTAATCGGGTCTCGTTCGCGCTATAGAAAACTGAAATGCTGGCGAGGAAAGAGTTAGAAGGTTCTCAAAATGGTTATGCAATAGAGAGGAGCGTGAAAAGGCGAGGATCGGATAAAGTTATAACGCAATTAAAGCGCAGAGTTTGTCATACAGAGTTGAAAGTAAATGTGGGATACATAAAGCAATAGTGATAAAAATAACCAGTGGTGCGCGCGCACCACAGAGGAGCGGGGGGAGGGAGCGCGGCAGCGAGGCGAACGCGCGCTGCTGCGCGTTCTGGCCACCGTCGGGAATGGGAGGAGCAGAGGCGGGACATGCGCCCGCCTTTGCCCAATCTCGTGCCGTCTCGGTAAAAAAAACGTACGCTCCAGCCAATGTGGGCTTCCGAAAGCAAAACCACACGCACGAGCGTGTGGGTAGCTTTCAGAAGCCCTTTCTAAAGGTCTCGTGCTGCGCGAGCAGGTCTGCGCACTGCAACGCTAGGCGTAAGACCTAAAAAGACCTGCGATAAATTGATTTGCATATCCACGTACAAGACCCTGTCTAACAAATTTCAAAATATGATCAACAAGAATTGGTGTATCCTCCTTTCTGGAGGCTTAGACCTTGAAAAACAGATGCACTCTTTTAGGAGGGCAGGGATCATCAAGGATCTGTTAGCGCATACCAGACCAAAGCAAAAGGGACCTGTGAATCTTCAACCCACCCTATGGAACCTCCCACCACCAGTAGGACACTCCTTCATAAAAATAACAAAGGAGCTCGATCTGGCTCGATCTGGGCCTAAGGACACCCTGGAAGACATAAAACCTGACTAACTGCAGCACCACAAACATGGTTTTCCTGATAAAGTGTCCTTGTGTTCTCTTTTATATAGGAATGACGACAAGTATTCGTATCTTAGAACACCGCAGTACCATCACATGCAAAAGAGATGCCACTAAACTTACTACCCACTACATTGAGAAAGGCCACAGTGCAGACGAGATGGAATGATCCGTCCTGGAAAAACTCACACCGCACCATCAAGACATGACTCATCTTCAAACAGAGATGGGGGACATAGGTTATGGACAGATCATCAGGGGCTTAATGACAACATCCCCTGGTGTAGTCTATCAACCCATTAGAAAGCTCATACAGTTAGTGTTTGGGGAACCCTGTACCCATTGTCCTCTTTTTGTAAAGGAGTACGCTACAAAACTCAGATAACTGAATTGTGAAAATCCATGACTGGACCCATACACTGACCTGTACATCATCAAATGAATCAAGGCCACAATACATTAAGGACTCTTCATATATAAAAAATCCTCACTACGTCCCGTTTCCACCACATGGGTTGTATTAACAAACACAAGAGGCATAGGGAGGTATTTCTACCTATGAAGCTCTGTTTGAAGGATGACCCCGTTATAGCTCCTTAGAGAGTATCTTCTTAACTTTTTTCTGGGTCATCTTCCAGAAAACGGAATACCAGCGATTAAAAAGTGGGCCCTTTTCCCGTCCGTATTACCATGAGTAGTACTTGTACTACAGAACATGAAGTAGTCTATAGAAAGGATTTTTTTACCAAGACTCTAACTCAGCACACATGCTAGGAAAATGAATCTAAATAAAAGAGACACTGGGTACATTTTCCTCTATAGAGCCTTCTATATATACGAAAAAAAATTCGGTGAACTCACTTTGGCTCCACAAATCAAAGACACTAATTGGGACTACACCTCCCATAACCGCATATGGACCAACCATACATCCGGTAACACCCACTTCTGGCGAGCTTCCTCGCACTGGGAGAACTTAAAATGATCCCGCTCTCCGGGCTCACAGTACCAGCGGTACGGAGTGGCAGATCTTAGGTTCATATGAGTGTGAACCTTTTGATGAAATCAGGAGGAATGGGCAGGCAGGTGGGAGACACAATATTTTTTGACTGCCCAAAATAACAGGTACACGTATGGGTCTCCGTGGCAGCTGGGCTCTATACTGGCTTGTCAGAATGGCAAATTTTACTCTGACTTGAGCCAATTTTTGATCGCCCAATTAACAGGTACGCCTATGTAGGTCGCTCGCAGGAATGCTGGAATACATAGCCGATAACAAGTTAGAGATAAACGCAGAAAAAAGTAAAACAATGCTGATCAGTAGACACCGGACGGCTAAACAGCATTTTCAACTAGAGGGCAAAAAGCTAGAGGCAGTCTCTAATTACAAGTACCTGGGTTTTTACATCGACAGCAGGCACAATCATGGGGAACAAAAAGCACATATGGCTCAGAGGACAAATGCTTTATCATTTGCCTTTAGGTCCTTAGCAAAAATATTGAAGGGGCCATCATTCAAACTCTTATTAGCAGTAATATCAGCTAAAATGTTACCGACGTTGTCATACGGCAGTACGGCATTACATGGGAAAGATGCCGACCTGTTAAATAAATTACAAGCCTCAACATACAAAAGGGTCTTTCAAATCCATCAGTCTGCGTCCCCAGCGCAGGTGAGATTAGAATATGGGGTAACCAAAGAAACGCTGGGGAGAATGTACGCAACCATCAAGCAATGGTACAGACTGAAGCAAAATACAACAGAATCGGAACTGAATAAGGGTTTGTGGGAGGAACTAGAGAAGGATGAATAGTGTCCCTACAACCAATACCTAAAAAAAGCTTTATCAGCAACATGCACAGGTGAGCTTTGGAAAACTAGCCTGTCCTACTCATCCTTCAAACAAGCTATAAATAAATCAGCAAAATTTCACTCTTTGCTAGTAGACAAAAACATCCTCAGTAAGAGAAAACACGCATGGATGGTAATCACCAACTATAAGATACTCACTCCAGCGCCATATTTAGATATCACATTCTCGGCCTATCGAAAGTTACAAACAATGGCCCTGTGTTTAGGCAAACTGCCATCTATCGCGGATCAGCCATCATGGGTCCACAAAGGGCCGAAAGTATGTAGATTATGCTGAAGCAGTAAAGAGGATTTTATTCATCTAGTCTGCACATGTCCTAAATTGTTAAACGCACGAGTCACTTTATTAAAAAACGCTATGAACATCAGAAGAATAAGGACGTGCAGATCTGCAATCATAACTGGTTTGAATCCAACTGACACCTTATTGAACTGTCAACTAATAAATTTCCTTACCGTACATGAGCAAGCCCTAAAAACTGAATCTCGAGCCATTGCCCCGTAATACTGAACAAGACTGATTGGTCTTTGACAGTGAACACTGTATATTGAAAACACTGGAAAGCATGTCAAGAACATTTGAAATGTATTTTCTTTAGTACAGCGGATTATAGGCCAACTAACGCTTCTGATCTACCAACTGTTAATCACGTATTTTTGTAAACATTTGAATACTATTAAGTGATCAACTAATTGTTTAACGGTCATTTTTACATATATTTGAATATTAATAATTGCTAACAAAATGTTTTTAAGATCTTAAGAAATTTACAAAAATAAAAACTTTTATTGTCCTTTTCTGTTTTTAGAATTTATATTGTTATGGTTTTAATTAACTGAAACAATAAACACTTGAACTTGGTACGCGTATGGGGCTCCGCGGCAACTAGGCTCTCTACTGGCTTGTCAGAATGGCGAAGTTTTCTCTGACTTGAGCCCCCGTACTCGATATTGGTATGGGTTACTTTGTTCCAGAAGGTGATGCTTGCGTGAACGGTGGTGTACTGAGGGAAGGGAAAGACCACTAATAGAACATTACGCTTGTATGTATGGGTATCTGCGTTCTGAACAATGAAAATGATGTGTGCTTCTTAATGATCATGCTTTTTATTTTCCTTCCTGGGTGTAAACGATTGATGTAGCAATATGTAGCCAACATGCTGAGAGGGATATCACTTGACTGTAATGCAACTACAGTTCGATTGACATTTATGTGTGCATTAACTGAGATGCTTCAGTCTAATCAAGCAACACATTTAATCTGACATATTAAACTAAGAACCAAGGTACATTACACAAGCGAGTTGTGCACCAATAAAAATTCGCTCTAACATGGCTTATACTAATTATGTGCAGATGTGGTTTTTTGAGCATAATTGACACTGTATAAACATTAATTTGTGGATATCAGTCAGTTTAAGTTTTGTTCTTGATTTTTATTTTTCTCACACCCTCATTTGTGCAACCTTAGAGTGTGACCACCAAGGACACCACCCCCTCCCTGGCCAGCCTATATTATCCCCTAAAGCCTAGTGTAAGGTGTACGAATAGTAATTACTATATATTGTGCCTTTATTAACTGATAAAACGGAATAAATACTAGCTAATGAATTGCGGTTAAGAATAAGCGTATCATTTGTAGTAACATTTTAGTTTTTGCATGTGGAGTCATTGGCTCCCCTCACTCATGTGTTCACCCACCACACCAATTGACCTAAGGTTACAGATAGTGACACACTTTTTTTCTCTCTTGAATATGTTGCGTGACTATTGTTCATTATAGATGAACCTTGGGAAGTCATCTGAAATAATTCCTACCTTCTTTTTTCTATTGTGCAAGAGGAATTACACTGCATCCTGTGTTCAGATGCATGTGTGAATATCTTTTCTCTATTAATTTCTCTTCCATTAGGTGGATTACAAAATCTGTTTGTGAAGAAGCCCAGGCAGTATTCACCTGGGTGCATGTATTGGTTGATGCACTTGCATTCCCACTGAGAATTAACTAGATGTTTAGTCTAGTGCTATAGGGCTCCATTAGCCCTGATGAATGCCCCAGACCAGACAGGCTATTTATTGAGGGCAGAAACATGTTGGCGAAGATTAGACGGGCCTAAGTCATTGCACTTTCTGTTATCCATCGTAATGAGTGTTTTTAGACATACCTAGTTTCGTCACTAATAAAGGTGATAACCGAGGAACTCTAAGGTATTTTTAGATTGTCTGGATCCTGCCTTGTCCAGTAGTTTTATTAAAGAACTCCCTCCTACAGCCAAGTCTTCGCAGAGGTTGAGTCTGGGTAGTACCATCTTACCAGGGTGGGGCGATGATGCAGATGATGAGGCATGAAACTATTATGTGTATGAGGCATCCTCTTCCTTAAAGGATGGCCTTCCTGCTCTAAACTCACCCCCGCTTAATATAGCAGTAGTTAACTGAATAAGCCCTAGGTCTTCTTCACAATTCTATGTTCCTTTCTGCTGGTACCCGACCTTTATGTGGTTTATGAGTTGAGTTTGGGAGGAATGTATGGGTGCTAACTCCTCCACCTCTCCATTTCGTGGTAACAGTCCCATTAAAAACGCTGTGGGAATTAACATGGGGAAAACACGTTTTATGATCCCTGCCTTTTTCTCGGCCTCCGCTTCACAGACCACCCTGAAACTTTGTAGACAGCAGCTGACCTGAGCGTCAAATTGTTTCGGAAAGTTTCATGAACATTCATCAACTGGCGTCAAAGACATAGGCAAGTCATTAAAAGCATTTCCTATGCAAACTAGATCCTAACTAAAACTACCTACTGACAACCGCCAGTTAAATATACATACATATATATATATATATATATATATATATATACATATATATATATATATATATATATATATATATATATATATTATAAGGTTATAAAGTCACAGGGCCCAATTCACAAAGGTAATTTGAGACTCAAGTCTAACTTTATGACTTTCTGTATTTACAAAGGGCATTTGTGAGTACTATCCATAGGTCCGCACTTGGGGCAGAATCTCCGCAGTCAGGGTGGAATCTCCACACTGGGGCCGAATTACCTTTGTCTTCAATCGTAAACACTTGTGTTACTGCCTACCATCCCTCCCTGCTCCAGCTGAAACTCCTTAGCCCAACAGCCAATCCCAGCCCTGCAGCAAACATAGAAGCAGAGCTGCCACAAACAAACCCTTTCAGATCTTTCAACATGTCGCTGAATGTGTTTGTTGCTCTGTCCCTTGCCATGTGACAGGACAATTTGAGGAAGAGGAGGATGAAGAGTAGGAGGAGGAGGAGAGTAGAGATGATTTTCAGACAAAGGATAAACCTATTTGGGATGTCCAGCCAAGATGTCAGGGCCAGAAACCATTTTTTTCACCTGAACAACCTGTTGTGTTATGGACTACATGTGGTTTGAAGTCTGTTGTCAATGATGATAGTTGGACATTTAACACTCTGTCCATAAATTCCATCCTGTGACTACTTTGTAGAGCCACAGTCAATATCTTTAAACAAAAGCTGTTGACCAGAGTCAAAAGATTGGCCATGCAATATGTCATGTGCATATGTCAGCAAATACTGTTAACTATGTCTCTAAGGACTCCATTGCCTCAGAGGATGTGATGGCTGTGCATGTGTGAGACCTCCCTGGACTGTTTGACAATGGGGGCCTGATTCAGGAAGGGACTCTGCTCTCGGTGCAGAGGTGCTGCAGGGGGAGTCTACGTACTCAGGGTTTAAATGCTAGGATGTGTGTTCTCATTGCAGTGATCCTGGCACTCATGTGGAGAGTTCATCACAACTGGGGTGCCTCCCTGACGAGGGCAGATGCCCCCTGTGAATCAAGCACTTTGTATGTGCTGCAACTTATGTGGCAGTGTGGCCAGATGTCTGTCATATGTACAGCATGGTTCAAGTGGACCTGTGTGATAACATGGATAGTCCAAGCTCATAGCTGTAATGTTAGGCAGCTCCATGTGTGAAGTGCCACTCCTGGCCTGGTAGAAAAACTTGTGGAAACTGGGGCATGTGTTCCTGTCTCACCATGGAATGTAAAAGACTACAGCTCCCGAAACTCATTGTGAACATCGTTTCTGAATCTGCAAGTAATGATTGTATCTGGATAACCTGGCAGGGCTGTGTGCATGGTAATAACTGTCTCCCTCATGATTCCGACTAACACATACTGGCCCCATATACAACTGGCTAGGTATTTTGGATAGTGTGTAATACTGAATGCATCACACACACAGGTGTATTGTACCCCTATAAACATATTTTGCAATCTAATGTCAAACAAACAGGTGTAGTGCGATGTATGGCATGGAGTACCTGCCACTGTCAGAGCTGGTAATGTTGTACTAACACACACACCCTGCGTTCATAGGAGATTTATGCCCTTTGCAGGTACAAAGACACACTACCCTGCAGCAAGCGGCCAATTGACCTCATAACTCATTGAGTGCTGCAGCACTCACCAATTCTTCTGGCCCCACATAATGTAGAGGGCACCTATCATGCACCCACTCAGGTAGTATGTTAATATCAGTATCACAGATTGTGTGACTGCCTTGTCCTCAGGTCCAGCTGGCATGTGGTGAAGGTTGGTGCAACAGTGTACCTGAATGGGGGATATTCATGTTTGGAGGGATGGACAACTCTGATTTAATATAACATTGCTGACTGTACCTCCCTCTGCTGAAAGAGTTTCGGGAGTGCTGCTCCGTACTGATGAAGGACGAAATCCAGAAACACATGCATGGTCCTGATCCCCAAAGGGGCTCTGCATTCTCATAAATGTTGGCCCATTTTTAGAGTCTCCGCTCCATATGCGGGGTCTCCACTCAGCATGAGTGTACGCTTAGACTGTGAAAATGCCCCACCTGAGCCTGAAACTCCGAAAATGGTCCGGAACCCAACAATTTCATACAGGAAATGGCACACAGGAAATGCTTGGCAGGAAATGCATAACAGGAAGTTGCAGGCAGCCATTTTATGTTCATTCTGAGTCATCCTCACCACCAGATAAGAACCCCTGCCATCCGGCTGCTCTGTGAAACCAAACTGCCCCCCAATATGGCTGAGGGACTTGAGGAGAAAGCACCTGCTTTCAGTGAAAGGAAATTGGACAAATTAGCTGAGGGGGTGCTAGATAAGTTCCATCAGCTGTATGAGGGGCCAGAGGAACAGCTGAGTAATGCAGCGGCACCAGAATCTGGGCCACCATCGCAGAGCGCTGCAGTGCAGTGGGCGTATGCGACCGGCAGGGCATGCCGTAAGCACTGGGAGGACCTGAAACGCTGGGACCGGCTGAAGGCCCAGGAAATATTGAGCCAGTCCTCCCAGCCCCATGTGCACCGGCCCTGCCTATCGCCACTCTACAGGAGGGTCCTGAGGGCAGCCTGGCCGACCCTCCATGTTCAGCTGGAGGAGCATGAGCAGCACAGACCTGGTGAGCGCATTAACTGCAATATGTGTCCTATAGTATGATGTGAGGGTGAGCTGTACCATCAGGTTTCCCATGTCTCCTTTCACGTAATATGTGCAAATGCTGCAGTCATTATAAGGCTAGTGCCTCATTGTAGCACATAGAATGCACTGATCAGAGTGCATTCTGGGACTTGCAGTGTTTGGAACCCATCTGGAGAAATGACCCTCACACTTGCATTTGAATGAAAAATAGCACTGGCAGCACCATTACTGGTGAACCAAGGGCCTTATAACTGCTGTGTGCATTGGGTAAGGAACGGCACAGGCACTGTTCAGTGTTTGGATGAGAGGCTTCATGTGTTGGATGCTGTACCTTGCATGCCTTTTCTGTGTTTGGTTTCAGACTTAGTCAGATTATTATGTGCCATGGAGTAAAGACTGACTTTGAGATCCTTGCCTCACTCCAAAGTGATAACAACTTCTCCAAGGGGGTCCAAATACACACGTCTTCCCAACAGTGGCTCGTTTGGCATTTGTCTAGTCAAGGTAGCTGTAACAACTATCCACATGTGGTGACCAGGGTACAGCACCAACTAAGAAGTCTTGAAATGCTAAATGTGGCACTTGCCATGTAGAGTGTCTGGTGTTGTCAATGGAATATCAAATACTTAGATTCACCTCTTAGCAAAGTTCATATCCAAACCCTTGTTTGGATATTTACACCCAAACCAGCATTTGTGTTGTGTCATACAACGCTACACAGCAGATGACATTTGTTAGTAAGTTTAAGATTGCTGAGACTACATATCAGAGGATCATCCTAGAACCATGCTTAGGTGTGCATATATCCATCCTGGCTGTCTCCCATATCCTTTTGTAGACTGGCATTGGAAGATGACTATGTAGCAATGACAGGAAACACAGATTACAACAATGCTGAAGGTGAGGATTGGTCAGTACAGAAGTGTGTACCTTCTAAATTCAAGAAAGATGTAAATGTGTGAGTCAAACCAGGACATCACAGTGAAGGCACACATAGATACTTTAGGCTTCAAGTCACTTCTAATTGGATAATGAGATCAAAGGAGAACAATGTCTGCACTTGCTTCATGTAGTTATGTGTGTCATTCTGATGTGTACAACAGTTACTAAATGTTTTGTCTTTTAACTCAGTGAGCCCAGCTGGCCAAGACTAAAAGGACCAGGGGCAGAGCAGGACATCCTTCGGGCAATGACGGCCACAGCCTCTTTCCAGCACTGAAGAGGAAGAGGAGGCGGAAGGACCAACAACATCAGATGGTAAGGGTTATGCACCCACACGGACAGAAGCAGAACTTACATCAATCGCTACAGACCAGGTAGAGGCTGAGGACATTGTAGAGGGGGTGCGCTAAACTGGACACCTCTGGCCATCGGGGTAGGAAATCGACCCTCACCCTGACAGTCAAGACCATTTGTTTGCTGAGCTGTCCCCAGTGCAGGCTCCATCACCAACTAGACCTGCCACCAACCCTTCCCTGACTCTAGAGGCATCCATTCCATTGGAGCCTTCAGCTGCATCCCCTACCACTAGCCCCTCTCCAAGTGGCTGCAAGGAAGACCCGAGGGAAAGCTCCGATCCTGACACACCACACTCCTCATGTGAGACCCAAACCCCTCCCTGTATTCTCACTCCTGTGGCTACATCCCAGGAAGTGATGGGGGCATGTGAGGGGCAGCCAGGCATGTCCTCTGAGATCCTACTGCAGTTCTGTGATGAACTGAGTATGTTCCGAGAGAACATGCAAGATTGATGGCCACCCTCAATGCCAGTGTCACATCCTTGGGAGCAGCCATGTTGTCTGCCCTTGCCCAGCATCCCTCCCAAACCACCCTCAATGTGTCACCCTGTACACCATCCCACACTGTTTCCCCCATACCCTGTTTTGTGTCCCAACACCCTGTTGTGTCTGGTCCTGCACCGGCAGCCAGGAGTTTGCATCCAATGCAGAGGATCTCCATTTCCTGCAAAAGGAGGATGACCAGGAGGACACTTGACTTACTGGGCAATAATTTGAATTTAGACATTTTCTTTGCCCCACGTATATAGACTGGTTCCCCTGAAGCTTCCTGACATGTTTTATTTACTTTAGCAACCCCCTTCCAAGTCCCACTGTCCATTCCGAGTGAAGAACATTATTTGATTTCCTTTCTTCCTTCCCAACGGACTGTTTTTAGAGTTTAATTATTTCACAATTAAATGGTGCATAGAGTATTTTTTTGATCAAACTATCTCTATCTTCTTTACTTCATTTTAAATGCTGTATTTAAAGTATGGATATATACTTTGGGAGTAGTTAATTGCTTTGCACCTGATAGTTTGTTACAAAAATGGTCTAACACTTTTACATGTCTGACACACACATTCATCTTCACATTTATAGGCTACCACAAGGGAAAACAATTGACCATCAACACATAATACGCAACTTAGTCTTGGCTTGTGAGGAATTATTTTTTATTGACATATATTGTGGATAACATATTTTACAGTGATCATGAGGGACCTTTCTTGCGACTTCGCAAATCTGGTATTGATGATTGTTGTGAGTTAGTGCATTTGCTGTGTTGTTGCCTAGGTGTGGGTTGGTGTGGTGCATCTATCTGTACAGTTGGGGGAGGTGCCTGGACAGGGGGTAATGGTGGCTGTACAGGTAGGGGAGGTGTCTGGACAGGGGATGATGGTGGATGTGCATTGGGGAGCATGAGCAAGGGTGGTCGTGGTGACTGTGAGCATTTGCGGGGAGCCTGTGCAGGTTATGGTGCAAGTGGGATGGTGTGATGTGCTGCAGTTAGATGTGTTGGCTCCTTTCCAAGCATTGACCTTGAAGGGAAACTTTGGATCAGTTTCAGCATGCCATCCATCATCTTCATGGCCAAGACTTGGTGTCTTTCACTCTCTTCCCTATGGATGGATATGATGTATTTTATCTTCTTGGACATGTCTTGCCAAGATTTATCCATCCTGTCTAACACCTGGGTCAGTCTGTCCACCACCTGAGGTATTTGGTGCATGTCCTGCAGTGCCTCTGACATGTCTGACGGAGTAGCCCTTATGGCTCTAATGTCCTGCCTCACCTCAGCCTGCTGTTGGAAGAACTTCTCCTACCACTGGCCACCATGGCCATTTGCTTGCCCCCTCCTCATGGGACGGCTGTGTATATGACCTTCGGTGGGGGTGACAGGTGGTAGGCTGTGAGGAGGAGATTGGTGTACAGGGGATACCTGCACCTCACCTGGGATGGAAGGTCCCTCAGATGGCGGAAAGAATGCCTAGGATGCGCTGTCTTGGGAGGAGTGTGTAGGAGAACCAACACATCTGACCTGGATATGAGGGCTGTGAGGGAGGGATGACTGTGTTGAGGTATGTGAAAGCTGTGACTGGTTAGCTGAGTGCTGGAAACAGGCAATACCGGGGATTGGACTATGAGGAACTTTGCTGTGCGGAGGTGGGGTGGCCTTTGATGTTTTGCCCAGTGGGCCTACTATGATGGCCAGGGGATCTGACTCCTCATCCTCTGTATGAAGGGTCTGACAGTCTCCTCCTGTACTACCTACCCCTCCTCCTCTTGCACTTTACTGGCAGCTGAAATGGCTGCTTGTAAGAGAAGTGGGTTCTCCCCTTCAATTGCCTGTTGTGCGCCACTGGTGGAATGTCTAATGTCCTCATCATCCTCAGCACCTGGAAGACAGAGGTTGCAACAGGATAAGTAATTGCCCTAGGATATAATGTGGAGCAACACAAGGGTTGATTCAAATGAATTTTGCATCAATGGATGATGCACATGTGACCTGGTTTGGGTACACCTACACTTGACAGCTCACACCGTAGCACTGAGGTGTTGAATGCACATGTGCAATGTAAAAGCAAACTCACCAGCTCCAGCCACAGCTCTGTGTTGTTTTGAGATCCCCTGTGATGTTAACTGCTGAACCTGGCTCCTAGTATGTGTTGCTGAAGATGCGGTCCTTGATCCAGCAGCTTGAGAAAGAAGTGACACTATACTTAATGATCTGCATGATTTATATGCAAACAAGCACACGTGACACACACATCATTGATTGATTATGTGGGGAACTTTTTACACTCCAACTACAGATGCAATGCAGAAGAGCTAAATCTGCTAATGTCCTTCTCCAAGGATTTTGTCATTGTGGATGATTTGGAAATCCATATTTTGAAACACTATATGGCAGGCTTAACTGACGGACAGATGCAAGTGGGATTGACTGCTGCAGCCATGATGTCTCGCACACCCCAGGATGGTGTTGTTGGCAGCACTGAGGAAAACCTGCCAGCAGTGTATTGAGGCATGCATGTCCATATTCAAGTACTCAGTTAACGTGTTTATGTCATTGGTATAGACCAGTGATATGCAATTTATGGGCAGTGTGCCGCATGTGGCCCACTTCTGACCTTTACATGCGGGCCCCTGGTCACCAGCAGCAGTTGGCAGCTGTTAACTCAATACAGCACTGACATCAACGAGTATGAAAGGTTACTGATATTTGAAGTAAGGAGGTAATTAGGGTGAACTGCACCGCCAAACTTTGGATGCACTTTCATTGTTAGGGCCATCATGCATCATAGGTATGATGCGGTCTCTTCACAATTCTAAAGGAGTGCTCCTCAACATGCAGACTTGTTTCACCTTTGCACATCAAATCAAATCAAATCACTGCATTGCAGAGTCAAAATGAGATATGTCTAATTGTCAAGCAAGATTTGGGTAACATTGGCAGCGGCGGTCCATCAAGGTAAGTGCGTTGGGCGGGGTGGGGGCGGGAGAGGGGTAGTCGACAGGTGACGGAATAGGGGAAATTAAATAAATAAATAATTCCTAGTCTGTTGCCTGTCAACATACCCCCACCCCACCCCACCGCGCTTACCTGCATGGACAGCTGCTGAACATTTGTGCTTCCCTCCCCCGGAGTCACAATGCCCATTTTGGAATAGGAGGTCACACATTAGTTCTGTGCTCTCTTTGTGTGGCCTGCGTTCCCATTATACATGTACGACATCATGGTCTATTTTAGCTGTCACTGGATGAGTTCTTGTACAGCACGCATCCTGAACTCATATATTGAACATGTTGCTTATATGTGAATAAAGTAGAAGAGGAGGCAAACTGACAATCAACATTTTGCTAGGATCACTCATTTTGGTCACATGGAGAAGCTAGGACAGTCACCGCCTTTACTGGATTTACGTTGTGCAGTTCAGCCACTGTTAGACATGGTCCTCTTGACAGGTTTATCCCCTAACATTTTGTCTTTTACCTCCTATTTTTCGGAACCTGTTTTCGTCGGCTATAGGATTCTGGGCACTTTACCACTGCTGATCAGTGCTAAAGTGCACATGCTCTCTGTATAAATTGTGATATGATTGATTATCCATGATTGGCATATTTGATTTACTGGTAATTCTCTAGTAATGTGCACGGTGTGAGCCAGGGCCTGTAAATCAAATACTACTAGTGGACTTTCAGCACTGGTTGTGCCACCCACATGAGTAGCCCTGTAAATGTATCTCAGACCTGCCCCTGCAGTGTCTGCGTGCGCAGTTGTAAACTGCCATGTTGTCCTGGCAAGTGCACCCACTTGCCAGGCCCAAACCTTCCCTTTCCTTACATGTAAGGCAACCCTATGGTAGGCCCAAGGTATCCCCATGGGCAGTGTGCAGTGTATGTGAAATGTAGGACATGTACTAGTGTGTGTGACATGTCCTGATAGTGAAATACTGTGTATTTCATTTTTCACTATTGAAAGGCTATTTGTCCCATAGGCTTATCATTGGGGTTGAACTGTGAGATTTTTATATGTGTAGATTTCCATAGGGACAAGTTAGAAAAATTAAGTTTAGGCTCTCTGAACTCAGAATTTATTAACACACATTTGGGAAGGTGGTGGGCGATGCAACCAGTAAGAATTCAGTTTTAAGGGCGTTGAGTTTGAGTTGGTTACGAGTCAGCCACTGTTGCATTTTTAGGTAGGGCCTAGGCAGCGTGCATGCACTGTGTGTAAGACTTGCTTTAGTCCATAAAGGACTTTGCTCCTGCCTGTGCCTTCCTATTAGTTGATTGCAGCGTCGGTCTTATTTTCAGCTTCCTAACTGGGTTCCGGCAGCGATATGTCACTTCCGTTTGTCGCCGAGGAGCACCGCCTAAGTTCAGTTTTCTTCCACTTCCATTCTTTTTCTGTTCTTTTGGAGAACTCTTTTTTGGTTATTGTTGCAGCGTGGCATGCCTAGGTTTATGTTAAAGTATGGCGGCCAAGCAGCAGAGCGCCACACACAAAAACCGGGAGCTGCTCAGCTTACTTTCTACTTCTACACCTTTGTGTCTTAAAGACATTAAGCATTTCCATGTTTAAATGTAAGAATCTCACTGTGTAAAAAAGGGCTTTGCAGGTAAACTGGGAACCAGGGGAAGGGCGTCCGTCATCATGAGCTAATGCTGCTGGCAGTATGGCCTGTTTATTGAGGTTTGTATCCAAATGTGGGACATGAGAGCATATAAACCAAACTGCACTATGTGCAATGAGCAAGCACGAACATACCTGGCACAGCCCGCTTACTACTACGAATGGGAGCCTGGCTACCCGCCTCCACCGACCGAGGCGCTGTACTTGTGGCCACGCGCCTACCTGGAGGAGGGCTTAGGCTACCGGCATAGGCCACGCGCCACAAGAAGAGGCACTGCGGCCATCTTCACCCTTACTGCAGCGTACCCAACTCCTGCCAGCCAGAAAGCAGCAGCAAACCTTGCCACAGCCCCTGCAGCTGCATTGTAAACCCCTGCTCCCCCAGTAACCCTTCTGTATATCATGCCCAACCAGAGCCTACTCCCCGATTGTAAGGGCAAGGAGCAGATCCTGGTGTACCCGTGGATGAAAAAGTGTACGTTTTCTTCCTCCTCAGATCTTCACCGTGGGGCCTTTGGAAAAGGGTATATTTTACTCCACAGCCTGCACGTTCTCTCCGGTAAGCCTGCTACATTTCCAAGTTCCATCCTAAAAGAGTTCAGGAAAGGGACAGTGCCACACTCGTTTACACACATTCTAAAGCGGTTTGTTCAAGGTCTGTTCCCCACATTCAAGGCACCACTGAAACTGTGGGTACTCAGATGTATACAGAGAAACAAAGGGGTATATTCACAAGAACGTGTGCTAAACATCTCCAAAAAATGTTAACGCAACTTTACACATCGCAGTCCATCGCAGTAAAATAACCCTGTGTTAACGTGGAATTCACAACAAGGCGGTACCATGCGATAGTCACCTGAAACCGCGGACAATGTCCGCGATACAACCACCGCGATGGCGATAAAAACACAAACTCCAACACCAAAAAACATGCGATGAGCCCATTCGCGATGAGGAAATCAGCGATAAGCAGCACCAGGCCTGCCATACACACACGGCAGGTGGGAAAATCAATACAAAAGGAGAAAAAACACACAAACACAAAATGACCAACACCGAAGCACCATGGAGGCAGCCGGAGCAGGTGCAGAGGACGAGCACAACCCCACAAGTACCCCGGACGACCAGCCCGGGACCACGGTGACAGGGAAGGGCAAGGACAAGAAGAAGAGGAAGACAAAGTACAGTCCGCAGGAGAATCGCATCCTGGTCACGGAGGTGATAGAACACCATCAACAACTGTTCGCGCCTCCAATGTGTCATTGGGCACCAAAAATGGATTATGGCAGTCCATCGTGGACAAGGTGAACGCCGTCGGAGAGCACAAGAGGTCAATGGACGAGGTCAAGAGGCGATGGAATGACATCAAGAGCAAGACCAAGGAGAAACTTGCAGCCAACCAGAAGGCAACAATGCAGACTGGAGGTGGGAGCCCAGCGCCACAGCTGGAGCTGGATGACATGGAGGAGCTGGTGTCGACAGTCATCAGTGTGGAGACCGTGGCAGGAGTCGGGGCACCGGACACTGCTCGACATGACACAACACAACGGCAACAGGGTGAGTAACCACCAGGTACTGGGGGGACGGGGGGAGATGGCCACAATGGCACACATGC
The DNA here is from genome assembly GCA_963921515.1 of Calotriton arnoldi. NCBI lineage: Eukaryota > Metazoa > Chordata > Amphibia > Caudata > Salamandridae > Calotriton > Calotriton arnoldi. The sequence continues at coordinate 46,161 of CAWUFW010002668.1, forward strand.
ACAATAAAGCAGAGCACAGTGCACACCCACAATCACTCTGGATCATGGCCCTGATCTACACACTGTCACAATGTACATTGCCATGCTGTCTGAATGTCTACATGTACCATGTGGCCACATACATGAGGACACATTGTAACACAGCATCTCCCCTTCACATTGCAGGGGCACCGTCAACGACACCTGCAGAGCAGTCCCAGCCACTCTTCACTGATGACGAGGAGGACACCACCAGCATCAACACCCAAGCCCTCCAAGACATCATTGAGCTCATCCGCCAAGCACCTCCAGGACCAGGGCAGCCCAGCTGCATCGAGGAGACCCCACCCACTCCACAAACCACCCAACAGGAGGCACCCACAACCCCGGCTGTCTCCCCAGACTCCCCCAAACAACCCATGGCCTTCCAGTGCCGTGTGTTGGAGGTCCAGAGGGAGATGGCTGAGCAGGTGCAGGTTCGACCTCCAGCTACCAACTCGACGCCATCCATGGGTGTCTGAGTCCCATCAGGGACCACCTCCAGTCCCTAACGGACACCCACATGCCACTCCATGGTCTCCAACGAGCCCTGGCTGACATTGCTGTAGTCATGACTCGGAGACAAGAGCACCTGTCCGCTCAGGGTGGCTCCAGCGATCTCAGCCAGGAGATGGCACGCATGCGGAGGCTCATGGAGGACATGGTGCGGATGGAGGTGGAAAGGATGGCAGCCACCACTGCACATCAGCGAAATGTAGCTGGGATCTACCAGGCCCTGCATGTCCTCATCATGGCATTGCTGCCACAAGGCGTGGCGCGGATCAATGCTGCTGCCCCTACACCATCCACATCTCCGCCCCCTGGTGTGTCCGTGCCCCACAGTGCGGCAGACAGTCCACCTCCAGCACCTGATGTGTCACTGCCACACAGAGCGGCCTGCAATACACCTCTGGCCCCTGATGTGTCAGTGGCACACAGTGCCGCAGCCGGAACAGCACCACCCACAGGTGGGGCAGAGCACACATCCGAGGACGTGGATGGGCCTGAGTTCAGAAGGAGGCACTAGCATTCATGTCCGCCACCTGGCATGTTGCTCCTTGGTGCCGCACATGGCCCCATGACCTACCACTGACCCCCGATACACTCTGCGGCACTCACCTTGGACCACTACATGGACTTCCATATCCTGTTTTGACCAATGACACGGCGACCAGACTGCGGACTGTACTCTTCCTGATCGTCTGTCCTTGTCATTCCCGGATGGACTCTGGCTGGCCCTCCACGGGCCCATATTGTGAAGTCGGGTTGGAATGGCCCTGTACTGCTCCAGCTGCTGAACTCCACTGGATGTGCAATAAACATTCAGGAACGCACTGCTGTATCATGTCTTTCATCATTCAAGTATGAATGTGTGGATGAATGTAGGGTCAGTGATTCCCCCTAACGTCAATGATGCTCATCTAGTGGGATTCCAGTCACAGTGTGCTACGTTGCCGATTGCGTTGCGGGTGCCGTAGACACCACAACAGGGGCACACGCATTAGTCACTTCCTTGTCCGGACATGGACTGCACCACGCCCAGAGCCCCCGAGTCGTTGTTGCAAGCCCTGCGCTGGTCCGGCGTACGCCAGGACGGACCACTCCGCTTACGCTCCGAGGGGGGGGCCACATAACCTCATGTCGCAGGTCTACACGCTGGTGGTCTGCAGGTCACTGGTCTAGTTGTCAGCATGTCGCGGCCACTCCCTGAGGGCAGGTTTGCACACAGACCACACCCATCCGGCGCAGGCGTCACAGGCCATGTGACCCCGAGTATATGAGGGGCCGGCAACGTCACATTCCCCATTGCCGGAGGTGACTGGATGACGGATGCTCCATGGTTCTCAATCATAAAGGGCCCATGACTTGTTGCGCACAGGGTTAGTGACACCCGAAGCCTTGCGGCCGTCACGGGCCTACCACCACTTGGCGCTGACTTGGGTTGCACAGGGTTAGTGGCACCTGAAGCCTTGCGGCCGTCACGGGCCTACCACCACGTGGCGCTGACTCGGGTTGCACAGGGTTAGTGGCACCGAAATTGCTGAGCGGGTGTGCAGCCTGCGATGATGGCTTGTGCACTGATGTGGTCTCTGCCAATGATGCCTCAAGACTCAGCGTCAAGTGTGGGACCTGCTGGGCCGCGCTGCGGGTCCGCATGATGTGGAGCATGCCATGGTGGAGGGACTGGGGCCTGGAGCTTGCACGGGCATGTGGTGTGCCCACTGGTGGACACACCATTGGCGAAAGGTGAGCAGTGGGGCCTGGGTGCGCAAGGGCGGACAGCCAGCGCTGGCTGGTGGGAGGGGGTAGGGTGCGGCTGCATGTGTGCGCAGGGGCGGACAGGCGTTGTTGCCGTGTGCAGTGGGATGGACTCTGACATGATTGACTCTTGCCTCGGTTACAGGTTGCAGACCTGGTGGCTTGCAGTGTATCCCGGCACTTGTTTGGAGACACACCGGTGGCAGCAGGTGAGCAGTGGTGCCTGGGTGCACGGGGCGGCAGTGTCCTTCCTTCTCTCTCTCTCTCTTTCTATCTCTTCATTTCACTTTCACTCTCCCTTTCTTTCCTTCTCTCTCCCTCTCCCTCTCTCCCTCTTTCTTTCTTTCTCTCTCTGCCTTTCTTTCCTTCTCTGTTTCTCTGTGTCTCGCTCCTTTGATGTGCACATGACACACGTTCTCATTTTGGGCTTTATTTTCCAGGCCGTGACATCAGGATTGTCCCGGACGGACCCGACAGGAGTCTTCCGCATTGGTGTTTTGTGTTGTATTTCAATAAAGTTTTTGGTTGTTACGTCAATGATGAGTGACTGTTTCTCGTTCTTCCGTCTCAACATGTGTGTTTCTGTTTGTCATTGTGCGACGTCATGCGCTTTTGTGGCTCTTGTGTCGTGCACGGTATGTGTTTGTCCGGGAGGGGGTGGGGGCCTGGGGGTTGTGGGGGTGGTTGTTGTGGCCCTCATGGGTCTCCGAGCTGCATGATCATTTTCTCCATGGCATCTGTGGGTCTTCAGATGTGGCTCTGGCCTGGGCTTCCTTTCATGCTGCAGGTAGTCGTCCTGCTCAACACCAGCAAAAGGCAGGTGTTAATTCCCTGGTGCTACTGCGGCTTATCGCCTGTTTTTGGTTCGCATCGCAGATCTGGCAGTTCGTTGTGAAAGTGGTGTTGTGGTTTTTTTGTGTGTTTTTGCACGGGAACGCCTACTCATTAGGGTTAGTTGGTGGTGTCCACCGTGGAGTTAAATTTTGCGGCAGTTCTCTCTGGAATACTGGCGATGTCTGCAGTTTGCACCCGCTTGTGAATGGGGTGTTAAATCTATCTCCACTTTTGATGAGTTAAAGTGGGGATAAATCGGAGATAAGTCCTTGTGAATATCCCCCAAACACTTTTAGTACAAGCAACAGCGTAGAATGTCAGGATTTTACAGAAATTGCATTTAACGTGACTTTCTCAATCAAAGCATTAAAAGCTATTAAACAATAACAAACCTGTCTTGAAGTTGTTAGTGGCACATGCATTGGGGGTGTAAGGGATCCACTGAATACCTTCAAGATTGTACTGTGTAAAGAAAGTGGGAAAACCTACGCAGTGTGCATTAGTAATGAGGCATTTTATGTATGGATCTTCACCCTGCCTTCTATGTACATGTCAACTGGGGGGTGTCTTGTACGTAGGATTTATTTTGTTAAAATGTCATGTTTTGGACAAAACTTGTTGAATCTCCTACCTGTGGGGTCATGGATAAAGAGTTGTTTTATTTTTCCTTAACCCCACACAGCAGTCATCTTGTATTTCGCAGATCGTTCCTTGTGATCCATATAGACGAGGGAGCACGTAAATTGCAAACCATTGGTTATTATATATAGACGCATTCTTGAGAAATACTAATTTCTGTGGAAGCTTGTGGTTATATAGATATTTAGTTAGGTGCTTGGCTTATTGCATTATTTCTACACCTGCTGAATGAATAATACTTTACTCCTATTACAAACAAATCACTCATATCGTACCAAGTCATGCTACGTGGACAATGGAACGCTCTACACACAGGGTTGCAGGGTGTAGTGGAACAAAGTAGAGATCAGTTACCGTGGTAGGATATTGGGGGGCAAGTGAATAGTCAGTGGATTAGGCCAGTAAACATTTCCTGAGGAGGAGGATGTTTCGGGGCAATGGTAGAAATGAGACTATGCCGATTGTGATTGGCACACAATGCGAGTGGATCTCTACAAGATCATAAGTTTGTGGCTCACACAATTACAGAAGCATTACATATGAGATTGGCACTTTCATTTTCTGGCATTCCTTCCACAGAATGCTTTCTTCAATGAAAAGGAGAGCTATCATCAAGCACTGCTTAGTGACTCTGTTTTTGTTTCACTTTCACAATTTCCAGATTGCTTCTTACATTCTAAAGTGTTAGCCTCTGAATGTTATTTCTGATTATTGCCACTTTCACATTAATCATTTTCTCCTCTTGTGTAGGTAGAAGTTTCATAGATGAAGGTACATTTAAACCTCAAGGATGCAGTTATTTGAAGTTGTCAGTGATGTAGCTCTAAACCACACTGCCTGGTGTCTGGTAGGCCTAGGTTTCAGTAGAGATGGGCAAGCCCTGGAAAGTTCGAGCCAGGCTGGAGCCTAAAGCATGGCTCTATCTCAGCTCATGATCCTCATGGGTCATTGAGCCCAAAATGAGCTGTGGCTTCTGCCTGCCACCCACCATCTAAACTCATGTGACAAGAATCATTAAACCCAAAGTCGTAATCATTGTCTTTAATAATTCTCATGAGACTCAAGCGTGGGTGGCATAAAGCATCAGCCTTTGATGTAATAAAGGGGAGAGAAAGGCATACCAATTTAGTGGCTGAATTGCACAATGTGAAACCAGAAAGCCTGGGATCAATCTTGGCTTTCCACTTGACCAAATTATGAGATCCTAGGCAAATAGCCTAGCCTCCTTTTTCTAAATTTTCACAAATGAGAGCACCTTCAAATGCATGAGTTCAGGATGTGCACTCTGCAAAAACCCCATGTGACTGATTTCATAGACTATAATATTGCTCCATATACAATAAGAATCTAGGCCACATACAGGATACTCATGGCAACTGACTTGCCAGTTGGTTCACCAGTGCCCTAATCGCCACCCAGGAGTGGAGCTGGAATGGTAAATTCATGTTTAGAAACTATCACTTAATAAATACTTTTTAATACGGTGATATAATCTGATGTACTAAGATGAAACACTTCCATAAGTTAAAGAAATATACTTTTTAACTATATAATATTTTATATAACACTTGTTGGGTGATTTACTTGCCACATATTTTTTTGTGACTCTGCTCCTTCACTGGCTCTTAGAGGCACATTCGACCCTTGACTCTGTTCTGGCTTAGCCCTCCCTGTTAATTTGTTAGCTTGCTCACATCTAGGTGTCAGAGGTCAGTATTCCGAAGTGGTGTGATCAGATTCACTTTGGGAGTACTTAGGGTTAGGCGGAGGTACACATGAGCTTCTCTGCATGAGTTCTTTGAACCAGAGCCGACTTCTGATCATTGGTGCTGATTTTACGCTCAGGGTTGACGAACCAGTGTTTGCTGCCTCCCTTGTGGGCAGACAAGCTAAAGGGTGGGATGACTACCTAATGAGCCTCCATTTAAAAAAAAAAAACTAAACTGATTATTCTCCTTTTGGATATCACATTTAAATGAGTTGTTTTGAGTGTTTGCCTAATGTGTTTTTCAGGCTCTTTTGATGGCATACCATAAAACTTGATAGTTGACAGAAAGGCAGTAATAGATGGGAGAAGAGAAAATTCTCTAATTTGTATCTGATACCATCATGTCAGAACTCTTAATTTTATCTCATTATCAAGAGTGATTAGCTTTCCAAAGCATTTATCTACCTTAGAGCATTCTTGGACTGGCCCACCAACTCTTGCACTGAAGCTTGCTCATTTTCAGGTGGATGTGTACATATGCCCAGGCAAATACCATCACTCATGGGCAGCCGACAGTGGCTGATGTGGGCTGACTCATTGTCCCATGCTGTATGCTGTCATGAATAGAATGCATTACACTCATTCAGACAAATTACAAAAGAGGAGAATAGGGTTGACCTAAAGCCCAACTATCTATTTAAAATTACTTGTATTTTAATTACGTTTTTAATTACAAGATTCTAGCAGACAAGTGACCATGTCAGGCCCGTCAAATAGATTCTAGCATAAATTATTATTACAGTGCAACCCTTCTATCCTTTGGATTTGCCAAAGGGAGGAATCAACACCAAAACCTTTGCCTTCTGCAGTAATCCGTGAGATTCCAAATAATTAAATGAAGATTTACAGGCTTTAACATGCTGCAGTAACAATCCACCCTTAAAGACCAATTGGCTCTAAGATATATGTTCCATACTAAATAAATTAGACCTACTGCCTTTCTTTGAACTTTTCATATTAACAACATAGACCTATGGCATCTCATATAACTTTTTCCTGTAAACCAATTAGGCCTATAGCCTTTATCACACCAGACAGAGTGGTCTAGAGCACACCGGCAACTTGCCAAAAGCCATCAAGAACCTCAATAGCTGGATCACTGACACTCTGGCTCCCTCAAGTACAACCCAATGGCTAAGGCCCGACCTCAGGCTAGCTAGTGCACAGAGGAACTCAGGCTGAAGAAATTACACTGCTGGCAACTGGAGTGCAAATGGAGAACCATTCAAGACACCACGGATAAAACATCTTCAAATCCACCCTAAGGTGCTGCCACCAGAGGATACAGAAAGCCACGCGCACAGCTCTTGCAGACCACATCGACACCAGCACAAACAGCTGCGAGGAAATCTTCACCATCATCAAAAATGTCATTGTGCCTCCTGTTGCATCCAGCAACATCACCCCTCACAAGACCTTTGCAACAAACCCTCAGAATTCTTCTGTAACCAAATCACCTCCAAAAACGGCAACTGTGACCCTCAACTGGACCCTGTTCCTGTGGCAACTCAACTTCCCAGCATGGCTGAAGATCGAACTCTGACCTCGTGGACCGCCTTCACCACTGTGGAAACTGGCACATCCATGAAGACCACCCATTCGGGGACACCATCTGACCCTTGCCCCTACCAAGTCTTCACCAAAGGAAGAAGACCATCACCTGACCCAGCCACACTCTCCAACTACACACCCATCTTTGTCCTACCATACCCAAACAAGGAAAAATGCAGCATACATTAGAAGAAACAAGGAGAAATAAAGATATTTCTCCTCGTTATAGAAGCTCAGGTAAGTGCATGATTTTGATGTAATTCCATGTTTACAAGTCTTTGTAGATATGGATTTGCATCAAAATCTATGGGTGGGTGCACAGAAATGTCCATGTACGACCCTTGGTATGCCTCTCTGAAGCAAAGTAACTCAAGGCAGCGCATTATGCTGCCTTGCAATACTTTTTGTTATTAACCAATACTAATTGTGATTTGCATTGGTTTGTAAATCTCAGCAGAAGATTTTGCGATGGGTCAACTTAAAAAAAAGTCATGCAAACCGAATACGCAACCTCTTTGTAAATTGGGGCCCTGGTTTGGTCGTTGGGCTGCCCTCAATCCTCATTTTTTAGAGCGATTGCGTGTGGGAGTCGTGCTGCTGGTGCCTGTGTTTCTTACACTGTTGGCCCACACTTTACAAAAAATGTCTGGAAGCGGGGTTGGTGGATTGCAACACCAATAAAGTTTGTATCTCCTTCTGTGGGCTTTCATCACGCCCATTAAACATCCATCACTTTCATTCATTCCTTGGGCATCCTTTTAAAAATCCTTTGGTTTGGTAGGTAATGATTTACTTTGTCCTGCTTATTGGCTGTTTTGTTCCTACCCTGCAGGTTGACCCTGTTACATGGATTATTTCAAAATCGGCCATGTATAGTGTTGGTGCACTACTTTCCCTTTAGCCTCTGCATCTTATCTGAGTTTCCTGCTTGTGTTCCTAGCTCTGCCCCCATCTCCGAGTGCCACTGTTGTCCGTGTTGCCCTTGCACCCGTCCCTTCCCATTGTCTGTGTTGACCACCTCCCTCCTCCTCTCCCTTTTCTAAATGTGTGGTGTTTTTGTTTTTCTTAAATAAATCTTACTTATTTAATTAGAATACACAGGCCTCTCGCCTCCCCCTTCTCCCTAGCAAACATATGCAGAGCCTGCTGCTGGTGCTTCCTTTGCTCATTGGAAGGGTTAACCTTCCCTGCCCTTGCACCCTTGTCTTCCAATGCCTCCTTGGGGGCGTCATGGCTTTCCTCCTGCATGTACTTGCTTTATTGGCGCTGCCTCTTATTTAGATCCAGTGAGTCCAGATGCTGCTCCTTTAGTTTGGAGATCTCTCCAAGACGCCTTGTTTGGGAGCGGTTTATCTTCAGGGCATGGCAGTCGGCGGCTGGTGCTCAGACGATGGAGCTGTTTGCATGGGAGTTCAGCAGCAGTATAGCATAGAAACACGAACTCTCATCTTCAAGGCACATGATTGCAAGCCCTGGACATTGCTCGGGTTGTTCTCTTGGAGACTCTAGGATTATGTTGTCGCTGTGCTCTCAGGTCTTGCAGGATGGTGTTTCTTGACAAGCCTTCGTGGCCCACATCCTGGGAGAGAGGGGGCAATAGAACAATGCAACCTACTGGGCACCCTGTCAGCTGCCTACAAGGATGTCTCCGGTCCGTCCCTGATTCTAGTACGCGAATCGCACAATGAATGTACACATGTCACAGCACTTGAGCCCGCGTTTATCTGGCGCTTGGTTCTTGTGAACTACATCAGTTCTGGGGGTCGGTGTTGGGAGGAAGAAATGTGCTCTGTTGGGGTCTGTATGGCAACTGCAGGGCTGGCATCCTTTATTTAAACGCATCATTCCACCTGTTTATTTAAGTCTTATTATGTTCCTTCTTCTCTTTGCAATTGTTGTGCAACAACAAACATTGGTAAAGTCTAAAATTCTGCTGCCACCTTTTAAAGGTGAAACCTATTGTATTTGCCAATCCTTGTTTTTATTTTCCATCCATGTGCCCTTGTGAAGTGATTCATGTCAACTCTATCACATTCAATAAGTAACTCCTGTGGATTAGAAAACAGGCGACTGATATTTTCTGTTCTCCAGTACGTTAGTCATAAGGTGCTTATCCGCCTCTGTCTCGTTGTCTTGAGTGCACAACAATTGGCTAGGAGCAGTGCTTAATTTGTAGCAGAAAAATTGACGGGGACTAATGTTTTATTCAGAAGACTGACAAGTGCTTTTGAAAGTCAGAGTTTTGGTTCTTCTAATGTTTGGACTTACATCTTTCTGTGTCCCCCTTGGGTATCTTGTAAAAGGACCACCTCTGCCTGTTTTAACTCATATTTAGTGTGTATCCTTGAATATTTTGCTTGAGAGTTTAGCCTTCTTACATTGTAGGACAGTATCCCAATCCCCATCTCTATGTCTTCAGTCTATTTGACTTATCATATGGGATTGTTCTTTGTTTGTGCCTTTGTTGTCAATCAGGTTCCCCCTTCCCTTTCAGTGGTGGCTTGTTGGGAACGGTGGTGGGGGTGGGGGAGGTAGGTGGGTTAGAAAAAAGAAAGACGTACCTTATCGTCACGAATCGCCAGCCGCCGCCTCTCCTCCTCCGATGCAGTAACAGGAAGCACCCAGCCTCCCAGAATCTCCAGACCAATCACAGCACTGCTAAGGCAGAGTTGTGATTGGTCTGAGCGCCGTGATTCGGCACTCAGACGGGGACTGGGAGGCTGGGCATGTTCTCCACTGGGTGGAGAACATGCAAAGTGCACATAATGGTTTGGCCGGCTCGAGACTGACGGCCAAACTGTCATGCACACTTAAGTGCAGCAGGAACCACTCCTCCCTCTCCCAGACAAGCCCAGCCCGCCCCAGTTTGGCCTCTCAGGCAGTACCTGGGAGGCTGGGCATGGTCTCAAGTGTGCATGACTGTTTGCCGGTCCCAGAGGGCTGGCCAAGCTGTCATGCACACTTAGGGAGGGAGTGCAAACCACTCCTGCTCCCTTTCACAGCAGCGAGCCTAGCCCCGCCCGACCTGACTGGAGTCCCGCAAAGAAAAATAAATGATAATAACTTCTTGTTATTATCATTTTATCTTTTGTATCTCAACGAGCAGTGGGGTGACGCTCCTCCGCCTTAGCGGAGGTGCTCCCACTGTAGAGTACATATCCAGTTTATTATTTCCAGGCCTTTTGTTTTTTCCAGAACAATTTGAATCCTTATATTATCTCTCCTTGCTCAGTTTTCTAGATCTACACATTTATCTTGTAGTGTCATAATGCGATTTTCCAACTCTTTCATACTGTCACATATTGTATTTGCTGTCTCATCCTAAGGTTCTGTTCTCTCCTCCAGGTCCACCACCCTTTGTCAATGGTCTATGTGTGTCTGACTGTGTCTGAGGCTCATTACTGTCTCCATCCTTGGCTTCTTCATGTCCCCTAGTTCCTGTATCTAGTACTGCTTCCGTTCTGATCTCAGTGTTCGACGCATATTAAGGAGGTCTTCCTTTCTTAGAACAGTGTTTTTTGCCTTCCATTTCAGCTAGTAACCGCTGTTTTCAGTGGTATATGGAAAGGAAATGGAGTCAGACTTCATTTGTTTACCTTATTTACCTGTTGACCAGAGGAAGCTGGTATTTACTTTTTGTGTGCTAGAGTAAAATTCTGGTAGGCTTTTCGGGCCTTTCAGTTTTTGTGAGCGAGGCATTCAGTGTAGAGGACTTTGCTCACAATCTTTGGGGCTCAATGCCTAGTTAGCCAATTTTCTTTTCTCGTGTGTCTCAGTATCTATCCCGTTAATGTTACCCTTATTACTTTTTGGTCTTTGAATCATTTGTGGCACCTTTATTTACGTAAACTCTCTTTTGTGAGTGTCTTAAAATCAGGCAGATTATTTCCCTTCTTTTCTGCTCCTTGAATATCAGCTCCTTCTCAACTTTGTTGGTTTATGGGCTAGCGCTACAAGGGTTGCTCAAGGTGTTCGTCGGCCTCACTCTTCACTAGTCTTGCGGTGCTCTCAGGTTTCCACTGGACTCATCTCTAGTTGATGCAGTGGTGATTGTGCTCTTCTACTTTCTAGTTTTCTTTCCAACAGTATTTCCCTGCGCCCCCTTTAATGCCTTGTATCTATTTCAGTTCCCCTCTCCCCTCCGGCCTCAATGTTGCTTCTTACTACTGATAAATTCCAACCCGTGCATAACTTTCAACTCACCACAAGCACATTTTTCACTCTAGGATTATATTAATAATACAGAAGCATAAGCTTCCAGGACATACTAGACCCTTCACAATTAGCACAAGCATGAAATTCATCCTACCACGTGATGAGTGGGGAAGGTTTTAGAGAATTGGCTGTTATTTGTGAAGTTTAGCAACTAAATAGAAATCCATAAGTAGCATCCAACACAGCTGCTAACAATGTAGGCGTCAAGGCTAGAGAGTATTTTCTACTTTATTTATTTATTTTCTGATCTGCTATGTCGCCCAGACAGGACCCAAATGAGATGTGCACCACTTTGAAGACGCACACATTATTCCAAAAGAGTAAAGAGAAAATATATCAAAACAGTGCTTCGATTAAATGTGTTTATATAAGTAAAACAGATCTCATATTTGCATACTACCACACTGCTACATCCATCTACATATGTACACACTCAGAGAGCAATTACTGGCTCCAATAGGGACCAACGTTCAGTGCCTTGACATCTAGTAGAAAGTTAGACATGGAAATTGCACTGAAAGAGTAGGCATTTAAGTTATTTTTTTTAAATATCATACGTGGGATATATCCTCAGTGATAGAGCCATAAAATGCCATGATTTGGGTACTCTTCCCGAGAATGATTGCCTTAAGGTTCTGGATTTTCTGAGATTAAGGGGTTTCAAGTCAACGGGTGGCAGAACTCCGAAGGGAGCGATCTCCTCTGAGATATTGAATTTTTGCGCTAGGTAGCTTGCACCCCCAGAGTGATGCGTTTTAGGCAACCTTGAATAAAGTATTGGATTCGACAGAAAGCCATTCAAGAGTGCTCAGGAAATGGATGATCTGTTCTTTCTGAGACGAGCCCACCAGTGGCGTGAAGGGCTTCCTTTAGAGGGGGATAAGGTTTTTTTGTGGGGGTACCAGTTAGTAATGAATTACCATAGTCAAGCCTTAATATGACAAACGATTGAACCACTGAAGCCCTCTACTGGGATAAGGTATTGTATTCCACGAAAGAGCCTGATTGGGTAGTGCTGTCCTTTGGCTAAGGTGTGGATATGGAAATCTAAACTTCAAATCAAATAAATGTTCTCTACCCTTCTCGTTACAATAAATGCCCTTCAGCGAAAAGTGCATGGTGTTTGAAGAATCTTTAAAAACAAAATTGAACAGTCACCATTTCACAATACAGGATGCCAATAGCACAACAGCTTTGTGTTTCCTTGTATCCAATAATAGGACACATTTATTTGATTTATCAAATATTATTTGTGCTGAGATTCCGCAGGGCAATGTGCAGTGGCTGCTCATTCTCGGTCCTTGTGAGTAGGAAGTGGAAAAAACGTTCTGCATCAGACTAGAGCGGTTTATTGCTGATGTACCTCTGTTGGTCCAGTGCCGTGATACGCTGCGGACTAGCTGTGCACTCTACAAATCCATCGTACATACCTAGGGGCTTATGTATGAGAGCCTGTGTCACTTTTGCATCAAGTAAAGTGGTGCATGCGTGACGCAGGGCTCTGAATCAGATTTATGAAGCCACGTAAAGCCACCCTGCGTGGCATTGAGTGGCCTCATAAATCTTGAGTAAGCCAACACAGTGCAAATCGCTGCGTCACCTCACTCTGCGCCTGGGTGGCGTTGCGTTCAATGGGCATTGTAGTGGGGTTTCCCACGCAACACCCATGGATTTTGACGCTGTCCCAGATTCACAAAATCATGTAAACCTGGTGAAGCGCCAAATCTTTACACCTCCCGAGATGAGGGGTAACGAAGAGAAAGAACTTTATTTCTCCTCACTTTTTTCTCTTTCTATGTAGAGAAAGAGGAAAACGCCTCTTAGGATTGTTTTTTTGCAGGAAGGTGCCCCTTCCTGCACATAAACAATCTTGCTTGCAACGGAGGCACCATGCTGAAACGGAACTAGCGCAGGGAGAAAAGATGGTAATGCACTGTATTGCATAAATACAGTGTATTCCTACACTTTCACTTTGACATAGGGCAGCGCAGCAAGGTGCCTTGCTGTGCTGCCCTATACCAAAATCCCGTAATTTAGGGCCCTGCAAACCAAAAATTAATAACACTTTTGACTCAAGAACCTATGTGCTTAATTTAATGATTATTTAATGATTATGACTTCATGATACATCATTCACACTCATGAGGACTTGTCCTAGTAGAAGCTGCTTTTTTGAAATATTTTTTAACTGTCTCTTTCAGTCTCTTAAGTCCGTTAAGTTTTTACCATACCTGAACAGTGAATTATTCCATGCGTCACGCAAGCATACTAACATCCTTTCTAGTGCAACACACCCCAAGAACTTTACCTTTCATATGGTTATTTGTTCCCACCCGCTGGCACATTACAGACAGTGCCCTGGGGGTACAACGCAGATGTGGCTCATTTTTTGCACCCCCAGGGCACTCCAAGCTTACAGAAGGGAACTGCACACACTTGTGCGCTCCCTTCAGTAATACAGAAAGTGTAAGCACCATCTTAAGAGGGTGTTCCTTCATATGCAAGAGAGTGTGGCCCTATGCAAATGATGGAAACACTTTGCCTCTGTCCCTGTGCAGTATTGTGGATGTGGGCGCAGAGGCAAAGGGGCTGTCTGGAGGTGCACTAATTGTGCGCTACAAAGAGGTGGCACCCAGTCAGTGCGCCCCTGAGAGCAGCTCTCTAGAATGCCAAAACGGGGTCCCATGGACACACCAGACATCCACCTGCAGGCAGGTGCAGTCACACACTGCGCCCACCTGGAAGGGGAGGTATGTCCACCCTTTGAAATGTAGGTGGATTCAGTCTACACAGTGAAATACGGAGCGGCTGTTTTAAGCAAGTGATTTGAGATGGCCCAATAACCAATATACTTACTTCCACAAGCAGTGCAGGACTAGAAAACTAAATCAGCCCTTGCAAAGATGTGCAAACCAGCCCCGCACTGTGGGATGTGGTAAGTACAATGTGATATTGGGGTGTGCTTGGGTCGTGGTAGTCCATCCTGATCTGAACTCACTGCCCAGCCTGAAGCCTATCAGGGTAATGCCAGAGTAGCAGAATGACCAGCCCAGCCCCCTCCACAATGTCCTTGCACATTTTCCATATCAACAAAGTGTATATTTTTTTCTGAGCAATCAATTCTACTCAAAGTTGATAATTAACTCTATTTTAACAAATGCAGAAATTTGGCAAAAATGTGTAAACCAGTCATGTTTCTGCACGTAATTTGTCTGGTCAGTGACATCACTGATGACATCTCAAATGACATCACTGATGACATCACTGATGACATCACTGATGACATCACTGTTGACATCATCCCGTGACTGTGTGTTTCTGTAATTTTTAAATATGTTTTATATATATTCCTAGGTGTATTGAAGAATGACTGGGTGTATAAGTGTCTGGATAGAGGATTTAGTAGGAGGGTGACTGGCTGTATAAGTGAGTGATTAAATGTGTCTTATTGAATGCATGGGTTGGTGACTAAACTGTGTGAATGTCTGTATCAGTCTGTCTGTTGTTGTGCAAGCTGCTGCATGGGTTGGTCAGTAGCTATATGAGTGTCTATATAGGTTATTGATTGGTTGTTTGAGTATTTTTTGGGGAGATTGAGTGTGTGTGTGGGTGGGTCTGAGGTGTGTGACTCTGTGCATAGATGTGTGAGTGGTGGATTCCCTGGATGTATGGTTCAACAGTGCATGTGGAAACACGTGTATGGGTGCGTGAGTGTGTGTATCGGTGTGTTGGTGAGTGAATGGATGTCTCAGCGGTACATGTCCAAGTAACTACATATGTAAAAGGCAGTGTATGTGAGAGTTGAAGTATATAAAGGACTCTACATGATAGTTGGTGATTTTGAGACTAGCTGTACCTTGTAAAGCAGTGAAAGTGTACAGCACAAATGAAAAATATCAACCATGCTTTGTCAATCACTGTCACTTTCCATGCTGAAAACTATGCTGCCATTTTCTGTTTTTCATAATGATTAAAAGTTGAAATGTTGCATCTATGCTTTACCGGGGTGTGGACATTACACAGATGGTTAAGAGCAACAATTCTTAAACAATGGGGCCCAGATTTGTAAAGACTTTGGGGCTAATTACGATGTCAGGTGGACTTGAGTCTGCACGAAACCGTCTCGGTCATGGGACTGACCGGCCTCTGGTCGGCGGTCCTGACTGCCTAATTAGGATGAGACCGAACACTGTTCGGTCGCATACCTACATTTCCCTATGGGAGCATGCATTACGGCCATAAACTGGCTGTAATACATGCTCCCATGGGGAAATGGGAGGTGCTGTTCATCCCTGCACCCCGTGGCAGGCACCTTGAGGTGCCTGCCATGGGGTGCAGGGATCAACAGGGGGGTACCATAGGTGCCCCCTCGACCCCTACCAGAGGCCACGGACCCAAGGGGGGTTTTTGTACAGGAAGGGACCCCTTCATGCACAAAAACTATGCTGACCATAACGCAGACACTCTTGCACTGTGATGTACGGATGCCTGCATTGGCACATGGCTGCCAAAAGTGAGTCAGAGCAGGGCGAGAGCAGCACTGCGCCACTTCCTAGTAGATATGGTGTTGTTTTACTCTCTGCAGTCCACGCAACCCAGTGCAGCAACTTAACTTGCTGTGCTGCGTTGCATGAACTCTTTGTTAACCTGACCCTTATTTTTTATTTTGCAATGCCAGCCCGTCCTTCAGAGTACCTACTGAGGGAACAGATCTTCAAAGCAACATCATAATTGAAATACATTTGACATAAGTAATTGAATACTTATTTATTATTTTTTAAATTATAAAATTCACGGATATTTGTTCAAAATAGTGTATTGTAATAGACTCATAAAAAAATTACAATTGAAATTAAGTATAGTTTAACTGCAAATAAGTTATTTCACTCATTGTACAAGGTGTAGTACCTTCCATAGAAGCATCACTTCAAGACTCCAAATCCACAATTTCTCAAATTAACTTGCCCTGAGATTGTTTCTTTGAAATCACCAAACAGGAAAATATTTCCTTACCATGTCAGCTTGTACTCGTTGATGAAAAAAGATTAGACAAACTGAGCATAGTTAAATGGACATTGCAACAGTAATATAGCTAAATTGCATGGGTTGTACACCCCCTTGGCAAACGTGGACCTAAATCATAATGTTATGGTGTTTGTCATAAAAATTATTGTTCATAAAGCATTGCAATTCATGATGCATTACAATGGCTCTATCTTGTGGGCAAATCTGAAACTACATTTTCATAAGTTAGACCCTAGGTGCGCATTCTTCGTATTTTTTTTCAGAGAGCGAAAAGATCTAAAGATTAACAAGTTAAATGTACTTTTAGCTCCTTTAGCTCCCTTCAGAACACATGCATGAGAGACTCAAATAAAGATGTCATGTGTACAGCATGTTATTAAGCCAAAAATCTAAAGCCTGTATCACGTAGCGGGTGCCAGAGTGGCCATGACTACTGTTCCCACGATCCTAGAAGCATGTAGGTCCATGTTTCTTGGGATGAGAAGATTGTTGCTTCATGTGGCTTATTTGGAGAGTTCTTTGGTTGTTTACCAAACAGATGCTTCAGTCAAATGGCTGTGAGTATGTAGACGTGGTTTATAAGGGACTCATTATCATGCTAAAGTTTCATTATCTTGATAGGAATAGCAGTTACCTACAAATCAGGTAACGTATAGGCTGTCTTTGGTCCGATCATTAGCGTGTTGACAGTGGTTCAACCTTGTCACATCAGTTATAAGGTCATTATCAGGACTAACAAAATGTTATGTTATACTATGCGATTTTATGTTATGTTACGATACATTATGTTAGTACTGGTAGAGTGCATGATTCACCCAGGAGAGTATCCTTGCGCTGATAAAGGGGGCTGTGCAGGCCTTGCCTCTGGTGTACGTAATGAGCTAAGTCTTCACTTTCTTGCGGAATTCAAGGACTGAGAAGTAGGGGTGGGCGGAATTTGCGTAGTCGCGCTACGCAAAGCTCAGCGAAACGGTAAAAAATCTCCGCGAGCACTGCAAAGGTTCCGCGAACACGCGGAATTGCTTGTTCCGCCCGTTCGTGATGCTTTTTTCCTGTTCGCGAACGCTGTTTGCGTGCTCGGGGAGAAATATCTCGCGAACACGCATTTTGAAAGCGCGAACAAGCAAAAAACTCCGCGAAGCCGCGGGTCGCGGAATTTTTGGCAATTTCACGTTCTCCGCGGAACGAGAAATTACCCAAATTCCGCGAGCGGAACAGAATTTACCGCCCAGGCCTACTGAGAAGTCTGCTGTGATGTGTAGGGGGAGGTTGCTCCAGGCTTTAGGAGTGAGATATGAAAACGCTTGAACAGCGGGGATGGCTTTGCAGAGGATGTGAATGAGTAAGAAACCAGGAATAAGGATATTATAGGTGTAACAATGTAAGCGATCACCAGAAGAATATCAACATAAGGTGTCAAAGGATCACCAATAGTAAAAATATGTGTATTGCCAGGTTGTTCCACATATAAGGAGCGATGTAGAAGAAGACTCGACTCCTAGGTCTGGTTTTGCCGCCTACTTGTCTATTGGCCTCTCAGTTGTTGGTCTTTGTATATAAACACTACTTCATCTTTTTCTTGACTTTGTCACTGTTATCACCTATAGCCACTCCACATTCATTCTTGCATTGAAAAGATGCATTCTATTGTCCAAAGAATGTGCAGTGGTGTACTGCAGTTAATAAAAACCATGATTTGCCACAGACGAGCTAGTGGGTCTGTCTAAATTAAATAATTTTGAGTAAAAACTATTCCCATCAAACAAATTAAATTTTAGAGCAACAATGAACGCCTTATGAACCATTGTCATTGTTTATATAGTGGGGCCTATTCACAAACTGCATATTTTAGCATGTTTAGTAGTACTACAATAGCACTTCTAACATACTACAAAATGCTAGTCACAAACTTACGTGCAGAAATTCTGCATCTGCCACTCCTATCTTTTCCTGTACGGAGATCTTCGCCCTGACTGTGGAGGCTCTGCAGAATTAAGTATATGTTTAGTAGTCAATGTGGAGGGAGAGAGGAAAGTGGCTGGGAGAATGCTCACTAGAAAAGGGGAGAGGTTAAGGGTGAAGCAAGGAGGGTTTTACAGTGGTCTAGGGAGGGGTTTAGGGAGGGACGTGTACCCACCCACAAAACAGTAAGCCTATGGCTATTTGCAAATTGCCCTTCTAAAGTTATTACAGCTAAAAAAAAAAAATGCAGTAGTAAATGTACTCCAAATCAAACACAGAGTAAGTCCAGCACCACTCATGGTCAGCCACTGGTACTGCAACACCCTTCCATCGAAAATAATGGAGGTAGAGGCTTAAAATAAAACCCCATTTTAAATTAAATCAAATTATGTAAACTAGTTAAAAATACAAATAAATGTATTTTAAGGTTACAAAAAAATCTAAAAAAAAATATTTGTATTTTAATTTAACATATTTTAATAACCTTGTTTACATTTAAAAATTATTGTAACTAACTTTTATTTAAATTTAATTAAATTACTTTTAATTATTTCTATGCATCACTTTTAATAATTTTTAATTCATAATACAAAATTGTTTTTTACTTTAGGTGAGAATTTTAGTATAGTTTAAAATTCAGAAAAGTAATTTTAATTTAATATAATACATACAAAATAATTACATTTAAAATTTAGGTGAAGTTAATAATGCAATAGCATTTGTATATTGTTCTACAGTTAAAATAAATATATAAAATTAGCTTACAATAATTTTTTTCTAGTTTAATAAATGTTTTCATTTTTGCCTATATTTTACTATTTAGGGATCTCCAACCTCATGGCAGAGACCTCCGTCTAAATGTGAAAAATTACTAGTAATAGCTTAAAGCTATTATCTTTTTTTAAAATAGTTAATAAACTAATTAAAATATATTAAATAAAATAATAGTAATTTTTAAAGATGTTTTTACAATCCCACCTGATTTAACATTTTTGTATTTACTTAATATGTATTAAAAACATTGTAAAATGTATGTAAAAAAATAATTGAAATTGATTAGATTTTTTTTTTTCATAAACATATTTTATTATGTCAATTGTTACATAACGTTCGGCGCTCCCTATCTCAGGAAGCTGTCGACAATTATCAAACCACAATATATTGATATTGACATCTCTTTTACAATAGTCATGTATACAATAAGTATAGAACCATAATTTTTCCCCTTTATGAACTCCCCCCCAATGTGCTGCCACCATCCTGTGTCCCAGATCTTTGAGGCTACCCAGCCGCCCTGTATAAACCACACCATACTTCCTCACTCGTCCCTTTGTCTCATTTCTTCCGGTGTCCATGTCGACGCGTCGTTTCCCCCTGAGTCAGTTGGCTCTATCCATAGGCCCCGGTAATCAGCCCATTTTTTCCAAATTTTCAGCTGTTTCTGCGGGCACCCCCGAGCCGTGAACACTGGTTGCTCCATGCCCATGCAAAAGTCCAAACCCTTTTTCCAGGCAGATAGCTTTGGTGGTGTCGCTGCCTTGCACATCTTTGCAATATCCCTTTTGGCCACAGTAAGCCCTAAGAGTAAAAGGTGGCGTTTATACAGATTGCCTCCAATACCCTCCATAATATGCAGTATACTCAATCTCGGTGACACGGGGATATCCCAGCCCAACACCTCCGAGAGGCACGCCACGACCCCTTGCCAAAACTTGGTACTTACCGGGCAGTGCCATATGGTATGTATGAGGGAACCCTCCGCGTGCCACATCTCAGGCACTCCGGAAAAGCCACCATTCCTGCCTTCCAAAGCCTCTGCCTCGTATAGTAAACCTGATGCAGATATTTGAACTGTATCAGGCGCAACCTAGTGGCTATTGCCGCCTCCCGCGGGGAAGCCAACGCCTCCGCCCAATCATCCCCGTCTAACTGACCCAGATCCCGTGTCCAAGCTTCCCTTAGTTTGTCTAATGTAGTGGGGCTATTTGTCACCAGGGTCTGGTAAATTTTGACTATTTTGTGTTCCCTCAGGTCCCCCATAAACACCTTTGCTTCGATGGGATTGTACTCGGGGAGTGTGTCCAACTCGGCAATGCTAGGGGAGATAGTGTGTCTAAACTGGAGGTACCTGAAGAACTGGGTTCGAGGCATATCAAATTCTTTTTGGAGGTCCCGGAATGATTGTAATGTAGGGCCCCTCATAACATCCCCCAGATTAGAGATTCCTATATTGTCCCAGCCCCTGAATCCCCCCAGTGCAGTCAACTGTGGCAATCTCCCATTGTGCCACAACGGGGTCTCCCCAGTCACCCTGCCCCACCATCCCATCTTGCGAAGGGATTGTTTCCACAGCCTAAACACCACCTGGGTTGCTGGCGGTAATGTTCGGAGCTTTGGACCGGAGTACAGAATAGTGTGCAGGGTCAAATCACCCATCAGCCACCGCTCCACTGCATATGCCGGGTCCCCTCTATCCCCATACCACCACTCGTTTAGCACCAATAAATGCTAAACTGTATAGTAGGATTGAATGTCGGCAGTGGCGAGTCCCCCGCAATATGTTGATTGATAACAAGTCTGTAGGGCCACACGGGCCGCACCCACATCCCATAGGAACTGTCCCAATGCCGCGTTCACCAGTCAAAACCATTTTTGTGAGATCGGGTCCGGGTGGTTTTGCAATTGATAGAGCGAGGGAGAGAGACCATTTTAAATATGGCTGATCTCCCATAGATAGAAAGAGGCATATGTGACCATGTTTTCAGCTCCTCCTTCACTCGTGCCCACACTGGGGCAATATTTTTCTCCCACCTGCGAGGCCGTCAAGAAGACCCCCAGGTATTCCACCCCATCCAGTACTATCACAACCTCCGACGCCCAGGAGCCTAAGTCCTCCGCCCCCCTTAACGGCCATAGGATAGATTTACGGGGATTCATGAAAAGGCCCGAGGATTCTCCGAAAACCTGCATGATGCGGAGCAATCTCGGGCCCGTCCTATTGGGATCGGTCAGGAAGAAAAGGACGTCATCCGCATATAGAGCTATGCAGTCAGACATCCCATTGGTCCATTCAAAACTCCTTATTTGGGCATCTATTCTCACCCACACCGCCAGGGGCTCCATTGCCAAGGCAAATAAATACGGGGACAGAGGGCACCCCTGCCTAGTTCCCCTACCAATTGGAAATGTGTTGGACACGGATCCCGCCACCCTCACCGATACCGTGAGGCCTGTATACAGCAATTTTATATATGAGAGGAACCTGGGGCCCAAGTTCAGCTGGCTAAGGAGAGCAAACAAGTATACCCAGCTCAGGGAACCAAATGCCCTATCCATATCCGCTAGGAGCACCGCAGCTGATCCTTCCTGAGCTGCCATAGCCGCTATTGCGTTGTGGGCCCTGCGGATATTATGTCGCGTGGCTCTCTGGGGAATGAATCCCGCCTGGTCCGGGTGAACCAGTTGCCCTATATGTGGCTGCAGGCGGTTAACCAGTGCCTAGGCCAATATTTTGGCCTCCACATTTAGTAGGGAAATGGGGCGATATGATGCATGCTGTTCCGGAGGCCGCTCTGGCTTGTGGAAAACCACAACCTCCGCATGCCTCCAATCTCTTGGGAGGCAGCCTCGCTCCTTTGCTTCCTCCACCACCGCGAGAAAGTGGGATCCTAACGTGGAGAAGTACTTCTTAAAGAATTCGCAGGGGAATCTGTTCGGGCCCGGGGCCTTGCCCATGTTCAGGTCCCCCAACGTGGCTGACAATTCCTCCACTGTAAGAGGGCCAGCCACCATTTCTCTCGCACCATCGGACAGGGCACGTGGCGGAAGATCATCTATGAAGCACTATACTACGTCTTCCGACAGAGATTCCCTGGGGGCATACAATTTTGTAAAATGTTCCGCGAAGCTCGTGGCGATTTCTGCTGGATCACCGAGCACCTTCCCATCGGGACCAACTATACCGGGAATAGAGTGCGGTTGCTGCGCACCCTGACACAGTCAGTGTAGTAATCGGCTAGACTTATCCCCCCATTGGTAGATCCTACTACGGGTTGCTAGCCACGCCAGTCAGGCCTCATCCAGTAATTCACTGGTATGTGTCTGCTGCATTTGTAATAATTGGCGGCGCACCAAATTCCCATCCCCGTCCCAACTGCGCTGTTCCAGCTCTATCAGTTGGGCTTCTGACCGCAACAGCGACTCTCGACGTAGCCTACGCGAGGCCGCGCTGTGAGAGATATCAACACCCCGAATCACTGGCTTCATGGCCTCCCACAATACCTCGGCTGCCTCTACCGATCCAAGTTGGTCTCTATGCATCGATCTATCTCCTGGTGTAAACAGGTCTGATACTGTTCATCTTGCAAATGCCAGGGGGAAAGTCGCCAGGGGAAAGGCTGTCTCTCCGGACCTATCCGCAACCTTAGCCCCACTGGAGAGTGGTCCGACAAGTCCCTTGGGAGGATTTCCACCGAGGTCACTCTGTGAGCCACCCTAGTTGGGACAAAAACGTAGTCTAGGTGGGAATAGGAATCGTATGTCCCCGAATAGTAGGTGTAGCCTTGTTGCCTCGAGTTGTGCCTCCTCCACGTATCTGCCCACTACAATCCCTCTACCAATGAGCTCAGCTTTGTAGCCTGGTGGCTATATGGTTGCCCCGACGCTCGCCATCTATCCCTGGTGGGGTCCATTACATCGTTCCAGTCTCCGCCCACCACCGCCAGTCCCCCCGGCACTTCCACCCACAGGGTCATAATACGCTCAACCAAGGACCACGATAGGGGCAGGGGGGCATACACACTACCTAAAACTACTCGTTCCCCATACATAGTACCCGAGCTAAAGACATACCTGCCCTGTGGATCTGTCCACAATTTCTCATGTTGATATGGGACCCTCCGGTGTACCAGGATGGCCACCCCCCTGGACCCTCTAGTGAACCCGGAGTGGTAGACTTGAGCGAATCCATATCTAAGTAGGCATTTTATTTTATTGCCCAGGAGATGCATCTCCTGAAGCATCAGGATGTCAGCCTGGTATCTTTTGGCTTGTTGAAGTAGAGCGCCAAGTTTTATCTTGTCCAATGCCCCCCTTATATTCCAGCTAACAATGTGAAGTCCGACCCCTTGGGCCGGTGATCTATCTACCTGAGTCACCATAGGTGGTACCGGGACATGTGTGGAGGCGGGTAGCAACACTTAGGTGAGCAACTGAGATAGGAATGAACAGTGCAGCACATATAACAATTAACCCTTCCTCAACTCCCCCCCATCACCCTCCCATACCTCATAACAGATGAAGTACCTGTCGCGGCTGGAGTAGGAGCGGGCCACAACGGGAGCCCGTCACCCCTCCCGGCCAATGGATCCCCCCTGTCCAGCCCATGAATATTAGGTGTTCCCCTTGACTATGAACAGTCCAGGTGTGGTACTAGCCCCTGTTCATGCGGCCCCACCACCAAAATTTACTGACTCTGTGACCTCCCCCCGATGTATCTATGAAGCCTCCGCCTCTTCTACGGGTGACGAAGTGTCTCTCTTGGCGTCGCTATGTGATTTAGAACGCCGGCGCGATCTAGATCTGCTGTCTCCTTTTTTCTTTGGCTTAGCATGTTTGTTAATTACATTGCTTGAGGATAAATCCGATTCCAAACGGGGCGATGTGTTGAGTCGGATTTTGACCGTTTCATCTGTCCATGCAAAGACTTCCTCCAGTATCTCAAAGAATAGTGTGCAGGACCTGTATACCACTTTTAATCTAGCCGGGTATAGTAGGGCGTAGGGGAGTTTCATGTCCCATAGGAGCGCCTTAGCTGCTGTGAAAGATTGCCTCTTCTGCTGGACCAGCCTCGTGTAGTCCGGGAATATCAGTATGTTGCTGGATGCATATGTGAGTGACCCCTTCAGCCTGGCTTGTTTTAGTATCACGTCCCGATCGTGATAGTTTAAAATCTTCGCAATGATAGGTCGAGGCCTTGCTCCGGGGGGCGGCTTTTGTGTTAACGCTCTGTGTGCCCTCTCTATTATGAAGCAGCATGAGAGTGAATCCGGGGGAAGCCAATCCGTAAGCCACTGAGACAGGAACCGTTCCGTGTCATTGCCTTCACATCCCTCAGGGAAGCCCACGAAGTGCAGGTTGTTTCTCTTGGCCCTACCTTCTGCCTCCTCGACCCGGGATGCCAGGCCTCTCGTCAACGTTTTCAGGGTTGTCACTTTCTTTTGAAGGGTGGTGACTGTGTCCTCAACCCCTGATATTCTTGTCTCTGTCTCAGTGATGCGCTCCACTGCGTTGCGTAGGTCCTGTCTTATAAGCATCACATCCGAGCCCACTGCTCCTATCTTTGCGTCCAAGGTATCCCGGGCTTGTGTGATCGCCGCCATTAATGCCGCATTATCTGGCATGATACTGGACGTGCTGGCCGGATCCGACGTTGGTGCCCCCGCGCTTGCATAGCGGTCCAGTGTGCTCTGCTTTGAGGACCCCCAGACACCTTGTCCTTCATCATGGTGTGGGATGCGCACAGCGCCTTGCTCCAGCCACCCGGGAGTCCGCTGCTCTACTCCAACGCCGGAATCCCTTGTGGGCTACAGATCTTTGTTTCGGGTGACCACTGGCTGGGTACAGGGACTCCCACCCACAAGCCGCACCGGGGCCTAGTACAGCCGCTTCTGTGAGCGGTTGCAACCCCCCCTATTGGGTGCCCCACTCACCGCCTTATCTCGGGCCCGGGTACTTCCGTGACACTGGCCTAGTCCAGAGCGTGCTCAATGCCTGCTGGACCGCTGGACGCCTTTCCGATGGGTCACGTCTGTGCCCTATAATTGCCTGCACTTCGCGGTGCGGCCGAAGTTCCCGCTGCTTACCGCCCTATATGGCCCCCTGATATGTCCGCCAGGCCTCCTGCCGTGCATGCAGACAAAATTCCGGCAGCCGGCCCCCGAGCTTCCTCGCTGTCACTCCGAGGGCCGCAGCACCAAGCCGAGGGTCTCCTACCTCGCTGTATTCTAGGCACGGCCTCCCAGCACGCAGTCTCCTGTCGCAGCATCTCTGCTGGCCGCCGATCACAGGGCCCTCCTGCAAACCCTTTTTTCAGGCATCTCCTACCGGGCCGTTGTCTCACTTCCTCAGCCTCTATGCTCGAGCTGTCCTTGCCGCCAGGTATCTCTCGGGGGGCCCCGGAGTCGTGCCCCATTGCGACTTATATGGTCTCAATCAGCCCCCACTGCTGGGCCTCCGCTGCGCCGTCCCCGCTTGGATGCCGCAGCCGGGCTCGTCTCTACACTCAAGCCGCAGACCGCCACGAGTGAATCCGATCGCGCCTCCGCGATCTCGCGCTCACTCCTTGCTGCTCGTCTGCTCACCTCCGTCACGTCCGCTGAGTTACCCAATTTCGGGGGGGGGGGTCTCAGCAACTTTATGGTGCCTATGGGGCAGGATTAATAAGGATAATGTTCTGGGCTGCGGGAGCTCGCCTAGAGCGCGTCCGTCATGTTGGACCGCTAGGCCACACCCCGATTACATTTTTTTAATAAATAAAGTTACATTTTATTATCTAAAAAAGGTTATTAAAATATTGTATCATTAAATAATATGTATTTTTTTAAATGTATATACTTTTTTAAACATTCCATTTACTTTATAATAATTTTTGAAAAGGTAAAATAAACTATTTTAACTTAACATTATTTACTATGGGGTTCTTTTTAGTCCCTGACTCCATTATTTTCTACGGGAGGGTGTATCAGTATCAGTGGATTGCAATGTATGGTGCCGCACTCACTACAGATCCTTTTGGTTGTAGTAAATTTACACTCATTAATTTGGCTCATCTCCCCTGTTTCAGGGGGTGGAGGTATGTAAGTCTAGACTTCTGAGTGACTTTAAACTTGGAAATGATGAATAGTCAAAAGTAGTAAAGTTATTTAAACGTTTAAGAGTAATTGTACCCGTGTAGATTTACTCGTGCAAGTTTACCTTTGTGAATGGGCTCTATTGTCCCCAATGTTCATTATAGGCATGGCCAAGAATACTATTATAAGGTTTTGTCTCTCTTGGTACCCCATTTATAAGTAAATAAAAGAGCTGTGCTTCTGCCAGATATTTTTTGTGTAAGAATAATCTGCTATTACTTTCAAGGTTGTTGAGTTGGACAGGGTATGTATCTACAGCTTGACACATTGCGTATTTCGGTAGCTTGGAAACAACCATGTCTTCATGGGTTTATGGATTGGCAGATGATCATGAAAGTCCCTGATGTGAACAGGTAGGGGAGCCCATATTTTTGCTACATGCATTGGTAAAGGTGAGTATCCAAGTCATAATGTGGAGTATTTTGGAATTTCATTGCAGAGATGTCTCTGTGATCAGTTAGTTGCTGCATCTTGGCAAACAGATACATAGTTTCTCCTGAAGCAAGGTAGGTCCTATTCCATGTAGTACATGCTAACTCCCTCCTTCAGACCATCCCTCCAGCACTTGCTCCTTTTTCACATCACTTGCAGACTATATTTTCACTCATCCCTCTCTCAATCATTTACTGCCTTCCTGCTTCTCACCATCTATCATACCTTTCATACTTCCATCCATCCATCCCGCCATTACATTCCCTTCATCACTCACCTGCCAATCCTAGTCACTACCTATTACTCTCTCGTCCTACATTGTGACTCATATTTCCTCCCTTGATTTCTCTCTCCCTCCATTCATTACTTCACCTTTATGTCCCTTATTTCCCCATCCTACACTCCTATCATTCATGTACTCATCTTCCATCACTCTCTGTCTTGAGTATAAATTTCCCTTCATCATTAATCACCCCCTATATTATTCTTTGCACCCATCACTTATTCCATCAAACCTTTTTTTAGTTTGAAAAAATTAGATTATCATTTTCTTCAGTTTTCAGTTTTGCTACATACCTTGTATGGCAAGTTATATGGTTGTGCACAAATGTCTGGGAAGGTGTAACAGTGGGAATGAGAATATAAGACTAAGGCAGGTGAGTATTTCAACACCTTATCGGAACAGAACAGATATATATAAATCTTCCATGTTTCATTAAAGAGCTTGTTTAAATGTCACACACAGCTTTGCCTTGCGTATTGTTCAAGTATGTTTAGGACAATCTGACTGTTTGGATCCCAACCAATTTGTTCCCAAATTGCAGGAGACTCTAGAATTTAAATCGGCAGGAAGGTTTCAGACTATTTAAAACAGTAAAATGTATTACTGCTAAGTTTATACCAAAATACTTTGGGGCTTACCGCCTGTGATTGTCCATTACCCATGTGGTAGATGCTCGGTTTGTCATTCACAACCACCACAAAAGAGGTGGATATTGGCACAAGAAGACCTTGGGAGTTAAGGACATATAAGGTTTGCAATAGTAAAATGTTATCTACATGATCATTTGCTCCTTTAAACTAAGGCATATAGGAATGACCTTGCCAGTAAATGTGGATCTGCATTAGTGAGCACAGCAGCAATATCAGGTGCAAAAGATGCTTGACTAAAATGATGAAACATTTTTAGGGAAAACAGCGACAGAAGATGGCGTTAGATGGGTTGTCTTAGAGAAAGTAAGACAAGGTCCTCTAACACATACCCCACCAATAATTCTGAACAAAGAATAGACATGGGTGTTCCTGTTTTAGAAGTAACATAGACAGATTGAAGTATGTTGTTCCCTAGTTAAAGGTCAGCACCTCCTAAATACTTGGAATACTCATTGCATACATCCCCTTCACAGACGTTACAACTTCGATACACTAGTGAGGTTTACATTTGCCTCGGGACATTTGTCACCTTCCTACCATTTAACAATGATTAAACTTAACGCAAAACAATATAACTGGCAGGGCTCGAGTCAAGGGTAGACGCGGGTAGACACGGTCTACCCACTATTTTCACAGGGTAGACCCCATCAACCCTGCTACAAAGCTGGCCACTTCCAGCAGAGTGCCACGTTCCTTTCCTCCTACTTCTGGAATTCACAGAAATATGCTGAAGTTGCTCCAGTGTGATTTTTTGACACCGGGACAATTTTAGCAGCGCCTACACTTTGTCTGCTTTTCTTCGGAGCAGCAACATGCAGGCGGGGAAGAAGCTTTTCAGATTCCAGCTTCACCCATAACAAAAGCTGGAGTTAAGGGGCCATTAGGCCTCTTTCTGTAGGAGTATCCTGGCTGGGAGCTATTGGTGGCCTCACACCTAGATACAATGGAGGGGAAACAAAGGCTCACATCTTATCACTTCACAGGGACTTAAAAGAGAAATGCTTTTGACTTTGTTCAGTCCCTGCATATAAGAGAAATGCATATACCATAAGATGTGTTGGTCACCCTAGTATTTACACAAATAAATTAAATACCACTATTTTGTTTAATTTCTTTTATAGCACTTTAGCAATACTCATCCCAATGAAGGGTGTCAGAGCACTTTACATCACAGGTACAGATTATACATTGACAATAAATCATATGCGTGCACATCAATATAAAGGATGTTTTACATAAGACAGTGAGGGTTACAAGGTGTAGGAGCCGCATCTCCTTCATAACTCATTGTGCTATAGTAGAAGGCTTACAATTTATGACCTGCAAGTAATAAAAGGATCTCTGTCTTAAAACCAGTAACTCGCTTACCCATTTACATAAAATAAAAATCGGTCATCTGCGTCTTCCATAATGTGCCTTAAAGGAGACATATGAAGATTCTATGCTACTTTGATTCAAAACTAGGACTAGGGAAAACAAAGATCCCTCCAGCAAGTACGTTATCCTCCAGAGTATTCCTACGATTATTATTATTATTCCCTGAGATTTAGCTGCCACACAAAGATCTCTGCAGCAGGTGCCTTAACCCCATAAGATATTTTGCAATACAGACATTGCAACCAATTAAGCAGCACAGATTTACTGCCACGTTTTCCTTGTTGCCGATTTCTTTGTGGCAAGGTTTTTAAAAAATAATGTATAAGTCGTGGCCCAAATTTTGCGTCGGGGTTCCACCAATATTTTGGCACAGCCTCAATTAAAAATCCAATTCGTTAAATATTGGTAATGCGCTCAAAAGTACTCATGATAGACCTGCTAAACATATGTGAGGTCGTAAGAACTGATGTCACTTTCTGTGAGGTCATGGGCTGTGATGACACTACCTGTGATGCCCCATGCGATGTCACGTGCTGTGATGTCACGCGCTTTGATCCCTGATAAGTGGGAATGCATGACAACATCACCAATTTTTGATTTATATGTCACAGATTTGCCATTGATTCTCTCTGGATTACTTATTCAATTTGAAATTTCCAAAATTAATCTTGGAAGAAAAAGCGTCAATATTGCACACAGCGCGTCATTACATAACCATGATTCCTCTATTTCCAGTCGTGCGCTCGAGCAGGATTGGACTTCCAAGTTCCAATCACACCATGCTCGTGCAACATGGTGAGGCGTTATGCACATATGTGTAGTGATGCATTGAGCCCACACGGAGGCAGTGTGCCAGATGCAAGAAGCATCTCGCACTTCTCAAACTCCCATTTAAACATCAATCAATCCGATAAGCATTAATATTTGGAAAACACTGACGGAGATTCAGGTACAATACAGAGCGAATCCTTTGACGAAAAAATTACCTGGCAATATTGTTTTGGGAGGAACTGATACTGGACTTTATTGGCCTTCATGACAAATCTATATTCTTTCACCCTTATAGAGTGTGACCCCAAAGTTCCCCTGTGTGTGTTCCTTCATGGAACAAATTCCCCGTGATGCAGGGTAATAAGAATGGATGCATTGTCCAGGCACTATCATTTGAGACATTTGCTGTGTTGTTCGCAATGCATTTCTCACAAAAAACAGATACAAGGGACAAGAAGTCCTTTATGTTTCTTGTCCCGTGTCTGTTATTTATTTTATTTTGTGTTCTGCAAGGCCATTTCAATTGATGCAGAAAACATGAGTAAATCTCGCACCATTTGCACGATTTACAAACTGTATGGATGCTGAATGATATAGAACTAGGGATTCTTGTCCTGATGAATGTCAGGGACCGCGTGAGGGGCCACTTTAAGGCTGAAACATTTTGACCCACATGATGCTGGAGGAATAAAAGCTCCTATGCACCACAAATTTGTTTTAAGAAGCTTTTTGCCCTCCTATTTTAAAGGAATATACTTTGGAAGTAATTTTATCCTACACTCTGAATCCCGCACTACTTCCCAAAAGAGTACTCCCTGAAAACCAGGGAGCCCATTCACACCTATAATCATTTGTATAAGGCCTTGCATACATTTTTTGTAGTTCCTGGGAACTAACTTGAAATATGTAACACAGGCACCATGGTTCCTATAATCTGGGTAATTCCCTTTTTGGCACCCCATATAAAAGTTCTGTTGCATCTGTTCTTGTGGTTATATGACTGTAACAGGAAGGGTACATATGACGATAGCCCCTTGATCCCCTACAACCTAAGGGAGTCTGTTATTTGGATATAGCAGCACAGCGGATCAGCTGTTGGAATTATACTTTGGGCTTATCACACTACACATCTGATGCATACGCGCAGTTAAAATTCATTGGGCTAAGTCTGACTAAATACCAGGCCCTTGAAAAGTTAATAAAACAAAACGCAGATATACAGGATAGTTCCAAATATGTATGAACCTAAAAAAGTAGTGTTTGCCAATTAATCAATGTCCAACGTTATAAGAACACCATACCTTCTGGGGGATATCAATACATCCCAGTCTCTCTTCCAGCTCAATGACGGGGAGTCACCCTCCCAATTTAAGAGAAACCAAGTCAAAACCGCTTTGCACAGATATGACATGATATGACAGAGTATGTGCAAGCTAATGCAGCACCAAGAGGTCTAATCACACTAAACAAATCTAGGGGCATATTCTCAAGGAGCTATCGCCAAGTTAACGGCACTTTATCGCAGCCAAAGTCGAGATAAATGTATCGCAACATTCACAAGCTGGTGCTAACAGCCCATAACACCAGTATACCTGCGAAAGCATCCGCAAAAAACATCGCCACAGATGACCCCTGCAACTATCGCTAATGAGATGCAGAGTAGGTGTTCCCGAGCAAAAACCCGCGACAACACCACACCTCAACATTCTCAACGACCAGCCCGATCAGCGATAAAACCACAAAACAGGCGATAAGGCGCGTTAGCAGCAGGAAACTAACACCTGCCCTTACCTGGTGCAAAGTCACACCACAGCCTGCACCACAAAATGGAGCCCAGACCAGAGCCACACCTAAAGGGCAACAGATGCCATGGAGCCACTGAACATGCGTGCCGGACACCCAAGAGGGCCACAACACCCACCCCCACCACCCCCAGGACCACACCCCCCGCCCCACCATGGGCAACCCCCACCTCCCCGGACCAAGACACAGCACATCAACTGCACGGAAACATGACCACAAGCACCCGCCTGATGCCCCACAATCGCAACAATCAACATACATGTGCGCACTGAGATCCTGATTCGTACATACACCATTGAAAGACCAAACAAAATGTCACATTCAAATACGTCACCAAACAACTATCCTGAGGAGTCATGGCGGGGCACCCCTGGACAAACTGTGACTCACAACCTGCAAGACAATACCCAAGATAAGAAGGTGTGTCAGGCACCCATCAAAGGACAGGGAGAGAGAGAGAGAAAGAAACAGACAGAAAGAGAGAGACTGAACAAGGAGCGCAAGGCCAATCAGGCCCTTGGCTCATGCAAACATGCCAACAGCTGCGTGTGTCACCACAAATCACAGGCCTGGCATCAAAGTCAGCGCGAACTCCACATCACAATTAAGACATGCAAGCAGTAGTCAGACGAAAATCAGTAATGAAAGCACCATTGTCCCAACACACAAGGCCCAAGGCCAACCAAACCCCCGACCTTGGTCCTGAATGCGGCTGGCACACCCTGCATGAGATACCATACCAGCCTCCGACGACTCCCACACCACGAACTGCGCTAATGAAACACCAACGTGCCTGCACCCCACACACACTTGTCCCTGCATGACCGACACCTGCAAGGGATGCCCTTGACACATTGTCAAGAACTACCCATACGTACAAACGTCGCACACACATACGACTCATTGCCCAGAGCTGTGGCATATCCTCCACCGAACAGCCGCCGGTCAGACGAGTGCCAGTGCCACGAGACCAACAAACGCAATGGCCTGCATTCCCGGGCACATGCACAACCCCTGTCACGTGGAACTGTACCATGCCCGAATGCTGCATCTGTTGGGATCCCTGCCAATGGCAGTGTTGCGAATCAGTTTCCGTCTGAGTTTCCGTCTTGCCTACGTCACCTGCGTCCAGCCCTGGTTCCACTGTCGATCATGCACATTTGAGTGGCCCATGGAGGTCTGCCTATCCAACGCAACCGTAGCTGAATTGGATTATGACCTGACAGTGCGCCCCCTGTTGGCCCACCAACAGGAGTGTCACCTAGATAGCCGTGCATGGGATGCACTGATCCTTGGCGTATGTGCTGGCAGTTGCGCATGGGAGAATGCACAACTCCTCGTGTGCAGTGACCACATCCAGGTGCTCCCCTATTGGGCTGTGTTGCGGATTGGGGAAACGGTGTGGACTGAGCACATCTGCCCGGACCAGTTAATGGATTGGCTCACCCTGGTGTTCCTTGAACACGACAACGACGTACTATTGGAACACATTGCCAATGAAGCTGCGCTGGCATTCATGGACGAGTAACTACGTCCCTGCTGCCACATCGGATTGTCACCCACAGCACTGCTCCCAACACCTTGTAGCATTGTGGGGAATGTACCCACATCCCACCACAACAGAGGACATGTCTGCCTTCGTCTGGACTCTGTGTGCATGTGCGTGGAACTACGCGTGTGTACACACACCTGTGCAAGGTGATGCAGTTCCATGGTCGGAGCAGCACAGCGTCGTCTGGCAACGTTACCAAGTCGAACACACTACTGGAAAGAGAGTACACACATGGCAATGTAGCACGACATGTGGACTTGTCGGACCCTTTCACCTGATCACTGTCAGCAGAGCAGACAGTCGGCGCAGTCGGGTGGCATAGCACTATGCAGACCCCATGGGCTGTAAGTCGTGCCCCCTCACAAGGGGCAAATGGCATACGCCAAGCAACACATGACTCGTCCAGCAAGGCAAGGTGGGCTGAGACCGTTGCCATCCGTGATGATTGGGGTTAATTTTTCCAACCCCATTTCCTGCACCTCGACATGTACCCATGCTGCGTGTAAGTGTCTTAAGCATGTTCCTGCCTGTTGTGGCTGTTGCCTTGTCCGTTCTGACACGCACATGCCAATAAAGTCTACGCAACACCACTGGTGTCTAACTGTGATGAGTGTTGATTAGATTGACCACTCGTGTGCCACAATGAGCATTGTCCCTACACATGGAGGAACTGACTGACGCATGTACAATGGGGGTGGGTCCCTTCTGACAGGTCCACCTCTGTGAGTCCGACATTGTTTTGGGAGAGTTGCTGGTAGACCCGTGCTCTTACGTGTCTTCAGCAATGTGAGTATGGTGTCCAACCTCTGACCATGTTGTGCGATGTTATGAATCATTACAGAATGTGTCCACACAGATGTGTGTGAGTAGGTATGCGACATGAAGTTCTGTCGTCACATGTGATGTAGGACACCACATCTGGCCTGCTACCGATTTGGTCATTCCTACACACAGCCCTATTCAAGACATGGACCTGTGCCTACGTTGGGGGGTTGTGAGTTTGTTGCTAATGTGCAATGGGGACACAGCCAGTACCCACCTTCACAGTCATCCAATTGGCCATGTGTCTCGGGGATGAACATGCGCATTGGTGTCATTTACCAGGGTGTACCTTCCTGTGCAATCATTGTCCCTACATCCAGCCATACTTCCATACATGAGTGAACATAGTCATGACACATCTGCATGATTTGGAATGTTTTATTCACATTCTGGCGAATGACGGAGAGGGAGCTGTACATGGCCATCCAAGCCCACATAACATGGAAGCCCAGTGGTGGCCAATCAGAGTCCTTTGGGCATTGAAAAATGATTTGGAAGAGGGGGAGTGCAGTCCGCAGCAGGATTGCTGTGCAATTGTCAAGCAGTGGAGATATGGCAGTCCGTGTCGGGGTCCGGGTGAATGTCGCAGAGTGTTCAGGGGGTCAGTGGAAGGGGTTGTCCCGGGGCATGAGGCATGGGGCAGAGCCAGGCAGGGCAAGCCATATGGAGGTGATGGATGCTACTGCCTCCTTCCTCACACAGTAGTTACCATCCACATCTCACTGTGTGTGGCGGTGTAATGGCTGCATGACTGTGTGCCACTGACACATCAGGGTGCGAAGGCGATGGGGCTGCATGACTGTGTGCCACTGACACATCAGGGTGCGAAGGCGATGGGGCTGCATGACTGTGTGCCACTGACACATCAGGGGTCAGAGATTTGTGTGTCGAGGTTCCTGCAGCAGTCATCTGGTACAGGCTCAGTGGCAGCAGTGGCAAGATGAGGATCTGCAAGGTATGGAAGATCGCAGCTACATCTCGCTGGTGTTCAGCAGTGGCAGCCATACTTCCAGCCTGCATCGGATACATGGTCTCCATTGTCCTCCGCATCTGTGCCAACTCTGTGCTGTCATCGCTGGAGCCTGTCTGCCTAGACAGTTCTTGTCTCCGAGTAATGGAACCAGCGATGTCAGCCAAGGATTGTTGGTGGGCATGGTGCGGACAGTGGGTATCCGTTAGGGACTGTAGGTGCTCCCTGATGGGACTCAGGCACCCACGTATGGCATCGAGTTTGGCTGCCATGAGGTCGAAACCCAGCCGCAGCTGATCTGCCATCTTCTCCTGGCACCCTAACACACGGCGTTTGAAATCCATGTGTTGGTCGTGGGGGTCCTGGGAGGCAGCCGTGGTGGTGTGTGCTTCCTGCTGTGTAGTCTGTGCAGGGTGTGGGCTCACCGCGATGCAGCTGGGCTGCCCTGCTCCTGGAGGCGGGGTGAGGAGGCTGTCCATGAGCCGTTGGAGTGTGTCTGGGAAAATGGGCAGGGTGTCCTCTTCATCATCACTGAAGAGATGTGTGGTCTGCTCTGCAGGAGGTGTTGGTTGTCCCTCTGCAATGTAAGGGGAGATGCAGGTTAACAGTGTCTTCCATGTATGTTGACGCATTGTGAATGTTTACATTCAGACTGCATGACGGTGTACATTGTGACTGTTTTGGTGTAGCTGGCTATTTGATGGGAGTCAGTGGACATTTCGACTACATGACGGATGTGTGGTTGTACTCGTACATTATCATCTCACAGTGTCATGCATTGCCAGATGTGATTTGCCAGTTTCTACGCACGAGAGGCACCAGTTGTGTCCCCTGTCCTGTGGTGTAGGGGTTGCACTCTGTCCCACATTGTCGTCAATGTTGATGTACTGTGATTGCTATGTGTGTGTGCTGCATTGTTGGCGATTCGCCCCTGCAGCTCTGCATTGGCGGACCCTTATCCCTTTGAGTCGGTGTGCATTTGACTTTTGTGCTTTTCGGGGGCTGGGATGTTTGCGACTTGGGTCATTTGTGCTACTGGGGATATTTGGTACTCTTGTGCATTGTTTGTCTGCAGATGTGTTCTTGACGTCATGGCTTGTAGGTGCACGTGGATGTGTCAGAGTGTGACCTGCTCCTTTATGGATGTGGTCCACACTCAGCCACCTCAGTGTCGTCTCGTGCACCATGTCATGTATTGTGACTTCAGCCATGCTGTCTGTCATGCAGTGTCACTTGCATTGTCAGTGTGGCTCACAGAGCCTCTGCTTTTCTGGATTCAGCACATGTACATGGGTAGGTTGTGGCATTGGTGATATGGAGGGGGGCCCATTTGTGCACATAGTGGACGGGGGCCTACTTGGTGTTTCTATGTGTGCTGCAGTGTGCCAAGGGTATCAGGGACATGTTCCACACTCATTGCGGGTGTGCAGTGTGCTGCACATGATTGTGCATGTGTGCCATTGTGCCCATCTGCCCCCGCCCCCCCAGTCCCTGGTGGTTACTCACCCTGTTGCTGTTGGGTCAGGTCATTTCGGGCTGTGTCCAGGCCCCCAACTCCTTGCACCGTCTCCCCACTGATGACTGTGGCCACCATTTCCTCCAGCTCATCCAGCTCCTCCTGTGGCGCAGGACTCCCACCTCCAGTCGCCTTTGCTGCCTTCATGTTGGCAGCGAGTTTCTGTTTGGTTTGGCTGTGCACTTCATGCCAGCGCCTCTTGACATCCTCCATTGTCCTCCTCGACACTCCGACTGCATTCACTTTGGTGACGATGGACTGCCATATTTCCGTGTATGTTGCCAATGACGCAGTGGAGGTGACGAACAGTTGTTGGTAGTGTTCTATCACCTCCGTGACGGTGATCTGGTCTTCCTGCGGACCTAACCCCATCTTCCTCTTCCTCTTCTCCTTGCCCTCCCCCAAATAGGGGGTTCCATGATGGTCCTCTGTGGGGTTTGTGGAGTTCGGCTTGTCCTCTGCACTAGGTCTGGGTTCATCCATGGTGCTACGCAGTTTGGATTTGTTTTGGGGTTGGTTTTTTGTTTGCTTTTATAGTGCATTTTCACGCATGATGCATGGGTATTGCAGGCCTGTCGCAGGTTTTCGCTGATTTTGGTATCGCGCTTTGTGGCGTCACAACTTTTTGGGCGATCGTGTTTCGCATTTTTTGTTTTTCGCGTTGGTTTTTACGCAGGCATTTGGCGGGTTGTCATGCTGCTATCGCATGGTGCCGAGGGGTTGGGAATTGGACGTTAGGATGGTGTTATTTTCCCGCGATGGACTGCGATAGGCAAGGTTGCGTTAAGCTACATTTGCGATGATTATCACACGTTCTTGTGAATATGCCCCCAAGTATCTTCCTTGGCAATATGTTTGTTCCCAAAAGAATGTTCCTACATTGCACGGACATGCACAAGGTATTGTCTGGTGTTAATTAATAACACAGCAAAAAGAATCCCAGACACCATGCTCATCCAAATGCAGCCTAGCAAGAACAATTTGAAATCCTTTGCTCTGATCTCTGAAGCCGGGATCCTTAAAGAAGGGAACTTTACCCAGGTGTGCTCACAGTTCGACGGAGAGGTTGCTCCGTACTGAGCACTCCCAAGATTCTGCCATGCAGCGCCGAGTTGCCTGCCTCCAAGTGTAGGGAGCACCTGTTTGAAAGGAGCAGGTACCAGTCTGCTCTCCACAACCTGTGCATGGTGGGCGCTGCATTTTTGAGGTTACATTGTTAGTAACTGAGATCAGCGCTGCCCGTTTTCCTAGTGAGGGCTCAACGCGCCATGCACCTCGGAGTAGCAAGTCTCATTCAGGCTGCAGATAATCTCGTTGGGCCCCAAGGAGAGGTCCGCACCAGGCAACTGCCTGTCTCTCCCCCAGCTGCATTTCCCGAACATCCCGTGGCCGGAACAATGGGGGAAGCCTCGGGACATCAGCGTGGTTGGCCTTGCCCCCAGGAGGCTTGGGGACAGGCACTGTTGGCAGAGAGGAGCTACCTTGTATTTTTGGCATTTGCACCGCATGCAGCTGCCGTTGGTTGAATACCAACCCAGCGAGGTCTCCCTGCTGAAGTAGGCTGTGGGTTTGTGTCCCCCCCCACGGCCTACTTTGGAGACATACCTGGGGGTTTGGAATTTCATATCCATATCCGCTGGTTGCAGCAGCGAGGACCCTGCAGAGGTGAGAGTTGTTGAGGTAGGAACCTGGGGAGATCCCCCGGTTCCGGGCTCAGCTTGCCATCGGCACAAATCCCGGTGAGTGTTGGGAGACGTGCCTGCAGACAGCCACCTGCCCTTCCACCCCACAGCGCTTCTCCCCACTTGCAAAGCAGCCATATATGAGCTGGTAGGTTGCTGCCTTCCCCAATCCTGGGTGGCCATTCTGTATCAGAGTGAGCCCATTGCCGCCCTCCGTTGGCCGACCGCTGGATGTCTGCAAATGGTCTCTGGTCCTGCTGTCCTGTACACCCCATCCTCTTGCTGGAGAAGATGAGATTCCACGCTGGGACCAAGCTGTGGGGACGCTTCGATGCTGCATCTCTGCTTGCCCTGCTCGCCTGCATGTCAGTGATCCCCCAGGGTGGGGAATGGTCATGTTAAAGAGAATGAGGCAACCATGATGTCCCCAACCCTGCACTCCTCAGCTACCAGCCTCCCACGGCGCTGAACTGTCCTCGGGAGCCGTAAACTGTTCTCAAGTTCTCAGGAGCATTGAGGCAAATGGAACAACAGGCGTGGAGGACATCTGGCCATCACCAGCTCGGGGAACGCTCCAGGCCCAAGATCACCGCCCATGAGTGCAACAACACCCTAAAGGCCGCACTGAAAGCAAGAACCCATGCAATGGCGAGAAGATCAAGCTGTGTAAATATGTAATATATATTTGTCCAACCCAAAAAGCTTCAACATTTCTTAAAATGTAACCTTGAGTGAATTTGCAACTTGTATATATGTAACTCTAACGTCTAGTATCAGTAGTAGACTTATGTACTTACTACCATTCTTATGTGAATTTAGAGTTTATCTGTTTGTATCTTCTATGTAACTCATGTACTCGGAAGTCCTTATGGAATATAACTGGTTCTATTGTAAAGCGCTGTGACACCTTCAGGTAAAGTTCGATCAATATAAAAACGCATAAATAAATAAATATCATGGAGGTCCCGATCTTGCTGCCTGGACAATTACCACATTCCTAGTAGTAGGAGCCCAGATGCTTCTGGCCCTACACATTGTTTTCAGTGTCACATTACCATATCATGTGTGCTCTATTATGTTAGGGTGATATGTATGGTATTAATGTGTTCTTGGTGATGCTTGGATAATTCTATATGTTTTGCATTTCTGGGCCCTGATGTGAGAAAGTATGTAGTGTTTATATTTGCAGAAAACAAAGGGACACCCTGTAAATTCTAGTAGTTCCTAGGACAGGGAAACATCAATTTTGAACAATAACGATCCTAGGCAACAAATGTGGCTAATTAAGTGCTCAAGCCCATATCACAGCATATTGATAAAGAGACAGACTCAGTGTACATCACAAATAAATTAAAATTTTCATTTTATTTCTTACTGCAAATGCATAAAATTTCAGGACAGACTAATGCCTGAAAGACATTAACAATACATAATGACAACACAAGAATCTACAAAAAACATACATAAATATAACACCAAAAATATATCTGCCATTGCTATGACATACAATATGAAACTTTATAACATACAATAACAAACAAAAATCACAAAATTAATGCTGAAGTGGCTGAGAAGATTCGTTGTTTTAATTTTCTACGCGCGTTTCGGCGCCAGGGGCGCCTTCTTCAGGAAAGCCACGAAAAAAAACCCTAAACGTACAGATAAAAATGCAAATTACACATTTTTACAAAAAAACATCTGGACATGTACATTGTGCACTGAGTCTGTACTATTATGTTAAACACTAACCGCGTGAAACAAATGTAGATTTTTTTTTTAAAAACCACTAAATAAGAAAACAATCAATAACAGAATAATAGAATTAATAAAGGAGAAAGATATCAATACCCGTGAAGGAAAAAGTGCCATCTATTCAGAAAAGAGATTTTAAAGGTTAGAGTTCCCAATAACCAAGTTAGAAGCGTATACATCTTTAAAGAATCACAAAAAGATAAAGAAATAAAGCCCAGTGTATATACAAAGCGGATGAATAGATGACAAGAGTGTAGTGAACCATGACAGAACGGGCTTACCCTAAATGAAAGGAGGAAGTCCGAATTGGATGTAAAACTGGGGTCACAAAAGAGAATACCAACACTGTGGGCTACAAGGATAAATAAAAAGACCCAATCATCTTCAAATATGTCAATATATAGACCATACTGGGATGGCGTATGTGTCTACATAAATAATAATCAGTACCTCTGATATGGAGATTTCGAAAGATGAGCCCAAGCGGTCAATATTGGATATATAGTTCTGTTTTATAATGTCAGTAGGATCTGCGGACATGAATAAGAGAGCAGCCTATTTATAAATGCACTTAAATCATTACCTTGATAGTAAATAGGGTGAAAGATAAGCTAAAATTCACCTAAAAAGGCAGAAAAGGACACGGGGCAAGTGTCCAATTCCTTTGGGTATTCAAGTCTTAGTGCCAAAGGTGAGTCGGTTTCCGATATATGATATTGATGCTAAAAAGAAAAGGGGAATAATATTATAAATCAATACAATATAAAAAGGGAATTGAAACCTATTACCCCTGAAGGTGAATTATCTTACCATTAAAATCAAAATAGACTTCTTAACAATGAAGAGCTAAGAGTGTGTAGCGCCTAGATGACCCTTGACATGTTGATGGTGCGCTATAACACAGAGAACAAACCACATGTTAATAATGTAAATAGCGGCTCAAATTGGTAATGAGCTATAACACACGAACGCAAAGCTGGAACAGCCTATGGGGCGCTCGAAATATATATTGTGTCTAGATATGACTATACGTGGAGTAAATGGGTTAAAACATCAACAGCTTGTAAACTGCCTAAATGGCAGTTTAAATGAATAATGCACTTTAATACAAAGGATACTCTTTCTGGTCTAAGGGATACAGAGCTATCAGCACACTGATAACGGGGAAAGCTGTATGGGCTCTCAAACCCGGAAACTTCTAAACAGAAAAGCGGAATGCTATGCAACACAGACTTACGTGATAGTCCGGCGGTGATCTCCTACAAGTGCCCGACCGGTCAATCTGGCTACCGCAAAGCTGATCTATTTAACGGCCCCTCCTGATGACGTAATGGTCGAGGGGACGTGATTTGACAATGCGCGCAGCGCTATTACGCGGTGAACAGGGAAATGAGAGATTTGATTCCGCAACAACTAGAACGACAACTTCAGGTTACTAATAAGCTTATCGGGATATCGGGAATATAAGCGAAGAACAAACTTACTAACATGAAGATGAAAATAAAAATAATACGGAACCAAACAAACGGGAATTAGCTTGATGGTATTAGAAATGACAATCCGTCACAGTAATACCAAAAAATATATTT
Source organism: Calotriton arnoldi (assembly GCA_963921515.1). Lineage (NCBI taxonomy): Eukaryota > Metazoa > Chordata > Amphibia > Caudata > Salamandridae > Calotriton > Calotriton arnoldi. Next base: position 87,541 of record CAWUFW010002668.1, read on the forward strand.
TTTGATGACCTGAACGAAATATAATTAAACACATTAATCCGTTAATAAACTTGAACACTGCTATTATTCTAATGTTGCAGTTCTTACTACGACGTATTATAGAGGCAGTGTATAACTTGTCTCTATATAATACATATTGGATTTTCTTCATGAGAAATAGCAAGATATTCAAAGAAAACTGTACCTAAACAGTGTAATAATGCATACATCTAACAGCTGCAGTATAGATAATCAGAGTGAACCTATGTATCAACTTCTTAGGAATTGTATAAAATAGCATTTTCCCAGGGAATCTCACTGTTGAGTCCCCGTTTAAATGTACCCAAAGTAAATATCCAGAAAACTTCACGTTTTTTCCTAATTTCATCAACTCTGTTGTGTACGGCCTCTATCTTTTCAATTTTAAGCCATCGAATGTCGTTGGGTGTATGTTTATGCTCTAAGAAATGTTTCACTAAGGGGGCATGGATTTTCGACGTATGAATGGCAGATCGATGTTCTGTGAGGCGGGTATTGAAAGAACAAGAGGTTTCTCCCACGTAACCTAGGTCACATGGGCAAAGTAGTAAATAAATTACGTTTTTGGTCTTACAGTTAAACAGTTTTTTGGCTGAGATAGAGTAGCCATTGGGGACAAAGGTTTCGCATTCTAACGCAGTGTCACATGCTTTACAATGTAAGCATTTGTATGTGCCTCTGACTGGTGTATTTCCGTCGATAGTTTTCTGAATGAAAGGAGCCCCTTCCACAAACCGGGAACGTACAATTAAGTCTTTGATGTTTTTATTTCTGCGATGTGCAAAGAGAGGTTTTGGTAATTTACAGCTCTGTTCTGGATCGCTATTTAGAATATGCCAGCTTGAATTAATGATTTGGCGAACTTTTTCATTTATGGTACTGTGTATGGTGACACAGACCAATTGTTGAATAGTAGGGGGATTCTTGTTTTTGAGCAAACAGTCTCTATCATAGAATCTCGCTCTTTTATATGATTCACGGATGAGTCTGTGGGGATAACCTCTAGCAAGAAACTTAGCCTTCATTTGAATGGCTTGGCGGTCAAAATCTGTGATGTTCGAGCAATTGCGGCGCAGGCGTAGAAATTGCCCAAAAGGTATACTTTGTTTTTGGGCGCGAGGGAGGTAACTTTCAAAATGTAACAGTGTATTGCGCGTAGTTGGCTTGACGAAAAGATCCACTTCTAACACGCCATTATTATGTCGAATGATGATGTCTAAAAACTCGACTTGAGTTTGGCTAACAGTAGAAGTGAATCGAAGATTGGTGTCACATACATTCAGCCATTTAAGAAATTCAGTGAGAGTTTCTTCGGTGTCGGTCCAGATAAAAAGATATCATCAATGTATCTGGACCAATAAGTCACGGATTCATAGAATGGGGCTATTTCGTTAAAGATGTGTTTTGATTCGAAGTATGCCATAAAAATATTTGCCACCGAGGGGGCTACCGATGCCCCCATACTCACACCTTTTATCTGTTTATATAAGATCTTTCCGAATTCAAACGTATTTTCAGTGAGTACAACTTCAAGACATTTTAACAAGAAGTCTTTGGGGCATGTGATGTTAAATTTATCTATGAACCACGTGACTGCATCAAGAGCTTCACGTTGTGGAATATTACTGTACAAGGATTCAATGTCTAATGTGACAAGAATATGCCTGATATTGTTAAAGGGTACATTTTCAACATTGTTGATGATAGCCCCGGTGTCCATAACGTAGGACGGGATTTTTGAAATGTGGGGTCTAAGCAGATTGTCAGTGTATTTTGACAGCGGCTCTGTAACCGATCCTATCGTAGAAACAATAGGGCGGTACGGAGGATCTAAAGTATCTTTGTGGATTTTAGGAATCCCGTAAATACACGGCATTCTTGGTTCTGTCTGATTTAAATAGTCATATTCTTTCTGACAAATGTCTCCTTTATCTAATGCTGTCATAGTCAATTGCCGGATTTTAGTTGTGACTTTTTTAGTAGGATCGCTAGCGACCTGAGTATAAAAATCTTTGTCGGTTAACAGTTGTTTCATCTTTTTTCATAGGTAGAGGTGTCCAATACTACAATACCTCCCCCTTTATCACAACTTTTTACAGTGAGTGATTTGTCATTAGATATTTTACGGAGGGAACTGAATTCCTCTTTGTTCAAGTTGTAAGTTGGTTTTACAACAAATTTGGTAACTTTATCAAGTCGATTCAATACAGTGTGTTCAAACACTGCAACTTCCGCCCCTACTTGATCTAAAGCTGGGGTGAATGTCGACGGTTTAGATAGACCTGAGGCATTAAGAGTTATACTGGCATCAGTTTCTTTGTCTATAAAGAACTTCTTGAGTCTGATCTTACGAAAAAGGTGACAATATCTTGGTATAGTTCAAATATATTGGTATTTGTATGAGGTACAAAGGAAAGTCCTTTAGATAGAAGTGCAGTACTGGCAATATCCAACACTACTGAAGATAGATTGAAAATGGGCATCAATTGCCATGTCTCCAGTATTGACCATTTCGAGTCTCTAACATGTGTTGATTGTTGGGTTGATGATATTGGGTTTTATAATTGCCTCTGAATTGGGTCTGGAAACGCACTTTTTGTCTGCCCCTGTTGGTGCCTCGCTGACCTAAAAAAGATTGTTGTACCACTGGTTTGGAGACGAATCCTCTATGGGATCCTGGTTGATCATAATGATATCCACTACTTTCTCCCTCTGAATCAGAAGTATCTGAGAAAGTATGTACCCGACGGTTTTTAGAACCTTCTTCATTGGAAAAATGGTTCTGTTTATAGAAATTCTCTGCTAAATAAGGGTAGGTCTTCTCTGGTGAGTTAAACCTAATGTCTTTCTGTAGTTTATCAGTTTTGCGTTTTAATAAATAGTCAGAGAATGAAGCCAGTTCCCTGTCTGCTTCTTCAAGTTTCTTTTGGCCTCATCCAACGCATTATTTGTTCTAATTTTGTCCTCAAGTTCAGCCAATTCATTTTTTAATGCTGCTACCAATTCTTTAGCAGTGGCAATTATAAGCATCATTAAATCGCGTGAGCATCTATTTGCGATTAATGTCCACTTTTCTAAAAATTCTCTAATGTGGACAAAGAGACCAGGGATGTTACTTACACGTAGACCTTGGGGTATGACCCCTGCTCTTAGATATTCGAGCATAAAGTCTCCGTGTGCTTCCATGCGTTTGAGTTTCTTTTTTAAAAAGATCAATTGGTTGACATCATCGTTCCCTCTTATATTAGAACTTGCATTCTTACCAAAGTTAGTGTTGGAGCCCACTAGTGTAGCAAACTCTTCATCAGTGAAGCCAAACATTTTAAGTTGATCCATAATAAAGGTCTAATCGTGTGTGACAAATATAGAAAAAGAATTAAACCAGAAAGGGTTTGGTAAAAGTAAAGAATATAAAGAAAAGAATATAAAGAAAAAACAGGCGCGGAGTGTGAAACAACTAAATACAATTAAAATTAAAACAGATAGATACACATGAACAGCCCCACACAGACAAGCTGTGGGTAAATATTTGCAGAAAACAAAGGGACCCCCTGTAAATTCTAGTAGTTCCTAGGACAGGGAAACATCAATTTTGAACAATAACGATCCTAGGCAACAAATGGGGCTAATTAAGTGCTCAAGCCCATATCACAGCATATTGATAAAGAGACAGACTCAGTGTACATCACAAATAAATTAAAATTTTCATTTTATGTCTTACTGCAAATGCATAAAATTTCAGGACAGACTAATGCCTGAAAGACATTAACAATACATAATGACAACACAAGAATCTACAAAAACATACATAAATAAAACACCAAAAATATATCTGCCATTGCTATGACATACAATATGAAACTTTATAACATACAATAACAAACAAAAATCACAAAATTAATGCTGAAGTGGCTGAGAAGATTCGTTGTTTTAATTTTCTACGCGCGTTCGGCGCCAGGGGCGCCTTCTTCAGGAAAGCCACGAAAAAAAACCCTAAACGTACAGATAAAAATGCAAATTACACATTTTTACAAAAAAACATCTGGACATGTACATTGTGCACTGAGGGGCCGATTCCGATCTCGGTCGGAGGCGCACCCAATACCATTCGGTCGGGAAAAAAGCCATGCGAAAGCCTGTTTCCCGACCGAACCGTACGCGGGTCCGTCCGAGCGAGTACGATGCGACTCGCCGACCGACTCGTCCGGGCGTCCCGACAGCTCCGACCGACTCGCTGGACTCGAACCGCTCCGACCGACTCGCTCGGACCCGATTCGCACCGCGCAATGGAGACGTTTCCCGGCCGGGTAAGTACGATGCGCGCCGCGAGCAGTCCGACCGAGCCGCGCACTCCGGCTCGTAAGAGCTGTCGGAGCCGTACTTTGGGGGTCCGTGTCGGACCCCCTGTACGCGTACCCGTGCGAGGCGCACACAGGGGGACCCAAGGGTCCCCCTACCTGTGCGTGTACGCCGCGAAGCGCTCGCGGCGCACTCGCTGTAGGGGGCGCCCTTGTCCGCCTCGCACCCATTGAGGCAATGGGAGCCCGCGTACGCGTTGTACGACCGGCTCCCATTGAGTTCAATGGGAGTCCGACCGAGTCGTGTCCGATAACATACGGCCGCATCGTACTCGTTCGGTCGGACTGCACGGGTCCGATTCGGTCGGAAATCTCTCCGGGTCCGGCTCGGTCGGAGAAATTTCCGGCCCGAATCGGAATCGACCCCTGAGTCTGTACTATTATGTTAAACACTAACCGCGTGAAACAAATGCAGATTTTTTAAAAAAAACCACTAAATAAGAAAACAATCAATAACAGAATAATAGAATTAATAAAGGAGAAAGATATCAATACCCGTGAAGGAGAAAGTGCCATCTATTCAGAAAAGAGATTTTAAAGGTTAGAGTTCCCAATAACCAAGTTAGAAGCGTATACATCTTTAAAGAATCACAAAAAGATAAAGAAATAAAGCCCAGTGTATATACAAAGCGGATGAATAGATGACAAGAGTGTAGTGAACCATGACAGAACGGGCTTACCCTAAATGAAAGGAGGAAGTCCGAATTGGATGTAAAACTGGGGTCACAAAAGAGAATACCAACACTGTGGGCTACAAGGATAAATAAAAAGACCCAATCATCTTCAAATATGTCAATATATAGACCATACTGGGATGGCGTATGTGTCTACATAAATAATAATCAGTACCTCTGATATGTGGATTTCGAAAGATGAGCTCAAGCGGTCAATATTGGATATATAGTTCTGTTTTATAATGTCAGTAGGATCTGCGGACATGAATAAGAGAGCAGCCTATTTATAAATGCACTTAAATCATTAGATTGATAGTAAATAGGGTGAAAGATAAGCTAAAATTCACCTAAAAAGGCAGAAAGGGACACGGGGCAAGTGTCCAATTCCTTTGGGTATTCAAGTCTTAGTGCCAAAGGTGAGTCAGTTTCCGATATATGATATTGATGCTAAAAAGAAAAGGGGAATAATATTATAAATCAATACAATATAAAAAGGGAATTGAAACCTATTACCCCTGAAGGTGAATTATCTTACCATTAAAATCAAAATAGACTTCTTAACAATGAAGAGCTAAGAGTGTGTAGCGCCTAGATGACCCTTGACATGTTGATGGTGCGCTATAACACAGAGAACAAACCACATGTTAATAATGTAAATAGCGGCTCAAATTGGTAATGAGGTATAACACACGAACGCAAAGCTGGAACAGCCTATGGGGCGCTAGAAATATATATTGTGTCAAGATATGACTACACGTGGAGTAAATGGGTTAAAACATCAACAGCTTGTAAACTGCCTAAATGGCAGTTCAAATGAATAATGCACTTTAATACAAAGGATACTCTTTCTGGTCTAAGGGATACAGAGCTATCAGCACAGCAATAACAGGGAAAGCTGTCTGGGCTCTCAAACCCGGAAACTTCTAAACAGAAAAGCGGAATGCTATGCAACACAGACTTACGTGATAGTCCGGCGGTGATCTCCTACAAGTGCCCGAGCGGTCAATCTGGCTACCACAAAGCTGATCTATTTAACGGCCCCTCCTGATGACGTAATGGTCGAGGGGACGTGATTTGACAATGCGCGCAGCGCTATTACGCGGTGAACAGGGAAATGAGAGATTTGATTCCGCAACAACTAGAACGACAACTTCAGGTTACTAATAAGCTTATCGGGATATCGGGAATATATGCGAAGAACAAACTTAGTAACATGAAGATGAAAATAAAAATAATACGGAACCAAACAAACGGGAATTAGCTTGATGGTATTAGAAATGACAATCCGTCACAGTAATACCAAAAAATATATTTTTTGATGACCTGAACGAAATATAATTAAACACATTAATCCGTTAATAAACTTGAACACTGCTATTATTCTAATGTTGCAGTTCTTACTATGAGGTATTATAGAGGCAGTGTATAACTTGTCTCTATATAATACATATTGGATTTTCTTCATGAGAAATAGCAAGATATTCAAAGAAAACTGTACCTAAACAGTGTAATAATGCATACATCTAACAGCTGCAGTATAGATAATCAGAGTGAACCTATGTATCAACTTCTTAGGAATTGTATAAAATAGCATTTTCCCAGGGAATCTCACTGTTGAGTCCCCGTTTAAATGTATCCAAAGTAAATATCCAGAAAACTTCACGTTTTTTCCTAATTTCATCACCTCTGTTGTGTACGGCCTCTATCTTTTCAATTATAAGCCATCGAATGTCGTTGGGTGTATGTTTATGCTCTAAGAAATGTTTCACTAAGGGGGCATGGATTTTCGACGTATGAATGGCAGATCGATGTTCTGTGAGGCGGGTATTGAAAGAACGAGAGGTTTCTCCCACGTAACCTAGGTCACATGGGCAAAGTAGTAAATAAATTACGTTTTTGGTCTTACAGTTAAACAGTTTTTTGGCTGAGATAGAGTAGCCATTGTGGACAAAGGTTTCGCATTCTAACGCAGTGTCACACGCTTTACAATGTAAGCATTTGTATGTGCCTCTGACTGGTGTATTTCTGTCGATAGTTTTCTGAATGAAAGGAGCCCCTTCCACAAACCGGGAACGTACAATAGAGGGGCCGATTCCGATTCGGGCCGGAAATCTCTCCGACCGAGCCGGACCCGGAGAGATTTCCGACCGAATCGGACCCGTGCAGTCCGACTGAACGAGTACGATGCGCACGTATGCCATCGGACTCGAGTCGGTCGGACTCCCATTGAAGTCAATGGGAGCCTGTCGCATAACGCGTACGCGGGCTCCCATTGACTCAATGGGTGCGATGCGGACAAGTGCGCCCCTACAGCGTGTACGCGGCGAAGCGATTCGTGCCGTACACGCACAGGTAGGGGGACCCATGGGTCCCCCTGTGTGCGACTCGCGCGGCTACGCAGTACAGGGGGTCCGACACGGACCCCCAAAGTACGGCTCCAACAGCTCTTTGGAGCCGGAGTGCGCGGCTCGGTCGGACTGCTCGCGGCGCGCATCGCACTTACCCGGCCGGGGAACGTCTCCATTGCGCGGTGCGAGTCGTGTCCGTGCGAGTCGGTCGGTGCGGTTCGACCCGGGATCGAGTCGGTCGGAGCGGTCGGGACGACCGGACGAGTCGGTCGGCGAATACGCATCGTACTCGCTCGCCCGGACGCGCGTACGGATCGGTCGGGAAATAGGGCTCCGAATCGGATCCGGTTAAGCCGAATCCGATTCGGAGCCCTACCGGCCGAGATCGGAATCGGCCCCTAAGTCTTTGATGTTTTTATTTCTGCGATGTGCAAAGAGAGGTTTTGGTAATTTACAGCTCTGTTCTGGATCACTATTTAGAATATGCCAGCTTGAATTAATGATTTGGCGAACTTTTTCATTCATGGTACTGTGTCTGGTGACACAGACCAATTGTTGAATGGTAGGGGGATTCTTGTTTTTGAGCAAACAGTCTCTATCATAGAATCTCACTCTTTTATATGATTCACGGATGAGTCTGTGGGGATAACCTCTAGCAAGAAACTTAGCCTTCATTTGAATGGCTTGGCGGTCAAAATCTGTGATGTTCGAGCAATTGCGGCGCAGGGGTAGAAATTGCCCAAAAGGTATACTTTGTTTTTGGGCGCGAGGGTGGTAACTTTCAAAATGTAACAGTGTATTGCGCGCAGTTGGCTTGACGAAAAGATCCACTTCTAACACGCCATTATTATGTCGAATGATGATGTCTAAAAACTCGACTTGAGTTTGGCTAACAGTAGAAGTGAATCGAAGATTGGTGTCACATACATTCAGCCATTTAAGAAATTCAGTGAGAGTTTCTTCGGTGTCGGTCCAGATAAAAAAGATATCATCAATGTATCTGGACCAATAAGTCACGGATTCATAGAATGGGGCTATTTCATTAAAGATGTGTTTTGATTCGAAGTATGCCATAAAAATATTTGCCACCGAGGGGGCACCTTACACCTTTTATCTGTTTATATAAGATCTTTCCGAATTCAAACGTATTTTCAGTGAGTACAACTTCAAGACATTTTAACAAGAAGTCTTTGGGGCATGTGATGTTAAATTTATCTATGAACCACGTGACTGCATCGAGAGCTTCACGTTGCGGAGATTTTAAAGGTTAGAGTTCCCAATAACCAAGTTAGAAGCGTATACATCTTTAAAGAATCACAAAAAGATAAAGAAATAAAGACCAGTGTATATACAAAGCGGATGAATAGATGACAAGAGTGTAGTGAACCATGTCAGAACGGGCTTACCCTAAATGAAAGGAGGAAGTCCGAATTGGATGTAAAACTGGGGTCACAAAAGGGAATACCAACACTGTGGGCTACAAGGATAAATAAAAAGACCCAATCGTCTTCAAATATGTCAATATATAGAGCATACTGGGATGGCGTATGTGTCTACATAAATAATAATCAGTACCTCTGATATGGTGATTTCGAAAGATGAGCCCAAGCGGTCAATATTGGATATATAGTTCTGTTTTATAATGTCAGTAGGATCTGCGGACATGAATAAGAGAGCAGCCTATTTATAAATGCACTTAAATCATTACCTTGATAGTAAATAGGGTGAAAGATAAGCTAAAATTCACCTAAAAAGGCAGAAAAGGACACGGGGCAAGTGTCCAATTCCTTTGGGTATTCAAGTCTTAGTGCCAAAGGTGAGTCGGTTTCTGATATATGATATTGATGCTAAAAAGAAAAGGGGAATAATATTATAAATCAATACAATATAAAAAGGGAATTGAACCCTATTACCCCTGAAGGTGAATTATCTTACCATTAAAATCAAAATAGACTTCTTAACAATGAAGAGCTAAGAGTGTGTAGCGCCTAGATGACCCTTGACATGTTGATGGTGCGCTATAACACAGAGAACAAACTACATGTTAATAATGTAAATAGCGGCTCAAATTGGTAATGAGCTATAACACACGAACGCAAAGCTGGAACAGCCTATGGGGCACTCGAAATATATATTGTGTCTAGATATGACTACACGTGGAGTAAATGGGTTAAAACATCAACAGCTTGTAAACTGCCTAAATGGCAGTTCAAATGAATAATGCACTTTAATACAAAGGATACTCTTTCTGGTCTAAGGGATACAGAGCTATCAGCACACCGATAACGGGGAAAGCTGTCTGGGCTCTCAAACCCGGAAACTTCTAAACAGAAAAGCGGAATGCTATGCAACACAGACTTACGTGATAGTCCGGCGGTGATCTCCTACAAGTGCCCGAGCGGTCAATCTGGCTACCGCAAAGCTGATCTATTTAACGGCCCCTCCTGATGACGTAATGGTCGAGGGGACGTGATTTGACAATGCGCGCAGCGCTATTACGCGGTGAACAGGGAAATGAGAGATTTGATTCCGCAACAACTAGAATGACAACTTCAGGTTACTAATAAGCTTATCGGGATATCGGGAATATAAGCGAAGAACAAACTTACTAACATGAAGATGAAAATAAAATAATACGGAACCAAACAAACGGGAATTAGCTTGATGGTATTAGAAATGACAATCCGTCACAGTAATACCAAAAAATATTTTTTTTGATGACCTGAACGAAATATAATTAAACACATTAATCCGTTAATAAACTTGAACACTGCTATTATTCTAATGTTGCAGTTCTTACTACGAGGTATTATAGAGGCAGTGTATAACTTGTCTCTATATAATACATATTGGATTTTCTTCACGAGAAATAGCAAGATATTCAAAGAAAACTGTACCTAAACAGTGTAATAATGCATACATCTAACAGCTGCAGTATAGATAATCAGAGTGAACCTATGTATCAACTTCTTAGGAATTGTATAAAATAGCATTTTCCCAGGGAATCTCACTGTTGAGTCCCCGTTTAAATGTATCCAAAGTAAATATCCAGAAAACTTCACGTTTTTTCCTAATTTCATCACCTCTCTTGTGTACGGCCTCTATCTTTTCAATTATAAGCCATCGAATGTCGTTGGGTGTATGTTTATGCTCTAAGAAATGTTTCACTAAGGGGGCATGGATTTTCGACGTATGAATGGCAGATCGATGTTCTGTGAGGCGGGTATTGAAAGAACGAGAGGTTTCTCCCACGTAACCTAGGTCACATGGGCAAAGTAGTAAATAAATTACGTTTTTGGTCTTACAGTTAAACTGTTTTTTGGCTGAGATAGAGTAGCCATTGTGGACAAAGGTTTCGCATTCTAACGCAGTGTCACATGCTTTACAATGTAAGCATTTGTATGTGCCTCTGACTGGTGTATTTCCGTCGATAGTTTTCTGAATGAAAGGAACCCCTTCCACAAACCGGGAACGTACAATTAAGTCTTTGATGTTTTTATTTCTGCGATGTGCAAAGAGAGGTTTTGGTAATTTACAGCTCTGTTCTGGATCGCTATTTAGAATATGCCAGCTTGAATTAATGATTTAGCGAACTTTTTCATTCATGGTACTGTGTCTGGTGACACAGACCAATTGTTGAATGGTAGGGGGATTCTTGTTTTTGAGCAAACAGTCTCTATCATAGAATCTCGCTCTTTTATATGATTCACGGATGAGTCTGTGGATATAACCTCTAGCAAGAAACTTAGCCTTCATTTGAATGGCTTGGCGGTCAAAATCTGTAATGTTCGAGTAATTGCGGCGCAGGCGTAGAAATTGCCCAAAAGGTATACTTTGTTTTTGGGCGCGAGGGTGGTAACTTTCAAAATGTAACAGTGTATTGCGCGCAGTTGGCTTGACGAAAAGATCCACTTCTAACACGCCATTATTATGTCGAATGATGATGTCTAAAAACTCGACTTGAGTTTGGCTAACAGTAGAAGTGAATCGAAGATTGGTGTCACATACATTCAGCCATTTAAGAAATTCAGTGAGAGTTTCTTCGGTGTCGGTCCAGATAAAAAAGATATCATCAATGTATCTGGACCAATAAGTCACGGATTCATAGAATGGGGCTATTTCGTTAAAGATGTGTTTTGATTCGAAGTATGCCATAAAAATATTTGCCACCGAGGGGGCTACCGATGCCCCCATACTCACACCTTTTATCTGTTTATATAAGATCTTTCCGAATTCAAACGTATTTTCAGTGAGTACAACTTCAAGACATTTTAACAAGAAGTCTTTGGGGCATGTGATGTTAAATTTATCTATGAACCACGTGACTGCATCGAGAGCTTCACGTTGCGGAATATTACTGTACAAGGATTCAATGTCTAATGTGACAAGAATATGCCTGATATTGTTAAAGGGTACATTTTCAACTTTGTTGATGATAGCCCCCGTGTCCATAACGTAGGACGGGATTTTTGAAATGTGGGGTCTAAGCAGATTGTCAGTGTATTTTGACAGCGGCTCTGTAACCGATCCTATCGTAGAAACAATAGGGCGGTACGGAGGATCTAAAGTATCTTTGTGGATTTTAGGAATCCCGTAAATACACGGCATTCTTGGTTCTGTCTGATTTAAATAGTCATATTCTTTCTGACAAATGTCTCCTTTATCTAATGCTGCCATAGTCAATTGCCGGATTTTAGTTGTGACTTTTTAGTAGGATCGCTAGCGACCTGAGTATAAAAATCTTTGTCGGTTAACAGTTGTTTCATCTTTTTTTCATAGGTAGAGGTGTCCAATACTACAATTCCTCCCCCTTTATCACAACTTTTTACAGTGAGTGATTTGTCATTAGATATTTTACGGAGGGAACTGAGGGGCATATTATCTAAAAAGTGCGCTAAACATCGCAAAACGTGTTTAACGAGCACTTTTTTATCGCCGGCTATCGTCGGAATAATTTGCCATGCTAACGCTGTATTAGCGACATTTAGCGCTATGGCGATAATTATTCCAGCCAGAGCGGTGTTTTCCATGAAACATCGCTGGTTTTCCAGCGATGTTTCATGGAAAACGAGCGATAACCTTGCTGATACGACCCTGTGGTCGTATCAGCATAATCCACCCCCCCATGTTAGGTATGGCTAACACCTGCTAATTGCAGGTATTAAATAAATGCGATGACCCCGGTTAGCGCAACTTTTCACGTCGCTAACTGGGGCCATGGCCACCTTGCTAATAGGCGATAGGCCTGTTAGCGGGTGTTTCCCAGGTTTTTTCGTCGGGAACGCCCACTTTGCATGTCATTAGCGATAAATATCGCTGACATGCAAAGCGGTAAAAACACGGGCGCTAATGCCCGAAAACTGTCTCTAACTGCTGTTAGAGACAGTTTGCTGATAGGGCGATAAGAATATTGCCGCTAAAGCGGCGATAGTGCCCTTGCTAATATGCCCCTGAATTCCTCTTTGTTCAAGTTGTAAGTAGGTTTTACAACAAATTTGGTAACTTTATCAAGTCGATTCAATACAGTGTGTTCAAACACTGCAACTTCCGCCCCTACTTGATCTAAAGCTGGGGTGAATGTCGACGGTTTAGATAGACCTGAGGCATTAAGAGTTATACTGGCATCAGTTTCTTTGTCTATAAAGAACTTCTTGAGTCTGATCTTGCGAAAAAAGGTGACAATATCTTGGTATAGTTCAAATATATTGGTATTTGTATGAGGTACAAAGGAAAGTCCTTTAGATAGAAGTGCAGTACTGGCAATATCCAACACTACTGAAGATAGATCGAAAATGGGCATCAATTGCCCTGTCTCCAGTATTGACCATTTCGAGTCTCTAACATGTGTTGATTGTTGGGTTGATGATATTGGGTTTGATAATTGCCTCTGAATTGGGTCTGGAAACGCACTTTTTGTCTGCCCCTGTTGGTGCCTCGCTGACCTAAAAAAGATTGTTGTACCCCTGGTTTGGAGATGAATCCTCTATGGGATCCTGGTTGATCATAATGATATGCACTACTTTCTCCCTCTGAATCAGAGGTATCTGAGAAAGTATGTACCCGACGGTTTTTAGAACCTTCTTCATTGGAAAAATGGTTCTGTTTATAGAAATTCTCTGCTAAATAAGGGTAGGTCTTCTCTGGTGAGTTAAACCTAATGTCTTTCTGTAGTTTATCAGTTTTGCGTTTTATTAAATAGTCAGAGAATGAAGCCAGTTCCCTGTCTGCTTCTTCAAGTTTCTTTTTGGCCTCATCCAACGCATTATTTGTTCTAATTTTGTCCTCAAGTTCAGCCAATTCATTTTTTAATGCTGCTACCAATTCTTTAGCAGTGGCAATTATAAGCATCATTAAATCGCGTGAGCATCTATTTGCGATTAATGTCCACTTTTCTAAAAATTCTCTAATGTGGACAAAGAGACCAGGGATGTTACGTACACGTAGACCTTGGGGTATGACCCCTGCTCTTAGATATTCGAGCATAAAGTCTCTGTGTGCTTCCATGCGTTTGAGTTTCTTTTTTAAAAAGATCAATTGGTTGACATCATCGTTCCCTCTCATATTAGAACTTGCATTCTTACCAAAGTTAGTGTTGGAGCCCACTAGTGTAGCAAACTCTTCATCGGTGAAGCCAAACGTTTTAAGTTGATCCATAATAAAGGTCTAATCGTGTGTGACAAATATAGAAAAAGAATTAAACCAGAAAGGGTTTGGTAAAAGTAAAGAATATAAAGAAAAGAATATAAAGAAAAAAACAGGCGCGGAGTGTGAAACAACTAAATACAATTAAAATTAAAACAGATAGATACACATGAACAGCCCCACACAGACAAGCTGTGGGAAAATATTTGCAGAAAACAAAGGGACCCCCTGTAAATTCTAGTAGTTCCTAGGACAGGGAAACATCAATTTTGAACAATAACGATCCTAGGCAACAAATGGGGCTAATTAAGTGCTCAAGCCCATATCACAGCATATTGATAAAGAGACAGACTCAGTGTACATCACAAATAAATTAAAATTTTCATTTTATTTCTTACTGCAAATGCATAAAATTTCAGGACAGACTAATGCCTGAAAGACATTAACAATACATAATGACAACACAAGAATCTATAAAAAAAATACATAAATATAACACCAAAAATATATCTGCCATTGCTATGACATACAATATGAAACTTTATAACATACAATAACAAACAAAAATCACAAAATTAATGCTGAAGTGGCTGAGAAGATTCGTTGTTTTAATTTTCTACGCGCGTTTCGGCGCCAGGGGCGCCTTCTTCAGGAAAGCCACGAAAAAAAACCCTAAACGTACAGATAAAAATGCAAATTACACATTTTTACAAAAAAACATCTGGACATGTACATTGTGCACTGAGTCTGTACTATTATGTTAAACACTAACCGCGTGAAACAAATGCAGATTTTTTTTTAAATCCACTAAATAAGAAAACAATCAATAACAGAATAATAGAATTAATAAAGGAGAAAGATATCAATACCCGTGAAGGAGAAAGTGCCATCTATTCAGAAAAGAGATTTTAAAGGTTAGAGTTCCCAATAACCAAGTTAGAAGCGTATACATCTTTAAAGAATCACAAAAAGATAAAGAAATAAAGCCCAGTGTATATACAAAGTGGATGAATAGATGACAAGAGTGTAGTGAACCATGACAGAACGGGCTTACCATAAATGAAAGGAGGAAGTCCGAATTGGATGTAAAACTGGGGTCACAAAAGAGAATACCAACACTGTGGGCTACAAGGATAAATAAAAAGACCCAATCATCTTCAAATATGTCAATATATAGACCATACTGGGATGGCGTATGTGTCTACATAAATAATAATCAGTACCTCTGATATGGGGATTTCGAAAGATGAGCCAAAGCGGTCAATATTGGATATATAGTTCTGTTTTATAATGTCAGTAGGATCTGCGGACATGAATAAGAGAGCAGCCTATTTATAAATGCACTTAAATCATTACCTTGATAGTAAATAGGGTGAAAGATAAGCTAAAATTCACCTAAAAAGGCAGAAAAGGACACGGGCAAGTGTCCAATTCCTTTGGGTATTCAAGTCTTAGTGCCAAAGGTGAGTTGGTTTCCGATATATGATATTGATGCTAAAAAGAAAAGGGGAATAATATTATAAATCAATACAATATAAAAAGGGAATTGAAACCTATTACCCCTGAAGGTGAATTATCTTACCATTAAAATCAAAATAGACTTCTTAACAATGAAGAGCTAAGAGTGTGTAGCGCCTAGATGACCCTTGACATGTTGATGGTGCGCTATAACACAGAGAACAAACCACATGTTAATAATTGTAAATAGCGGCTCAAATTGGTAATGAGCTATAACACACGAACGCAAAGCTGGAACAGCCTATGGGGCGCTCGAAATATATATTGTGTCTAGATATGACTACACGTGGAGTAAATGGGTTAAAACATCAACAGCTTGTAAACTGCCTAAATGGCAGTTCAAATGAATAATGTACTTTAATACAAAGGATACTCTTTCTGGTCTAAGGGATACAGAGCTATCAGCACACCGATAACGGGGAAAGCTGTCTGGGCTCTCAAACCCGGAAACTTCTAAACAGAAAAGCGGAATGCTATGCAACACAGACTTAGGTGATAGTCCGGCGGTGATCTCCTACAAGTGCCCGAGCGGTCAATCTGGCTACCGCAAAGCTGATCTATTTAACGGCCCCTCCCGATGACGTAATGGTCGAGGGGACGTGATTTGACAATGCGCGCAACTCTATTACGCGGTGAACATGGAAATGAGAGATTTGATTCCGCAACAACTAGAACGACAACTTCAGGTTACTAATAAGCTTATCGGGATATCGGGAATATAAGCGAAGAACAAACTTACTAACATGAAGAAGAAAATAAAAATAATACGGAACCAAACAAACGGGAATTAGCTTGATGGTATTAGAAATGACAATCCGTCACAGTAATACCAAAAAATATATTTTTTGATGACCTGAACGAAATATAATTAAACACATTAATCCGTTAATAAACTTGAACACTGCTATTATTCTAATGTTGCAGTTCTTACTACGAGGTATTATAGAGGCAGTGTATAACTTGTCTCTATATAATACATATTGGATTTTCTTCATGAGAAATAGCAAGATATTCAAAGAAAACTGTACCTAAACAGTGTAATAATGCATACATCTAACAGCTGCAGTATAGATAATCAGAGTGAACCTATGTATCAACTTCTTAGGAATTGTATAAAATAGCATTTTCCCAGGGAATCTCACTGTTGAGTCCCCGTTTAAATGTATCCAAAGTAAATATCCAGAAAACTTCACGTTTTTTCCTAATTTCATCACCTCTGTTGTGTATGGCCTCTATCTTTTCAATTATAAGCCATCGAATGTCGTTGGGTGTATGTTTATGCTCTAAGAAATGTTTCACTAAGGGGGCATGGATTTTCGACGTATGAATGGCAGATCGATGTTCTGTGAGGCGGGTATTGAAAGAACGAGAGGTTTCTCCCACGTAACCTAGGTCACATGGGCAAAGTAGTAAATAAATTACATTTTTGGTCTTACAGTTAAACAGTTTTTTGGCTGAGATAGAGTAGACATTGTGGACAAAGGTTTCGCATTCTAACGCAGTGTCACATGCTTTACAATGTAAGCATTTGTATGTGCCTCTGACTGGTGTATTTCCGTCGATAGTTTTCTGAATGAAAGGAGCCCCTTCCACAAACCGGGAACGTACAATTAAGTCTTTGATGTTTTTATTTCTGCGATGTGCAAAGAGAGGTTTTGGTAATTTACAGCTCTGTTCTGGATCGCTATTTAGAATATGCCAGCTTGAATTAATGATTTGGCGAACTTTTTTCATTCATGGTACTGTGTCTGGTGACACAGACCAATTGTTGAATGGTAGGGGGATTCTTGTTTTTGAGCAAACAGTCTCTATCATAGAATCTCGCACTTTTATATGATTCACGGATGAGTCTGTGGGGATAACCTCTAGCAAGAAACTTAGCCTTCATTTGAATGGCTTGGCGGTCAAAATCTGTGATGTTCGAGCAATTGCGGCGCAGGCGTAGAAATTGCCCAAAAGGTATACTTTGTTTTTGGGCGCGAGGGTGGTAACTTTCAAAATGTAACAGTGTATTGTGCGTAGTTGGCTTGACGAAAAGATCCACTTCTAACACGCCATTATTATGTCGAATGATGATGTCTAAAAACTCGACTTGAGTTTGGCTAACAGTAGAAGTGAATTGAAGATTGGTGTCACATACATTCAGCCATTTAAGAAATTCAGTGAGAGTTTCTTCGGTGTCGGTCCAGATAAAAAGATATCATCAATGTATCTGGACCAATAAGTCACGGATTCATAGAATGGGGCTATTTCGTTAAAGATGTGTTTTGATTCGAAGTATGCCATAAAAATATTTGCCACCGAGGGGGCTACCGATGCCCCCATACTCACACCTTTTATCTGTTTATATAAGATCTTTCCGAATTCACATGTATTTTCAGTGAGTACAACTTCAAGACATTTTAACAAGAAGTCTTTGGGGCATGTGATGTTAAATTTATCTATGAACCACGTGACTGCATCGAGAGCTTCACGTTGCGGAATATTACTGTACAAGGATTCAATGTCTAATGTGACAAGAATATGCCTGATATTGTTAAAGGGTACATTTTCTACTTTGTTGATGATAGCCCCCGTGTCCATAACGTAGGACGGGATTTTTGAAATGTGGGGTCTAAGCAGATTGTCAGTGTATTTTGACAGCGGCTCTGTAACCGATCCTATCGTAGAAACAATAGGGCGGTACGGAGGATCTAAAGTATCTTTGTGGATTTTAGGAATCCCGTAAATACACGGCATTCTTGGTTCTGTCTGATTTAAATAGTCATATTCTTTCTGACAAATGTCTCCTTTATCTAATGCTGCCATAGTCAATTGCCGGATTTTAGTTGTGCCTTTTTTAGTAGGATCGCTAGCGACCTGAGTATAAAAATCTTTGTCGGTTAACAGTTGTTTCATCTTTTTTTCATAGGTAGAGGTGTCCAATACTACAATTCCTCCCCCTTTATCACAACTTTTTACAGTGAGTGATTTGTCATTAGATATTTTACGGAGGGAACTGAATTCCTCTTTGTTCAAGTTGTAAGTCGGTTTTACAACAAATTTGGTAACTTTATCAAGTCGATTCAATACAGTGTGTTCAAACACTGCAACTTCCGCCCCTACTTGATCTAAAGCTGGGGTGAATGTCGACGGTTTGTAGTGTTTATGCCTTGCACTGTCAGGATAACGAGTACTAATGCAGGATTGTCTACTATACACAGCATTTATGATTCTATGTGATTTTCCTAACCTAACTGCCTCATTTTATGCCCTGATGTTATGATATGGGTTGTTTTTATCTTGCATTGTCAGGATAATGAGTATTATTTCAGGATTTGCTTTGTATGCGCAGTGAGAGGTGTTTTTCATGACGTGTGCAACATAAAAGTCTTTATGTGATTGTAGTAACTGTAATGTTATGACAACTGCTTAGTTGTCAAAGTCACTGTTGGTTCATGTAGTTGTGGTCTATGTTGATATGCAATACAGATTCGCACCTTTATATAAAACTGTGTGGAGTCTCTTTTGTGGTATATTTATTGTCATACTTATGTGTGTGTGTGTGCTGCACAAACACTTTACACATTGCCACTGGGATAAGCCTGACTGCTCGTGCCAAGCTACCAAAGGGGTGAGCAGGGGTTATCTTGGGTGTGTAACTCCCTTACCTTGACTGGAGTGGCGGGTTCTGCCTGGCTTAGGTGCATACCCTAGCCAACCACAAACCCCATTTCTAAGACTTTGGATACATTTTACACATGTAGAAAAGAATCCACACAAATTAGCGTTTTCTTGTAGTTTATTCTTGCAGCACAGCAATGCGTCCGCAGACCGGACAGCTCCAGATGCAACTGAAGCATCTTTAGAATTATACACAGATACTGCAAACGAACTTACAACATGAAATGAAAATAAACGCAGCACATGCACAGAATCCACAGTGAAGGAAAGAATGAACTGGAGCATGCATGGAATAGACAATGAGGATGCAACACATACCCTTCATTTAACAAAACCAAAGTGGAAAAACAACCAGGAACAACAAGGAGAGAAAATGCAAAATATGATAAAAAATTAAAACTATAGTTGTACCTTTAGATTATGCAGATTTTCTGACAAAATCACTGAACCTTCTAGGAGGTTGTCTGAAACGACTTGCACCTTTGACTCTTGAAGCCACTGTACCTTCACTATTGCCCAGCACTTCTGAGCAATTTCCACACACCCTATTTCGGTCACACCTTTGAACTTGACTGTTTACTCTTACAAAGAAATCTTCTTCCATGTCCTCCTCATCCGCTCTGGGAATGTGCCCATCAGGGCACTAGGCTTCTTTCCTTACATTTCAAACTTTACCATTCTGAGTGATTACACTATTAATGAAAACTTTCTGGATTTTCATGGCTATCCCAAATCTGGCTGCTACCTTACTGATAAGCCCTGGTCTTAAGATTCTCACCCAATGTCCTACTTTGAACTCATGTAGTTTTGCCTTCCATTTACCATCATACCAAGTTTTGGCTTTATCTTGCTTCCTCTACACCCACTTTGCAGTTTCTTTAACACTACCACCATCTTCTCCTTCTCTCCTGCACCTTTTCCTGAACCACCAGGGGCACACACCAAATGCCGGATCCCTTCCTTTTACCAATTTAAAAGGACTAACTTCAGTAATTGTGTGTGGGGTAATGCGATATAGCCACAACCTTTCTCTAAGGGAGCTCTTCCAATCACTTTGATGCATAAAAGCTTCTACTACATACCCCCTTCAACACTTAGTTGAACCTCTCAACTTGACCATTTCATGAGGTTCGTACAATGAAGTCATCACATGTTTTATGCTACAATGCCTAAGAAAAACTTCAATTTCCATTGACGTGAGCTGCAACCCATTGTCAGTGACCAACATAGAGGGACACCCCTCACGTGCAAACACTTTTTTGAAGAATTCTATTACTGAGCCAGTGGTGGCTTGAGAAACAAATTTCACTTCTGGACACTTAGGGGCCGATTCCGATCTCGGTCGGAGGCGCACCCAATACTATTCGGTCGGGAAAAAAGCCATGCGAAAGCCAGTTTCCCGACCGATCCGTACAGCACACCGAACGAGCAAGTACGATGCGCACAACAGCAAAAATTCCGGCCGAGCCGTACTCACCCAAACCAGGTCCTGTTCTCCGACCGAGGCGAATCCGGAAACGCCGAATCGAGTCGCACGGAAGGGAAATGCAGCCCCGTCCGGCCGGACAAGTACGATGCGCTTTCCGTACGCGCCGAACCCGTCGCTACGCACGGCACGTCAAAGCATCCGGGAGAGGCGCACATAAGCTCCGAATCGCGCCACAACACGATCCACGGCTACGAGACGAACACAGCACAGACGAGGACGACGCGAAGCGACGAGGACGAAGCGAAGCGACGAGGACGAAGCCAAGCGACGAGGACGACGCGAAGCAACGAGAAGGACGAACGACACGAACCAACCATGAATCCCTTCGTCCCGATCATACCAATATTCTACATCTACTACCGGAACAGGCACGGACGCGTACGGCGCAGAAGGTAAGTCAGACACCAACCACAAAACACATACAACACGTACACGACACATCACACACATACACTGGGAATCTGAATATACTTACACCAGCAGCACCATAGGGGCGGGATGCCCATCACCAATGCCACATATGCACACAGGGGCCTGAATGCGCGCCACCACCCCAACCCAGGGGGGCTGGATGCCCACCACTACTACCACCCTCACCCAGGGGGCAGGATGCCCACCACTACTACCACCCTCACCCAGGGGGGCAGGATGCCCACCACTACTACCACCCTTAGCCAGGGGGCAGGATGCCCACCACTACTACCACCCTCACCCAGGGGGGCAGGATGCCAACCACCACAACCACCCTTAGCCAGGGGGTGCCAAATGCCCACCACCACTACCACCCTTAGCCAGGGGGCAGGATGCCTACCACTACTACCACCCTCACCCAGGGGGCAGGATGCCCACCACTACTACCACCCTTAGCCAGGGGGCTGGATGCCTACCACTACTACCACCCTTAGCCAGGGGGCAGGATGCCTACCACTACTACCACCCTCACCCAGGGGGGCAGGATGCCCACCACTACTACCACCCTTAGCCAGGGTGGCAGGATGCCTACCACTACTACCACCCTTAGCCAGGGGGCAGGATGCCTACCACTACTACCACCCTTAGCCAGGGTGGCAGGATGCCTACCACTACTACCACCCTTAGCCAGGGTGGCAGGATGCCTACCACTACTACCACCCTTAGCCAGGGGGCAGGATGCCTACCACTACTACCACCCTTAGCCAGGGGGGCAGGATGCCTACCACTACTACCACCCTTAGCCAGGGGGCAGGATGCCTACCACTACTACCACCCTTAGCCAGGGGGCAGGATGCCCACCACTACTACCACCCTCACCCAGGGGGGCAGGATGCCCACCACTACTACCACCCTCACCCAGGGGGGCAGGATGCCCACCACTACTACCACCCTTAGCCAGGGGGCAGGATGCCCACCACTACTACCACCCTCACCCAGGGGGGCAGGATGCCCACCACTACTACCACCCTCACCCAGGGGGGCAGGATGCCCACCACTACTACCACCCTTAGCCAGGGGGCAGGATGCCCACCACTACTACCACCCTCACCCAGGGGGCAGGATGCCCACCACTACTACCACCCTTAGCCAGGGGGCTGGATGCCTACCACTACTACCACCCTTAGCCAGGGGGCAGGATGCCCACCACTACTACCACCCTTAGCCAGGGGGCAGGATGCCTACCACTACTACCACCCTTAGCCAGGGGGCAGGATGCCTACCACTACTACCACCCTTAGCCAGGGGGCAGGATGCCTACCACTACTACCACCCTTAGCCAGGGGGCAGGATGCCCACCACTACTACCACCCTCACCCAGGGGGGCAGGATGCCCACCACTACTACCACCCTCACCCAGGGGGCAGGATGCCCACCACTACTACCACCCTTAGCCAGGGGGCAGGATGCCCACCACTACTACCACCCTCACCCAGGGGGCAGGATGCCCACCACTACTACCACCCTCACCCAGGGGGGCAGGATGCCCACCACTACTACCACCCTTAGCCAGGGGGCAGGATGCCCACCACTACTACCACCCTCACCCAGGGGGGCAGGATGCCCACCACTACTACCACCCTTAGCCAGGGGGCTGGATGCCTACCACTACTACCACCCTTAGCCAGGGGGCAGGATGCCCACCACTACTACCACCCTCACCCAGGGGGCAGGGTGCCCACCACTACTACCACCCTTAGCCAGGGGGCAGGATGCCCACCACTACTACCACCCTTAGCCAGGGGGCTGGATGCCTACCACTACTACCACCCTTAGCCAGGGGGCAGGATGCCTACCACTACTACCACCCTCACCCAGGGGGGCAGGATGCCCACCACTACTACCACCCTTAGCCAGGGTGGCAGGATGCCTACCACTACTACCACCCTTAGCCAGGGGGCAGGATGCCTACCACTACTACCACCCTTAGCCAGGGTGGCAGGATGCCTACCACTACTACCACCCTTAGCCAGGGTGGCAGGATGCCTACCACTACTACCACCCTTAGCCAGGGGGCAGGATGCCTACCACTACTACCACCCTTAGCCAGGGGGCAGGATGCCTACCACTACTACCACCCTTAGCCAGGGGGCAGGATGCCTACCACTACTACCACCCTTAGCCAGGGGGCAGGATGCCCACCACTACTACCACCCTCACCCAGGGGGGCAGGATGCCCACCACTACTACCACCCTCACCCAGGGGGCAGGATGCCCACCACTACTACCACCCTTAGCCAGGGGGCAGGATGCCCACCACTACTACCACCCTCACCCAGGGGGGCAGGATGCCCACCACTACTACCACCCTCACCCAGGGGGCAGGATGCCCACCACTACTACCACCCTTAGCCAGGGGGCAGGATGCCCACCACTACTACCACCCTCACCCAGGGGGCAGGATGCCCACCACTACTACCACCCTTAGCCAGGGGGCTGGATGCCTACCACTACTACCACCCTTAGCCAGGGGGCAGGATGCCCACCACTACTACCACCCTCACCCAGGGGGGCAGGATGCCCACCACTACTACCACCCTTAGCCAGGGGGCAGGATGCCCACCACTACTACCACCCTTAGCCAGGGGGCTGGATGCCTACCACTACTACCACCCTTAGCCAGGGGGCAGGATGCCTACCACTACTACCACCCTCACCCAGGGGGCAGGATGCCCACCACTACTACCACCCTTAGCCAGGGGGCAGGAAGCCTACCACTACTACCACCCTTAGCCAGGGGGCTGGATGCCTACCACTACTACCACCCCCACTCATAGGATGGACAATGCATGACACAACAAGCACACCACAACCTAGGGAATGCAAGATTAAGACATCCCCCCACCACCATGACAAGCGTGTGAGCAGGCTGTGTCAAATGCCTACAACACCGAACATGACATTGAACATACAATGTGACCCCCTAGCACATGTGCCACACATATATGTGTGTGGCACCCACAATGCAAGCAGCCCATGACCATTGTGGCAATGGGGCCTAAACCCCCATCATCACAGTGACCAAAAGGCAAGTGTGGGGTCCATAGCTGAAGCACATTTTGACCATTGTGGCAATGGGGTCTAAACCCCCATCATCACAGTGACCAAAAGGCAAGTGTGGGGTCCATAGCTGAAGCACATTTTGACCATTGTGGCAATGGGGTCTAAACCCCCATCATCACAGTGACCAAAAGGCAAGTGTGGGGTCCATAGCTGAAGCACATTTTGACCATTGTGGCAATGGGGTCTAAACCCCCATCATCACAGTGACCAAAAGGTAAGTGTGGGGTCCATAGCTGAAGCACATTTTGACCATTGTGGCAATGGGGTCTACACCCTCATCATCACAGTGACCAAAAGGTAATTGTTAACAAAGAAAGAGCTGCAACTGCCAAACTGCATGGATCATTCCTGGTCACAGAACCAAAAACTCATCTGTGGCAAAGTAGTGTATGTGTCCCATTGCAACATAAATTGGGGGAGCCAAATACTGCAGTGCAAATGAAACATTCCTTTGGCCATGTGCAGACAAACAACACCCATGGGGGCTGAGACCGTCAACAGTCATCAATGACACAATGACAGAAGTGACCATCAGAATGCAGAACCACATATTTGCACCAATGGGCACACAAATGCAGATACCCTGTGGAGACAGCAGATGTGAGGTGAACAGATACCATACCATGGCAGCAATGGGACACACAAACCATGATCATTGTGCTGACCGATGACCTAGGAGTCCCAGGGACAGCAGGGGAAACACACCAAACTACATACAGCCAATGGCACACCCAAGATATGCCAATGCAGTGGTGCAGATGCACAAACACAAACAGGCAGACCCACACTGCACATCATACACAACAGGTGAGGGGGGTGCCAGTGTCCCCAGGCAACCACACAACACATGAGGAGACCTGAATACCAATCATACAGATGTGCATACAGTGCCACACAAAGGTAACTCATGGATCCAAATCCCCTATGTGGGCAAGCAGGCATTGTCAGATGAGAGGGAGCACAAATCACACATGTCACACAGGCACGTAGGGACAGCAACTGACACACCAAGACACAGACACACTACAGCACCACCCCCAGGGCCCCCACAATGTGGTGACCCTGGGCTGAAGAAAAATACCACTGTGATGACAAAGCTAAATGTCGTTCACACTGTGAACCACAGTCAGGTGTCCTGAGCAACTAACTACCATCACACCTACACAAGCACAAATCAATCAGCATGGCCAGTAAGCCAAGGCCAACATGGAGGCAGGGGACTAGCCGGGCAACAACTCTCATCTGCACACACTCAAGACCACACCCCTCGACCTCCAACAATGTGCAGCAGTGAAGTACACATGCACTGGTGACATTGCACATGCACCCATGACTATTCCAGGGTGGTGGGTGGGAACCAAGGTGTAGAAACACATCACACATGGACACTCAACAATACTCCTGAATGTCTGACACACTGCACACTACTCTGTACATGGACATGACGGCAATACCACACCGACCAATGGGATCCCAGCCACAGTCACACACCAATGAAGAAGCCAAGGTCACCCACAAAGAACACACATAGACAACAACCAACATTGCAGCCCGGACCCTAAGGAGTGCCAGCAGTCACACACACAACGTGTCACAATCACTGAAAGATAACACAAACTGGAAATCACATGACAGGGGCAAACAACAAGTGCCAAAGGGAAACCTGACTGTGACCCATCTGCGTCAGCACACAAACTCTGCCCTGACAGCAAACACACCTATGGGTGACACCCTGATGACCAGTAATGTGCCATGCACCCACATCACAGAGAACACAGGGAGAAGACTTTGGGGGAACATAGCTCAAGTCAGCAAGCATCACAAACAGGTACAACACTAGGGATCACAGCATGCGCAGATGAATGGAAGTGAACACACAGACATGCACATACAACACACACCTTGGGCGCAGGCAATGTCACACGTGTACACACTGCCATGAGGGGACTCCACTCCTGTGTGAGGAAAGCTGTGCCATATGTTGCCTCAGTAGGGCCCCATCATGTCAGCTGAGCACTTGGTCACACAATCAACAATTAGCACCAAATGAGGGCTCCCATCACATCAGCCTGGTCATGGATGTGCCAACGGAATCATCAGCACAGATCCAACACACTTGTATAGCAATGTTGCACTGACTACACGGATGAGTCCCTCCCCATTGATGCCCAAACCTGCATGTCCACTGGAGATGGCAACACGGTCAGGGAAGTAGACAAATGCAACGATGGCAGGCACAACAGATGTGCAGGGGTGGAAGCCACAGATATGAAATTGCCAATGTAAGTAGGAAACCCATTGCCAAATACTGAACACATGACACCCTCAGATGCTGCTATTGATGACATGGATACACCACATGATAGGACACATTCCCCCTGGACCACATGGGTTCCTGCACAGTAACACTTCATAATCATGAGACCAGATATCACCATCACTGCAGCAAGGGCATGGTTAGCTGCACCAACAACATGTACATCTGAAGCATGAGCACTAGAGAAAAGAAAGTTGCTTTATTCAGCATATGTGTTGAGGCCAAACGAAGTCCTGAAAAAGAGCAAAGGCCAATGGCCAGTCCATTGTCAAAGTTCAAACAGGGTGACACTGGCAGATGTCACCCTACGCATGCCTGCACAATACCAGGGACAATCCACTAGGAGGGGCAACCGGGGGGCAGGCCAGGCACCGCAGGGACAGGATCAGGGCTCACCAGGGGGAGTCAGGGAAGGGGTGGTGGGTGCAGGAGAGCCACTGACAACTGCAGTGGAGGTGTCTGACATGGTGTGTGCCGGCACAACTGGGGGCATGACACAGATGTCGTGGGTGCCGGCACAACTGCAGTGGACCCTGCAGATGGGGTGGACAGGTCCGCCACTGCAGTGCCCAAGTCAGACAGGGCGGTAGTGGACTCCACTGCAGTGCCTACCTCCAGGGGAGGAGAATGGGGAACAGGCAAGGTGGGTTGGACAGAGGGGGGACACCCTCACCACATCAGTGGCACAGACAAGCGCAGCGGGGGTGTGGTGCTGGGAGAGCAAGTGGCAGGGGAGAAGGCCGGAGCATCTTGGGGATGGTATATCTGTGGGTGGGGGAACCTGGGGCAGGGTGTGGTGGGGGCACCTGTGCAGTGGGGGCCTGAGGGATGGAGGACGGAGACCTTGTGCCTGAGCTGCAGGGCGGTGGCGGGGTCTTGCTCTTAGCACTCCGGGGGACTTGCGGGTGGGGGCCTCAGTCCGTCTGCGCCTGGGGGAGGGTGTCCGGGGGCGAGGGGCACTCTGCTCCGTGTGGGTGGGCTTCCTCTTCCCCCGGGATGCTGGAGCAGCTTCATCGGTGGGGAAGAGGCCGAGGTCACAGAGGAAGAGCTGCTGTGACTTTGGGGTTGCAGGTGAGGCAAGGGAGGGTGCTTTGGAGGGAGAGGGAACTGAGGACTGCGCAGTGCATGTGGATGCGTGTGTGTGTTCCAGGGCCCCATCCCCTGTGAGTCTGGCTTCAGTCCCCTGAATGTGCGTGCGTGTGCGTTTTGTCATTGGCGTGTGTGTCAGTGTGCTGGATGTGTGTGTGCTGGTGTGTGCCTGTGCCAGTGTGTGTGTGCCTGGGATGGGTAAGGTGCTGGGGAGTGTGGATGGAGCAGAGGCAGGAGGGGTGAGGGACCGTTTGAGGAGGGACACTGCTGCCGTCAGGGAGGAGTCCATGGACCTATTGCCCCTCTGTAGGTCAGACATGCCCGATGAGATGCCCTCCATGAACGACACCAGCTGAGTCAACAGCGCGGTGTGCGCATGGAGGACACTCAGCATGGCTGTCTGCCCTACATGGAGCTGGCGAAGGAGGTACACAGACTCCTCACTCAGGGCAGCAGGGGACACAGGGGCAGGGGGTGCGGTGCCTGGCCCAAAGGAGACACGCTCCCGGACATGGGAGCCTCCACGGACCTGGGGAATGGGAGCCGATGGGAGGGCGGTGGTGGTGCTGGTGGTGGCGGGGACAGCAACACTAGCTGGGGTGTGGTGGCTGCTGACACCCGCCTCCACAAGGGAGTCATCCTCCGAGTTGCTCTGGTCCTCAGCTGAGGTGGATGCTGCTGAGGACTCCTCGGTGTGGCTCCCCTCGCCCTCCGTGCCACTGGGTCCCTCCGACCACTCCTCGGCTGCTGACCCAGTCTGGCTCTCCGGCTCCTCCTGGTCCGTGGAGCTGTCCCCTTCCGTGGCCGTGGATGTATCTGCAAACAATGGGGAAACAGACAGACATCAGTCACCTGCACCAAACGCACACACCACTGTGAGCACAGCACATTACAGAGCAAGCCCTGGCATCATTAGTTGTACATTGCTAAAAGTGCCCTAATTGAACAGGAGAAGTCAATTGTCAGTCTGATGCCAAGCATGGCACTCACATCCCACATGGCCTTGCACCCATCTGTCTGGTGTCTGTTGGATTGCAACACCCCAGTGTTGACACATGCACCAAGTACACAGTAGTTGGACAGTGCAGAGGACACGGTGTGGACACATCACAGCTCTTGCCACTGAGTCAGTACAGGTTTACGGATGTAAGGGATGCCCAGAGTCAAATAGGAAATGCATGTGATGCATACCAGCGACAGACACCATGATGCACCCATGTCCTGATAGCCAGCGCCACTATGGTGTGCATGTAGCACATGTCACTCCCCTGCAGGATCACCAATCAGTAGACACATGCCATGGCGGAGGCATGACTGCAAAGTCATACATCACTGTCTCAGTGATGTATGACTTTGCAGCCAGACAACAACACTCTGCACTGTGTCACAATAGTAGGTCATGGGGAATGCAAGTCCTGGAGCTGCACAAGTGCACATGTACATCCCCCCACAACACATCCTCTTAACCCTCATCTGTCCAGGTCATACCTATTGGACATATGGGAGACCTGTGACACTACCCTCTGAACCTGAGCCCCTCACACTCTGCTGTGCATGGGGAACAGCTGCCTGAACTTCACATTTACATGCCCCAGTCTGCATGGGCAGCTGATCAGACACCTATGTGTCACACAAGTATCGTCTCCTATGGTCACATCTCCAGTGGCATGCTGAGCCCCTACCAAGAAACTCCACAGCAGTCCTGGCGACTAATCCACAGCACACTGACACAGAGGCAGACACCTGAGGGGTCAAATCACTGTGCACAATGTGTCCTCTGATACACGGGAGTGGGAGTACAGAGTGTATTGTATGGCCTGGAGTAGGCATGACTGTCCAGCCCCACATGAATGAGGGATGAGCCCTGGACTGTAGGCAGCTGGCTAAGTATGTGTGACACACGTCATATACATACTCCTGGGGCCCAAACATTGTTCCCACCCGCAGCATGGGTGTGTGCCAGGTACCCCAGCCACATGTGGTGGATCAGCTCAGCAATTGGACCACAGATCAAAGTAACACGCTGAATACATGTCAGAATACAGGCATTGTGTAAGCAATGGACCCACCCATGATGCCCACCACAGAGTCAGGGAAACAGATGCTGTCTCCCACCTTGAGTCAAGCAAACTGCAAGGACACAGTCCTAAGTGACAGAATTCCCTGCATGTAAGGGCCACACCTGGGTATCAGATGAGGAGTGGGCAGTGCACAATAGAGGGACATGGCTCCTGGACAACATGACTGCTGTACTGTGGCAGTTCAACCTGGCCCGAGGAGGGCACATAACATGTTAGACAGAGTACACAGTGCAGTCTTTGACTCACCCCCTCCTTGCTGCTCTCTGGCCTTCAGCTGCCCATCCAGGTCTGGAAAGACCACCGCCAGGATCCTGAGCATGTGGGGGTCAGGGTCCGTGTTCCGCCCCTCCTGCGAGGAGGCGACAGCTTCAGCTGGACCCGTGCAATCCTCCGGGTCCAGCCCCGAAGGTCCTGCCACCTCTTTTGGCAGTTGCGGATCCGGCGCTTGTAGACCCCCACGGACCGGACAGCCCGGACGATGTCCTTCCAGATCTCATGCTTCCGATGGGCAGAAGCCTGTCAGGATGACAAAGTGATAAGGCCATTACTACACATGCAACATATCCGTGCATGACACAGTTGCATATACATGTCGCAATCACAGGGGCACATGGTGTACCCAGGCAGTGCACGGCTGCCCATGGACAGTTTTCCAGAAGTCACTACATGGTATCATAGCATGGGGAGTAAAACCCTGTTCAGAAGCACTGTCACTGCACCATACCTGTCCAGTGCAAGTCACTACACACTATGGGGGTGACAACTACTCAGTGAGCCTGCTAGCCAGTGGTGTGCTGACTCTCAGCCTTGCTAGTCAGACAAAATGCACATTCAGAAAGGCAGTGCACAGAACACTCACCTGCTCCCCTGGTGTCCCATACAGCTTGCTGTACTGTGGAAGTAGGCTGTCCAGCAGGGCCTGGTTCTCTTCAAGGCTGAAGGCTGGGGCTCTCTCCACAGTACGTGCCATTGCAGGGTCCAGAGGGGCAGAGACAGCAGCAGTGCAGTGGCAGATGTCGTCCTGGAGCATGTAGTGCAGGCAAGTGGGCTCTCAGGGGAACATGCAGCAATATATATGTGCTGGAGAGGCAGATACTGTCCCTTGTGTCCAAAGTGATAGGTCCAAGTCGTTTGCATCTTCTGAATCTGGCCAATCCATGGAATAGCAGCACCAAAACACGCCCACAGCATCCTTCAAACTTTCAACTTCATGACATACATGATTTTGCAACATTGTTGTGGGTGACCAACTGATTTTCCAGCAACCGACTCGTTCGAATATTCGAAAACGCGTCCGTTGCCAGGCAAGCCCATTGTCAATGGGTGCGCACCCGATCGGTCCATTGAGGTACAACGCGCACAGGGGTACAACGCGTACCCGCACACATTGAAAGCAATGGGCCGGCCGGAGGCACCGATCGGTCCATTGCAGTACAACGCGCACAGGGGTACAACGCGTACCCGACACATTGAAAGCAATGGGCCGGCCGGAGGCACCGATCGGTCCATTGCAGTACAACGCGCACAGGGGTACAACGCTGTACCCGCACACATTGAATGCAATGGGCCGGCCGGAGGCACCGATCGGTCCATTGCAGTACAACGCGCACAGGGGTACAACGCGTACCCGCACACATTGAATGCAATGGGCCGGCCGGAGGCACCGATCGGTCCATTGCAGTACAACGCGCACAGGGGTACAACGCGTACCCGCACACATTGAATGCAATGGGCCGGCCGGAGGCACCGATCGGTCCATTGCAGTACAACGCGCACAGGGGTACTAACGCGTACCCGACACATTGAATGCAATGGGCCGGCCGGAGGCACCGATCGGTCCATTGCAGTACAACGCGCACAGGGGTACAACGCGTACCCGCACACATTGAAAGCAATGGGCCGGCCGGAGGCACCGATCGGTCCATTGCTGTTCAACGCATCACTGTACATGTGACTGGCATATGTCAGCATGCCTGTCTCAGATGGACATATGCCAGCCACAGATAGCTCCCAGGGAGTGAGGGGCACACCTACATCACGACAGCCTGTCCAAACCTTATCATAAGGCATGTAAGGCTGCATTTCCTATTGTGTGTATGTTGGTGTACATTTTGTCCTGTGGGTGTCACCTGTGGGCAGCCACCCCCAGGCTGTGCACGTGTTAATGGGGACAGGATCCTGGGTGTTACGTGTACGTGACCACTGTGATGTGCAACTGTTCATATCTGTGCATGTGCCATGGTCACATTTCACAGTGGTGTTTGTGTATGTCATGTCACATACCCCGTGAGTCCCATGTGGGACGGTATGTTTGAGCCAGGGTGTCCCAGTGGCACAATAGTGATGGCCCTCCACAGTCTTTGTGCATGTAGTGTTTACAATGTCTCTGATTTCATGTGCACAATGGGAGACAGTCTCCACATCCACGTTGTGTGTGCATGGACTCTGATGTTGTGCGTGTGTGTCACAGACGTCCATGGCTCTCCTGCCATGGCAAGTGTGGCCACTACCTGTGGGGGTCATGTTTGTTTTGTTGTGGTGTACACATGATACTCCAGGTGATGCCAGTGTCCATGTGGCATTACAGGGTCCCTGGGAATGTGCCTGTCGTTGAGCTGTGGTGCCTGGGGCACATCTGTCCTCACATGTCACTGGGGGGTGACTGTGACACAGCATCATGATATCCAATGGGCCAACCTGGGACAAATTGATGCCACCTGTAGGACCGTGTTGACAGATGTTGGCCATGTATGTACCATACATGTCGTTCCGGTACTGCACACTTCATGTAGTTGTGCCTCATGATGATGTATGTTGGGATCTTGAGTGTGTTCAATGCCGCATATGTGGGGTGACTGACGATCTTGCTTACTTCTCCTCTGCACTGCAGGGCTCCTGCTGTCCATCGGCCATTCCCAGACCTGGCAACGATGGTGGAACGGGACAGCATCCGACGGTACCGCTTCACCAGGCAGCTGATTGAGGATTTGGCAGTGCAGTTGTCCCCACATTTGCAGCCTGGCCGGCCGTATCCTACAGCGCTGACCCCCAAGGTGAAGGTGATGGCAGCCCTACACTTCTTTGCCACCGGTACCTTCCAACATACTGTGGCGTCTGCTGGTGGGATGTCACAGACCATGTTCAGCCGTGTGCTCCGCGATTTCTTGGCGGCAATGTTGCTCTTCCTGAACCGGTACATCTATTTCCCTAGACTGCGACGACTCACTGACGTGAAGAGTGACTTTTATGCCCTGGGGAGGATGCCGCATGTCATTGGCTCCATTGATGGGACACATGTGGCTTTGGTACCACCACAGGCCCAGGAGCAGGCCTACAGGAACCGCAAGCACTACCACTCGGTCAATGCACTGGTGGTGTGTCTTGCAGACATGACCATCACACACGTGTGTGCCCGTTTCCCTGGTTCAGCACACGATGCCTTTGTGATGAGGAGTAGTCGCATCCCCAGGTTGATGGCACAGATGC
This sequence comes from Calotriton arnoldi, assembly GCA_963921515.1. Lineage (NCBI taxonomy): Eukaryota > Metazoa > Chordata > Amphibia > Caudata > Salamandridae > Calotriton > Calotriton arnoldi. The sequence continues at coordinate 120,758 of CAWUFW010002668.1, forward strand.
AGAACCAGCGTGCCTGGCTTGTCGGTGTGTACTGACTTTGTGCCATTGTGTGTGATCTGATCTGTAGTATTCCGCCCACTTTTCCAAGTCAGCTGATGTGCACTTGTCTGTCCGTAGGTGACTCGGGATACCCCAACATGCCGTGGTTGCTGACACCCCTCAGGAACCCTGTGACACCTGCCCAGATGCGCTACAATGAGGCACATGGTCGGACCAGGAGAGTGATTGAGCGGACCTTTGGTCTCCTGAAGAGCCGCTTCCGCTGCCTGGACAAGACCGGAGGGTCCCTCCCATATGCCCCTGCGAAAGTGTGCAAGATTATCATCGTCTGCTGCATGCTCCACAACCTGGCAGTGCGGAAGGAGTTGCCTCTCATCCAGGATGACGATGACCAACATCCGCCACCTGTGGAGGATCCTGGCCTGGAACACGATGCCAGTGACGATGATGATGATGATGGTGATGGTGATGTCCGCACACAGCTCATCACCAACTTCTTTAGCTGAATGTGAGTATCCTGAGGTGTCATGTCAATGATGTGAGTTGGCATGATGTGTGGGTGGTGCTCTGGTGCTGTTGGAGTGTGTCCATGGGCTACTTGACTGGATGTGTGTTGCGATGTGTGCTTACAGGTGGGCTGTACTCCCCAACAGTGTTCACATGCTAACTTGGTTCTGGGTGGGTATCTTGTAACATGTATTGTGCATGAGTTTTGCTGTTCTGTCCTGTACTCCATTGCTTTTGACTGTGTGTCATTTCTGTCCTTCACAGGGTACTTTCAGATTCGTTTGGTCAACTGTGTCCACCGACAACGTGATTGCACATCCAGGCTGGTAGCTGTTGTGTCCCTACAGGTGATGTGCGCCACACCCATGGACTTCCTTCTGTCTACAGTTGTTGACTGTGTGCCCGCTACCAGGTGGGGTTACCTTGCATCTGTAGTGGTTACGGCATGTTGCTACTGTGTAATAAACCTGTGCTTCACTTAGTGATGTGCGTTGTCTGTGGTCACACATTTGACTGCCATTTGCTTACTGCACCTGTGGGCTACTTGACTACAACTGGGAATGGGTGTGGTGTCTGTGCATTGCACCGTCTTCCCTGGCAACATCAGTGTAGGCAATGAGTCAGATGGCCTAGGTGTGTATGTGTTGTGTAGCCCTGGTGGTGTGTCTCCCTCATATGTGTCACGTTGCCTGTACTCACATGCCTGTGTTGTCCTTGCTGTTGCAGTTCGCATACACAGTGTAATTTTGTTGTTCATCATCCCCATAACAGCACCCACGTTGGAATCACGACAGAGGCAAGTATGGTGTATTATTGTGTTTATTGTGATACATCTGTGATAATAGTGCATAGGATGGATTGTGCTGTACATGAATCTTGCAATCCCAAGTTCCTAGATGAATAGAAAGTCCAGGTAGACAGGATCCCCAGTATCGGGGCCACAGTTGTCTGACACATTGTTCCAACTTGTACTCCCCATGCAATGTGTGGGAGTAGTGTTGCCATCAACAGGGTGAACAGTCTGTGCACAAAGGCGAAAATCCAGAACAGGTTCAGGCTTCCTGGGAGTTGCGCTTGGCCATCAGCCTCTCACTTTCCCCTCCTCGGACGACCCCTCTTCTTGGGGGGCCCTCAAGTGCAGGCTGCTGCGGTGCAGGGGACTCTCCGCCAGAGTCCTCCTCCCTCCCTGTGGCAGTTGCAGTTTGTTCGGTACCAGATGTTGTTGGCACACAGGGAGGTGTGGACTGGTTGCTGTTCATCTGGCGGAGGCATTGTAAAATGTCCCTGTGCACCGCCGTCATCTCATGTAGTACATCCCACTTGGACTCCACGCGGGTCATGTGGGAGTCCACACGTGACATGTGGGAGTCCACACGTGACATGTGTGACTCCACATGGGACATGTGGGAGTCCAAGCGGGCATGATGGGCAGCCTGCTGCTGTTTGATGTCTCTGAGGAGCCCCACTACCTGGCTGAGCTCTCCGGTGCTGGACTGGTACGCATCAGCTATGCGTACCAGTTGTGGGTTTTCATGCACACCAGCAACGTCTGCAAGCAGCGACCTCTGTCTCCCACCCCTCCCACCACCCCTGCTGACATGTGCAGTGTGTGCAGTTGCACGCACAGATAACCCTGGTCCACCTTGGGGGTTGGTGGTGGTGGTGGTGTCCATGGCCCCAGGTTGGTCCAGGGTCACTGCGCTGGTGTTGTTCCTTATTCTGTCCATGTCGGCAGGGATGGTATTCGTGGTGACAGTCGTTGGAGGGGTGGGTGCAGGGGGTGCAGCTGGTGGACCTGCTGGTGCTGCAGCTGGTGGTCCTGCTGGTGCAGCATGTTGACTTGCACCGGATGTGCCAGGTTGTTCTTCATCGTCCGAGGAGGACAGAGGCTGTACGACGCCAGTGAGCTCGGCATCCTCTTGAGCCTGGGACTGGGACTCCTCAGCGTCTGCTGCTGTGTCCCTATCATCACCTGTTTTTGGGAGACACAAACAATGTATGTCATGTTTCTGCAGGCATCAGTGGTTGACACACCTGACAGTTGTGACTGTGCCTCGGGGTGCGGGCCTGTACATTGTATTGTCCTAAGTCGTCACAGTCAGGGGTTGATATTGGTGTGGCACATTGTCCTGCATTATTTGGGCATTTCTATGTATTCTCTGGGGTGTGAACATGGTCTGCATTGATTGTGTTTGGTTGACAGCCAGACCTCCTTCCCACCCACCCACCCACCCAGTCAGTTATCCCACCATGGAACGTGCTTGCATTGCAGGGAGTGTAAGTTGTCTCTCAGGATGTCAGTCAGAGGTGTCCTGCTGTTTGTTGGTGCACAGTTGGCAGCAGGGCCTTGTGCTCCCCACAGCAGTAGCCAGTGTCAGCCATCTTGTGAGTCCTTCTCCACTCCCTGTGATGTGAGCATGGTTCAGGGTGGTGTTGATGGGACAGTTGTGAGGCTGAGCAATGTCTGTGACTACCACTCCCATCATGCTATTGCCTCCACCCCCCTTCCCAGCATGCCCATGCTTCCTTCCTTTTGACTCTGCTTCCCTGTGGGGTGGGCTGGCTGTGCTGACAGGATGGCTGGGAGTGTTGTCCTGGCAGTTGTTTGGCTAAGAGTCCCAAGAGTGTCCCTGTGCTTCACACAACATAACCCAGGGTGGTGGTGCTTTGTGGGATCTTGTGTTAGGATGGAGGGCATTGCATTCTACCAGGTGGGTACTGTGGAGTTTGTGTTGGGGGGGTGTGAGGGGAGGTGCTGGTGACTATGGTCAGTGCTGCAAGTCCCCCTTCCCACCCAGCCAGCCGGATATCCCACCATGGAACGTGCTTGCATTGCAGGGAGTGTAAGTTGTCTCTCAGGATGTCAGTCAGTGGTGTCCTGCTGTTTGTTGGTGCACAGTTGGCAGCAGGGCCTTGTGCTCCCCACAGCAGTAGCCAGTGTCAGCCATCTTGTGAGTCCTTCTCCACTCCCTGTGATGTGAGCATGGTTCAGGGTGGTGTTGATGGGCCAGTTGTGAGGCTGAGCAATGTCTGTGACTACGACTCCCATCATGCTATTGCCTCCACCCCCTTCCCAGCATGCCCATGCTTCCTTCCTTTTGACTCTGCTTCCCTGTGGGGTGGGCTGGCTGTGCTGACAGGATGGCTGGGAGTGTTGTCCTGGCAGTTGTTTGGCTAAGAGTCCCAAGAGTGTCCCTGTGCTTCACACAACATAACCCAGGGTGGTGGTGCTTTGTGGGATCTTGTGTTAGGATGGAGGGCATTGCATTCTACCAGGTGGGTACTGTGGAGTTTGTGTTGGGGGGGTGTGAGGGGAGGTGCTGGTGACTATGGTCAGTGCTGCAAGTCCCCCTTCCCACCCAGCCAGCCAGCCAGATATCCCACCATGGAACGTGCTTGCATTGCAGGGAGTGTAAGTTGTCTCTCAGGATGTCAGTCAGTGGTGTCCTGCTGTTTGTTGGTGCACAGTTGGCAGCAGGGCCTTGTGCTCCCCACAGCAGTAGCCAGTGTCAGCCATCTTGTGAGTCCTTCTCCACTCCCTGTGATGTGAGCATGGTTCAGGGTGGTGTTGATGGGACAGTTGTGGGGGGGCAATATGTGTGACTGCGACTCCCATGATGCTATTGGCTACACTGACTTGGCCAGCATACACAGAATTCCTTCCTTTGAGTGGTCTTCACTGTGTGTTGGTGTTGTTGTGGTGGCTACATGTGTGGATGTGTGTGTTAGTTCTATTTGTGCCACTGCCTAGCTGTAGTTGTGGTTGTGTTTGTACATGTGTTGGCACAGTTGGATGTGACTTTTTTGATGGCATGTGTTGTGTTTATCTGACTGACATACACATTTTGGGATGATTCTGTTCTAGTTGCTGTGTAATTGCTATGAGTGCATGGTTTGACTCTCCCTTGACAGTGATGTGTGTGTTTTGTGGCAGTTTATTGTGTACATTTGTTGTGTACTCACCAGGCTCTGGGATGTCCTCTAGTCCATATACGCTCACTGGCGGAAGGATGGCCCGCACCTTCTCCTCCCAGGGCCTGAGGTATACTGGCTTGGCAGGAGGGCCACTGCCGGTGTATTGGCTCAGGTGGTAGTCTTTCTTGAGCAGCTCCCGGACCCTCCTGCGCACGTCATACCACCTGTTCTGGATGTCGGTCTTTGTGCGCCGACATGGTGATTGGGCGTTCACCCTGTTGATGATCCTCTCCCACATCTTGGTTTTCTGCGACATGGGGGTCTGTTGGACCAGAGTGCCAAACAGCTGTGGCTCCACCCTGAGGATCTCGTCTACCAGGACTTCCAATTCACAATCTAGGAACTTGGGATTCTTCTTGGGGGCATGGTGATGGGTGGTGATGGTGAGTGATGTGTGTGTTGGTGTGCAGGTGAGGGTGTGTGAGTGTGTGTTTTGCTGGGTGTATGTGAGGTAGGTATTTGTTGGTGTGCTGCTGGTGTGTGGCTTGTGTGAGGGATGAGCTGTGGGTGTGTGGTTGCTTTCTCTTGGGTGCTGGCAGTGGAATGGCATTTGCAAAGGCTCATGGTAGTGATTTGTGTCCTTTATATAGGTGGAGTTGTTGGTGTGTCTTTGTTCTCTGTCCCCACCCCCCAGTATTTATTGGCTTGGTAATTGCTTGTTTGGCCTTTTTTGGTTGATTTTTCCTTTGTGCTGTTTGTGTATGTTGGAAACGTTCTTGTGACCGAGTCGGACCCTGCATTGGTCTCGTACGGTGTTTTCCGTTTCGTTCACGCTGTGTTTGTGCAGTTTTGTATGCTGCGTACGCGTCGGTCGCGGTGTATTGTGTTGCTTCGGCTCGGTTTTGTATGCGTGTCGGTCGTACGGCTTGTCCTCCGTCCGACTCGGTCGTGTTTTCGCGCCTTGCATCGTACTTTGCAGGTTGGAGTTGGCGGGTACGATTCGGTCGGATTTGTTCCGGGTGCGTGTCGGTCGGTTGGATTCGCGTGTTTTTCCGGCCGGATTGCTATTTTCCGAGCGGCTCGGTCGGTCGGCTTGGTTTCCTGACGTGTCGGTCGGATTTATCGCGGCTTGCATCGTACTTGGCGTGTCGGGCGCCACTGGTACGTGTCGGTCGGTATTTTTTCCGGATCCGAGTCGGTCGGTGCTTTTTCCGGCCCGAATCGGAATCGACCCCTTAGAATGATAGTCAACCATGACTAAAGCAAAGTGGGAATCAATTGGTAAAAAATTAAATGGTCCTGAGATATCAAAAGCGATTTCTTGCCATGGTTCTTTAGGCCACTCAACACTTTTCAAAGGAGGGATATTCACTTTTAGCATCTTTTCACTAGAAGCGCACATATCGCATTCTCTGACTGTACGATCAATGATCCTATCCATACAAGGCCACCAAAAATAATTCCGTACAAGACGTTTCATGGCAGACATTCCAGGGTGACTTTTATGCGCAAGTTTAAGGATCAATTCTTGTATTCCTTTAGGGGGAACACACGTACTCCCTTTAAACAATAAGTTTCCTTCCATCTCCAGTTCATCTGCTACATTGAACAAAGGTAGGAATTCAGAACTAATGTCCCTCTTTTTCGGCCACCTTTCTAGTACATATTTTTTTGTAGTTTGCCAAAAATCCTCTACGCATTCACATTCTTTCCACAATTCTTCAGAAATTTCAATAAACTCCCTGGAAACTATGTCCTTAATGGTGGCAACCATTTCACATTAATTAATCATTCCAGAGTCATTCTGCTGGCACGGGCGACGTGACAAAAAATCAGCAGTTACATTTTTCTTGCCAGGCACATATTTAGTCTTAAAATTGTACTCCTGAAGCTTAGACGCTAATCTGGCAATGTGTGCTGTGGAATTCCAACCACCGCCAGGACATAGTATGTTCACCAGTGGCATGTGATCTGTTCTTAGTACAAACTTACTGCCCCATACGTAATTCCGATAATGCTCAATAGCCCACACACAAGCGAGTAATTCTCTCTCAATAACCTCATACCTGCGTTCTGTCTCATTAAGAGTGCGAGATGCAAAAGCAACATTCCATTCTTCCTTGACTCTCCTCTGTGATAACACCCCTCCAACACCATATAAACTCATATCAACAGTAATTATACATTCTTTTTTCATGTAAAATGGTTTTAAGGTGGGTGCCTTAACAATTTTGCATTTAATATCCTCAAATGCCTTCTGTTGGTCCAACCACACATAGGGAACGCTCTGTCTCAACAACCTTCTTAAAGGTTCCATTTTGGTGGCAAAATTGTCGACAAATTTGCTATATTATTCACACATAGCAGCAAATGATAATAATTGTTCCTTATTGATTGGGCAGGAGCATTCGCAATGGCCTCAACATTAGATTTCTTCGGAACCACACCATCACCAGACAAGGTGTGCCCAAGATACTCCACTGATTTCCTAAACATATTACATTTATATGCCTTTAGTGTCAGGCCATGTTTTGGTAACCTATTACATACTTCAAACAAATGCTCCATATGTTCCTTTTCATTTCTAGAAAATATCAATATGTCATCTTGGAAACACTTCACATACTTGTCCATATTTCTGAATATGTGAAACATTGCCCTCTGAAAAACTGAGGCTACAGAAGCCAACCCAAATGGCATCCTGGTGTATTGGTACAAACTCTGAGGAGTACTAAACGCCGTTAATTGATTTGACTCCTCTGACAATTCTATCTGATGATACGCAGACCTCAGAACTAAGGTGGAGAAAATGTTGGCACCTTCTAACAAGGACACAATTTCATTGATATTGGATAAAGGGTGGCAGTCAATTATCACATTTGCATTCAATGCTCTCAAATCTACACACACCCTCAGTTTTTGATCAGGTTTGCGCACTAAAACAATGGGGGAAACCATTCAGCTGATTCAATAGCTTCAATAATACCCTCACTGACCAGTTCATTGAGCATATCCCTTAATTCATCTCGCACATTAATGGGAACTCCCAGCAACTTCTGTTTAGCAAGTAGTGCAATGTTCTTATGTTTGATCCTGTGCGTGTAATTTATTTACTTCCCTAGCTTTTCTGCGAACACCTCCTTGAAGCATTCTCTAACACGTATTTCTCCATCACTATTCCCAAGAGATGATACTTGTTTAACACACACTTCATCACTCAATAATACTGGTTCTGTAGAGTGGGGATTCAAGATAATTCCCAGTTTCCATTGGTCTCTCCAACCCAACACATTTACCCCTTCACTGCAATGTATAACTTAATCTGTGCACATCTTCCTCTAAACAGCAAAGGAACACTCAGAAAGCCACCCATTTCAATGGTAGAACCATCAAAACTCTCCACTACAATGTCAGATGGTTGTAATTGGTCACCTTTAAGTACTTCACTTAATTTTTTGTTGCAATAGTCTGGTAATAATTGTCCAAGGAGACCCCGAATCTACCATAAGATCTGGCTCAACTCCAACAACACTTACTAAACATTTAGGAGATTTCTTGACCATGTTTTCACTTGAGCTTGCTTCACCATTAACTATGGACAATACAATGCCTTTACAATATTCAACTAAGTCCCCACACTCACATCCAGTTTTAATAGTGCACCTCTCAGCAGTGCAAAATACTTTCCCATGTTCTTGACTAGTACATCTCATTGCATCCCTGCAAACATTTGCAAAATGACACATTCTACCACACTTTTTACATTCTCTATTAATAGCAGGACAACCCACATATGATGCAATGTGTGTTCTACTGCCACATCTGTAACTCATTCCAGATTTATCAAGCCTATCATACCTTCTAGCACTTCTACAGTTTCTCAGCCGAGGTCCATTAGACCCAGAGTGAGATGGTTTAGGGCGATGTTCATCCGTACGTTTCAACACACACACTTCTTCAACCCCTTTCGCATTCATACTAGCATTCCTTACAGTGTGCATCCATTTTTCAAATTGTTCTAATGCTTTCGCAGTTGAAATAGCTTCTGCCAGTTTGGGATCTCCCATGACCCATAATTGTTCTTGCATCTTTTTATTCCTAACATGTACGATAATCTGGTCCCTAATCATTTCTCCCGTCATAATCCCAAAATTGCAATGCATGCTCAATGACCTTAAGGCTGTCAAAAAATCATCAAAAGACTCGCCATCCTTCTGTGCTCTGGTGAAAAATGTAAATCTATTTAAAGCAATATTTGTGGTTGGTTTAAATCTTTGCTCCTTCCTTAAAATGGCTTCTTTGTAAACATTCAATTGCCCTTGGCCATCAGGTGGAAAAACATGCAGCAAAGCTTTAAAAATGACTTGTCCTTCTGAACCAAGACAATGTAAAAATATGCTTTTTTTTCCTTTTTGCCCCCATGCGTTCGCCATCTATCGCCCTCATGTAATTTAGACATTCTTCCTTCCAACTCATCCATGGAAATGGAGGTTTACCTTTACTTTGTAAAAATTAAACTGGTGAGTCAAACTGCATGGCGTCCTTAAGTAGACCAACAAACACCAGAAGGACTAAGGTATTAATGACCCTGTTGGAAATAAACAAAATATGAGTCAGATTAAATTCACCAGCAAACAAAACTTGGTAAGTGGCGATATAAGCAAGCAAACCACTCCAAGAATAGTACGTAGACACCGTATGTGTGAGGAATCCTATTGATTTAAATAAAAAGCAAAAACAAAATATATAATACTAGGTGTCGCACTTACAGTTATGTTCGTATCCTGAAAGTATTCTGCTTTGTCCGGTACCCGATAAAAATGTTGAAAAATTCCAGTAAAGCCACACCCACAAGCGTGCCAGAAAATATGCACTGTAAATACACAGAAGAATCACGCAGCAGCGTTGCTAGGTTACAAGAACTGTAGACTTAAGGTGGCTGCCACGCTGCGTGATTACGTTGATCCTGGGGTGAGGTGCTCACCGAGCTCAGAACAAGTGATGACATCACAGGTACATACCAACCTGCAACAAGAATTCCGCGGTGGAACAACTGGAGCGTGCCCTGAACTGAAAATATTTCATTTTGAAACCATGCGCGCGGTATGGCCCAGTCCCGTTGGACCTCCCTAAAAACTCTCCTGACGCCTCCACAAACTAGAACACCGTAGGAAATCCATGCATGGTGCAGGGATAGTACTCCAACACGAGGTCACCGCTCCTGATGCAGGCAGGGAAATCAAATGAAATCCAATGAAATCCAGAGTTTTCCCTACATTACCCCCCAAAAAAATTATGCTGGGTACAGGAAACACTCTGCTCCTGTGCTGCCAATCTTGACAGGAGTGTCTCCTCAGCTTGTTGCCAATGTGGAAAAGAATCCACTCAATTTAAGGTTTTCTTGTAGTTTATTCTTGCACCACAGCAATACGTCCGCAGACCGGACAGCTCTAGATGCAACTGAAGCATCTTTAGAATTATACACAGATACTGCAAAGGAACTTAGAACATGAAATGAATATACACACAGAACATGCACAGAATCCACAGTGAAGGAATGAACGAACTGGTGCATGCATGGAATAGGCAATGAGGATGCAACAAACTCCCTTACCCTGACTGGAATGGTGGGTTCTGCCTGGCTTAGGTTCATACCCTAGCCAACCAGAAACCCCATTTCTAAGACTTTGGATACGTTTTACACATTATTCTGACAAAATTTCCATCCATAGAATGGTAAATTGGCTATGTTTGCATTGTAGGATTCCCTGAGAACTTCAATTGTCTTGTGACCTAGTGCTGAGTCGATGCCCTTTCGCTCTCTGTTCTTGTTGATCTATGTGTGAATTAAAATTTAAATTACATTTAAAATCAAAGCCTAAGTGCCTATATTCAGACACAATTTCTAATTGTTCACCCCTAAGCCACCGGTGTAGTATGAATTTCCAGTTCATATGGTTTGGAAATATCATTATTTTTGTTTTCAGACATTATTAAGTAAATCATTCCTTTAACAATATTCTGAGAATGCATTTAATTGCCTTTGTAAGCCAACTGGATTATGGTCCAGAAGGATTGTATTGTCAGCATAAAAAATTGACGACTTAAATTTGCCCCACAGTTTTCGTATGGAATGAATGGATTTGTCTTAATGCTTCAGGGGCATCTGCATTATATATAGAAAAGAGTAGAGGTGCTAATATACAGTCTAGTCGTAGCTCAGTGTGCGTTGGGATTTTGCGAATCAGTGATCCATTATTTCCAATTATCACTCTCGTCCAGGCACCATCATTTAATTGCATTATTAGTTTCAATAAGGCTGGTGAGATGTTCCGATGTAACTTTTTTTCTCATAGATGGTCACGATTTATGGAATCAAATGCTGTGAATAAATTGATGTATGCAGTATAAGTAGGTACCTTTCTCTTAACAATATATTCCTCAACAACCAGTTTAAGTGTGAAGCACCCATCAATTGTTGAGTACCCATTCTTGAAACCCAATTGAGTCATTGGTAAGACTGCTTCTTTCCTCATCCATTCATCTAGGGATTGCAGGTAATGCTGAGCATATATTTTGCTGGGTATATTCAATAGTGTAATCTTACAGAAATTTTTTGGGCAATGTCCGTAAGGCTTTTTTAATATATGGTCACCTTTATGCTACCTTTCAATGACTCTGGGGTGTCAGGCCCCTTAGTTATGGATGTGAAGACGGGGGTTACAAAGAACCCATTTACTTGGGACTGACTTTAATATGTCTGCATATAGCCCATCTGTGCCATGGGCGTGTGATCTTCTTAAGCTTTTAGTAATTTGATCTATTTCTTTTTTAAATGGTATTAAGCCATCCAGGTCTGATTGATTAATAAGGCACTCTAAATTCTGTATAGGCAGCAGTGGCCATTGATTGTTATTTCTCATACTTTTTATTCCATAGAGCTCAGTTGCATAATTACACCATTCTTTCTCCCCAACTGGAGGGGCTACGATTTTCTTATGTCCCCCCCAATGTTTTACTTACAACGTTTTGCCTGACACAGAGAACATAATTGACCCATGAGGGGGGCTGTTTATCCTCCCTAGAAGTTTTTTACTACCAGGCAAGTGTACAGCCTCAGTATGTCACCCCTAAGGTGGTAGAAGTGAGAGTGGAAGAGTGTGTCTACAGCATGAGGGTGAGCCACCCACTCTTAGAAACCTAGGAGGCCTGAGAGATCTCGGGAACAGGTGGGTGAGTCCTTGTCAGCCCACTGAAATTTTGGCCTATTCAAGGCCTGTGATTGATGCATCCACGTGCCAGTGTATGGCCAGTGACCTGTTTACTGACACTGATATCTGTCACTGGCCTCTGTTGATTTCTTGCCTTCTGGGCAGGTCTGGTCCTAAGTTGGGGACAAATGTATGAACTAGAGGGCAGAATTGGCTACATCACCTTGTTGGCCGTGGTAGTACTGTTTACCTGGTGGGATGTATATGTGGGTAGACTAGGGATAGTCTTCTCCAGGGTAGCATTTGCAGATAAGAAGAGTTCCCTATGGGTCATTTTAGCTGAGGCTGAGTTTGACAGAGTGGCAGTACTGTCAAAGTCAGATAATGAGAGAATGCCAAAAGTTGTTGAGGTGATCCCATTCCCTACAGGGATGGCTTTTTTAATATCCTTTCTGCTTTTGCCATGAGAACTGCCAAGGGAATTTCTGAATTGCTCTCATCTTTAACCTGGAGGGGGGCAGTATGATAAATGCCTCCTTTTGCGTGGTCACCCCCATTTTCGCTGACTGACATTGCTGGTTTATGAAGTCTGCTCACGGGACACTGCTGCCTAGTGGCCAGTGTACATGCACTGACATATAAAACTTGGTAAAAATGGCTAGTTTCCAATTGACGTATTTAACTTTTCAATAAGGCCATAGTATAGAGTGCAGAAAAATACACCAATGGCAAGTAAAGATAAATTACATTTGTGGGCTGCAGCAAGTATTGTGCTATTTACTAGGATTACAAAGGAAATATAGCTTCAGTAGCCTGGGTGCTGCAGCTTTTAAACCTGACGATGAACCTGTCAAAATAGTGCAAAGCAGTAAAGTGCACATAGAAAACAATGTAGTACATATTGCATGTAGGCTAAAGTCAGACCAAATTAAGTATATAAATGTTATTTTTCATGTCCACTTCATCTTTTTTTATTCATTATTACATCATAAAAATGTTCAGACCAGCTCCTTGTTCATTATTTCATCATAGAAAATATTTATGAAAGCCAAAGCATTTGGTTCAATTTAGGAACTTCTTCAGGGCTGTAAACATTATATATGTGTGTATATATGTATATATATATATATATATATATATATATATATATATATATATATATATATATATATATATATATATATCTCTGCTCCGTGGTGCTTGGAAATTGAACCACCGCTGCTCCTGACCAAAGGGCGCGTCGCCTACACGGATCTTCCAAGCTTGGTCCGTTGTAAATATAATGGAATGCCCTCTAGCGAACGCAAAGGATGACGACGCCGTGTCTTGCCAAAATGAAAGATTTATTCGTCAGCTGCTGGACGCGTTTCGCCTGTCCTGCAGGCTTGTTCACCAACAGTTGCATTAAAGTTTTCAGCCATTTTTAAATGCCACAAGTGACGTGTCACGTGATAAAAACTACTATAGCAGTATATCAGAAGACAGACGCGTAGTTTTCATTTTACAAACCTAATGTTGTTAAACTTATTTGCATAACATTGCGCTCAATTGCCATACCAAACATTGTCTATTTGAGACTGGTTTATGCGCATATTCGTAGCGATCATGAACAATTGATTACGTTTTTTAAATTCAAATTACAATAATCAGCGACATTTTTGGGCATTGCCCAAAAAAACACACAGAATGCAGCCCCAGTGGGCAAACATATGTCAACAAAATACACTATGCAAATAAAGAGATGTCTTCTGTAGCTGCAAGTGCTAAAAGTGAAAAACAAAAAATACATAAAATAATAATTGATCTTCATAAAATGGTTAAAAACATGAAAGGGAAGAAGAATGCATTGATTATCGATATATTTCATAGGTGAGTATGTAGATCTTCCTCCACATTCAAACCTGCCGGGATCTTACTGTTCAATTTAATTATATAAGAAGATTCTAGTCTTCTCAAATCCTTGACCCGGTTACCACCTCTCACATTGGGTTTTATCGCATCTATCACAAAATACTGTAACCCCTCTATGCTTTTGTGATGGTGTTGTTCAAAATGGCGAGCCACAGGGTCGTTTTTATCACCATTCTTAATGGCCCTCAAATGCTGTAATACACGTTTGTGGACTGGTAGGATTGTGCTGCCCACGTACCTCAGGCCACACGGACACTGAAGCACGTAGACAGCAAAATCCGTTTTACATGTGAACTGACCTTTGATTTTAATTGGTCTGTCAGAGAAACCAGTAGAGTACATGGTGGTGTTCAACCCATGCAGACATGCTTTACAATTTGGTCATTTTACAAATCCTTCTCTCCTACCCAACCACATTGAAGCATTCGCTTTAGGTTTTGAGGTCTGTAACATATTGCTAACAAGCATTTGTTTAAAGGACTTAGCACGTCTGAATGTTATTTGTGGTTTTTTCTGAACCAGTTTACCCAGGATCGGATCATTGCGGATTAGGTGCCAATGTTTGGTCAAGATATTTCTCACTTTCTTATGTTGGGTATTGAAATCAGTTACCATCCTGCACTGATTTCTATCCTCATTTTCTTGTTTCTTTTTAGTATTGCTCTTATTAAACAGGATGTCTTCTCTTGACCTCTTTTTAGCTTTGTACACAGCTGATTTTATACAATCATTAGAGTAGCCTCTTGATTTAAAACGTGTTTCCAAAACTGCTAGCTCTTTATTGCGGTTTTCCTGGTTACTACAGTTCCGTATTGTACGTAAGCATTCCCCATAGGGGATACTATTAATCAGGTTTTGAGGATGGAAACTCTTGGCGTGGAGCAAAGTATTGCCCGCCGTAGGCTTTCGGAAGAGTGAAGTTTCCAGTTTACCTTCTTTAATGTAAACCATCAAATCCAGGAAATTGACACTGGTTGCGCTTATCATACTTGTGAATTTAAGATTGAGATTATTACACTATAATTTCCTGATAAACTCAACTAGAGATAGCTCCGACCCTTTCCATACGACGAACAAGTCGTCAATGAAACGGCTCCAGTGCATAACATTGGACTGCCATTGATCTGGGTAGAGCTTTTGGACCACCTGCTCCTCCCACCAGCCCATATGCAAATTAGCATAGCTGGGGGTGAAGCAGGTGCCCATTGCCGTACCGCATGTCTGATGGAACAATTCTCCGTTGAAGAGAAAATAATTGTTTTTAAGACAAAAAGCTGTCATCTCTATAATCATTTGAGTGTGAGACCAGAATTTAACATGTCTATTGCCTAGAAAATACTTAACAGCATTCAAACCATCCTCATGTTTGATGCTAGTATATAGCATGGTGACATCAATAGTTGCCAGAAGGAAATCATGCTCCCATGGCAAATCGTAAATACGTTTAAGAAAATCCCCTGTGTCTTGTATGTAAGACGGAAGGGTTTTTACTATAGGGCATAAAAAGAGTCCACAAATTTGGAAGTATTTTCTAGGGCGCTACCAATGGCAGAGATTATAGGGCGACCTGGTGGATTTGTTAGATCTTTATGCACCTTCGGTATTAGATACATCACAGGAGTAACTGGGTTGTCTATCTTTAGAAATGACAATTCATCATCTTTCAATAAGCATTTAGTATGCCAGGTGTGCAATTGTACGTTGAAGAGACGGTGACTTTCAACCATAATATCATCTGATATTCTTATATAGTTGGAACGGTTGTTTAGTTGCTTATAGGCTTCACCTAAATATCGTTTTTATCCCACAACACCACATTTCCACCTTTATCCACATTGCGGACAATACAATCTGAATTTGAGGATAATTTGTTTACTAGATTAACATACTCATGTTGATGTTGTGTCATTTTTTTATCTTTGGCATTTATGCTTTTACAGAGGTTTTTAAGCTCATTGATCACAAGTTCATTGTAAACATCCACTGCATCTCTGCCAGACATAGGGGTGAACCTTGAGGTAGGTCTAAAATTTGTTGGTTCATTACTTGAAATGTCTATGCCCTGTTCAGTGGCTAGCGTGGATGCTTGATTCATGATGGTACTCATATCTCTCTCAAATGTCGCTGATTATTGTAATTTGAATTTAAAAAACGTAATCAATTGTTCATGATCGCTACGAATATGCGAATAAACCAGTCTCAAATAGACAATGTTTGGTATGGCAATTGAGCGCAATGTTATGCAAATAAGTTTAACAATATTAGGTTTGTAAAATGAAAACTACGAGTCTGTCTTCTGATATACTGCTATAGTAGTTTTTATCACGTGACACGTCACTTGTGGCATTTAAAAATGGCTGAAAACTTTAATGCAACTGTTGGTGAACAAGCCTGCAGGACAGGCAAAACGCGTCCAGCAGCTGACGAATAAATCTTTAATATTGGCAAGACACGGCGTCGTCATCCTTTGCGTTCGCTAGAGGGCATTCCATTATATATATATATATATATTTTATTTTTTTATTTTTTATTTTTTAAACAAAGTTACGCCGCTCTCAGGATTTGCAGGTCAGATTCTTTTATTCATATCACCATCAGGACCCTTATCTGTGAGTCACACCGACGCGTTTCAGCCACAACGGCCTTGCTCATGGTTGGAGGACTTTACCCACAATGCCCTTTTTGTACTAATCCCATCATAGCCCATAATGAGGCAGTCTGGGAATTGTAGTTCCAATCTTATGATCTACATCCTCAATACCACAGATAATAATTTCTTTTTTGTATATTGCTTCCTAGGGGCACTGCAACATAATAATGTACTAATGCGAAATACAAGGTCATTTCACATATTGTATCCTGTACAGTGACAGTAATTATCAAACAGTAAGATATACAAAAACTGCCATTTTATACATTATAAATAACTCTATTAGTACCTAATGCTAAGCAGTGTCCCAGCACCAGGATGGCCAAGTCTGTTCAAACCTGCATGTCTGAGGGTGTCCGAGTGACTCTTAGTATTACAATAACACGAGTGGTCTCATACATACCCAGTGTATCAGTATTTCTACTTGTAATCTAAACGTAACAGACAGCCCACTATGCACATTTTAAATAAAATGGATGTATAGCTCTAACACAGACTTGGTCAGATTTCCAGCTTTCAATGGCAAGTGTAGAAGAGGAGGAAAATCGAATGACCTTAGCTTTTCATGTTAGCATAATACACAGGAAGCATAGCCAAATGGCAAAACGTAATTCTGGTTAGAAACATGGAATCCTTCTCAAGGATCTTACTCTTTGAACAACCCAGCTAAGTTGAATACCGATTGAAAAGTTACAGATGAACATGGAGTTCTTCGTCATTGTTAAGACCTCTCGGGGTCTTGGTTCATAACCTGATGATATATCTGGACTCTAGTTGTCTAAGTTTTTTCTTTCTATCCCCTGCCCTTTCACTTGGTGGGATAGTGTCCAGTCCAAAGAACTCCATGCTTCTCCAATCATTGTTTTGGCATGTCGCCATATGTCTGGCTGTGGCGTAGTTCAAATCCTTATTTTTAATAGCACAGATATGTTCCAGGATCCGTTTCTTAAGCATACAGACAGTTGACCCTATATATCTCATTCCACAGGCGCACTGGATGACATGGACCACAAATTGTGTGGTACAGGTGATTTTATGCTTGATTTTGATGGTTTTACCTTCATAGTCTTTAAACTCTGTTCTGTTAACTCCAACTTTGCATGCCTTACATTTGTTGCATTTTTTATAGACAAGCTGTTTATCTTCCAGCCAACATGTTTTGGCTTTGGTTTGATAGTGGCTTTGGATTAAAGTGTCTTGTAATGAAGGTACCTTCCTATAAGTCACCTGTGGTCTGTCACCAATTACGTCTCCAATCTCCTGGTCATTGCTCAGGAGATGCCAATATTTTTGCACAATCTGGATAATTCGTGGGCTCTCCTTGCTGTAAGTTAGGATGAGTCTTGGCGCCCCACTGCCTGATGCAATAGGCTCTTTCTGTTTTTGTGTTTTTGGGATGAGGGTGTCTGTTCTAGTCACTTTTGCAATTTTTTGTAAACTCTTATTTAGATCTCTGGATCTATATCTCCTGTTCTGCAGTCTATGTGCACTTTCCAGAATTTTGGTATTAGCCTCTTCATCTTTTGAACAATTTCTTCTTATCCGTACAAACTCTCCATATGGAATGCTGTCTCTGAGAGACTTCGGATGAAAACTGGTCCCGTGCAGGATACTGTTGGTTGCTGTTTGTTTCCTGAATAACGTAGTTTGAATTTGTCCCTGGTCTATATAGACTGTTGTATCCAGGAAATTAACTGTAGTTCTGCTGGTTGAACAGGTAAAAGCCAGGCCAACATCATTTTGATTCAGTTTCTTGAAATAGGACAAAAATTCCTCTTTCTCACCATTCCAAATAATAAATAAATCATCGATGTAGCGTAGCCACAATATAACCTTGTCCAGCTCATCTTGATTTTCCAGCCCCCAGGCAATCTCCTACTCCCACCACCCCATGGTGAGATTGGCGTAGTTCGGTGAGAAGGAAAAGCCCATGGCAGTCCCGCAATGTTGTTTGTATAGTTCATGATCAAACAGGAACATGTGGTTATTAAGACATAGCTCAATCATTGTAAGGAGCATGGCTGAATGTTGTAAGTCCTTTATGTTACGTTGTTTACGGAAATACGCACATGCCTGCAGTCCAATCTTATGTTGAATAGATGTATACAAAGATACAACATCCATTGTGGCCATGATGTAATAGGCATTACAAATAGTATTGTCCAGAATCCGTAAGAAATCGCCAGTATCTTTCAAGTATGAGCTGAGATTTTGGACCATCGGTGCCAGGTAGTAGTCTACATATATGGACACATTCTCATATAGTGAGTCACATGTGGATACAATGGGGCATCCTGGAGGATTGACTAAGGTTTTGTGAATCTTTGGAAGGAAATAGATTGTTGGTATGGTGGGATGTTCCTTCCGTAAGAATTGAAATTCTGTTTCACTTAACAGACCCCCATCTCTCCAGGCTACTAGACTCTTTTCCAATTCCATCATCATCCCATTAATCGGATTGTCTTGTAGTTTGTGGTATTTGGTAGTGTCTCTTAGCTGTTTATGAGCTTCTTGAACATAGTCAGATCGATTTTGTATGACTATGTTGCCGCCTTTATCGGCGGGCTTAATAATTATCTCACTATTGTCCATCAGCGTTTTTATTGCTGTGCGTTCTTTTGTGGTCAAATTTTCTTGTTTGCCATTATTGCATGTTTTTTGTAGATTGTCCAGTTCATTCATTACTGCCTCCGAAAATTGATCTATTTTGCTGCCCGGTGACAGTAGCGGGCAGTATTACGATTTATTCTTAAAGACACTTGGTGTGCGTCCTGTTGTCTCAATGCCTAGTTCGTTTAGCACTTGCTCTTCAGTGGTTCTGTTATCATCTAGATTGTACATCAGATCAAAAAGATTTTTGAGGTCTGGAATTTGTTCAATGGTTAATAGACTTGAGGCCTCTGGATTTTCTCGGTTTGCACCTGTTTCTTGAGTTTCTTGGGGCAATTGATGTGAGTTTTGGTTAGTTTTAATTTTCTCACATACTTATACATGTCAATTTTATATATATATTTATTACCTACTGGCGTTTGCCAGTAGGTAGTTATAGTTAGGACCTATTTTCCATAGGAAAAGCGTTTTTTGATTTGCCAATATGTTTGGCGCCATTTGACGAATCTTCGTGAAATTTTCAAAACTAATGGCCCGCTCTGGTCAGCTCCTGTCTTGGAAGTTTCGGGTTGATTCATCAAGCGGGGGCTGAGAAAAAAAGGGGGTCCCTAAACGCGTTTTCCCCATATTAATTTCCATAGGAACTTTTGTCGCGGCTACAGCCCGAACTGCTGAACGGAATTACACCAAAATTAGCAGAGAGGTAGCTCTTGGTCCAGAGTGCACTCTTTGCTTTAAATGGCATAAATCCGTTCAGTAGTTCCTGAGAAATTTAAAAATAAAAAATATTGATATCTGAGCACCGAGTAGGATTCGCGAACCCTCCTGATCACGTGCTTCATTCTGATTGGCTGCCAACACTCCAAACCAGGAAGTGTTGGCAGCCATCTTGTGACTCGGTTTTACCGAGTCACAAGAAAAAGGGAAAAAAGATAAAAAACAAAAAAAGGGGGCAGGGTAGAAACACCCTGACCCCCAGGCCTGCTCAGGGGTCCTGCCAAAAAAAGCATTTTTTTTTGTATTTTCGGCCGAATTTGCACTGGGTGCGCAAATCCGGACGAAAAAATGAAAAAAAAAATGAAGCGCGGGCTCCCGCACTTTGTTTTAATCAGCCCCCGGGTGGGCTAGGTCCCAGGGGCAATCAAGAAATATAGTGTGGGGCCTGCGGGGCCCCTGCAGCCCGGGGACCACCACCTCCCCGGGGCCATGTTTATTACATGCGGGGGGCACACCGCCCCCGCAGCCCTGGGGACCGCCACCTCCCCGGTGCTTTAATAATTAGGGGGGGCCTCGCAGGCCCCCCAAGCCCCGGGGAACGCCACCTCCCCTGGGCTTTTGTCATTAATTGGGGGGGGCTCGCGGGCCCACTCAAGCCCCAGGGACCGCCACCTCCCAGGGGCTTTGATTAATTATAGGCGGGGGGCCTCGCAGGCCCCCCCAAACCCCGAGGACCATCACCTCCCCGGGGCTTTACTGATTAATGAGGGGGGCCTCATGGGCCCCCCAAGTCCCAGGTACCACCACCTCCCCGGGGCTTTGTAGTCGAAGGGAGGGGAGCAGTGCGGCCCCCTCCTGGAGCCCTTGATGGCCCTGGGGACCGCCACCCACCAGGGTCGGCTCCTACAATGTCCCGGGGTGCCCACCCCCGGGACATTGCCGTTTGCTATGGCAGGGAGGGAGTACGGCTCCCGCCCTGCCATAGCAAATACTGCTTTGCTTCTTGGAAGCGAGAGCAGGTTTCCAAGAAGCAAAGCAGATTGCTTTTGGACAAGGAGAGCTGCATGTTAGCAGCTCCCCTTGCCCAAAAGCAATGCCGGCTCCCGCAGGAGGCGGGGAGCCGGCAGGGACAGTGGGGGCATTGGGGCTCCCCCCACGGTCCCCAATGCGAGGGCCGGCCCCGGGAGATGGGGTCCCTGAGGCCAGAAGTGGCGTGGGAGGGGGCCACTCGGCCCCCTCCTTTTTAATTTTTTTTTTTTAAACGGATGGCCAGGCCCTGGAGCCATAATTGGCCTCAGGAGGGGGGCCACGTGGCCTCCCTCCCCCAAAAAACCAGGCTGGCCAGGCCCCAGGGGATGGGGTCCCCCGGACCATAATTAGCCTCAGGAGGGGTGCCACGCGGCCCCCCTCCAAAATAAAAAAACAAGTCTGGCCAGGCCCTGGGGGATGGGATCCCCGGGGCCAAAATCGGCCTCAGGAGGGGGGGCGCGCGGCCCCCTTCCCGTTTTTTTTTAAAAATGGGCCAGGCCCTGGGGGATGGAGTCCCCAGGGCCCACATAATATTAAGAGAAGGGGGGTCACACAGCCCCCCTTCTATAAAAAAAAAATGAAAAGCCGGCATCTCGCCAGAGGCCCCGCCCCCTCCCTGCACCACTCTGCAAACGTGCCTCCTGCGCGTTCTAAGTTGGGGGATTAAGTCCCCTTGAATCCTGAGGGTACCTGGGGGCCAACTAGGCCACCAGGTACCTCCAGTACTCTGCAAACGCGCCTCTTGGTGCACTGCTGGTGGGGCGATGAGGTCCTCTTGTGTCCGGAGGTCCTCAGGACTGAAGTGGACTTCATCCCCCGAGCAGCAGTGTGCCAGGAGGTGCGTTTGCAGAGTGGTGTAAAATGGGGGCATGGCCTCTGACCACTCTCAGCAATCCAGCTGTGTGGGGCTTAATGGAGGTACCTGGTGGGCTAGTTGGCCCCCAGGAACTCTCAGGATTCAAGGGGACTTCATGCCCCAACCCAGAACGTGCCAGGAGGTGCGTTTGCAGAGTGGTGGAGAAAGGGGGCGTGACCTGCTACCACCTCTCAGCAATCCCACTGTGTCGGGCTTACTGGAGGTAACAGGTAGGCTAATTGGCCCCTAAGGACCCCCAGCAGCGAAGGGGACTTCAATCCCCATCCAAGAGCGCTCTAGGGAGCGCGTTTGCAGAGTGGTGGGGAAAGGGGGCATGGCCTGCTATGAGAACTTAGCAATCCTGCTGTGTGGGACTTACTGGAGGTAATAGGAGGGGAATTTGGCCCCCAAGAATGTCCTTGGGGGCCAACTACCCTTCCTGTTACCTCCAGTAAGTCCCACACAGTGGGATTGCTAAGAGGTCTTTGGAGGCCATGCCCCCCTTTCGCCAGCACTCTACAAACACACCCCGTGGCACACTACTGGTTGGGGGATGAAGTCCACTTTACTCCTGAGAGACTTTGGGGACCAAGAAGCCCTCCTGGTACTTCCTGTAAGTCCTACGCAGCGGAATTCTTAAGCGCTTGTCGGAGGCCCAGCCCCCTTTCTCCAGCACTCTGCAAACCTGACTAGTAGTTAAAGGACCATTTGCAATGCAATAGGTCTCGCAATTGCGAGAGTTAGAGCTATATGAGTTGTAAATGTAAAAGTTTTTTACTAATGTTTTTTGGAGTGGAGTGGATCTACTTTGTCTGTAATGAAATTATGTGGTATGTTTTACAGTGAAATTATTTGGATAGAAAGTATGTGGTATTTGGTGTATAGGTATTATGTAGAGTGGGATTATGTGTTATGGAGAGTAATTATGTGGTATGGTAGTCTGTGTTGTGGAGTGGTAACCTCAGGTTTAGTCTTCCTCGTTTCCATAGAAGCTGAACTATAAACTCTATGAGACAAAAAAAGGAGAAAGCACTGAGGAGCACTTCTGGACCTAGTCAGTGGTATGAGCAGGGCCACTGGAAGTATGCGACTGTTCAGCTGCACCGATTTTTGCATAATTATACATTTTCCGCATTTGCCACATAATCCATCATCTACTAGGTGTAGACCTAGGAATTAGTGAGTGGGTATGTAGTAACTGGTATTGGTGTGTCTATGGATTCGAAAATGGTAGTCTGTATTTTAGAGTGGGTGTATCAAAGGTTATATTAGGGTGTGAGGAGGTGCATCAGATTATCACGTGGATGATGTCATCAGTGATGTCATCAGTGATGCCATTTGAGATGTCATCAGTGATGTAACTGACCATGTCATGAACGATGTAATATGTGACGTCATCAGCAGTGCATTGCGGGGGCGCGAGTTATAGTGAGCTGAACTAACTATAACGGCAGAATTTCACTAGTTTTACATGAGTGAAATGTCCAACTAACCTGTGGTTTTTTCAGTGAATTTCAAAGGTTTTTTAAATGCTAATTTCTAACTATAACGTCCCTGAAACCTATTTCATTGAATTTCTAAGGTTTTTTAAATGCTAATTTCTAACGATAACGTCCCTGAAACCTATGGTTTTTTCAGTGAATTTCAAAGGTTTTTAAATGATCATTTCTAACTATAACGTCCCTGAAACCTATGGTTTTTTCAGTGTATTTCGAAGGTTTTTTAAATGCTAATTTCTAACTATTCCTACAGAGGTAGGACATGTGCAGAAAGAGGAAGAAAAGCGCAGAAAGAAGCAAGAGAAATGCAGAAAGAGGCAACAGAAGTCCAGAAAGACGAAGAAAGTTGCAGAAAGAAGCAAGAGATATGCAGAAAGAACCAACAGAGGTGCAGAAAGAGGCCTTGTTGCAAAGTCATCCTGTGCCCGCAACCTTTTGCTTATTGGTACTGGTGGTAACTGACTCTGACTAACCAGGCCCGGAGCCAGTGCTATGCTGAAAGACACTTCGAATACAGTGAAAACACCTACATACACTAGGGTACACTATGGGTTGGGGTACCCCTGTGATTGGCATGAACTCCCCTTAAGGCCCTAGTACATAATAGGGCAGGGGGATTAAAACTACCTCTAAATCAGAGGTGCAGAAAGAGGCAAGAGAAGTGCAGAAAGAAGCAACAGAGGTGTCAAAAGAAGCAAGGGAGGTACAGAAAGAAGCAAGAGCAGTGCAGAATGAACCAACAGAGGTGCAAAAAGAGGCAAGAGGGGTGCAGAAAAAGATAGGAGGGGTGCACAAAGAGACAAGAGAGGTACAGAAAGAGGCAGGAGGAGTGCAGAAAGAAGGAAGAGAAGTGCAGAAAGAAGTAACAGAGGTGCTGAAAGAGGCACGAAGGGTGCAGAAAGAGGCAAGAGAAGTACAGAAAAAAGCAACAGAGGTGCCGAAAGAGGCAAGAGAGGTGCAGAAAGAAGCAAATGAAGTGCAGAAAGAGGCAACAGGGGTGCAGAAAGATGCAAGAGAGGTGCAGAAACAAGCAAGAGAAGTGCAGAAAGAGGCAAGAGAATTGCTGAAAGGAGCAACAGAGGTGTAGAAAGAAGCAAGGGAAGTGCAGAAAAACCAACAGAGGTGCAAAAAGAGGCAAGAGGGGTACATAAAGAGGAGAGAGAAGTGCAGAAAGAAGCAAAAGAGGTGCACAAAGAGGCAAGAGGGGAGCAGAAAGAGGCAAGAGCAGTGCAGAAAGAACCAAGAGATGTGCAGAATGAGGCAAGAGACGTACAGAAAGAGGCAAGAGATGTGCAGAAAAAGGAAGAAGGGTACAGAAACAAGCAAGAGAGGTGCAGAAAGAGGCAAGAAAAGTACAGAAAGAAGCAAGAGAGGTGCAGAAAGAGGGAAGACACGCGCAGAAAGAGACAACAGGGGTGCAGAAAGAGACAACAGGGGTGCAGAAAGAAGCAAGAGAGGTTCAGAAAGAGGCAATACAAGTGCAGAAAGAAGCAACAGAGCTGCAGAAAGAGTCAAGAGGGCTGCAGAAAGAGGAGAGAGAAGTGCAGAAAGAAGCAAAAGAGGTGCACAAAGAGGCAAGAGGGGTGCAGAAAGAACCAAGAGATGTGCAGAATGAGGCAAGAGACATGCAGAAAGAGGCAAGAGATGTGCAGAAAAAGGAAGGGTGCAGAAAGAAACAAGAGAAGTGCAGAAAGAGGCAAGTGAGGTGCAGAAGGAGGCAAGAGATTTGCAGAAAGAGGCAAGAGAGTTAGAGAAACAGGTAAAAGGGGTGCAGAAAGAGGGAACAGGTGTGCAGACAGAGGCAAGAGAGGTGCTGAAAGAGAGAAGAGGGGTACAGAAATAGGCAAGAGGGATGCAGAAATTTGCAACAGAGGTGCAAAAAGAAGCAAGAGCAGTGCAGAAAGAACCAACAGAGGTGCAGAAAGAGTAAAGAGAACTGCAGAAAAAGGCAAGAGAGGTGCATAAAGAGTCAAGAGAAGTGCAGAAAGAAGCAACAGAGGTGCTTAAAGAGGCAAGAGGGGTACAGAAAGAGGCAAGAGAAGTAGAGAAAGAAGCAACAGAGGTGGTGAAAGAGGCAAGAGAGGTGCACAAACAGGCAAGAAAGGTACAGAAAGAGGGAACAGGGGTGCAGAAAGAGGTAAGAGGGATACAGAAATTTGCACAAGAGGTGCAGAAAGAAGCAAGAGCAGTGCATAAAGAAGCAAGAAAAGTACAGAAAGAAGGAAGAGAGGTGGAGATATAGGGAAGAGGGGTGCAGAAAGAGGCATGAGGGACGCAGAAATTTGCAAAAGAGGTGCAGAAAGAAGCAAGAGAAGTGCAGAAAGAACCAACAGAGGTGCAAAAAGAGGCAAGAGGGGTGCAGAAATAGGTAGGAGAGGTGCAGAAAGAGGCAAGAGGGGTACAGAAAGAGGCAGGAGGGGTGCAAAAAGAAGGAAGAGAAGTGCAGAAAGAAGCAACAGAGGTACAGAAAGAGGCAAGAGAGGTGCAGAAAGAGGCAAGTGAGATGCAGAAACAGGCAAGAAAGGTAGAGAAAGAGGGAAGACAAGTTCAGTAAGAGACAACAGGGGTGCAGAAAGAAGCAATACAGATGCAGAAAGAGTAAGAAATGTGCGGAAAGAGGCAAGAGAAGTGCAGAAAGAAGCAACAGAGGTGCAGAAAGAGTAAGAAATGTGCGGAAAGAGGCAAGAGAAGTGCAGAAACACGCAAGAGAAGTGGAGAATGAGGCAAAAGAAATGCAGAAACAGGCAAGAGATGCGCACAAAAAGGCAAGAGATGTGCAGAAAAAAGCAAGACTTGTGCAAAAAGAGGCAAGAGAAGTGCAGAAAGATGCAAGAGAAGTGCAGAAAGAGGCACGAAAAATGCAGAAAGGGGCAAGAGAAGTGCAGAAAGAGGGAAGTGAGGTGCAGAAAGAGGCAAAAGTGGTACAGAAAGAGGCAAGTAAGGTGCAGAAATAGGCAAGAGAGGTGCAGAAAGAAACAAGAGAAGTGTAAAAAGAGGCAAGTGAGGTACAGAAAGAGGCAGGAGAGGTACAGAAAGAGACAAGAGAACTGCAGAAAGAGGCAAGAGAAGTGCAGAAAGAGTCGAGAAGTGCAGAAAGAGGCAAGAGAAGTGCAGGAAGAGGCAAGTGAGGTGCAGAAAGAGGCAAGAGAGGTACAGAAAGAGGCAAGTGAGGTGCAGAAAGAGTCAAGAGAGGCACAGAAAGAAGCAAGAGAAGTGCAGAAAGAGCCAAGAGAAGTGCAGAAACAGGCAAGTAAGGTGCAGAAAGAGGCAAGAGAGGTACAGAAAGAGGCAAGTAAGGTGCACAAATAGGCAAGTGAAGTGCAGAAAGAGGGAAGAGAAGTGCAGAGAGGCAAGAGAAGTGCAGAAAGAGGCAAGAGAAGTGCAGAAAGAGGCAAGTGAGGTGCAGAAAGTGGTGACAGTAGTACAGAAAGAGGCAAGAGAAGTGCAGAAAGAAGGAAGAGAAGTGCAGAAAGAGGCAATAGAAGTGCAGAGAGACGAAGGAGAAGTGCAGAAAGAGGGAAGAGAAGTGCAGAAAGAGCCAAGAGATGTGCAGAAAGAAGCAAGAGAAGTGCAGAAGAGGAAATAGAAGTAGAGAAAGAGCCAAGAGAAGTGCATAAAGAAGCAAGAGAAGTGCAGAAAGAGGAAAGTGAGATGCAGAAAGAGGCAAGCGAGGTACAGAAAGAGGCAAGAGAGTTGCAGAAAGAAGAAAGAGAAGTGCAAAAAGAGGAAATAGAAGTGCAGAAAGAGCCAAGAGAAGTGTAGAAAGAAGCAAGAGAAATGCAGAAAGAGGCAAGAGAAGTGCAGAAAGAGGCAAGTGAGGTGCAGAAAGAGGCAAAAGAGGTAGAGAAAGAGGCAAGTAAGGTGCAGAAAGATGCAAGAGAGGTGCAGACAGAAGCAAGAGAAGTTCAAAAAGAGGCAAAAGAAGCACAGAAAGAAGGAAGAGAAGTGCAGAAAGAGGCAAGAGAAGTGCAGAAAGAGGAAAGAGAGGTACAGAAAGAAGCATGAAAAGTGCAGAAAAGAGAAAGAGAAATGCAGAAAGAGGCAAGAGAGGTGTAGAAAGAAGAGAGTGAGGTGCAGATAGAGGCAAGAGAACTACAGAAAGAGGCAAGTGAGGTTCAGAAAGAGGCAAGAAAAGTACAGAAAGAGGCAAGAGAAGTGCAGAAAAAAATAAGAGAAGCGCAGAAAAAATAAGAAATGTGCAGAAAGAGGCAAGAGAAGTGCAGAAAGAGGCAAGAGAAGTGGAGAAAGAGGCAAAAGAAGTGCAGAAACAGGCAAGAGATGCGCACAAAAAGGCAAGAGAAGAGCCAAAAGAAGGAACAGAAGTGCAGAAAGAAGAAATAGAAGTGCAGAAAGAGCCAAGAGAAGTGCAGAAAGAAGCAAGAAAAGTGCAGAAAGACGCAAGAGAAGTGCAGAAAGACGCAAGAGAAGTGCAGAAAGAGGCAAGAGAAGCGCAGAAAGAAGCAAGAGAAGTGCAGAAAGAAGCAATTGAAGTGCAGAAAGAGGAAGGAGAAGTGCAGAAAGAGGGAAGAGAAGAGCAAAAAGAGGGAAGAGAAGTGCAGAAAGAGGCAAGAGATGTGCAGAAGAAGCAAGAGAAGTGCAGAAGAGGAAATAGAAGTACAGAAAGAGCCAAGAGAAGTGCAGAAAGAAGCAAGAGAAGTGCAGAAAGAGGTAAGAGAAGTGCAGAAAGAGGCAAATGAAGTGCAGAAAGAGGCAAGTGAGATGCAGAAAGAGGCCAGAGAGGTGCAGAAAGAGGCAAGTAAGATGCAGAAAGAGGCAAGAGAGTTGCAGAAAGAAGAAAGAGAAGTGCAAAAAGAGGAAATAGAAGTGCAGAAAGAGCCAAGAGAAGTGTAGAAAGAAGCAAGAGAAGTGCAGAAAGAGGCAGGTGAGGTACAGAAAGAGGAAAGAGAAGTGCAGAAAGAGGGAAGAGAAGCGCAAAAAGAGCGAAGAGAAGTGCAGAAAGAGGCAAGAGAAGTGCAGAAAGATGAAAGAGAAGTGCAGAAAGAGGAAATAGAAGTACAGAAAAAGCCAAGAGAAGTGCAGAAAGAAGCAAGAGAAGTGCAGAAAGAGGCAAGAGAAGTGCAGAAAGAGGCAAAAGAAGTGCAGAAAGAGGCAAGTGAGGTACGGAAAGAGGCAAGAGAGGTACAGAAAGAGGCAAGTAAGGTGCAGAAATAGGCAAGAGAGGTGCAGAAAGAGGCAAGAGAAGTGCAGAAAGAGGCAAGTGAGGTGCGGAAAAAGGTAAGAGAGGTACAGAAAGAGGCAAGCGATGTGCAGAAAGAGGCAAGAGAGGAACAAAAGAGGCAAGTGAGATGCAGAAAGAAGCAAGAGAGGTGCACAAAGAGGCAAGAGAAGTGCAGAAAGAGGCAGGTGAGGTGCAGAAAGAGGCATGAGAGGTACAGACAGAGGGAAGTGAGGTGCAGACAGAGGCAAGAGAAGCGCAGAAAGAGGCAAGAGAAGCACAGAAAGAAGCAAGAGTGATTTGCACCACATTAGTAGCAATTTAACACCCACATTTAGCAATAAGTAACAGTTGACCATTCCAGCTTTGCAAAGGACCTTCCACCATGCTGTAACACTTGTCGCGGCATTTTTGGTAACGTTTGAGCTCTCTGAGCTAGAAACAAATTTTTTTGGTTCAAGTCTGCAGATTATACAGCAGATGATGGATTATGCGGCAAATGTGGAAAATGGATAATTTCGCGAAGATCAGTGCAGCCAAACAGTCGCATAATTCCAGTGGCCTTGCTCATACCTCTGACTAGGTCCGGAAGTGCTCCTCAGTGGTTCCTTCTTTTTTTTGTCTCTCTGCAATCCAGCTGTGTGGCGCTTATTGGAGGTACCTGGTGGGCTAGTTGGCCCCCAGGGACCCTCAGTATTCAAGGGGACTTAATCCCCCAACTCAGAACGCGCCAGGAGGCGCGTTTGCAGAGTGGTACAGGGAGGGGGCTGTGTGGCCCCCTTCTTTTAATATTTTTGGGGCCCTGGGGACCCCATCCACCAGGACCTGACCCCTTTTTAAAAAAATGAAGAAAAAAAAACGGGAAGGGGGCCGCGCGGCCCCCCTCCCGAGGCCGATTTTGGCCCCGGGGACCCATTCCCCTGGGGCATGGCCTCCTTTTTTTATACATATTTAAAGGGAAGGTGAGCCAAGTGGCACCCCTTCCCTGGGCCACTTTTGGCCCCGGGGACCCCATCCCCCGGGGCTTGGCCATTATTCAAATTATAGCTTTTTGAGGAATGGGGCCGCAGGGCCCCCCTCCCCAGGCCAATTTCGGCCCAGGGACCCCATCCCCCGAGACCCGGCCATTCTTTTTTTTTAATTAAAGGGAGGGGGGCCACGTGGCCCCCCTCCCGGGCCACTCCTGGCCCTGGGAACCCCATCCCCGGGGCCGACCCTTTGCGTTGGGGACCATGGGGGGAGCCCCAATGTCCCCACGGTCCCTGCCGGCTCCCCGCCTCCTGCGGGAGCCGGCATTGCTTTTGAGCAAGGGGAGCTGCTGACATGCAGCTCCCCTTGCTCAAAAGCAATCCTGCTTTGCTTCGTTGAAGCAAGAGCAGGTTTTCCTGCTCTCGCTTCAACAAAGCAAAGCAGGGTTTGCTATGACAGGGCGGGAGGTGTACTCCCGCCCTGCCATACAAACAGCAATGTCCCGGGGGTGGGCACCCCGGGACATTACAGGAGCCGGCCCTGGGGGGTGGTGGTCACCAGGGCCATCGAGGGCTTCAAGAGGGGGGCCGCGCGGCCCCCCTCCCTATGTTTTAAAAGACCGGGCTAGAGGTGGTGGTCCCCAGGGCAGTGTGGGGGGCAGGAGCCCCCCACACTTTAATTTTTTAATTAAGCCCCGGGGAGATGGTGGTCCCCGGGGCTTGGGGGCCCGTGAGGCCCCCGCATATAATTAAACAATGCCCCGGGGAGGTGGTGGTCCCCGGGGCAGTATGGGGGGGCAGGAGCCCCCCCACACATTTATAAAACAAAGCCCCGGGGAGGTGGCGGCCCCCGGGGCTGCAGGGGGCCACGTGCCCCCGCATATAATTAAAGAAAGCCCCGGGGAGGTGGCAGTCCCCGCTAATTTACTAGGCATAGCCCCCGGGACCTGGCCCACCCGGGCGCCTACAGATAACATAGCACGGGAGCCCGCGCTTCATTTTTTTACATTTTCTCTGCAGGATTCGCGCACCCAGCGTGAATTCTGCCGATTTAAAAAAAAAAAAAATCTTTTTTGGAGCCTGGGGGTCCCTGTGGGATCCCCTGGGCAGGCCTAGGGGGTCACGGTGTTTTTACCCTGCCCCCTTTTCTTGTTTTTTATCTTTTTTACACTGTTTTCTTGTGACTCGGTTACCGAGTCACAAGATGGCTGCCAACACTTCCTGGTTTGGAGTGCTGACAGCCAATCAGATCTCACGATGAGATGTGTGGTTAGGCTCCGCCCAGATATCGATATTTTTTTATTTTTTTATTTCTTAGAAACTCTTGAACGGATTTACACCATTTTTTTTAAAAAGCATGCTTTCTAGACCAAGACCTACCTTTTTGCCAAATTTGGTGTAATTCCTTCAGCAGTTCGGGCTGTAACCTGTTTAAAAATTCCTATGGAAATTAACATGGGGAAAACGCATTTTGGGACCCCCCTTTTTTCTCGGGCCCCCGCTTGATGAATCACCCTGAAACTTTCAAGACAGGAGCTGACCGGTCCGCCCCATTAGTTTAGAAAATTTCGCGAAGATTCGTCAAACGGCGCCAAAGATATTGGCAAATCAAAAAACTCTTTTCCTATGGAAACTAGGTCCTAACTATAACTACCTACTGGTGACCGCCAGTAGATAATATATATATATATATATATATATATATATATATATATATATATATATATATATATACATACCTCCCAGGTTTCTTTTAAATGCCTGATTTAGATCTTTATGGCCTTACGGCCATCCTGCAGTGGCGGCAGTCCCAAGTACTCCTCCAAGTCAATGGTCTTTCGCCCGCCATATTTAGATGCATGCAGGCTGGCTTGGCGCCTGCATCGACAGAGTGCTTCCCGCAGCAGTCGTAGCACACCGCTGCCGATGGGGCAGACTCCAATGCTGGGGAATAGCACTGCACCGCCGTCAGTCTGGCGATTTAGATTTCACATTTGTACTGGAGGTCTCCTAGTGACGGTTCCCTGATGGAGGGAGTCCGTCGCGGTATGCACACAACAATGCACCATCACTGTGGCCACTGAATGGATGCTAGTAGAACACACCTGATGTCGATTGGCCAAACGGAAACACCT
The DNA here is from genome assembly GCA_963921515.1 of Calotriton arnoldi. Taxonomy (NCBI): domain Eukaryota; kingdom Metazoa; phylum Chordata; class Amphibia; order Caudata; family Salamandridae; genus Calotriton; species Calotriton arnoldi. The sequence continues at coordinate 151,942 of CAWUFW010002668.1, forward strand.
GCATACCACACTATAAAACACATCCAATTTTAGACCATGATCCTTTGCCATTCCACTGCACCACAACATTTTTTACCTGAGATTTTGCAGTTAAGTGAGGTTATTTTTGTTCTTTTTCCTTTTTCAGTTCAGTGAGGTTTTTCCCTGTTTCTTGTCCCTTTATATTCTTTCATTTATTACCTTGTGGTTAATATTTTTATTTTATCACATTTCTTTGCACAATGCCAGGCCCCCAAAAATCCATGTTTTACTGACGGAGAGTTGTACGTCATGGTGGATGAAATCATAAGAGTAGAGCCACAATTGTTTGGAGCCCAAGTCCAAAATACAACCCTATCACAGAAAAGGCAAAGGTGGGCCAGAATATTTTAGGGAGTGAATGCGGTAGCTAACAACCTTTGCACACAGGAGGAAATTAGGAAGATGTGGAACAACCTGCGGGGAAGGGTGTGTTCCCTGGCCTCCAAGCATCACATGGAGGCCCAGAGGACTGGTGGAGGTTCTCCCAGACCCCCCCATATAATTCATGCCCTGGGATGAGGAGGTCTTGCAGATCCTACATCCTGAAGGCTTGACAGGAATACCTGGTGGAGTGGAGTCTGGTAAGTTACTATTTACAAAGTCTCACTAAATCTCAATGTCATGTTTGTTTTCAACTCAGCTGTTGCCAATGTGCCCTGTACATATTTTCATAACATAGAGACCTCAAAGTATTAGTATCAGATAATTAGGATTGTTTGTGTGAATGTATTGTGTTGTATCTCACATTACAGGTGTCAATCTCCAGCACATGACACATGGTGATATGGTGCCTGTAAGTGTTCAACACCAAATAATCCATTACCCATATGTGCGTCATATTGTAAATGTCTGTCCCATTTCAACTGCATGTTTTCCACAGGTATGTTCCACTAACTATTTTGCAAGTTTTCAGAAAATGTCTTTGAAATGATTACAACTACCATGATGCCCTGTTTCTGTTTTGTCAAAACAATATTGCTCATTCTCTCTTGTCAAACATATTTCTATGAATGGTAAAGTGTCATGTACTGATCAATCCCTATTCAATGCTCTCTTCTGAAAATGTTTTTTGTTGTTTTCTGAGTGTTGTCCTGTTATTCTCAACCAATTGAACTGATGTCATGAGTTTCCAAATCAAACTGTGTTACCTCAAAATGTGTAAGGTATGAAAATGACTATGCTGAATATAAGTGGTACTTGCAAAAATTGACTCTGCACAGTTCACATGATGACTAATGCCAAACATCCATCCAAGTTGTGTAAATGAATGGGTTGAAGTCAGCTAGGCCTTGGAATTGTCAATTGCACATATCAGCTCTACCCTGTGTTGGGTTGAATAGTTGGGAGATGCGAGCTATACTTCCTAATCACTTCATGAACATTTCAGGACATCTTATTACCTGCTTATTTGAGGTTGGACTGTTTGAAATTGCAGAAAATTAGGGTAACATGTTCAATACCACTGAAATAATTCTTAATCTCTACCTTTTTTTCCTTCTAGTTATCTATATTGTTTGTCTCAAAAGATTTGGATGTAAAATGCACACGTTTGCTAATAAAAAATTTCTCAATTTCTCAATAGGTCCAACTGTCAGAGCCTGTGGCCAGTAATCTGCCACTAAAGAGACCTCCACTCCAGCCCATTGATCAATCCTCCAGTGAGGACAACACTCCTGGTAATCTGGATCCTGGTCCATCAGCTCAGCCTGGGCAAACGGCTCCAATGAGTCTCACTGGGCCCACACTGACACCTCCCACCTCAGCTGTAACAACTCTGCTAACCGGAGCCTCTACTTCCTGCGTTCCTACTACTGTAACCCTGATTGTGCGCCCACCAGTCCTGGGTAATGTTGAGACCACAGCACCACCAGCTCAAGCTCACCCAGGACCAGTTAGATGAGGCACACTTGGCCATGGGCAGAGGGTAGTAGGTGTAGGAGTTGTGGGAGGGATTCTGTGGACCAGCATTGTGAGGCCTTTAGGGTCACTCTCATCCAGGCCACCATCGAGCAAGTCTTGGGAACCTATCATCAGTCCCAAGACATGATGGGCCAGGTACTCACCGAGCTCCAGGAGATGAAGCAGTTGTAGAGGGAGCTCAATTATCAGATGGAGGCTCACAACTCCAATACGGGCTTCCTGACTGGGGTGCTGCTGGACATTTACACCCAAATGCACAGGGCTTTCCCATCACCATCTACCCTTTCCTGTGGTCCTAAAACATCTGGCCCATCTACATTTGTCACAGCCACAGGAAAGGTGGTGCTGCCGCCGGAAGAACCACCTGCAGCCACCCTAGGCCCTGCAACTCTGGAACCCTCCCAACCCAACAGGAGGGGACGTCCATGCATATTTCCTGGAGGTGAGGATGGCAAGACCTCTGCCACAACCAGCAAGAAACTTCAACCCTAATTTCCTCCAGTGTGTGCCTACCATTCACTCTCTGGATTATTTCTGGACACATTTGCCTTTCTGATGCCAGTCGTATTTTGGACATTGAACTTCAAACAATTTTGTTTCTATAACTATAGTTTCATTCACCATGGCTGTCTTCTTCACATTTTCGTTTGCATTTTCATTTTCACCCTATTTAATTTCTTCACGTGTAGTTCAATAAATTCACAACTCAAAAACTCATAGACCGGTGTGGTATAACTCAACTCTATCAATGCATTTGTTGTCTTCCATCCTAACCTTACAATGATAAAAATCAAAGGATTGTGTAAACATAGATACTTTGCAAGTAGGTTATGTTTATCTCATGTTCCCAACCATAACTCCAAAAATGTCATACCGTTGATAATCTACTACTATATTTATTCGATTTCAGAAATAATTGTCTGTCAGCATTTGCAACAATACATGGCACTGATAATCACTGCCAGTTTTCACATTTCCAGGTCCAGACATTGTCGACATGGAGGAAGGAGATATGTCCAAAACAATCAGATTGAGTAGGCAAATGATCATTGACTTATGTCATCAGCTGGATCCAGTTCTTTTGGCTCACATAGGGAATCCTACATCAATAATACCAATACACAAAGACATGGCAGTAGTACATTTCGTAGACACAGGAACATTCCAATCCACTGGTCCAGTATCTGGTGGAATGTCACAACCAAGTTTCAGTGGTGTGCCACAAGGAGTATGTCCTACAAAGATGAGACACATCAACAGTCACATATACATTAAACACAATGAGGATTTTGCCAATGTGAAGGGAGAGTAGCATGTGCAAGTTGCCTTAGTACAAGGTTTGTACACCCAAAGTCTTTATCTATCTTTCCCAGGATCAACCCATGTTCCATTGTACTTTGAAACAGTACCATAAACCTGCAAATGTCACAACTCTGAAATGTCCAAATCAAGATGCCATGGTGAAAGAACCTAAAACAGATCAAAACAAAAAGATTACCAATCAAACATAAGACGACAGACAGATTACAAAGTCAACTTTGGAAGGACACAGTTTCACAAACCAATATAACTGAACCCTGTAGTCAATGTCACCTTTGGCTTGATTTTCACTGAACTTGCCCTTCCTAACAAATTACCACCACATACTTCTCTCAACATCACATCAATAGTTAGTGCAATGGTAAAAGTGATAACATGTAAAGATATACTTACACTCATGAGAAGAAGTTGTCAGTTACATCTTGACGTAAGTCAACTCCTTCCTCTTCACCACTATCATCTTCATTTGACATTTCAGGATCCTCACCCGGTGGCTCTTCATCGTCTCCATCCTCTGCAATTTAAGGTATGTTCTGTTACAGGGCAATGTTGTGGAGCATGCAGCAGGCCACGTGATTTTGCACACCTTATCGGGTCAGTAGAGGAGGGTTCCACCAGTTTTTCCAAACAACTAAATCTTGCTTTTAGGAGCTTGAAAGACCGCTCCACTGGCCGCTGTACTCTTCCATGGACCTCATTGAAGCAGACTTCCCCAGGTTTCTGTTGTTGAATTCCTCAGCGGTGCCAAAAACAATGGTCGGTTGGGATAAGCCGAGACTCCTAGATGCAAGACAAAAAAGTGTCAAAAAAAGTAACACAATTTCAGATTATTCAACTAGAAATTCCCCAAACAATATTATGAAAGATTGTACTTACCAACAAGTCAGGCTCTCTCAGGCCCAAGTTGTGACATTTGCAAGGGTATGGAGCTGTCCCGTAGTATAAAGGAATCATGGGCAGAGCTGTGGAAACACGCACAGACACTTATGATGTACAAGTCCGTTAAGCAGACAAACTTGCACCTTGATAGTATAGAAGTTTTTACAATTCCGGTAGACCTGTTCTCTGGCATGTGGTGGCACTAAGGCAGTATGAGTGCCATCAATTGCTCCAACCACATGTGTAGGAAACCCAAACCATACAAGTCCTCCTTCAAATTGGCTAAATCTTGCTGCCGTAGAAAACTGGATGAAGTTGTTGATGTGTCTCCTTATTGAAGATAAAACTTCTTGTAGCACACCACTGAAAGTTGGTTGTGACATTCCACCAGATACTACCACAGTGTATTGGAAGGATCCTGTGGCCACAAATGAAGTACTACCATGAGTTTGACAATTGGTGTAATAGATGTGGGATTTCTGTTGTGAGACTGAAGATCTGGCTCCAGCTGATGACATAAATCCAGAATAGTTTGCCCATGCAACTTGAACTTCTTGATTATATCTCTTTCTTCCATGGTGGCAAGGTCTGGAAATGGGCAGTACACCTGAGACTGTCATCTCCGAACTCTCCCACAGTTCATATGTCTGCATTGGAAAACACATTTAACACCTTTTCCACAGCAACATATTTGGAAATTAAATCTAAAGTCATGTAGTTCTACAAAATATTTATGGTTTAACTACATATTTCAATCCAACATTACATTTTTTGTCCTTTATTCTTCACAAATTACATTTATAGCCTAATATAAAATTAAAAATTAACCCATCCTGTGCTCATGACGGAATTGTTCCGTCATGAGCACCAGTGCTCCTATGCTCATGACAGAACCATTCAGTCATGTGCACAAGCGCACTGAATCCCTCTGCTGCAAACAGCAGAGGGATTTCTTTTTTTTTTTTGGGCCTTTTTTTTCTTCAATGTAATGACGATCGCACGCATGGCGTGCAGACGTCATTACATTGAAATTTAAACTGAAACTTAGTTTCAGCTTCACTGTTTTGGTGCTCGTGTGGCTATTTCAGCCCCTGAGCACTGAAACACATGGGAGAGGTATCATTGGAAAGGGGAGAATCTCCCCTTTCCAAAGGTATGCCTCCCTAGTGGATCTCTGCTTGGGGATCACCCCAGGAGGGCGATCCCCTAGCAGGAATCCACCCACTAGCCACCAGGGAGGGGGGAGCGGCTCATTGGGCAGGGGTCTTTGCTCCCCCCATTACTAATAGACATATTCAGTCTTTCTGCCCTCCCTGGGGGGCAGATGGGGCAGAACCCCCAATCTGCCCCCTGGGAGGGCAGAAAGCACCCTACACACCAGGGATTATTTTTTTATAGTTCAGGGGTGGGGGCTGCCTAGAATGAGCTTGCCAATGCCCCCACCCCTCCAAAACAATGGCACAGTCTTTCTGCCCCCCCAGGAGGCAGATGGGGGATATAGCCCCTGATCTGCCCCACGTGGGGCAGAAAACCCACTAGGCACCAGGGATTGTTATTTTTTTATACATAGTGCTGCGGGCTGCCCAGAATGGGCATGGAAATGCCCCCACTCCAAAAGAATTACCACAGTCTTTTTGCCCCCCTGGAGGCTGATTAGGGCAATAGCAGAAAGCCCACTAGGCACCAGGGATTATTTTTTTTTATACGTAGGGCTGGGGGCTGCCCAGAATGTGCATGCCAATGCCCCCACCCCAAAAAAATTACCACAGTCTTTTTGCCCCCCCTGGAGGCTGATTGGGGCAATAGCAGAAAGCCCACTAGGCACCAGGGATTATTTTTTTTCAAAGTTCAGGGGTGGGGGCTGCCCAGAATGGGCATACCAATGCCCCCACCTCACTCCAAAAAATGCCACAGACTTTCTTTCCCCCAGGAGGCAGATGGGGCCAATAGCCCCTGATCTGCCCCCCCCCGAGGGGGGCTCCAGGGTTTACGCTGGCTTTTTTATACGTAGGGGTAGGTGCTGCCCACAATGGGCATTCCAAAGCCCCCACCCCACCAAAAAATAAGCAACAGTCTTTCTGCCCCCCTTGGGAGCATATCTGGGCAATAGCTCCAGATCTGCTACCCCCCACAGGGCTGCAGAAAGCCCACAAGGCACTGAACTTTTTTCGCAATGTGCCTAGCTGCGGATTTTGGGCCCTAGTGCTGCTGGCACCTAGGGAAACCTAGAAAACCTGTACATTTTTTAAAACTACACACCAATGGGAATCCAGGATTGGGTGACTTGTGCGTCTCTCACCAGGTTCTGTTACCCAGAATCCCTTGCAAACCTCAAACTTTGTAAAAAAAATACATTTTCCTCACATTTCTGTGATGGAAAGTTCTTGAATCTGCATGGATCCACAAACTTCCACCCACCCTGCATTCCCCAAAGTTTCCCAATAAAAATGGTACCTCACTTGTATGGTTAGGCCTAGTACCCGTGACAGCAAACGGCCCAAAACGCAACATGGACACATCACATTTGTCCAGTGAAAACGGACCCTTTTTGCAATGTGCCTAGGTGTGGATTTTGGATGCTAGCTCTGCCGGCACCTCAGGAAACCTAGCAAACCTATACATTTTTTAAAACTAGACACCCAGGGGAATTAAGGATGTGGTGATTTGTGTGGCTCTCACCAGGTTCTGTTACCCAGAATGCCTTGCTAACCTCAAACTTTGTAAAAAAACAAACACATTTTCCTCACATTTCTGTGATGGAAAGTTCTGGAATCTAAGGGGATCAACAAACTTCCACCCACTCAGCATTTCCCAAAGTCTTCCGATAAAAATGGTACCTCACTTGTGTGGGTAAGCCTAGTACCCGCAACAGAAAACTGCCCAAAACGCAACGTGGACACATCACATTTTTCCACAGAAAACTGACCCCTTTTTTGCAATGTGCCTAGATGTGGATTTTGGACCCTAGCTCAGCCGGCACCAAGGGAAACCTAGCAAACCTGTACATTTTTGAAAACTAGACACCCTGGGGAATCCAGGATGGGGTGACGTGTGTGGCTTTCACCAGGTTCTGTTGCTGTATTTTGGCTAATTTCTGGGTCCCCTCCAGGGGGATCCTCAAAGCCTGGGTACCTTTAGAATCCTCAGGGTGTTGGAAAAAAGGACACAAATTTGACGTGGATACCTTATGTGGACAAAACGTTACAGGAGCCTAAGCACAAACTACCCCAAATAGATTTAAAAAAAAGGCTTAGCACAGGGGGGGAGGCCTAGAAGTGAAGGGGTTAAAAGAATTGTAAATAATACATTTCAAATGTATTATTTAAACATTTTTTTTATTTTGTCCTCCAACAATACCGTCAACAGAGGTGTAAATAACACTGCGCTAATATATCTTTTCAGCATGGTAACACACTATATATAAATGTTGATTTTTAAAAGAACGAGTGTCCATCAAAGTTTGAATATGTAAACAAACTAGCACCCATTTTGAGTGGTGGTGATACACAGTCACAAACACACTATTGAGAACTTCTAAAATGGCGGGTGCCTGACCTCTCTGACAGGACATTTGGAATCAGATGGGCACAGAGGAAGCTGACACCTTAGTGGGCGGTAAGCACCACGACACACACAGCCATAGGCTAACGATGAAAGTAACGTATGAAGGCCAATGGCTGTGTCCATCTTTGTGACGACCGTGTACGTTGCATACTTGTATGCGGCAGTTAGAAAAAAAGCTCACTTGCCTCCGAATACTGCTGCCATCAAGACCCCCTCCACTTTTGCTGCTGTTTGTCGCCTCTGGGAGCAACGGTACCAGGTCAAACAGGCAAGAGGGCCAGTGCCTTCTCACCAGAGGAGCTGGAGTTGCTGGCACAGAAGGCCCTCTCCCTTTATGGCCAGCTCTATGGCTCACCAGAGGAACAGGTACATGTCTTAAATGGTTATGGGAATCTGTCTAGCTGTTTCATTTTCCTTTAATACAGGCTACAATGTCCCTTTGAGTTCCTAAAAGAAGTGTAGTCAGTGATGTGAACTCTCATATATTTTGTTCCTTACAGATAACAATGATGTTGGGGATTTCTAAGCACTTTACAAACAACAACATTAGTATGTGTTGTGTGTTTAAAGCCTTAGGGACATCTAACTGAAACGCTCATACTGCCTTGATGACCTAACCTTGAGGGACACATGACACACTGATTGGCAGGCTAATCCCAACAGGAAAATAAAACTACACCGTTTTGCTGCTTAGGGTGTATAACTGTCAATGGGCCTGATTCACAGAACTAACTTACGTCAAAAACGTAAAGTTAGTACTTTTTAGTATTCACAGAATACACTTACTCATTTTGGTATTCACAGAATGAACTTACTCATTTCGGTATTCACAGAAGTTAGTAGTCCTAACTTTAGGACTCCTAAATGCCTTCTGTGAATACCGAAAGTCTTAAAGTTAGGATTTTTCTCAGTTTAGGAGTAGTAAAGTTAGGACTCCTAACTTTAGGACTCCTAAATGCCTTCTGTGAATACCGAAAGTCTTGAAGTTAGGATTTTTCTCAGTTTAGGAGTCGTAAAGTTAGGACTCCTAACTTTAGGACTCCTAAATGCCTTCTGTGAATACCGAAAGTCTTGAAGTTAGATTTTTCTCAGTTTAGGAGTAGTAAAGTTAGGACTCCTAACTTTACTACTCCTAAACTGAGAAAAATCCTAACTTTAAGACTTTCGGAATTCACAGAAGGCATTTAGGAGTCCTAAAGTTAGGACTACTAACTTCTGTGAATACCGAAATGAGTAAGTTCATTCTGTGAATACCAAAATGAGTAAGTGTATTCTGTGAATACCAAAAAGTACTAACTTTACGTTTTTGACGTAAGTTAGTTCTGTGAATCAGGCCCAATATGCGTCTCTGGTGCATTTCAAGTACAGTTTACAGCTAGTTACTGCATTACAGGACAGTGTAACCCAGTGTGCCATCTGTGGATGTGCACCTGGAAAGGGTGTGTGTGTTTGAAGTCCTGGATACTACATTCCCAGAGGAATTGCTAGACTCAAATATAAAGCAGCCTACATAAACTTTGCTCTGATATGTGATTTTATAGGACATCTTTGTGTGCTACACTTAAGTGTACCACAGCATTTTCTGACACTTCTACATTGAAATTTGGTTTGTGTATATAATTGTTTATGGAATTCAGACATGACAACATTACTGTGTCCACCCTGTGACATTAGTGTTCATATATTGCATTGTGATATGCTAGATGTATGTGGTGTCCCAGATGTCATGCATTACATGATCCTATTGGGTGTACAGATGAACCATATAATTGATATCACAATCATAAGTCTAGGCTTCTTGGCTTGTGGGTTTTGGAGTATGTCCTGCTTGATTTGGCATGAACAATAACTGACAATAGTGAAGATTACACTACTGCACTCTAATTGCTGGGTCACCAAACCTTTCATACATGTTTAGCAATGACATGTATGCTGTGTTATGTATCTAAGGATAACATTGATCACTGAAATCTGTTTTTTACTGACATTGAGTGTTATATGTTTAATTGCTCTTTGCTGTTGGTGTAAGTGCATGATGCTTTTTACATTTTGAACTGACACCAACTGTGTATTCACTCTACACATAGGTATCGCGATGGAGCTGGAAGACAGCCTCCTGTGTACAGGCCCTTTCCAGACCTCCAAACATTGGAAGAGCGAGACATAATCGAAAAATACAGTCTTGCAAGGGCACCTTATTTGCGGCCTCAGCACACCTATCCAACAGCACTAACCCCCAAGGTGAAGGTGATGGCAGCACTGCATTTCTTTGCCACCGGAACATTCCAACACACAGTGGCAACATCGGGTGGAATGTCCCAGCCCATGTTTAGTAATGTTCTTCAGGATGTGTTGCAGGCATTGACCCGATACATGGACCACTATATAACCTTTCCAAAACCTGGAGATTTGGCCGCCATCAAGGGTGATTTTTATGCTTTTGGAGGAATACCTCATGTAATTGTATCAATTGATGGCACTCATGTTGCTTTGATACCACCACAGGCCAATGAACAGGTGTATCGCAACAGGAAACACTTCCACTCCATCAATATCCATGTGGTGTGTTTGTCTGACATGTGCATTTCACACGTCCTTGCCAGATTTCTGGGGTCTGCGCATAACGCATATATCCTGCATAACAGCATCATCCCACATTTGATCAATCAACTGCAACCTGAACGGACCTGGCTTGTTGGTAGGTGATGTTGTATAGGAATGTTGTAGTGTGTGTTGGTTGTATGTCAGAGAGTAATATTTTGTTTGACAACTAAACTATTTTCTGTGCTCAATGTAGGAGACTCTGGATATCCCAACCAGCCATGGTTACTGACACCACTGCGTAACCCAGTCACCCCTGCAGAAATGCACTTTAATGAGGCCCATTACCGGAACAGGCAGATAGTGGAGCGGAATTTTGGCATCCAGAAGTCAAGATTCCGCTGTCTGGATAAGACGGGAGGAGCCATCTAATATGCCCAGGAAAGGTGTGCCAGATAATCGTGGCTTGCTGCATGCTACACAACATAGCAATACGTAAGAACATACCTCTAATTGAGGACGAAGGAGACCAGCAGGTGCCACCGATGGAGGATCCAGGACTGGGCAATGATGACAGTGGTGATGATGATGATGGAGTGGATTTGAGACAACAGCTTATCCACAACTTTTTCACAGGACTGTGAGTATGCAATGAGAGGAGGTGATAAACCACCATTGTTTGTTGTTGTGTAGCTGATGGACAATGTGTATGTATGCTTAAGAGTGTAGGATAAGTGTCCTGAAGATTTTTGGAGACTTGTTTTTGAAATCTTAAAATTTACATGCACAGTTTATCAGTGAAGCCTAGCTAGAGTTAACAATGACATTGTTGTGGCTGAGGTATCATACTTCTCTGACTTGTGAGACATTATTTATGATTGCTAAACTCTGTCCTTTATCCTTTTTTCCCATGGTACTTTGCCATGTCATCTACAGAGTGGACTTACATAGTTGTGACCTCACCAAACATATGATGCTGTGACAGACACTGACATGGAAATATTGCTGAACTCCCTGGCACGCACTCCCTTTGGACATATTAGTGTAGTGTTTTTGTTATTATTCCCTTTCAGTACTGTGTGATATAATTGTAGTTTGTGATCAGGCACCAGGTTGTATCTGGACAATAAAAAATGTGTTCAAGATTGAGGTGTGCATTGTCTGATATCACACATCCAAACAAGTTCTAATCTATGTTTGAACATGATGAACTAGTTGGCAACAATGATTGTTGATTGGGCTGGCAAATAGTGATAGTTGTGTATACAATGGATTTCCTGTGAATATGTACAGTTGACTACAGTTTGTCTGACACTCTGATTGTGTATATCTATCTTAGTGGCACTTGGCTTACTACTTACAAGTACTCGATTACCTACGTTGGTGACACTTTCATCATTGTGATAAAAATGTGATGACAAGATTTTGAATTTGAAGTCAAAGTCACAACATGAGCTAGTATTGTTGTGTAAAGTGGTTTATTTTGACATACATGGTGCATAGGTGAAGCCATGCAATAGTGATGTGCTCATAAAGCTAAAAAAAGTGATGATTGGAGTTGACAGTGTTTGCTGATGAAATCCAAAAAAGCCTAGCCACAGTTATTCAAGTCCAAAGTCTAACTTTGTACCTCCAGCAGTTGTGGAACAGTTTGTATGGACAGTCAACAAAGTGAACGCTTGGCACACAATGGATGATATCATGGGTATCTTTTTCACTTGCTGGGGGTGGTGCATTGCCACCTGACTCTCCCATATTTTTCCTCGGATGACCCACCCCACGTTTGGGTGGGGGAACCACAGCTGCAGCCTCCTAGGGTACTGAGGAATCTCTGCCTGGCTCAACTCCTATCAAGGCCTTGTGCTCCAAACATCAGTCACCAGTGTCATCCATCGTGCCAATACATTTCCACTCACTGTCAGGAAAGCAGAGTTCCAGATGAGCTGTTTGGGCTGGGTGGGTAGGAGGAGTGTTTGCAATGACTCCACCTCCCATTATGCTCTGTCCTACACACACTTTTCACACCCAGCCCAACCAGGCCACCAGGAAGAGTGGTGTCCAAACAATGAGGGGAAGTGTACTAGCAAGATGGGTGACAGTGGTGCCTGGTGTCTGACTTGACCACAACTCCCATCAAGGCCTTGCGCCCCAAACACCAGTCACCAGTGTCAGGCATCTTGGCAGTACATTTGCACTCACTGTCAGGAAAGCAGAGTTCCAGTTGAGCTGTTTGGGCTGGGTGGAAGGAGGAGTGTTTGCAATGACTACAGCTCCCACCAGGCCCTGTCCTACACACTCTTACCACCCAGCCCAACCAGCCCACCTGAAACTCTGCTTGCCTGACAGTGAGTGGAAAGGTACTGGCAAGATGGCTGACACTGGCGCATGGTGTTTGGAGCACACGTCCTTGATGGGAGTTTGGGAGAAGTGTGTACATGGCAATAGTTTTGAGCATTTACACCTTCATTGCAGGTATGTGGGTTATCTGTATTACATACACATCACATGATCTTTGACTATTAGTTTGTTTGAATCAAAAAACGCTATTTTAGCTAACTAGGACCATTACAGCAATGTCTGCAGAAGTGTCATTGCTAGCTCGTGTGAAATGTAGAGTTCATACTTACCAGACTCCATTCCTTCAGGTATTCCAAACAAGCTCTCCGGCTGAATGATGGCACGCACCTTCTCCTCCCTGGAAGTAAAGTGCACAGGTGGTACATGAGGGCCACCACCAGTCCGTTGTCCAGCCCGGTGTTCTTTGCTGGCCAATTTTTTGGCCCTCCTTCTGACGTTGTACCACCTCGTTTTGATATCATCCATTGTGCGCGGGATGGGGGCTACAGCATTCACCTTGCTGACTACCCGGCCCCTGATCTGATTTTTCTGGCTCATGGAGCTCTGTTGGACTAAGGTCCAGAATAAATGTGGCTCTACTCTAAGGATTTCATCAACAAGCACTATCAACTTCTGATCAGTAAAACGTGGCTGCTTCTTCTTTGACATGGTGAGGGTGATTGTGAAGGTGAATGTGAATTAGAAGGTGAGTCTAAGAAAGGAATCAGAAAAAGTGATATGCGCAGGTAGTGATGTGAATGCAGTGCATGAGTGTGTGCAAGGCTGACAGCAATGACTGTAGAAAGAGCTCCCTACTTCTCTCTTTGCAGTATTGCGTTGGCAAAGGATCATGGTCTTGATTTTTTTAAATAGGTGGATTGGTGGGTGTGTCTACTTTTTAAATTGATATGTGTTTTTTTTGGCACTACCTATGCTTGTTGTTGTGTTGATTGGCCTGCTTTTTTCTATTTTGCGGGATAACTGATACATGTGTGTAATCGGAATCCCTATGGGACAGCCTTTCCGACTGGCGCAGTTGGTTCAAACTCGTTTCCGACTGACGCGGTCGGGTCGGAATCGCCTCCGACCGACGCAGTCGAAGTTTTGCCTGCTATACATCATAATACGGCAGTCGGAGACATCCCGGACTAGTCGGGCGGAATGTATCCACGACCGCGTCAGTCGGACGGTCTTTCCGACAGACTTTGCAATAAGGCCCTTTATGTCAGGGAAGGTAGTGGACACTAAACTTGCATAATTTACTATTCCCACTACAACCTACATCAAGCCAGGGAAGGTGCTGGACACCAAACATATATAATTTACTATTCCCACTCCAACCTACATCAAGCCAGGGAAGGTGCTGGACACCAAACATATATAATTTACTTTTCCCACTCCAACCTAACTTAATGTAAAGAAAGTGCTGGACACCAAACATATATAATTTACTATTCCCACTCCAACCTACATCAAGCCAGGGAAGGTGCTGGACACCAAACATATATAATTTACTTTTCCCACTCCAACCTAACTTAATGTAAAGAAAGTGCTGGACACTAAACATATATAATTTACTATTCCCACTCCAACCTACATCAAGTCAGGGAAGGTGCTGGACACCAAACATATATAATTTACTATTCCCACTCCAAACTACATCAAGTCAGGGAAGGTGCTGCACACTAAACATATATAATTTACTATTCCCACTCCAAACTACATTAAGTCAGGGAAGGTGCTGATACAAAAAATACATAATTTACTATTGTCACTCCAACCTAACTTAATTAAAAGAAAGTGCTGCACACTAAACATATATAATTTACTATTCCCACTCCAACCTACATTAAGTCAGGGAAGGTGCTGGACACTAAACATATATAATTCACTATTCCAACACCAATCTACATTAACTCAGTGAAGGTGCTGCACTCTAAACATACATAATTTAGTATTCCTACTCCAAATTACATTAAGTCAGGGAAGATTTGGACACTAAACATATATAATGTACTATTCCAGCTCCAACCTACCTTAAATTCCAAAATTTCCTACACACTTAGGGGCCGATTCCGATCTCGGCCGGTAGGGCTCCGAATCGGATTCGGCAAAACCGGATCCGATTCGGAGCCCTATTTCCCGACCGATTCGTACGCGCGTCCGGACGAGCGAGTACGATGCGAATTCGCCGACCGACTCGTTCGGGCGTCCCAACCGCTCCGACCGACTCGTTCCCGGGTCTAACCACACCGACTGACTCGCTCGGACACGACTCGCACCGCGCAATGGAGACGTTCCCCGGCCGGGTAAGTACGAAGCGCGCCGCGAGCAGTCCGACCGACACGCGCCGTCCGGCTCGAAAGAGCAGTCGGAGCCGTACTTCGGGGGTCCGTGTCGGACCCCCTGTCACATAGCCGTGCGAGTCGCACACAGGGGGGACCCATCGGTCCCCCCTACCTGTGCTTATACGGCGCGAGTCGCTTCGCCGCGTACCCGCTGTAGGGGGCGCCCTTGTTCGCCTCGCACCCATTGAGGCAATGGGAGCCCGCGTACGCGTTGTACGACCTGCTCCCATTGACTTCAATGGGAGTCCGACCGACTCGAGTACGATAGCATACGGACGCATCGTACTCGTTCGGTCGGGCTGCACGGGTCCGATTCGGTCGGAAATCTCTCCGGGTCCGGCTCAGTCGGAGAGATTTCCGGCCCGAATCGGAATCGGCCCCTTTGGGTCCAATTCTGATTTCGGTCGGAAGGGCTCCTGACGGCATCCTTCAGGAGCGACTCCGTCTCATACGCGCGATTTCCGGACGACTCCTACCGCTTTACGAGCGAGCAAGTATGATGCGAGGATAGCCTCGCACTCTGACCGACTCGTACCCGTCAGCGACACCATCCGGACGACTCCGACTTCACCGACGCACACTGCGCAATGGTGCCGATTTCCGAGCGAGCAAGTACGATGCGCGCTTCGAGCGGCCGGAGCGAGTCGGAGCCTCCGACTCGAGACCGCATCAGGAAGCGGACTTCAGGGGGCCGTCACGGGCCCCCCTTCACCCGGAGCCCTATGACTCGGTTACGGGGTGGACCCAAGGGTCCCCCCTACACATGCATGCATGGTGCCGTTGGCGCCGAGACGTCCCCACGACAGGGGGCGCCCTTTTCCGCAACCTACCTTTTTTCGCTATGGGAGCCTATGTACAAGACGTACAACAGGCTCCCATTGACATCAATGGGACTCCGAGCGACCCGACTCCGTCAGTGCTCGACGGCATCGTACTCAGTCGCTCGGAGCCACGGAGCACGAGTCGCTCGGAAAGCTCTACGGGACCGAGTCGGTTGTAGGGCTTTCCGACCGACATTGGAATCTGGCCCTTAACCTTTCTAAATCTCTAACACCACACCAATATACCTTATACTTAACCATCAACCCACTATTATGATAAAACAAGTAAAATAATATTTGCAACATATATTACAACTTAAAATAAATTATATACATTTTACATATATAATCTTTTACTATTACATTAATACATTATGTAAAATCATATAAATAAACATATATTTTTTTACTCTAACAATTTACCTAAAACAAAATAAAATTGATAATTTTAATAACTTTTTTATAAAATCCTTTATTTATGTTTACTTAAATAATCATTTTATTTACCGAAATATAAAAAAACTATACTAATAAATATACCTTTACTATTTTTTAATTCCCCTAAAAACATTTTTTCAACAATATAAATTTAAAATAGTGTTAATTTTTAAAAAATATTTAATAAATTATCCAAAATTTTAAATAAAATAATATTTTAATAATAATAATATTTCTTTTATAAAAAATAGCAAACAAATACCAAAATATATTATATATACTTTTTAATTCTTCAAATTTAAAATCAAAAGAGCAACAGTTCAAAAAAAACAAATTATTCACCATTAATTTTCTATTTAAAATAAAACTAATACTATACATTGTTTTCATTTTTAAATAATCAAGAATCCAAAATTTTCAAATAAAAAACAAATGCACAAAAATACGAATCACATTTTAATGCAAAACCCAAAAGCCACCCATCTTAAAAATTAAAAAATATATCAATATTTTCTACAAAATGCACCATTAAAATTGACCAAAATTCCTCAATTTTTTTTATAAAAAGCACACAATAAAACAACCCACTAAATGATAACAAATATTTTTTTCCAATTACCAAAATTTCTTAATTTTGTCAGAATTAAAAAAAAAAATACAATTAAACCAATATTAATAATTGTAAACAAATAATTTTTTTAAATTATGAAATGTAATTGTAAATCACAAAAATCCAAATTAAACAATTTTGCTTATTTTATCTCACAAGTATTATACCCTATAAACCCCCAATTTAAAACATATTTTTTTACATGTTAGTTACATTTTCTTTTAAACTTTTAACTAAGGGGCCGATTCTGATGCGGGTTGGAAAAGCTTCCCGACCGAATCGGTTGGGAAATGGTGTCCGACCCACTCGGATCGGGAAAGTCCGACCGGCGGAGTAGGATGCATCCGGATGCTTCCAGATACGATTTGGTTGAACTCCCATTGACTTCAATGGGAACATTTGTTCCTAACCGGATCAGAATTGGGCCCTCGGCCGGGAAGACACGTTCCCGATCTGATTTGGAAGGAGCAAATGCCGTTAGGAGGCCTTCCTAACCGCATCAGAATCAGGCCCTCGGTCGGGAAGCTTTTCCAACCCGCATCAGAATCGGGCCCTATATTGTTAACTATTTACCTTATTTACAATATTTTCTAAATAACTCCCCACACCTATCCTCTATAAACTCCAAATCCCACTCAACAAAATATTTTTTTTTTAAATAAAAATATTTTAAATATTTTTTTTAATATTTTAAAACACTCCCCACCCTTAGTCCCTACAAATCTTACATCCCGCACCTAAAAAAATTGATAAACCAAAAAATATTATTAATATTATTAATACATTCCAAAATAAAATAAAATATAAATTAATACACAAAAAAACTAAACAAATTAAACGATATTACATTAAAATATCAATATTTTTAACAACAATATTTTCTACTTTGATATTTTTAACATCGATATTTAATACAAAACCTAATTTTGATATTCTTGACCTCGGTATTATATACCACGATATTTTTAAACAACGATATTTTCAACACAATATTTATGTCACACGATATTTTAAATTCGATATTCGGTCTAAATACCAAATTAATCAAGCTTTACTCTAAGAATTCATCCTTTCCATGAACTTTGACAATGAATTCCTTTGCAGAGAGATTTTGAAGATTAACTCCTACCTTCAGTATGTGGTTTACAGCATATAAAAGTTCAGACAAGTCACTCTCAAACACAAGATGGAATATATAGGGAATGCACTTGCGAAATCTTGGATCCTCTGAATATAATTGGTTGAGCAATATTCAGCTGCTGGTATCTGTACAGAGCGGTCATCATAGTGTCCACCTGCTCCAGCGGGAAATAGTTGTTGAAACAGCGAGCATCTAAACTTTTCTCCCACACACACTCATGGGAGCTCTTTTTGCTTGTTTCATTTTAAAGCGATCAATAGCATAACTTCTTTAGAATGCAGGGGATGGATGCTATGATGTTCATGAATCTCTTCTGATCTGGCTCGATCCACTTTTTTCAATCTGTCCACTTGATGGTAATGTTTCATCCTCCATACAAGTTACATCTCGAACAACATCAACATTTTTATATTAAATATTATTTTGTACCAGGTATAAAGTTTCTTTTTTACTTTGCTAACATCTACTACCGCTTGCCAGATTTTTTTGATTTTTTTATTATTGGTAGGCTCACAATTTACTAGAATGATAAGTGGCTCATAAATATCTCTCTCTAGCCCTGCAGTTTCAATATTCCATTTTAAATCTAAAGGTAAGTAGACATCTCTTACTTTACGGCCTCTCTGAACCTCAGTTGGTGGCAGTTATCCTGTCTTTGGCTCCATACGAGCTATAGCCTGAATGGGTGTACACATTGTATGAGAATTGATTCATAAACATTTAAATCTCATCGGGGATTTAAAGGCACCTCCTGGCGTGAAACACGGCGTCAGCGGCTCCTGCTGCGAAGTGCACTGGGGGATGGAGTCCCCGTGTGCCTCTGGCTGTCCCCGGTGTCTGCTGCTGCAAAGGGCGCAGGAGCCCTGAGGGGATTTAAAGGCACCTCCTGGCACAAAACACGGCGTCAGTGGCTCCTGCCGCGAAGTGCACTGGGGGATGGAGTCCCTGTGTGCCTCTGGCTGTCCCTGGTGTCTGCTGCTGCAAAGGGCTCTCAGTGTATACACAAGGGTGTATCTGGATGCATTAGTGCATACATCAGTGTGTGCCTGGGTGTGTCAGTGTATGCATCAGTGTGTGAGTGGATGTTTCAGTGTATGCTTCAGTGTATGCCTGTGTATCTTCCTGAATTCATGATTCTGTGCCTGGGTGTGTTAGTGTACACATGAGTGTGTGCTTGAGTGTGTTAGTGTATCCATCAGTGTATTCCTGGGTGGGTTCTGTTTGCATTAGATTGTCTATGGTTGTGTCTGTGTATGCATCAATGTATCGCTACATACAGCCTACTCTATCACTCACTTATATGTAGGAAAAAGGAGTTATACGACTTAGTAACACATTTTAAATGGCTACTCAACCTGGCACTAAAACTATACACACAGCCTGTGCAGTTGAGGCCCAAAACATATTTAAACGGCTACTTATTTGGATAGGTGACTAAGGGCCTAATTATGAGTCTCGCGGTCTGAGGACCGCCAGACTTGCGGGGGCACGGAGGTGGCAGTCCAGCCACTGCCGCGCTGGCAGTCCGATCTGTCCATTACAAGTTTTGCGGTCAGACCCCCATTGCACAACCACAGCCACCGTTCCCTGGCAGTGGTGCAGCGGTCAGGGCCTCAGTAATATGCTGGTGGTGCTGCTGCTGCAGCACCACCATGCATATTACGAATTTCAAGACCGCCAGCGGTGTCGTGGAGGTCCTTCCTCCATGAAAAGGCTGGCGGTCCTGAAACAAAGGCATATTTACTTGGGGATGCATGCACAACATGTGCCCCCCTGTGTGCATGCAACTTAGTTCCTGCACGGCATGGACTTTACTGTCCATGCCGTGCAGGAACTGTTTTTGGTGTTCCCAGTGCAGTGCCTATTTTCAGAGGCAGCACCGTGGGACTGCCAAAAACAGCCTGCCATACACAAGGAAACTAGTAATCTGGCGAGCTGTGTGACCACAGGTTTGGTGGTGTAGGAGAGGGCCGCCGGTATGGCAGTCTGCTCCCACACTGCCAAACTCGTAATCGGGCCCTTAGAGTGTTAGTACTTGAGTAGATACCTAAATAACTATATCAGATTCTTTCTTGGTGTGTCACTGGATGTGTAAGTAACTATTGCACTATATGACTGGCTGTCTTAGTATATGTGTAGGTCTCTACATGCTTATGTACATGGCTCTTTGGATTGCTTACTGGCTGTTTTAGTGAGTCTAGGATATGTAACTGTGTATACAACCGGTTCTGTTACTGCTGGATTCATAAGTGCTGTGTGGGTGTGTGTCTGAATGTGTTATTACCTCTGTTGTTGTCTGAGTGTGTGAGTGGCTCTATGCTTTTGCAAATAGGTATGTGACTTGCTGTATGGTTGGGAGACTGAATACATAACTAGATGTATGGGTTTGTAGGTTTACATGCACTTCACTGAAACTTTAAAGTACATGTCTTACCTTTTAAGCACATAGCACCCTGCCCTATGTCCTACCTACAGCCTAAATTAGAGGTGTCCTATTTGTACTAGAGGAAGATTTTAAGGTTTGGAAATGAGGCATTAAATGACAAGTTGGCCTAGCAGTAAAACTGTACACACAGGCTGTGCAGTAGAAGGCCTGACACATGTTTAAAGAGCAACTTATCTGGATCGATCCTTGGTTGTGGCAGTATTTGAGTACCTATCCGAATGAGTGTACCATTCCATCTGTGCATGTGTCAATGGATATGTAGGTAACTATATTGCTATATGACTTACTGGCTTATAAACTATTTGCATCTCTAAATGTGTATGTAAGTAGCTGTATGGGTTGGTTACTGGCTCTTTTAATGACTCTTTGGGTATGTAACTGTGTCTGCAAGTGTTACCACTGGATACATAAGTGCTGTATGGGTGGGTGGGTGAGTGTGTAAATGACTGTCATTGTGTGACTGGGTGTATGAGTGACTCTATGCTTTTCTAAATAGGTATGCAACTTGGAGTGTGGGTGGTTGACTGAATCTATAACTACATGTGGGTCTGAGAGTGCACATATTACTCACTGAAAATTCAAAGTACATGTCTGACATTCAAAGCACATAGCACTCTGCCCGGTGGCCTACCTACAGTGGCCTACCTTCAGTCTACCTTACCGATAACTTATATGTAGTGGAATCTGAGTTTAAGGCTTGGCAAAGGGGTTTTAAATGCCAAGTTGACCTGGCTGTAAAACTGCACACACAGGCTCTGCTGTAGCAGACCCTAGACATGTTTCAAGGGCTACTTGTTTGGATGGGTGACTTGCTTGTGTCAGTACTTGAGTACATATGTGAGTGAGTGTATCAGTCTCTCTATGGGTATGTCACCGGATATGGAAGCAACTATGGCACTATATGACTGTCTCTCTTAGTAACTCTATGGTTCTGTAAATGTGCATATAAGTGCCTGTATGGATTGCTTACTGTCTCTTCTAGTGAGTTTTGGGGTTTGTAACTGTGTGCACAACTGGCTCTGTTAGTGCTGGATACATAACTACTGTGTAGGTGTATGACTGAATGTGTACATGTCTCTGTTGCTGTGTGACTGGGTGTGTGAGTGGCTGTTTGGTTTTAAAAATAGGTATCTCAATGAGTGCATATATAGATGAGTGAATGTATAACTATGTATGTTGGTGTGTAAGTGTGTTTCTTACTCACTGAAACTTCAAATGACATGTTTTACCATTTAAACACATACCTTCCTGCCCTATTGGATACATACAGTTTACCTTAGGGGTTATTTATATGTAATGAAAGGAAAGCTTAAGACTTGGCAAGGCATAATAAATGTCAATTCAACATAGCAGTGTGAACTACAGACACAAAATGAAAAATTATAAGTGCCACTCTCAGTATGGATTGCTTACTGGCTGTTTTAGTGAGTGTATGGATATGTAACTGTGTCTGTATTAGAGACTGCTTTTGGTGTCTCACTACCTCTAGTAATGTTTGGTGGGTGTGGCAGTGCTTGTGTCTGTATACCTGGGTATGTCACTACCTGCATTAGTTTGTGTGTGCCTGGGTGTATTAGTCAATGCATCTGTGTGTGCCGGGGTGTGTCAGTGTATGTACTACTTTTGTACCTAGTGTGTAAGTGTATGTGTAAGTGTGCATGGGTCTGTTAGTGGATGCATAGGTATGTGATTATGTGTGTTAGTGTATGCATCAGTGGAGCATCAGTGTGTGCCTGGGTGTCTCGGTGTATGCATCAGTGTATACCTGGGTGTGTCACTGTATACGTGATGGAATGCCTGGGTGTATTATTGGATGCATTAGTGTTTCAATGGTTGTGTCAGTGTCTCAATTGGTGAATGCCTGGGTGTCGTTACTCTTTAGAAATGTTTAACCCTCCTTTGGTGATCACTGTGGTTTTCCTTACTTTGATCACATGCCCACCATTTATATTTTCTTTTACTTTTTCTAAGCATCATACTCACTTTCATCCACCTAATATATACTCATGCTTTTTCTAACACATTTTTGTTAAACTGCACCATAATTCACATACTTGTTAAATGTGTTTGTTGGTCTCTTTTTTGTTTCTTAGAATCAGTTAGAATCTCTCCTCACTGAAAATGCATAAAACCAAGCACAAGAATGGTGCACCACTCTCATACAAGGGAACCATTAATGGCAACCTTTTCAACTTTGCTTTCAAGGTTACTCAGTCAGAAAATAAATCACAACATCCCTTTCATATTTAACTTATGCTATACCACTTCTGAATGGTCAGCATAGCTAACCCTTTCTAACACTCCCCTAAAGAAAGCCCAATTTGGTAGAGGTTTTGGGTGAATTTGTGGAAGCGTCGTGGCGCCCATCGCAACCCCAGTGTAACTTCATGGTGGATCTGTGAATCTGCACGGGAGTATGTTAAACCATTTAACATTATGCTGCTAAAAGTTTCCACCTACATTTCACATTATAAGTTAGTACTGATATAGGAAATAACACCTCTACTTGCATAAGGTGTTATTTCCTATATCAGTACTAACTTATAATGTGAAATGTAGGTGGAAACTTTTATGCAAGTTCAGGCTGGTAGCGCAGCTCCAAGGTCCTGGGCTGGTGCTGATATAGTGGTTTTAAAAAAAAAGGGGGAAACCTCCTAGAGAACCAGGGTCTTATCGTCCAATCACACTTATGAATGGGGACGCAAAAATTTTCTCGAAAACCCTGGCTACCAGATTAGGCAGTACAATCAACAGGATGGTTAGCCC
This sequence comes from Calotriton arnoldi, assembly GCA_963921515.1. NCBI lineage: Eukaryota > Metazoa > Chordata > Amphibia > Caudata > Salamandridae > Calotriton > Calotriton arnoldi. The sequence continues at coordinate 175,094 of CAWUFW010002668.1, forward strand.
GTCCCAGCATGGTTTCATCCCAGGGAGAGGTACGACACAGCATATTCGCCAGGTCATAACCCTATTAGATGCAGCAGAAGTCTCAGGGGACCCTATGGCGCTCTTGTTTATGGACGCCGAAAAGGCATTCGACCGGGTCTCCTGGGGCTATCTGTGGGTTGTCATGAAGCGGTATGGCATCGGGGAGGGCTTCATAAGAGCGATCCAGGCTCTCTATGACTCTCCAACAGCTCGACTCAAAGTAAATGGGGGTTATACGGCATCTCTGGGAATTAAGTGCGGTACACGGCAGGGCTGTCCGTGTTCACCATTGCTTTTCGCGATATATATCGACCCACTCATTCGTAAAATGGAGGCAAACGAAGGTATCCCCCTATGAGATTTCACGGGCTGGAATGCAAAACCCTGGCATATGCGGATGACATCGCGCTGGTTACCCCCAATCCTGTTACTGCATTGACCACGATGGAAATGGAAGCGCAGGAGTTTGGTCAGGTGTCAGGGTACGCTTTAAATAAATTAAAGACTCAAATAGTTAAGAACACGGGGCGGTGTGCGATGACGCTCAGGTAACAGACTCTGCTGTTTATCTGGGGATAGAAGTTTCAGCGGATCTAGGGAAGATCGTGGAAAAAAACATATTGCCAATAATTAGCACAGCGAAGAAAGATTTTGATAGGATACACAATCTACATCTATCATTAGTAGGTCGTTGCAATGTTGTGAAAATGGTCTTTCTGCCAAAAATCTTGTATTTATTTAGGGCCATCCCTCTCGAATTTGAGAAAAAATGGTTCATCGCATTAGAGCATTTAGTAAACAGATTTATCTGGGCACAGGGAAAAACGAGAAGGGCATTAAGGTTCATGCCTCTACCAAGGGATAGAGGTGGATGGGCCATCCCAGATTTTAAAATGTATTACTGGGCTGCGGCCTTCCAATATATGCGTGGGCTGTTGGGCGGAGAGGCTGTAACAGTAGGGACTTGGGATGCTCCAAGGGATATATATGTAGCTCTTCTCTGAGAAAATGCTCAGAATTGCTTTCTGAAATTTACAGAACCCAGCTATTTCAAGAGAACCCGATTCAAGACGGTGCAGGCCGCATATAAAATCTGGGCAGCATTCCGTAAGAAAATCGGCCTTGGTCGTTTAAACGCTTACACTCAACTTTTCAGAAATCCGTCCCTCCCAGGGGAAATCTTTGCAGACCGAATAATGGTAGAGTGGGAAAGATGTGGGATCCGGAGGTTGGGGGATCTAATGGGGCCTAGCAGCATGCTACAGTTTTCCGATCTACAGATGGGCTTTGGTATTGGCAATAGAAACTTTTTCAAATATCTCCAAATCCGCAGTTTTTTTAGTGGTAAGAAAGGGGGACTGGGTGGATTCAGGGACAACCAAATTATGGATGTAATTAAGAAAAGGGAAGACTGCACCATACGGAGGTTATATGCTGAGCTTTCCACCCTGAAACATGACGATCTTGAAAAGTATAGGGAAAAATGGGCGGATAAACTTGATATTGAACATGCTGTCGTCAAGGACTCTTTGGAATTGGGTCAAACCATGCTGTGCTCGGCTACACTCCAAGCCCAGCACTATAAGACAATATTTTCCCTATATTATACACCGGCTCGGATTGCACAGTGGGGAGGGCAGTCAGGAATTCGATGTCTTCGGTGCAACAGCATGGAAGCAGAGATAGTGCATATGTTCGCTTCTTGTCCTCACCTGCAAATGTTAAGGATTAAGATTGAAGGGTTTATGGATAAAACTCTAGGAATCAGAGTCTCCCTGACCCCATCTCTAATACTGCTGGGGATTAACAACGAGGATAGGCAAAATTCGAATAGAAGCTTTCTTTTTGTTGCAATGTCAGTAATGCGAATCTGTATAGCTACAGCTTGGCTTGACAGGGATCCACCAACGTTTCAGCAGTGGCTCGGCAGGTTGCTCTCTACCTTTTATTAGGAAAAAAGTATCTATGAGCGTAAGGGTAAAAAGATCAGGCTGCGTGGTAATTGCATTTGGGGTCCCATCTACAGATTGAAGGAAAATTATACTTAAATGTTTAATCGTAATAGCTATCCCCTCGGCCAACTGCATTGCTTAGTCGTTTAAATATGTTTGTATAATAGCGCACCACGGTTATAGTATCGTAAAGTATGTTTTGATTTCGGAAAAATGTCCCCCTTTTTTTTTTTTATAATGATCTCTGTTACAATTGCTGTTAAAAAAAATTTTTTTAAAAAGGAAATAACACCGCTATAATAAGAAATGTGTCCCTACCACTCTACTTTTACAGTTGAAAGTACAGTCTCTTCAGAACCGTTCCCCCACAATGCTTTAGCTCAGTTTCCAAAGCAAACGCCTTGGGAACGCTCTCTTGTATTAGTAGGTCAAAAGTTCACAACACTTTCTGTGAGCAGTACACTAGCTTCAAAATCAACTGTAATAGGTGCGGTTGACTGTTTGGAAATATAAGCATATCCAAAATAACAGAATATATTTTTCATTTTTCAACAGCCAATCACAGATCTATTTACTTTTTCCTCTAAATCACTACTTAATTTTAGCTACCTGCATATGTACACCATCCGATCAACTATGTCTTTTTTTTAAATCAGGTCCTGTCCTTCATTTTAACTGTCTTTCATTTTGAAAACTGTCTCATTCAGCTTCAGCCTTCTCCTGTGTGCTACTCCTCCTTGCTTTCAAAATGGTTAGAATGTGTATTGTGGGTCATAGCTTTGTGTTTTGGGCTAGAGTATGCTAAAAAGAGTGGCATTGACAGGGACTTGGGTTTACCTAATGTGGATATTACTTGGGTTGGCCAGAGAGGGTTAAAGTGGCATCAATTGCTACCTTTGGTTGAAAGCATTGCGGATTGCCAACATCCAGACCTCATGATTGTGCACTGTGGTGGCAATGACCTAGGCACACTGACTGGTGTAGGACTGCAAATCCTAATGAAGGATACTTTTGCAGAATTAATGGCACTTTTCACTCACACTGCCTTGGTGTTCGCTAACATTTGCCAAAGGCAGAAATGGAAGTGGTCAAATGATTTCTGTCCACAGATAGACAAAGCCTGGAAACTTGTCACTAAAACTTTCTGCATTCCTCAGAGACCACAACATGGGCTCCATTGATAACAACAATTGACATGGAGGGAATATATAGAAATGATGGCGTTCACTTGACAGAGAAAGGCAACAGGGTGTTCCTTAATAACTTTAAAGACTGCATCTAGTATTATGTATAGTTATCATCTACACACCATAAACACCAAGGCTCTTCTAAGAGCCACCCATTTCTCAGACACTAATGCATGTCCCTTTTAAATCCCTTTTTTTTTTTTACTTTGCGAATCCATCATGAATCTGCAAACCAAATGCACACATTCAATGCACAGAAACACATAAGGTATTCCCAACTGTGTGACTAACTGACTGAATGTGTCAGTGTGTAAATGGTTCTGTAAATGGATGTGTGAGTGTCTGAGTCGATCTGTGAGGGGGTGCATAAGTATCTGTCAGTCTCTGCCTGGGTCTGAGTGGATATGTGAGTATCTCAGTGGGTCTGTGAGTGGGTGCGTGAGTGTCTGTGTGAGTGGGGTGGGTGAGTATCTGAGTGAGTCTGTGAATGGGTGCATGAGTGTCTATGTGGGTCTGTTAGTGGGTGTATAACTCTCTGAGTGGATGTGTGAGTCTCTGACTAAGTTGAGGAAGTCTGTAAGTGGGAGTGAAAGTTTCTGAGTGGGTCTGTGAGTGGGTGCATGAGTATCTGAATGGGACTGAGAGTGAGTGCATGAGTCTCTGAGTGGGTCTGTTAATAGGTGCATGAGTGTCTGAGTAGGTATGTGAGTATCTGAGTGGGTCTGTGAGTGGGTGCAAGAGTCTCTGAGTGGGTCTGAGTTTTTTCAAAACAAGGCCGTAACAAAGAACCACCTGGGTTGAGATGCGTTGCCAAATAAATATTTTCTGAAGCTGACACACTGTGTGCGGATTCACTTTCCTTGACATCTGAGAGGATTGTTTTTGTTCATTTGAAACAGGAGTCGCACCCGTTATATAGCACCAGCCCCGATTGGTGGATGAGGGCTTTCTGCTGGACACGTGAAACATATATATATATATATATATATATAGCTATTCCGTACCGGTTCAGCACGGCTGTTGAGGCATAATCTAACCAGCAATCATTCCGGAGCCCTACTAAGGGAAGAAAATTAAGCTGCAATGACAGTCTACAGAACCCACCAAGGGTCTGAAATGCTCGATAATTGGACTAAATATCCCAGCATGCATCAAAACGGAGAATACACTAAGCAACGCCCACTGGGGGCAGGTACTATACATAAGCATGCAAGAGCGCTCTGGGAGACTTTCTATCAGCTGCCCATGAAGAAGAAGTTATTACTTCAAAACGCGTCTGCAATTGAAATTTTAAAGAACCGGCATGACATTGTTGGTTGCCACATTTTAATAAACCATGAGGTTTACCCTACAGCCTGCAACAATAAAAGGAGTCAAACCTCTCTGCTGTGTGGCGTTTTCACTAGGGCACTTTGTTTGTTGGATTGTAGCGGTTAGCCTAGCCGCGAAGATGCCCCGCTGCTTAATAGCGCCCTACGGCACGGGATTCCCAGGTGCCGAGAGGACAGAGAGCCCGTGGTTGTGGGACAAGGTATTGGCGGTGTAAGCAGTTCTTTCCGCTTCCAGCAACCCACATGGGTAAGAGACTGTCTAATATTTTACAAAACACAGCAGCACCCACTTGGGCAATACAGTGGGGACCTACGAGTCCCATCAGGCAGTGTTGCAACGCCCACTGGGGCAGGAGTCAGTATATAAATTAAGTTCCCCAAATGGCGGCTGTGCTGTGATGTATGCCAGTGATCAAGGACGTAGAGTGCGTCCGAAACGTGTTTGGCAATTTTATTTGGACTGAAGGAGGAAGCTGTTTTACCCTGCAGCCTGCAACAATAAAAGGAGTCAAACCTCTCTGCTGTGTGGCGTTTTCACTAGGGCACTTTGTTTGTTGGATTGTAGCGGTTAACCTAGCGGCGAAGACGCCCCGCTGCTTAATAGCGGCCCTACGGCACGGGATTCCCAGGTGCTGAGAGGACAGAGAGCCCGTGGTTGTGGGACAAGGTATTGGCGGTGTAAGCAGTTCTTTCTGCTTCCAGCAACCCACATGGGTAAGAGACTGTCTAATATTTTACAAAACACAGCAGCACCCACTTGGGCAATACAGTGGGGAACTACGAGTCCCATCAGGCAGTGTTGCAACGCCCACTGGGGCGGGAGTCAGTATATAAATTAAGTTCCCCAAATGGCAGCTGTGCTGTGATGTATGCCAGTGATCAAGGACGTAGAGTGCGTCCGAAACGCGTTTGGCAATTTTATTTGGACTGAAGGAGGAAGCTGTTTTACCCTGCAGCCTGCAACAATAAAAGGAGTCAAACCTCTCTGCTGTGTGGCGTTTTCACTAGGGCACTTTGTTTGTTGGATATATATATATATATATATATATATATATATATATATATATATATATATATATATTACCTACTGGAGGTCGCCAGTAGGTAGTTATAGTTAGAACCTAGTTTCCATAGGAAAAGCGTTTTTTGGTTTGCTAATATCTTTGGTGCCTTTTCACGAATCTTCGCAAAATTTTCAAAACTAATGCCCTGCTCAGGTCAGCCCTGTCTTGAAAGTTTCTGGGTAATTCGTCGAGCGGGGGCCGAGAAAAAAGGGGGGTCCCAAAACGCGTTTTCTCCATGTTAATTTCCATAGGAAACGTTAGACAAAGCTACAGCCTGAACTGCTGAACGGAATTACACCAAATTTGGCAAAAAGGTAGCTCTTGGTTCAGAAAGCAACCTTTTTTAGGTCAAGCATTTGAGACCTCTTGTATATATTTATTATATACTTATATGTGTATGTACTTTGTGGGGTCTGGAGATCAGCCCTAGGACCTGTCTGCTTCCACTTAGGGACTTTATTTTCTGTTCAACTGCCTTGATAGAAAACGACCAGCAGAGGTCAGTAAAATACCAGAATTGCTTTCTGCTGAGAGACTTTATTTTTTTTTCTTTCCGGCAACTGCCTCTATTTAACTTTGTTGATAGAAAACGACCAGCAGAGGTTAGTAAAATACAAGAATTGCTTTCTGCTGCGAGACTTTCTTTTTTAATTTTTATGGCAACTGCTTCTATTTAACTTTCTTGATAGAAAACGACCAGCTGAGGTCAGTAAAATATCAGAATCACTTTAGCATTCTCTAGAATCCAGTCCATAGAAATTGTCTTCCACGAGCACCCGTAGACAATAATATTTTTTTCAAATCTTGTATTTTCAGTAATATGACCACTGAAGGCCCTGATTTTATATTTAAAACAGAGCTTTGGACTATACCATTTCCTGCTGAAAGGCAATATTTCTCTCCATGTGTTCCCATACCTGGCGTGTCACGCAGTTTGGTGCTTACTTTCCCTCCATGTTAAAGAACAGTAGATGTTTCAGCACCCAGGCTAATGTGCTGCATAGCAAAATACATATAAGGTCCCAAAGGCAAGACCGATTGCATTGCAAATGCTTGTTTTAAATGGCGTAAATCCGTTCAGTAGTTTACGAGAAATGCACACATAAAAAAATATTAGTATCTGGTGACCGCGGTGGATCTGTGAACCGTCCCGAGCATGAGCTTAACTCCAATTGGCTGCCAACACTTCAAACCAGGAAGTGTTGGCAGCCATTTTGTGACTCGGTTGAACTGAGTCACAAGAAAAACGGATTAAAAAATTATTAAAAATAAGAAAAGGGGGCATGGTAGAAACACCCTGACCCCCTAGGCCTAGGGCCAAAAAAAGCATTTTTTTTTTTTTAAATGTCGGCGGAATTCACGTACGGTACGGTCTCCCGCGCTTCATTTTTTTAAGCCCCTGGGACCTGGCCCACCCTAATTATTATGCGGGGGCCCCCCCAAGCCCTGGGGACCGCCACCTCCCCGTGGGCTTTAACCTTTTAAATAAAGTGTGGGGGGCTCCTGTCCCCCACACTGCCCCAGGGACTACCACCTCCCTGGGGCTATCGACAAGATGGGAGGGGGGCTGCGCGGCCCCCCTCCTGGAGCCCATAATGGCCCTGGGGACCGCCATCCCGCAGGGCCAGCTCCAGCAATGTCCTTGGGTGACCACCCCCGGGACATTTCAGTTTGCTATGGCAGGGCGGGAGCACGGCTCCCACCCTGCCATAACAAACACTGCTTTGCTTCATGGAAGCGAGAGCAGGAAACCTGCTCTCGCTTCCATGAAGCGACGCAGTATTGCTTTTGGGCAAAGGGAGCTGCAAGTTTGCAGCTCCCTTTGTCAAAAAGCAATGCCGGCTCCTGCAAGAGGTGGGGAGCCAGCAGGGACCGGAGGGGCATTGGGGCTCCTCCTGCGGTACCCAACAGTGAGTCCATGCCATGGGGATGTGGCCCCCGGGGCCAAAGGTGGCCCAGGGAAGGGGGACTACGGGGCCCCCTCCCATAAAATAAAAAACATATTTTTTTTAAAAAGAGGCAAAGCCCCGGGGAAGGGGGTCCCGGGGCCAAAAATGGCCTCAGGAGTGGGGCCACGAGGCCCCCCTCCAAAATGTTTTAATGAAAAAGGTAGGCCAGGCCCCGGAGGATGGGGTCCCCAGGGCCAAAAGTGGCCCAGGGAAGGGGGGGCCACGTGGCTCCCTCCCATAAAATAAAAAAAAGAGGCAAAGCCCCGGGGATGGGGTTCCCAGGCCAGAAATTGGCCTCGGGATAGGGTCCCAGGGCCCAAAAAGTATTAAGGGAAGGGAGGCCACACAGCCCCCCTTCCAAAAACAAGACAGAAAAGGGAAGTTGGTATCTCGCTGGAGGCCCCGCCCCCTCCCTGCACCACTTTGCAAACGCGCCTCCTGGCGCGTTCTGAGTTGGGGGATTAAGTCACCTTGAATCCTAAGGGTCCTTAGGGGCCAACTAGGCCACCAGGTACCTTCAGTAAGCCCCACACAGTGGGATTGCTGAGAGGTGGTCCGAGGCCAGGCCCCTTTTTACACCACTCTGCAAATGCGCCTCTTGGCGCACTGCTGGTGGGGCGATGAGGTCCTCTTGTGTCCTGAGGACCTCAGGACTAAAGTGGACTTCATCCCCCAAGCAGCATTGCCTGCTATGAGAACTTAGCAATCCTGGTGTGTGGGACTTACTGGAGGTAATAGGAGGGGTAGTTGGTCCCCAAGGATGTCCTTGGGGACCAACTACCCCTCCTGTTCCCTCCAGTAAGTCCCACACAGTGGGATTGCTAAGAGGTCTTCGGAGGCCACACACCCCTTTCTCTACCACTCTGCAAACAATCGTCCTGGCACACTACTGGTTGGAGGATGAAGTCCACTTTACTCCTGAGAAACTTTGGGGGCCAAGAAGCCCTCCTAGTACCTCCTGTAAGTCCTACGCAGCGGAATTCCTGAGCGCTGGTCGGAGGCCCAGCCCCCTTTCTCCACCACTCTGCAAATGCGACTACTAGTTAAAGAAGCATTTGCAATGTAATAGGTCTCGCATTTGTGAGAGTTAGAGCTACTGGCATTGTAAATGTAAAAGTTTTTTACTAATGGTTTTTTGGAGTGGGGTGGATGCACGTTGTGTGTAGTGAAATTATGTGGTATGTTGTGCCGTGAAATTATGTGGATATAAAGTATGTGGTATTTAGTGTATAGCAGTTATGTAGAGTGGGATTATGTGTTATCGAGAGTAATTATGTGGTATGGTAGTCTGTGTTGTAAAGTTTTAACCTCAGGTTTAGTCTTCCTCGTTTCCATAGAAGCAAAACTATAAATTCAATGAGACAAAAAAAAAGGAACCACTGAGGAGCACTTCTGGACCTATCAGAGGTACGAGCAGGGCCACTGGAATTATGCGACTGTTTGGCTGCACCAACTTAACCACAATTATACATTTTGCGCATTTGCCACATAATCAATCATCTACTGCATAATCTGCAGATTTGAACAAAAAAACCTTGTTTCTAGCTCAAACTGCTCAAACGTTACCAAAAATGAAGCGACATGGTTATAGCGTGGTGGAAGGTCCTTTGCAAACCTAGAATGGTCACCTCTTACTTATTGCTAAATGTGGGTGTTAAATTGGTACTAATGGTGTGCAAACCACTCTTGCTTGTTTCTGTGGCTCGCTTGCCTCTTTCTGCATTTTTCTTGCTTCTTTCTGTACCTTTCTTCAGTTTTCTGCACTTCTCTTGCCTCTTTCTGCACATCTCTTCTGCTTTCTGCACCTCCCTCCTTTCTTCACCTCTCTTGCCACTTTCTGCACCTCTGTTGCTTCTTTCTGCACTTCTCTTGCCTCTTTCTGCACCCTATTCCTTCTTTCTGCACCTTTCTTGCCTCTTTGTGCACCTCTCTTGCCTCTTTGTGCACTTATCTTGCCTCTTTCTGCACCTCTCTTGCTTCTTTCTGCACCCCTCTTCCCTCTTTCTGCACATCTGTTGCATGTTTCTGCAGCTCTCTTGCCTCTTTCTGTACTTCTCTTGCCTCTTTCTGCAACCCTCTTGCCTCTTTCTGCCCCTCTTTTGCTTCTTTCTGCACTTCTCTTGTCTCTTTCTGCACCACTCTCGCTTCTCTCCGCACTCTTGCCTCTTTCTGCAATTCTCTTTCCCCCTTCTGCACCTCTGTTGCTTCTTTCTGCACTTCTCTTGCTTCTTTCTGCAGCTCTCTTGCCTCTTTCTGTACCTCTCTTGCTTCTTTCTGCACCTCTCTTGCAAATTTCTGCACCTCTCTTGCAAATTTCTGCACGTCTCTTGCCTCTTTCTGTACCCATCTTGCCTCTTTCTGCACCTCTGTTTCTTGATTCTGCGCTTCTCTTGCTTCTTTCTGCACCTCTTATTTCTTTCTGCACCTCTCTTGCCTCTTTCAGTACCTCTTTTGCTTCCTTCTGCACTTCTCTTGCCTCTTTCTGCACCCCTCTTGCCTCCTCTGCACCTCTGTTGTTTATTTCTGCACTGCTCTTGCTTCTTTCTGCACCTCTCTTGCACATTTCTGCACCCCTCTTGCCTCCTTTTGCACCTCTGTTGGTTCTTTCTGCACTGCTCTTGCTTCTTTATGCACCTCTTTTGCCTGTTTCTGCAACTCTCTTGCCTTTTTCTGCATTCTCTTGTATCCTTCTGCACCTCTGTTGCTTCTTTCTGCACTTCTCTTGCCTCTTTCTGCACCCCTCTTGCCTCCTTCTGCACCTCTGTTGCTTCTTTCTGCACTACTCTTGCTTCTTTCTGCACCTCTTTTGCCTCTTTCTGCAACTCTCTAGCCTCTTTCTGCACTTCTCTTGCCTCCTTCTGTACCTCTGTTGCTTCTTTCTGCACTTATCTTGCCTCTTTATGCACCCCTCTTGCCTCTTTCTGCACCTCTGTTGGTTCTTTCTGCACTGCTCCTGCTTCTTTCTGTACCTCTCTTGCAAATGTCTGTACCCCTCTTGCCTCTTTCTGCATCCCTTTTCCCTCTTTCTATACCTCTCCTGTCTGTGTCTGCACCCGTTTCCTCTTTCTGCACCTCTTTTCCCTCTTTCTGCACCTCTCTTGCCTCTTTCTGCAACTCTGTTGCTTCTTTTGGCACTTCTCTTGCCTCTTTCTGCACCCCTCTAACCTCTTTCTGCACCTCTGTTGCTTCTTTTGGCACTTCTCTTGCCTCTTTTTGCAACTCTCTAGCCTCTTTCTGCACTTCTCTTGCCTCCTTCTGCACCTCTGTTGCTTCTTTCTGCACTTCTCTTGCTTCTTTCTGTACCTCTCTTGCAAATTTCTGCACCCCGCTTGCCTCCTTTTGCACCTCTGTTGGTTCTTTCTGCACTGCTCTTGCTTCTTTATGCACCTCTTTTGCCTGTTTCTGCAACTCTCTTGCTTCTTTCTGCACTTCTCTTGTCTCTTTCTGCACCCCTCTTGCCTCTTTCTGCACCTCTGTTGCTTCTTTCTGCACTTCTCTTGCTTCTTTCTGCACCTCTCTTGCTTCTTTCTGCACCCCTCTTGCCTCTTTCTGCACCCTTCTTCCCTCTTTCTGCACCTCTCTCGCCTGTTTCTGCAACTCTCTTGCCTCTTTCTGCAGTTCTGTTGCCTCCTTCTGCACCTCTCTTGCCTCTTTCTGCACCTCTCTTGCAAATTTCTGCACCTCTCTTGCAAATTTCTGCACCTCTCTTGACTCTTTCTGTACCCATCTTGCCTCTTTCTGCACCTCTGTTTCTTGATTCTGCGCTTCTCTTGCTTCTTTCTGCACCTCTTATTTCTTTCTGCACCCCTCTTGCCTCTTTCAGTACCTCTTTTGCTTCCTTCTGCACTTCTCTTGCCTCTTTCTGCACCCCTCTTGCCTCCTCTGCACCTCTGTTGTTTATTTCTGCACTGCTCTTGCTTCTTTCTGTACCTCTCTTGCACATTTCTGCACCCCTCTTGCCTCCTTTTGCACCTCTGTTGGTTCTTTCTGCACTGCTCTTGCTTCTTTATGCACCTCTTTTGCCTGTTTCTGCAACTCTCTTGCCTCTTTCTGCATTCTCTTGTATCCTTCTGCACCTCTGTTGCTTCTTTCTGCACTTCTCTTGCCTCTTTTTGCACCCCTCTTGCCTCCTTCTGCACCTCTGTTGCTTCTTTCTGCACTACTCTTGCTTCTTTCTGCACCTCTTTTGCCTCTTTCTGCAACTCTCTAGCCTCTTTCTGCACTTCTCTTGCCTCCTTCTGTACCTCTGTTGCTTCTTTCTGCACTTATCTTGCCTCTTTATGCACCCCTCTTGCCTCTTTCTGCACCTCTGTTGGTTCTTTCTGCACTGCTCCTGCTTCTTTCTGTACCTCTCTTGCAAATGTCTGTACCCCTCTTGCCTCTTTCTGCATCCCTTTTCCCTCTTTCTATACCTCTCCTGTCTGTGTCTGCACCCGTTTCCTCTTTCTGCACCTCTTTTCCCTCTTTCTGCACCTCTCTTGCCTCTTTCTGCAACTCTGTTGCTTCTTTTGGCACTTCTCTTGCCTCTTTCTGCACCCCTCTAACCTCTTTCTGCACCTCTGTTGCTTCTTTTGGCACTTCTCTTGCCTCTTTTTGCAACTCTCTAGCCTCTTTCTGCACTTCTCTTGCCTCCTTCTGCACCTCTGTTGCTTCTTTCTGCACTTCTCTTGCTTCTTTCTGTACCTCTCTTGCAAAATTCTGCACCCCGCTTGCCTCCTTTTGCACCTCTGTTGGTTCTTTCTGCACTGCTCTTGCTTCTTTATGCACCTCTTTTGCCTGTTTCTGCAACTCTCTTGCTTCTTTCTGCACTTCTCTTGTCTCTTTCTGCACCCCTCTTGCCTCTTTCTGCACCTCTGTTGCTTCTTTCTGCACTTCTCTTGCGTCTTTCTGCACCTCTCTTGCTTCTTTCTGCACCCCTCTTGCCTCTTTCTGCACCCTTCTTCCCTCTTTCTGCACCTCTCTCGCCTGTTTCTGCAACTCTCTTGCCTCTTTCTGCAGTTTTGTTGCCTCCTTCTGCACCTCTCTTGCCTCTTTCTGCACCCCTCTTGTCTTTTTCTGCACCTCTGTTTGTTCTTTCTGCACTGCTCTTGCTTCTTTCTGCACCTCTCTTGCAATTTTCTGTACCCCTCTTGCCTCTTTCTGCACCCCTCTTGCCTCCTTCTGCACCTCTGTTGCTTCTTTCTGCACTACTCTTGCTTCTTTCTGCCCCTCTTTTGCCTCTTTCTGCAACTCTCTAGCCTCTTTCTGCACTTCTCTTGCCTCCTTCTGCACCTCTGTTGCTTCTTTCTGCACTTATCTTGCCTCTTTCTGCACCCCTCTTGCCTCTTTCTGCACCTCTGTTGGTTCTTTCTGCACTGCTCCTGCTTCTTTCTGTACCTCTCTTGCAAATTTCTGTACCCCTCTTGCCTCTTTCTGCATCCCTTTTCCCTCTTTCTATACCTCTCTTGTCTGTGTCTTCACCCCTGTTCCCTCTTTCTGCACCTCTTTTCCCTCTTTCTGCACCTCTCTTGCCTCTTTCTGCACCCCTCTTGCCTCTTTCTGCACCCCTCTTCCCTCTTTCTGCACCTCTCTTGCCTCTTTCTGTACCTCTCTTGCCTCTTTCTGCACTTCTCTTGCCTCTTTCAGCAACTTGCTTGCTTCTTTCTGCACTTCCCTTGCTTCTTTCTGCATCTCTCTTGCTTCTTTCTGCACCCCTCTTCCTGCACCTCTGTTGTGTGTTTCTGCACCTCTCTTGCCTCTCTGCACTTCTCTTACCTCTTTCTGTACTTCCTTTGCGTCTTTCTGCACCCCTCTTGCTTCTTTCTGCACTACTCTTGCTTCTCTCTGCACTTCTTTTGCCTCTTTCTGCAACTCTCTAGCCTCTTTCTGCAGTTCTCTTGCCTCCTTCTACACCTCTGTTGCTTTTTTCTGCACTTCTCTTGCTTCTTTCTGCACCTCTGTTGCTTCTTTCTGCACTTCTCTTGCTTCTTTCTGCACCTCTTTTGCTTCTTTCTGCACCTCTCTTGCATCTTTCTGTACCCATCTTTCCTCTTTCTGTACCTCTTTTGCTTCTTTCTGCACTTCTCTTGCCTCTTTCTGCACCCCTCTTGCCTCCTCTGCACCTCTGTTGTTTCTTTCTGCACTGCTCTCGCTTCTTTCTGCACCTCTCTTGCAAATTTCTGCACCCCTCTTGCCTCCTTTTGCACCTCTGTTGGTTCTTTCTGCACTGCTCTTGCTTCTTTATGCACCTCTTGTGCCTGTTTCTGCAACTCTCTTGCCTCTTTCTGCATTCTCTTGTATCCTTCTGCACCTCTGTTGCTTCTTTCTGCACTTCTCTTGCCTCTTTCTGCACCCCTCTTCCCTCCTTCTGCAGCTCTGTTGCTTCTTTCTGCACTACTCTTGCTTCTTTCTGCACCTCTTTTGCCTCTTTCTGCAACTCTCTAGCCTCTTTCTGCACTTTTCTTGCCTCCTTCTGCACCTCTGTTGCTTCTTTCTGCACTTATCTTGCCTCTTTATGCACCCCTCTTGCCTCTTTCTGCACCTCTGTTGGTTCTTTCTGCACTGCTCCTGCTTCTTTCTGTACCTCTCTTGCAAATGTCTGTATCCCTCTTGCCTCTTTCTGCATCCCTTTTCCCTCTTTCTATACCTCTCCTGTCTGTGTCTGCACCCGTTTCCTCTTTCTGCACCTCTTTTCCCTCTTTCTGCACCTCTCTTGCTGCTTTCTGCAACTCTGTTGCTTCTTTTGGCACTTCTCTTGCCTCTTTCTGCATCCCTCTAACCTCTTTCTGCACCTCTCTTGCTTCTTTTGGCACTTCTCTTGCCTCTTTTTGCAACTCTCTAGCCTCTTTCTGCACTTCTCTTGCCTCCTTCTGCCCTCTGTTGCTTCTTTCTGCACTTCTCTTGCTTCTTTCTGTACCTCTCTTGCAAATTTCTGCACCCCTCTTGCCTCCTTTTGCACCTCTGTTGGTTCTTTCTGCACTGCTCTTGCTTCTTTATGCACCTCTTTTGCCTGTTTCTGCAACTCTCTTGCCTCTTTCTGCACTTCTCTTGTATCCTTCTGCACCTCTGTTGCTTCTTTCTGCACTTCTCTGGTCTCTTTCTGCACCCCTCTTGCCTCTTTCTGCACCTCTGTTGCTTCTTTCTGCACCTCTCTTGCTTCTTTCTGCACCCCTCTTGCCTCTTTCTGCACCCTTCTTCCCTCTTTCTGCACCTCTCTTGCCTGTTTCTGCAACTCTCTTGCCTCTTTCTGCAGTTCTGTTGCCTCCTTCTGCACCTCTCTTGCCTCTTTCTGCACCCCTCTTGTCTGTTTCTGCACCTCTGTTTGTTCTTTCTGCACTGCTCTTGCTTCTTTCTGCACCTCTCTTGCAATTTTCTGTACCCCTCTTGCCTCTTTCTGCACCCCTCTTGCCTCCTTCTGCACCTCTGTTGCTTCTTTCTGCACTACTCTTGCTTCTTTCTGCACCTCTTTTGCCTCTTTCTGCGACTCTCTAGCCTCTTTCTGCACTTCTCTTGCCTCCTTCTGCACCTCTGTTGCTTCTTTCTGCACTTATCTTGCCTCTTTCTGCACACCTCTTGCCTCTTTCTGCACCTCTGTTGGTTCTTTCTGCACTGCTCCTGCTTCTTTCTGTACCTCTCGCAAATGTCTGTACCCCTCTTGCCTATTTCTGCATCCCTTTTCCCTCTTTCTATACCTCTCTTGTCTATGTCTGCACCCCTGTTCCCTCTTTCTGCACCTCTTTTCCCTCTTTCTGCACCTCTCTTGCCTCTTTCTGCACCTCTCTTGCTTCTTTTGGCACTTCTCTTGCCTCTTTCTGCATCCCTCTAACCTCTTTCTGCACCTCTGTTGCTTCTTTTGGCACTTCTCTTGCCTCTTTTTGCAACTCTCTAGCCGCTTTCTGCACTTCTCTTGCCTCCTTCTGCACCTCTGTTGCTTCTTTCTGCACTTCTCTTGCTTCTTTCTGTACCCCTCTTGCCTCTTTCTGCACCCCTCTTCCCTCTTTATGCATCTCTCTTGCCTCTTTCTGTACCTCTCTTGCCTCTTTCTGCACTTCTCTTGCCTCTTTCAGCAACTCGCTTGCTTCTTTCTGCACTTCCCTTGCTTCTTTCTGTATCTCTCTTGCTTCTTTCTGCACCCCTCTTCCTGCACCTCTGTTGTGTGTTTCTGCACCTCTCTTGCCTCTCTGCACTTCTCTTACCTCTTTCTGTACTTCCTTTGCGTCTTTCTGCACCCCTCTTGCTTCTTTCTGCACTACTCTTGCTTCTCTCTGCACTTCTTTTGCCTCTTTCTGCAACTCTCTAGCCTCTTTCTGCAGTTCTCTTGCCTCCTTCTACACCTCTGTTGCTTTTTTCTGCACTTCTCTTGCTTCTTTCTGCACCTCTGTTGCTTCTTTCTGCACTTCTCTTGCTTCTTTCTGCACCTCTTTTGCTTCTTTCTTTACCTCTCTTGCAAATTTCTGCACCTCTCTTGCCTCTTTCTGCACCTCTCTTGCCTCTTTCTGTACCCATCTTTCCTCTTTCTGTACCTCTTTTGCTTCTTTCAGCACTTCTCGTGCCTCTTTCTGCACCCATCTTGCCTCTTTCTGCACCTCTGTTGGTTCTTTCTGCACTGCTCTTGCTTCTTTCTGTACCTCTCTTGCAAATTTCTGCACCCCTCTTGCCTCCTTTTGCACCTCTGTTGGTTCTTTCTGCACTGCTCTTGCTTCTTTATGCACCTCTTTTGCCTGTTTCTGCAACTCTCTTGCCTCTTTCTGCACTTCTCTGGTATCCTTCTGCACCTCTGTTGCTTCTTTCTGCACTTCTCTTGTCTCTTTCTGCACCCCTCTTGCCTCTTTCTGCACCTCTGTTGCTTCTTTCTGCACTTCTCTTGCTTCTTTCTGCACCTCTCTTGCTTCTTTCTGCACCCCTCTTGCTTCTTTCTGCACCCTTCTTCCCTCTTTCTGCACCTCTCTTGCCTGTTTCTGCAACTCTCTTGCCTCTTTCTGCAGTTCTGTTGCCTCCTTCTGCACCTCTCTTGCCTCTTTCTGCACCCCTCTTGTCTGTTTCTGCACCTCTGTTGCTTCTTTCTGCACTTGCTTCTTTCTGTACCTCTCTTGCAAATTTCTGCACCCCTCTTGCCTCTTTCTGCACTCTTCTCCCCACTATCTGCACTTCTCTTGCCTCTGTCTGCACCCCGGTTCCCTCTTTCTGCACCTTTTTTGCCTGTTTCTGCAACTCTCTTGCCTCTTTCTTTACTTCTCTTGCCTCTTTCTGCACCTCTGTTGCTTCTTTCTGCACTTCTCTTGCCTCTTTCTGCACCCCTCTTGCTTCTTTCTGCACGTCTCTTGCTTCTTTCTGCACCTCTCTTGCTTCTTTATGCACCCCTCTTGCCTCTTTCTGCACCCTTCTTCCCTCTTTCTGCACCTCTCTTGACTCTTTCTGCACCCCGTTCCCTTTTTCTGCAACTCTCTTGCCTGTTTCTGCAACTTTCTTGCCTCTTTCTGCAGTTCTGTTGCCTCCTTCTGCACCTCTGTTGCTTCATTCTGAACTTCTCTTGCCTCTTTCTGCACCCCTCTTGTCTGTTTCTGCACCTCTGTTGGTTCTTTCTGCACTTCTCTTGCTTCCTTCTGGACCTCTCTTGCAAATTTCTGCACCTCTCTTGCCTGTTTCTGCACCCCTATTGCCTCCTTCTGCACCTCTATTGGTTCTTTTTGCACTGCTCTTGCTTCTTTCTGCACCTCTGTTGCCTGTTTCTGCAACTCTCTTGCCTCTTTCTGCACTTCTCTTGCCTCCTTCTGCACCTGTTGCTTCTTTCTACACTTCTCTTGCCTTTTTCTGCACCTCTGTTGCTTCTTTCTGCACCTCTGTTGCTTCTTTCTGCACCTCTGTTGCTTTTTTCTGCACCTCTCTTGTCTCTTTCTGCACCCCTGTTCCCTTTTTCTGTACCTCTCTTTCCTCTTTCTGCACTTCTCTTGCCTCTTTCTGTAGTTCTCTTGCCTCCTTCTGCACCTCTATTGCTTCTTTCTGTACTTCTCTCGTATCTTTCTGTATTCAAATGGGAAGTGCAAGCTGTCAAGTTTAAAGGTCTGCGTGCTCTCGTTACTGAGGTATGTGTCTACTTGTACATGTATTCTCACATGCGTTATGCATCTGAAGATGATAGTTTAAAACGTTGGTAGCTTCTCCTGGAGGTGGCCAAATATTCTTAGTTCTGCTCTGTCATTCGGTTGCAGTGGCAGACATGTCTTATGTACATAGGTGTTATAGAGCCCCTCAGATATTCTATTGAATACCCATGTGCCCTGTATTATGAGCAGAAAGAATTGCATACACCTTTTTGTACACAAATGTACAGAGTATGTTGTTTGAAACACAGGTATTCAAGTATTTGTATGTTTATTTTTATGTAACATGTCACTAGGTAAAAGCAGAGACACGCATGCATACCTTCACAAACTTGGTCAGACTTACAACAGTGATATGCTTAGGATTGCTGTTTTATATTTGGTAGGCCTAACATTCTGAGCAGTCGATTAATAGTGAACCTTCTAACCCTGGGCAAAGCACTACGCTACGCTCGCGTAGTTTGCGAAGTTTGCGCTACTTCGCACTACGAGAATTGCACGTAGCACAGTGCAAACACGCATAGCATAGAGTAGTGCACCGGTCATTTTTTGTTTGCTCGCAGTCCTCAACGTCAAGTTGGCGACCCCGAGCAAGCAAAATGACATCCCGGCGAGACTTTTTCCTCGTTCGCGATCAGCAACATCAAGCTGCCGATCGCAAGCGTGGAAAATAAACCTCCCGGCGAGATTCTCAACGCGGGGAGGTCAGGTTTCTCATTGCGAGTGGTCGCGTATGCTCGCGACCGCTCGCGATGAGAAACTAGCAGTCCACGTTGAGAAAGCTGCCGCTCGAGTAAAAATCTACTCGAGCGGCAGTAAAAGACAGCTCGCACTGTGCAAGATGCCGTTTTCAATGATTGCACAGTGCGGATAAGCATCCGGCACTGTGCAATCATCGAGAACAGCGCACTACGCAGTTCGCGTAGTGCTACGCGTAGCTCGCGTAATGCGAAGTGCACTTTGCGTAGCTTCGCGTAGCGCTACTTCGCGAACTATACCCAGGGTTAGAACCTTCAAGAGAAAAGTTGTGTGTTTTACCACATCTTAGGAGAAGGATTAGTTTTTAGGCTACTTTGTATGAGTCTGTTGTAAGGTACAGTCGAAGTAGGCCTCTTTCTGCACCTCTGTTGGTTCTTTCTGCACATCCTTCCTTCTTTCTGCACCTTTCTTCCTCTTTCTGGACTTCTGTTGCCTCTTTCTGCATTTCTCTTGCTTCTTTCTGCACCTTTCTTCCTCTTTCTGCACCTCTCTTGCCTCTTTCTACACTTCTCGTGCTTCTTTCTATGACTTTCTTCTTCTTTCTGCACATGTCCTACCTATGTAGGCATAGTTAGAAATTAGCATTTAAAAAACCTTACAAATTCACTGAAAAAAACAGAGATTTCAGGGACATCATAGCTAGTATTAGCATTTTAAAAAACTGAGAAATTCACTGAAAAAACCAGAGGTTTCAGGGATGTTATAGTTAGGATTTAGCATTTAAAAAAACCTTAGAAATTCACTGAAAAAAACACAGGTTTCAGGGACGTTATAGTTAGGCTGACATTTTACTCGTGCAAAACCAGAGAATACGGCCTTTATAGTTACCTGAGCTAACTATATCTCGTGCCCCGCAATGCACTGCTGATGACGTCACATATTACATCACTCATGACATGGTCAGTGACATCACTGATGACATCATTGATGACATCTCAAATGACATCACTGATGACATCATCCACTTAATATCCGATGCACCTCCTCATGCCCTAATATCACCTTTCATACACCCACTATAAAATACAGACTACCTTTTTTGAAACAATCGACACACCAATACCATTTAGTATATACGCACTCACTAATTCATTTGTCTACACACATATGCACTCACTCACCCATACATTCACTCATACACGCAGTCACTCATCAATACAGCTACTGATATATGCACTCATACACCCATACAGACACTCACACACCGCCACTCACCCATAGACTTTCTCACACACATAGTCAGTCACCCAAAGAATAAATCAACTGTCATTTACTCACCTATACAGTTATACACACACCACCTCACCTATTCATACAGATGGTAACACACACTTACTCTCTTCTACAATCACTGAAACAAGCACATATAGCTACTCTCACTCTCACACTCACACATACAGTCACTTATATACTCTAACACTCACATATACTGCCTTTCACATATGCAGTTACTCCCCCATATACCACTGAGATATCCATACACTCACCAACAAAGCCATACACACACTCACTCACCAATACAGCCTTTCGCAGATGCACTAATGAACCCATACACCCTGTGAATCACCCACTCACACGTCCATGCAGGGAGTCATACCCACCCCCACCCACCAACTCAGATACTCAGGCACCCATACAGGTACTCAGACAACCAATCATTAACCCATATAAACACTCATGTAGCCACTCAACAACCCATGCAGCCACTTACACACCAACTGACAGACTGATACAGACATTCACACAGATTAGTCATTCACCCATGCATTCACTAAGACATGTTTAATCACTCACTTATACAGTCAGTCACGCACCCACTAAATCATCCATTCAGACACTCATACACCCACTCATTCTTCAATACACCTTGGCATATATATATATATATATATATAACATTCTTAAACTTTTTAGAAACACTCAGTCACTGGATAATGTCATCAGTGATGTCATCAGTGATGTCATTTGAAATGTCATCAGTGAAGGCATCAGTGATGTCACTGACCATGTCATAAGTGATGTAATATGTGACATCATCAGCAGTGCATTGCAGGAGCACGAGTTATAGTTAGCTCAGGTAACTATAACGGACACATTTCTCTGGTTTTGTACAAGTAAAATGTCAGCCTAACTATAACGTCCCTGAAACCTGTGATTTTTTCAGTGAAAAAAAAAAAAATATATATATATATATATATCCACATGAAAATCCAAGAGTGTCCAGTCACACCGGCACTACACAAGGACACAGACTCCACAGCAGTTGAAGTGGCAAGGTGTTTATTAATTAACCATCATTGTCCAAAGACGCGTTTCGGCCGCCAGACATGCGGCCTTGTTCACATAGTGCACTGCAAGTGAAGGTGATCTATATATACATGGTGAGTAAGCAGTAGTCTTTCTACAGTGGTATTCGTTCAGATAAGCACTTTACAACATGATGTGGCACTTTTACTGCAGTATCATTGCTTTACTGCAGTGTCATATTACTGTAATCTAAGTGCTGACCAATGACTGCATACTTGGTGCTATAATGATATGGAGGTTGAAGGCATCTGTAATGTCATTCTCCTAAAGGCTAGCGCTGGTGTGATAACTCGTGCTCGCTCTTGCCATTGCAAATATTACAGCGTTGGAAAATCCAAAGTAGCTGCGAGCTTGTGAGTATAAAATGTATCCTAAAACTTAGGATAAAGTATTTAATCAGTCGCGCAAGTAGCATAACTAAATTTGATTGACCATCAAATCGGCCAGCCCGTATTAAGTATTAAAATGCGGGGCTGAAGGGCGCAAGATCAGCAAAGAGATAGATTTTAAAAAATACCACGAGTGAATTGTAGTGCCTGTTAGTATTGTAGCTAGTACATGCTGTTGCTGTTACTCATAAGTGATTAAATTTGTGTGTGTGTTCTGTGAAAGGGAGGGAGGTGTTTGGAAATGTGAGTGAGCCCGTGAGTGCATCTGGTCACGCAAAAATGTACTAAACCCAATGGTTAATGTGACAACATCTGCACACGGGGTGTTATTTAAAACAAAAGACACAAAAATTGATAATCATTATAGTGCCTCTACAGTACATATACACATGGGTGTATGCCACCCTATAGATTTCTAGGGGGAACATTAGGTTAGGGAGGGAACAAAATTAGTAACATTGTATGGAGATTCAACTGCTGCAGTTGCATGAAACTATGATGGACATATTTAAGAAGTGTGGCAAAAACGCAAGGATTCCAAAAATACATGTAGCAAACCAATAACACAATAAATAGCTTACTGTTAGAAATATAAATATAAAGCCTGCAAATTGCTAAAATAAGCATATATGCGATTTCAACCTAGATATTGTGCAAATAAATAGTTTATAAGCAGATAGTCATGGCGAGAACATATTGTGCCATTGATACCCATTCTCTATCTAATAAATGGTTTGCTAAAGCACCTAGTGTGCCATAAATATTGTGGTGGAACTAAACATAGCAGAATCAGTGGGGCATTGGTAACAAATCTATGTGTCATCGATGTGTATGCATATAGCCTGTTCATACAGTAAGAAATCATAGGAAGTTATGCAAATCTTCACTCAAGTTTAACCCAGATGGGGCCTTGGTGTTGAACTCGATGATGTGTTTGCTCTCTAGCTGTCTAAGGAGTTTTTCCCGATTTCCACCCCTCACTAGCATAGGTATGCAATCAATGACCGAGTACTGTAAATGGGCCAAGTTGTTGCTGTGCTTGTCACTAAAGTGCCTTGCTACAGGGTAAGTAGAATCATTGTTAACTATGGCCCTAAGATGTTGTAAGATGCGCTGGTGCACCGGTAGCTTTGTGCTTCCAATGTACCATAGGTTACATGAACAGACAAGTAGGTAAACTGCAAACTCAGTTTTGCATGTGAGGCGATGCCTTATGATGAAGGGATGTTTCCTAAATACTGAATCTACCTGGGTGATGCTTCTGCCAAATTTGCAAGCCCTGCAACTGTTGCATTTTTTGAATCCCTTGATATCAGATAACCAGTTACTCTTGGAGATGATTTCTGGACTGTTTTTCACAAGGGCATCATGCATAGATGGTGCTCGTTTGTATGTGATGTCTGGTTGATTTGACACTACTGGGCCTAATATGGGATCAGATTTGATTATGCCCCAGTGCTTGTTTATCACTGCTCTGATGTTGCGGGCTTCAGTGTTATATGCCGTGATGAATCTGGTTGTGACTGTATGTAAAGGCTCTGGACTGGGGATACTAGTATTTGTGTCATCCACTCGGGTGTCTTTGAGTAGGTCTTCCCTTGGGATCTGATTGGCCCTGTTCATAGCTTTTTTGATGTTGGCTATGGAATAACCTCTTAGTTTGAAACGTTGGAATGACTCTTCCTGGCATATTGCTAGATCTGATGGTGAGCTACAGATCCTGCGTATGAGCAGCATTTCCCCATAGGGGATGCTGGCAATGAGATGCTTGGGATGAAAGCTGGCCGCGTGGAGTGTAGAGTTCCCTGCTGTAGGCTTTCTATGTAGTTTTGAGTAAATTTTTTGCTCTCTCACATATATTTCTACATCCAGAAACTCAACGGATGTCGCACTGATGGTGGCATTGAATTCTAAGTTCAAAGTATTAGAATTAATATCATCAATAAAGGACTTAGCGCTGGTCGCATCACCCTTCCAAATCACAAAGACATCATCTATATATCTTAGCCAAGTTATGACATTGTTGTTCCATGTTTCACATAACTGACCTCCAAGTGTCTCCTCCTCCCAGGCTCCCACATGTAGGCAAGCATAACTTGGCGAAAAGCAAGACCCCATAGCCACTCCCCTTAACTGTTGGTAGACTTTGTTGTTAAATAAGAAGTAATTATGGCATAGGCACCATTCAATGAGGAAGAGCAGAAGTTCGTTATGTTTGTAGCTATATATAGGGATGTTATATTCAGGAAATATAATTATGAAAAAACGTAGAAATGCACTGAAAAAGCCAAAGGTTAAAGGGACGTTATAGTTAGTCAAACATTTCACTTGTATAAAACCAGAGAAATTCAGCAGTTAAAGTTTTTTTTAAGGAATATGTCTCATTTCACAATTGTTAAGATTACATCTATAATGTTATACTTTACCACATTTATGAAAAAAGAACAAACTTTGTAGTCATCCCACCCCTTCCCACTTGGTTTTCAGAGAAGCCGCCCCCCCCTCGAGGTCCCTTATTTTTCAGACTCTATTTTCCGCACGGGAAATATTGCTAATATCTTTTTCCCTATATCTGAATCCTCTCTAATGTTTAGAGCACCTCTCTATTCAGATCTGGAGCCCACTGGATGTCGCTCTCCCACTGCAGTCTCAAAACTCACTATGGCCTCCCTCCATTTTGTCAGAGATTCTGCGTTTTCATCCACCCTGCACCCCCGTATCCGAATTTCCTCTGCTATCGCCCATTCTTTGACATCTTTGCCCATCTTTGCTTATTGGGACCCGTAGTGCCCATCCACACAGCGGCTACTTGTCTTTTTGCCAGTAGCAGGGCCAATTGTATGAATCTCCACTGCATTTTCCTGCCCTTGCATTGTTTCAATATCCCCAGCAAACATGTGGTAGGTTCTGGCCTTGGCGTCACGCTTCCTATACTCTGTAGTCTTTCAACTACTTGACTCCAATAAGTGTGGACCATTGGACAGTGCCAGGCTAAGTGTATGAAGGATGCCAGGGTAGCGTTGCATCTGGGCCGTGTGTCTGGTTTTGTTGGGTTTATGCGGTGTAGACAAACCGGTGTGGCGTATGTGCGGTGCAAGTAATTAAAGTGAATCAGTTTAAACCTCGTATTACATGAGGCCTTCTTCACCAGTGCACAGGCCGCCTTCCATCTTGTGTCTGCCATCGGCATACCTAAGTCCTCCTCCCAGTCTACTCCTGCTTGTGACTGTGTTCTGGGCATATCCATAATCATGGCTTTGTATAACTGAGATATCAAATGTCTTCCCCCTCCAAGCTCCAGTAGTGCCCTGAATAGGGCCAAAGAGTTGGGAGCTTCCGGGCATGTGGGCCAAATATCCCGGGCTCTGTTAGTGATGCTCGCATAAATAAGGAATTGCCCCCTCCCCATCCCAAAGTTTTTCTGTGCTGTCTCGAAAGTGATCAATGTGTCATTGGGGAATAGGTCTGATAATGTCGTGCATCCCCCATCCTTCCAACCAGTGACCTCCACCTCCGATGCTAGGTGCAGAAATGTTGGGAGGTCCCAGAACACAAACTCTCTTGCAAAGGGGCCATGCTTCAGGACCGCACTCACTGTTCTTTCCCACAGTATTGCTGTGTGTCTGATCAAATATTGATCCACTCTGTGTCCCCTCGTATCTCCATGAAGCAGTAGAGGTAGAGTTCTTTCTCTTGTGTTATCTACCAGGAGGTCTTTCTCCCAGTTATTCTCTTTGGTCAGCCAATGTGTTGCATGCTGTAGCTGCAATGCTATGTAATACATTTTCAAATTAGGTAGTGCCAACCCCCCTCTTCCATTGGTAGCTGCAGTATCTCTTGGCTTACTTTGTTCCTGCCACCCGCCCACACTAATTTTAATAGCAAGGAGTGCAGTCTTTTGAACACTGACTTAGGTAGTGTGTCTAGTGAATGCTGAAGTGCGTAAAGGCATCTCAGCAGGAACACCATTTTGGCCACCGCTATGTGCCCCAAGAGGGGTAAGGGGAGCGTGTTCCAGAAGAAGACTGAACGAGCCAACCCCTCAGTCTCCCGATCTATATTACATTGCTTCCGTTTTTATGTGGTGTGAGTGACCACAACCCCCAAGTATCTGAATTGATCTGTCTCCCATCGCAGGCGCATAGATGAGAGCTTAAAGCAGTCCTGACCCCACAGGGCACCCAGTGGGTAAATCAGGGATTTAATCATGTTAATTCGTAGACTGGAGACTTCCCTGAAGGCCTCAAAATATTGCAACAGGCATGGGAGTGAGACTTCTGGTGTCGTTAGATAAAATAAAGTGTCATCGGCATATAAGGAAAGCAGGTGTTCCCTGTCCCTGATCCGTATGCCAAAGCACCCCATGTCTCTCCAAATTCTGACGGCCAGGGGTTCCAGCGCCATAGCAAATAATAAAGGCAAAAATGGGCATCCCTGCCTGGTGCCCCTTTGAATCTCCAAGGGGTCCGAGATCACCCTCCCCTGTCGCACTCTGGCAGAGGGCTCAGAGTAAATCAGACCCAACCAGGACCGGAATCGGGGTCAAAATCCCACCCTCCCCAAAACCGCCTGGAGGAAGCACCAATTTTCGTGTCGAATGCCTTAGCTATATCAATGGATACCAAGGCGAGATCCTATTCACTACCCTCTACTTCATGGATGACGTGCATGAGCCGCCTAAGATTCATCGTGGCATTCCTGCTGGGTATAAACCCACATTGGTCAACGTGGATTAATCTGCCCATCTCCAGCCCCAGTCTTTGGGCCAAAGTCTTGCATGGAATTTTCATGTCTAGACTTATCATCTTGATTGGGCAGTAGGAGGCCGGGTCAGAAAGCTCTGCACTGGGCTTTGAGATCATTGTTATGATACCCTCACAAAAGGACGGGGGAGCATCTTTTTTCCAATGCCTCTGCGTACACTTCCTGTAGGCGGGGGACCACCACCGCTGAAAATGTTTGATAAAACTCAGCAGTGAACCCGTCACAGCCCAGCACTTTTCCGGATGGGGAGATTTAATAGCAGACTGTATCTCGTCCACTGTCAGTGGGCTGTCTAGAGTTTGTCTCCCTTCTTCACTCAATTGCTGGAGCTGCAAATCCCCTAAGTACTCATTTAATTGCTCCTGGGTAGGGTCTCCCGAGTTAGTATATGCCTGTTCGAGATGCCCCCTGAACACCTCCACTATATCACTCTCGGTATGCACCTCTCCTCCCCTGGGGTTCACGAGGTAGAGCACCTCCGTGCGGGGCAAATCCCGCCTAAGGATCCAAGCTAAGAGTCTTCCTGATTTATCTCCCTGCCGGTGTAGCAGTTGACGGTATGATGTTGGTGTGTATTTTTCTAACCTATCTCGTGCGTCCATAACTTGTCTCAGTAATTCCGTTTCCATGTTCAGAGTTGCTCTCCCTCTCCTACCTCCCCCTGCAGGGCAGCCAAGTCACTTTCCTTCCCTAGGAGTGTCTCCTGAAGGAAGCGTCGCACTCCACATGTGAGACTCACACACCTTCCCCTCAGGACCGTTTTGAGGGCTTCCCATTCCACTGCTTGTCTTCCCCCTGTGGTCCAATTTAAATCAATGTAATCCCCCAGGGCCTTTGCCATAGTCTCTTTTCCTACCTCGTCTTGTAATATCTCTGAGGGGAGTCTCCAGGAATAGAGGGCCCTGGGCCTCCTCCCCCATGGAACTCGCATGTGACAGGTGTGTGATCTGACAAGTATCTTGGCAAGTGCGTAATCTCTTGTATTTTCAGTGCTGTCTGATGTGGTGCTAAGATCCTATCTAGCCTACTATATGTTCCATGTGTGGCCGAGTGGCAAGAGTACTCCCATTTCCCTGGGTGTGTGTCCCACCAAACATCTCCAAACCCCAGCTGTGCCATCACTTCCGCCAAGCTAGCCATCATTCTTGGTTTAGTCAATTGTCGGGGAGGGTGGCAGTCCAATCCTCCGTCGATCACACAGTTAAAGTCTCCCACCCAAAAGGCATCTACCCCCACTACTGGGGACAGTAAATCTCTCAATGTGGCATAGACAACCGGGTCATCCAACTTAGGACCATAAGAATTCAGGATTGCTATCTCCTGTCCGTCTAACGTGCCCTGCACTAGTATGTATCTACCCTCGAAGTCTGCCTCCATATATTTCAGTGCAAAGGGAACTCCCAGGGCCACCCATATCGAGGCCCCCCTTGAAAAGGATGAGTGAGTGGCATGATATGTCTGACCTCTCCATTTTTTCCCGAGTTTTACAGATTCCGTGTCTGTCCAGTGTGTCTCCTGGAGACACGCTATACTAATGTTATATCATTTGAGGAGTGACAGGACCTATACTGCTTTTTTGCAGTGCCAAGCCCCCGTACGTTCCAAGTAGTAAGTTTATATTTGTTCGGGATTTCCATTTTGGTTCATGGCCTGACCTCCCTCCCCCGCACAATCCCGGGCTAAGTGATGGCTACTTCCCTTCAATACCCAGCCAAAAACCAACTGGGTGTACCTAAATAACATCGAACACCCGCGTTCCCTCCCTCCCACGGACAACCATAGTAACAATATCCGTCTACGGAGGTCCACCCACTGCTGTGTGAAGACTGACACAACGTCCCTGCTGGCCCAACATGAATCAACAATAAACAAGGAATAACACCTCCTAACAGGCTCTTCCCCGCATGTTCCCCCCCAAACCACTGTTTCTTCTGCACCACTTTGTGAGTAATATCAGTGGGTGCATAACCCCCCTACATTGCGGCATAGATGGGCCCTCCCATATCCCTTCGATCCCCAATACCATAGAGCAAACGTAGATAGGCTGTAATTCAACCAGACTATGTCTCATTTTGCAAGGACCCCCCTCACCATCCAGTTGCGACTTGTTTCTATGCCAATTTGTTATGCAGTTGTCAGTCCTCGCTGCCTCCCCCTCCATCCATGTCCGTGTCTGGAATCATTTCGGCAGTAGGGCTTGGCGCCCTCGAGGCTGGGTCCACACTGGATTTTTCTGCTGTAGTTGCACCTGGGGACCCCGACAGTTGCATTGTTCTGTCCTCTGCAATGTGAATTCTCTTGATAGTCTCAGAAGGTCTGTTCACCGGTCTGGGACTGGCCACCCCTTTCATTGAGGATCTCTTAGGGCGTGTGCCCCATGTTCCTCGGCCAGCGGGTCCCCCCTCCGGTGAGCTCCCGGGGTCCCTGACCTCGAGCCAATCCCAGACCTCCTCCGGCTATTCAAAGAATTGAGCTTTATTTTTGCATACAGTATGTTCAATTTCGCATGGTATAATAGCATATACTGGAGTCCCAGCACTCTGAGTTTTTGCTTAATGGGCAAGCAGGATTTGCGTTGCTCTTAGACTAGTTTTGAGTAGTTTGGATATCTGTGGATGCAGCTCTTTTCAAACCGCGGTCGTTCCTGCTCCCGTGCCACCCACAAGATGCAGTCCCTGTCCCTGTAGTTAAGGATTTTGGCAATGATCGCCCTCGGGGGCCCTCTGGTGGCGGGGGTGGAACCAGGGCCCTGTGCGCTCTTTCAACAATAAACACGGCTGAGAGGCCAATCGACTTCAGAACCCTCCGGATCCAATCCTCCAGGAACTGCTCGGTGGACCGGCCCTCTGCCTTTTCAGGAAATCGCAGCACTATTACTGCTATTACTGCTGGCCCTCCGCATCCTCCGCCCTCCTGCCCATTTAGCTATTGTGGTAGACATTGTGGTCACCTGCCTCTTCAGAGTGGTGACCTCCCCCTGGAGCACCTCAATGTTAGATTCACTTTGTCGGAGACTTTGCATAAGTCTGCCCTCAGAAGGTTCACATCAATGGAGACTGTTTCTATCTGGCATTCTAGTGCTGTGCGTGATTCTTGTATGGCTGCCAGAAGTTCCGCACTGGATGGCTCTGAAGCCCGGGGCTCTCTCGATCCCCCCTTGTCCACAGGGCCTGTCTGACTTGTCAGTCTATGCAGGGACTGTCTGGGGTGGAATATTGCATGATGGCATTGTTCCCCTAGGACCAAGCTGCTCTGTCTTTGCCCATGGTGGGACTCCGGCCTGTCCTCCCTTTGTGCACGGGTGACTCCGGTGCCCCCCTCCGGTAGCGGGCAGCGGGATCTCCTCGATCTCACAATTCTAGCAGCCCCCTGTTTCATTTTTCCCGTTAGGGCCACCTCTGTCACCAGTTCTTCGTGGCCAGTTCCCTTCGTCAGTTTTTAAACCAGCCCCCCCTGTTGTGGCCCATTATTCCTGAGTTATGGGTTAACACTGTGCTCTCTTTCTGTGTCAGGACTCACGCTCTCTCTTTTTTTTTGTTTTGTCTCTCTTCTGTTTTAAAAAAAATTTCAATGCTCCTGTCCTCCAGGCCTCTCTGTATTGGCCCCCAATGGTGATCTGTGGGATTTCCAGGGATGTATTGGCAGGGCCAGCCGGGAGTTTCAATTGGATTCCTGCTGAGGCCCTCTCTCCTTCCTCTCTCGCTGCCCCAGAAACTTAGTAGGAGCAGGGGGGGTCTTCCTGCCGTGCTTACTGGTTTTTCCCCCCTGCTCCGGTGACCCGGCCTCATCGTCTTTACTGGCATGGTCCGCTCTGGTTGCTGCTGCCCGCTGCATCTCCGCTGTCTGCTTACTGCAGCACAGCTGCCGCTTCCGATGATGCCACTCTCCGGCCAGCTGCTTCTCTGCCGCCACCAGCTCTGGCCTTCACCAGGCCACACCTCCCATCCTCTGTCTTCAGCGGGCCTTAGTTGCTGGCCACAACACAATCCACCGGAGAGAGCCCCAGCACATCTGCGCAGGATCGATGAGGGAGAGGTCGCTCCCCGCAGTACCTCTTCCCCACTGCTTCACTGTTCCCTGGTATGCAGGCTCCGTTGTTGCAAGGACCGCCCGTCTGTGGGTGATCAGAGTGTTGTAGGCCTCTGATTGTGCATTGGGCCGAGGAATTCCGCAGGCCCCAATTCCTCTCAACGCTGCAGACCCCCTAGCTCAGTCCCCTGGGGTCCCTTATGGAGCTCCCACCTGCCGCATTGGTTTGTGGAGGTCAGGAGCTATTTGTGAGACAGGATTTTGCAGGATGTCAGGGGTTTTAGGGACCCGGTCGGGGAAGAGCTCAGGAGCTCATGTCTTCTCGGCCATGTTGCCAGGCCATGCCCCAATCCAGCAGTTATAGTTAGCTGAGCTAACTATAACTTATGTCCCCGCAATGCACTGCTTATGACCTCACATATTACATCACTCATGACTTGGTCAGTGACATCACTGATGATACCACTGATGACATCTCAAATGATATCACTGATGACATCTCAAATGACATCACTGATGACATCATCCAGTGATTAGGAGTGTTTCCTAAAAGTTACGGAGCGTTAAATATATATACTAAGGTAAGTGGCTATGGGTGAGTGAGTTGGTGTATAAGTGGTGCATAGAAGAGTGAGTAGGTATGTGAGAGACTGTATGCATGAGTGAGTGGGTGTGTGAGATTTTGTATGGGTGAGTGAGTAGATGCGTCAGTATGTGAATGAGTGAGTGGGTGTGTAAGTGGCTGTGAGAAACTGTCTGTTGCAGTACCACCCCCCACTCTTTGCCTGGTTTTTGATACAACTTTGACTGAGGTGTACTGGGTCCCTGCTTACCAGGTTCCCAGTACCAGTGTTCTTTCCCTAAAAATGTACCACAGTTGGTACAACTTCAGTTACCTCCCTAAGCCCCTAGTAAATGGTACTCCTGGTACCTAGGGCATGAGTACTGAAGAGGGCCTTCTGGGGCTGCAGCACTAATTGTGCCACCCCAGGGACCCCTCACCAAGGCTATGCACTCTGCCATTGCAGGCTGTATTTCTTGGTGCAGAGAAATTCGAAGAGTCAACATGGCACACAACCCTGTGTGCCATGCCACCCATACACTGCATAAGATATAGGTAAGTCACCCCTACTACAGGCTTACTGCAGGCCTTTAGCCCTAAGGCAGGGTGCACTATATCCTATGTGAGATGTTGTAAGTGAACAGGGAAGCCATAAAGAGTACATGGGCGGCTACTTGTCAACACAAGTTTCCTAGCTTCACTGATTTCTATGGTGTTTTGTACCAAACATCTTGTCTTAATGAATCCTCACTGATGCCAGCGTTGGATTTATTAATAAATTCACACAGAAGACCTATTTACAGGGCCCCGAGAAAACACTACCAACCACTGGTGTTCACCAGTCTGCAACCACTAGACATGTTTCTGACCTCATGGGGTGAGAGCCAGCGCTCTCAGAGGACAGAGACAAAGTCTGCTCTGGGCGAAGGTGCTTCACAACCTCCTCCAGGACAGGATGGCCTTCCTGGACGAGAAGCTTCAAAGGACGATGCAGCCTTTGAAATCCAACCCAGGAACCTACAGATACTGGGGGAAGCCAAACCTCCTTTCCTGCTCCATTGTTGGCAGGAGGAAAGGTGGGAAAATTACTGAGGCAGGCCCACATCTAGCCTACACTGCCCCTAGGGCGGTGCAGGTGATGTGAACCCCTCTCCTGAAACTCCAACATCTTGGAATCATGGAGAAACAACCTAATCATTTTAGTACTCACATAGTTAAAATTCATGGAATCCCCAAAGTCATTGTCTCTGATCGAGACACAGTTCTTTTCCCATTTTTGGAAGGCCTTTCTGGGAGGTTTAGGGATTGAGGCCAGATATTCCACCAGTTACCACCCCGAGACAGATGGGCAGATGGAGAGGGTTAACCAGAAATTAGAGCAGTACCTAAGGTTGTTCCTTTTGAAGCAAGATGGGGATTGGCCAGATTATCTTTGGGCGGCAGAGTTTGCACACAACAATGCTAGAAATGTCTCCACAGGTTATTCTCCATTTTACCTAAACTATGGCAGACACCCAAATTCCACAGTAAGACAAACTGAAATTTCAGTCCAAGCAGTTAAGGATTTAGTAACGCACTTGAAACAAGTTCATCAAAATGCGTCACAAAACTTAGAGCAGGCTAAAAAGAAGTATAAGATCTATGCAGATAAGAAGAGAAGAGAAGGTCCCAGTTTAGAAGAAAGAGATAGTGTGCTGTTAAGTACTAAGAACCTGAGGCTCAAAGGGAACAGAAAGTTTCAACCTAGGTTTAGAGGGCCTTACTTAATTGAGAAGAAAGTAAATCAAGTTACCTATCGTTTAAAACTGCCTACCAAGCTGAAGATCCATCCAGTCTTCCATGTTTCTTTATTAAAGAAGGCATCGCCAGAGTTACGGAAAAATTCACCCCCAAAGCCTATTCAATTAGAATCTGGAGTAGAATTTGAAGTAAAAGAAATCTTAGACTCCAAAAAGGTTAAAGGAAAATTGTATTATTTGGTGGACTGGAAAGGTTACGGTCCAGAAGAACAATCTTGGGAGAGCGAGTCAGATGTTCATGCCCCCAGGTTGGTGAAATCTTTCCATCAAAGATTTCCTATGAAACCAAGAGTGGAAGGACCTCCTTTGTTGGGGGTACTGTCAGACCTCTGGGCCAACTAACACACGCAGTGTGTGCATTAAGAACTAAAAGAAACTGGATTGAAAGGAGAAATCACCCCATGAGCAACCATTGGAAAATGCTATGTTGCGAGCGGAATTCCAAGATGGCCGCCGATTCAAGAGATGCTTTGGCGGTCTAGTTTATTTCCCCACAGGTGCCTGAATCTAAGGTGAGGCGCGCGCTCAATAACGAATGCGCACTTCACCAGAGATATTCCCAGAAGTGGTACCTTAGAGTTTAGCGCTCTGTATAATTCTTGCTCCTTGACTAAAACCGCGCCCGGTTTTCTCCCGGTTTCAACGTCAGTGGATCCCTCGTCGGAAGATTGTTCCCTTGCCTTGTCGTGCAGTTCCCAGTGACCGACATCCGAAGTAAGGGGCGTGTGGAGGCGTTCCTTCACAAGACGCTCCTCCTTACAGCAATTCCTAACAGGCTTCTCGTCTGTTAACCTGTTAACCGCTGTTCCCAGTCACCTGAAATCCACAAGAGAAGAGAAGATAAGTGGTTGCACATTTCTTACTGAAACAAATTACGAACTTGAAAACAAGAAAAGAAAGAATTATAAGTTGAGCTGTTAAGAAAAGAAAAACTTACCTTGTTGAATTATCGCCAATGCTGTAAATAAGAAGAAGAGAGAAAGTTAAATATCAACTAGTAGGAAGGCTTGTACAGATAAGGATTAAATAGTTATATAGTTTTTTCCACTAGAAGAATAATAAAGAGAAGAGTGTAAAAGACAGTCTCTACAGGAAGATAGGTAAGACACTAGAATTACATTAGATAGTTATAGAAAAGACTGGATAGAAAACATAGTAATAATATTCTTGTTTGATAGATTAAAACTTCCAGAGTACTGTTACCACAATACAAGAAAAGAAAAGGAGAAGAGAAGCTAGATATCTGGAACATTGGGTATGTGGTTGAGTTAAGATTGATAATTAGAATTAGTTTAGAGTAGAGTAGGAAGTACATTAATATCTCTCTTTAGTGTTATCAGGACTTCTCGGATTCTGAGTCTGCGGGTCGGACGAAAGACAAGAGAAGCTGAAAGAACAGTTCCAGAACCAGTCTCTTCTGTTCTTTGTTATTTTATCCACTCCCCCTTCCCCTTGGGGTCTTTTAGAGTCTAGATCATTATCAGAATCTGGAGCATCCTAGAGAGGGAGTTGGGAACTAGCATCTTCTGTTCCTGTGCAAGTCCGTGGTAAGAACTTACTCTTAGTCTTGACACTTAGCACAGCACAGTATCAGTTACCGAGAGGTATCATTATCTCCGCACAGACACGGGCACTTTGACTTGACATCATTAGACTCATTTTATATGATGAATTACTGCACTATGCATTCAGTGTGACGAATTATACTTTTAATCTTTGACAATTTGCATGGCTCCTACCAGCAGTTTGATAGGTGCAGCTGCAACATCAGGTGCGATTCTGGCTTGTTCCCACATTCCCTGTGTTTAAATATGGACACGATTCCGCGGATGCAGCGCATGCCTCTGGGCAGCAACCTAGCCACAACACACGCAATTCCAGCGTTTGAAATTTTGGCTACTCACCGCGTGCATTTTCGACATCTTCACATTTGACAAAAAAGGATTATCCTTGCTTTACATCTCTATTCCGGGGTACAAGCTCCACCAAAGCGCCACATTTGCAACTATTCATTTGCCCAAACATTATAACCACATGGTTTATATATCACGGGGTCATCCTTGCATTGTTCATTTAACCAGTCTATTGTCTATGTCTGTTATCGTTTTGGTTTCCCGCTGTGCGCCTAGTCATCGGCTGGTGACTGGGTAATTTCACTGCATGTCGTAATTACCATGCTATTTTGACAAGTCATGATAAACATAGTAAAGTCACTATATGAGTATATAAACCTGGTTGGTTTACACAGAGCGCTATGTGATCAAGACCGCAGGCTTGCAGTCGAAACGCGTCATTGTGACATGTTAATGCAATAAACTTCTTTTTGCATCTTCAATTGGAGTCTGTGCCCGTGTTTAACCCAGCGTGGTCTTTTTGTGGGATCCTGGTTTCATATATATATAGATAGATAGTAATATGTGACATCATCAGCAGTGCATTGCAGGGGCGCGAGTTATAGTTAGCTCAGGTAACCATAACGGCCGCATTTCTCTGGTTTTGTACAAGTAAAATGTCAGCCTAACTATAACGTCCCTGAAACCTGTGATTTTTTCAGTGAAAAAAAAAGAATATATATATATATATGGATGTTATATTCAGGCAATATAATTATGAAAAAACATAGAAATGCACTGAAAAAGCCAAAGGTTAAAGGGACGTTATAGTTAGGCAAACATTTCACTTGTACAAAACCAGAGAAATTCAGCAATTAAAGTTTTTTTAAGGAATATGTCTCATTTCACAATTGTTAAGATTACATCTATAATGTTATACTTTACAACATTTATGAAAAAAGAACAAACTTTGTAGTCATCCCACCCCTTCCCACTTGGTTTTCAGAGAAGCCGCCCCCCTCGAGGTCCCTTATTTTTCAGGCTCTATTTTCCGCACGGGAAATATTGCTAATATCTTTTTCCCTATATCTGAATCCTCTCTAATGTTTAGAGCACCTCTCTATTCAGATCTGGAGCCCACTGGATCTCGCTCTCCCACTGCAGTCTCAAAACTCACTATGGCCTCCCTCCATTTTTTCAGAGATTCTGCATTTTCATCCACCCTGCACCCCCGTATCCGAATTTCCTCTGCTATCGCCCATTCTTTGACATCTTTGCCCATCTTTGCTTATTGGGACCCGTAGTGCCCATCTACACAGCGGCTACTCGTCTTTTTGCCAGTAGCAGGGCCAATTGTATGAATCTCCACTGCATTTTCCTGCCCTTGCATTGTTTCAATATCCCCAGCAAACATGTGGTAGGTTCTGGCCTTGGCGTCACGCTTCCTATACTCTGTAGTCTTTCAACTACTTGACTCCAATAAGTGTGGACCATTGGACAGTGCCAGGCTAAGTGTATGAAGGATGCCAGGGTAGCGTTGCATCTGGGCCATGTGTCTGGTTTTGTTGGGTTTATGCGGTGTAGACAAACCGGTGTGGCGTATGTGCGGTGCAAGTAATTAAAGTGAATCAGTTTAAACCTCGTATTACATGAGGCCTTCTTCACCAGTGCACAGGCCGCCTTCCATCTTGTGTCTGCCATCGGCATACCTAAGTCCTCCTCCCAGTCTACTCCTGCTTGTGACTGTGTTCTGGGCATATCCATAATCATGGCTTTGTATAACTGAGATATCAAATGTCTTCCCCCTCCAAGCTCCAGTAGTGCCCTGAATAGGGCCAAAGAGTTGGGAGCTTCCGGGCATGTGGGCCAAATATCCCGGGCTCTGTTAGTGATGCTCGCATAAATAAGGAATTGCCCCCTCCCCATCCCAAAGTTTTTCTGTGCTGTCTCGAAAGTGATCAATGTGTCATTGGGGAATAGGTCTGATAATGTCGTGCATCCCCCATCCTTCCAACCAGTGACCTCCACCTCCGATGCTAGGTGCAGAAATGTTGGGAGGTCCCAGAACACAAACTCTCTTGCAAAGGGGCCATGCTTCAGGACCGCACTCACTGTTCTTTCCCACAGTATTGCTGTGTGTCTGATCAAATATTGATCCACTCTGTGTCCCCTCGTATCTCCATGAAGCAGTAGAGGTAGAGTTCTTTCTCTTGTGTTATCTACCAGGAGGTCTTTCTCCCAGTTATTCTCTTTGGTCAGCCAATGTGTTTCATGCTGTAGCTGCAATGCTATGTAATACATTTTCAAATTAGGTAGTGCCAACCCCCCTCTTCCATTGGTAGCTTCAGTATCTCTTGGCTTACTTTGTTCCTGCCACCCGCCCACACTAATTTTAATAGCAAGGAGTGCAGTCTTTTGAACACTGACTTAGGTAGTGTGTCTAGTGAATGCTGAAGTGCGTAAAGGCATCTCAGCAGGAACACCATTTTGGCCACCGCTATGTGCCCCAAGAGGGGTAAGGGGAGCGTGTTCCAGAAGAAGACTGAACGAGCCAACCCCTCAGTCTCCCGATCTATATTACATTGCTTCCGTTTTTATGTGGTGTGAGTGACCACAACCCCCAAGTATCTGAATTGATCTGTCTCCCATCGCAGGCGCATAGATGAGAGCTTAAAGCAGTCCTGACCCCACAGGGCACCCAGTGGGTAAATCAGGGATTTAATCATGTTAATTCGTAGACTGGAGACTTCCCTGAAGGCCTCAAAATATTGCAACAGGCATGGGAGTGAGACTTCTGGTGTCGTTAGATAAAATAAAGTGTCATCGGCATATAAGGAAAGCAGGTGTTCCCTGTCCCTGATCCGTATGCCAAAGCACCCCATGTCTCTCCAAATTCTGACGGCCAGGGGTTCCAGCGCCATAGCAAATAATAAAGGCGAAAATGGGCATCCCTGCCTGGTGCCCCTTTGAATCTCCAAGGGGTCCGAGATCACCCTCCCCTGTCGCACTCTGGCAGAGGGCTCAGAGTAAATCAGACCCACCCAGGACCGGAATCGGGGTCAAAATCCCACCCTCCCCAAAACCGCCTGGAGGAAGCGCCAATTTTCGTGTCGAATGCCTTAGCTATATCAATGGATACCAAGGCGAGATCCTATTCACTACCCTCTACTTCATGGATGACGTGCATGAGCCGCCTAAGATTCATCGTGGCATTCCTGCTGGGTATAAACCCACATTGGTCAACGTGGATTAATCTGCCCATCTCCAGCCCCAGTCTTTGGGCCAAAGTCTTGCATGGAATTTTCATGTCTAGACTTATCATCTTGATTGGACAGTAGGAGGCCGGGTCAGAAAGCTCTGCACTGGGCTTTGAGATCATTGTTATGATACCCTCACAAAAGGACGGGGGAGCATCTTTTTTTCCAATGCCTCTGCGTACACTTCCTGTAGGCGGGGGACCACCACCGCTGAAAATGTTTGATAAAACTCAGCAGTGAACCCGTCACAGCCCAGCACTTTTCCGGATGGGGAGATTTAATAGCAGACTGTATCTCGTCCACTGTCAGTGGGCTGTCTAGAGTTTGTCTCCCTTCTTCACTCAATTTGCTGGAGCTGCAAATCCCCTAAGTACTCATTTAATTGCTCCTGGGTAGGGTCTCCCGAGTTAGTATATGCCTGTTCGAGATGCCCCCTGAACACCTCCACTATATCACTCTCGGTATGCGCCTCTCCTCCCCTGGGGTTCACGAGGTAGAGCACCTCCGTGCGGGGCAAATCCCGCCTAAGGATCCAAGCTAAGAGTCTTCCTGATTTATCTCCCTGCCGGTGTAGCAGTTGACGGTATGATGTTGGTGTGTATTTTTCTAACCTATCTCGTGCGTCCATAACTTGTCTCAGTAATTCCGTTTCCATGTTCAGAGTTGCTCTCCCTCTCCTACCTCCCCTGCAGGGCAGCCAAGTCACTTTCCTTCCCTAGGAGTGTCTCCTGAAGGAAGCGTCGCACTCCACATGTGAGACTCACACACCTTCCCCTCAGGACCGTTTTGAGGGCTTCCCATTCCACTGCTTGGCTTCCCCCTGTGGTCCAATTTAAATCAATGTAATCCCCCAGGGCCTTTGCCATAGTCTCTTTTCCTACCTCGTCTTGTAATATCTCTGAGGGGAGTCTCCAGGAATAGAGGGCCTGGGGCCTCCTCCCCCATGGAACTCGCATGTCACAGGTGTGTGATCTGACAAGTATCTTGGCAAGTGCGTAATCTCTTGTATTTTCAGTGCTGTCTGATGTGGTGCTAAGATCCTATCTAGCCTACTATATGTTCCATGTGTGGCCGAGTGGCAAGAGTACTCCCATTTCCCTGGGTGTGTGTCCCGCCAAACATCTCCAAACCCCAGCTGTGCCATCACTTCCGCCAAGCTAGCCATCATTCTTGGTTTAGTCAATTGTCGGGAGGGTGGCAGTCCAATCCTCCGTCGATCACACAGTTAAAGTCTCCCACCCAAAAGGCATCTACCCCCACTACTGGGGACAGTAAATCTCTCAATGTGGCATAGACAACCGGGTCATCCAACTTAGGACCATAAGAATTCAGGATTGCTATCTCCTGTCCGTCTAACGTGCCCTGCACTAGTATGTATCTACCCTCGAAGTCTGCCTCCATATATTTCAGTGCAAAGGGAACTCCCAGGGCCACCCATATCGAGGCCCCCTTGAAAAGGATGAGTGAGTGGCATGATATGTCTGACCTCTCCATTTTTTCCCGAGTTTTACAGATTCCGCGTCTGTCCAGTGTGTCTCCTGGAGACACGCTATACTAATGTTATATCATTGGAGGAGTGACAGGACCTATACTGCTTTTTTGCCGTGCCAAGCCCCCGTACGTTCCAAGTAGTAAGTTTATATTTGTTCGGGATTTCCATTTTGGTTCATGGCCTGACCTCCCTCCCCCGCACAATCCCGGGCAAAGTGATGGCTACTTCCCTTCAATACCCAGCCAAAAACCAACTGGGTGTACCTAAATAACATCGAACACCCGCGTTCCCTCCCTCCCACGGACAACCATAGTAACAATATCCGTCTACGGAGGTCCACCCACTGCTGTGTGAAGACTGACACAACGTCCCTGCTGGCCCAACATGAATCAACAATAAACAAGGAATAACACCTCCTAACAGGCTCTTCCCCGCATGTTCCCCCCAAACCACTGTTTCTTCTGCACCACTTTGTGAGTAATATCAGTGGGTGCATAACCCCCTACATTGCGGCATAGATGGGCCCTCCCATATCCCTTCGATCCCCAATACCATAGAGCAAACGTAGATAGGCTGTAATTCAACCAGACTATGTCTCATTTTGCAAGGACCCCCTCACCATCCAGTTGCGACTTGTTTCTATGCCAATTTGTTATGCAGTTGTCAGTCCTCGCTGCCTCCCCCTCCATCCATGTCCGTGTCTGGAATCATTTCGGCAGTAGGGCTTGGCGCCCTCGAGGCTGGGTCCACACTGGATTTTTCTGCTGTAGTTGCACCTGGGGACCCCGACAGTTGCATTGTTCTGTCCTCTGCAATGTGAATTCTCTTGATAGTCTCAGAAGGTCTGTTCACCGGTCTGGGACTGGCCACCCCTTTCATTGAGGATCTCTTAGGGCGTGTGCCCCATGTTCCTCGGCCAGCGGGTCCCCCCTCCGGTGAGCTCCCGGGGTCCCTGACCTCGAGCCAATCCCAGACCTCCTCCGGCTATTCAAAGAATTGAGCTTTATTTTTGCATACAGTATGTTCAATTTCGCATGGTATAATAGCATATACTGGAGTCCCAGCACTCTGAGTTTTTGCTTAATGGGCAAGCAGGATTTGCGTTGCTCTTAGACTAGTTTTGAGTAGTTTGGATATCTGTGGATGCAGCTCTTTTCAAACCGCGGTCGTTCCTGCTCCCGTGCCACCCACAAGATGCAGTCCCTGTCCCTGTAGTTAAGGATTTTGGCAATGATCGCCCTCGGGGGCCCTCTGGTGGCGGGGGTGGAACCAGGGCCCTGTGCGCTCTTTCAACAATAAACACGGCTGAGAGGCCAATCGACTTCAGAACCCTCCGGATCCAATCCTCCAGGAACTGCTCGGTGGACCGGCCCTCTGCCTTTTCAGGAAATCGCAGCACTATTACTGCTATTACTGCTGGCCCTCCGCATCCTCCGCCCTCCTGCCCATTTAGCTATTGTGGTAGACATTGTGGTCACCTGCCTCTTCAGAGTGGTGACCTCCCCTGGAGCACCTCAATGTTAGATTCACTTTGTCGGAGACTTTGCATAAGTCTGCCCTCAGAAGGTTCACATCAATGGAGACTGTTTCTATCTGGCATTCTAGTGCTGTGCGTGATTCTTGTATGGCTGCCAGAAGTTCCGCCCTGGATGGCTCTGAAGCCCGGGGCTCTCTCGATCCCCCTTGTCCACAGGGCCTGTCTGACTTGTCAGTCTATGCAGGGACTGTCTGGGGTGGAATATTGCATGATGGCATTGTTCCCCTAGGACCAAGCTGCTCTGTCTTTGCCCATGGTGGGACTCCGGCCTGTCCTCCCTTTGTGCACGGGTGACTCCGGTGGCCCCCTCCGGTAGCGGGCAGCGGGATCTCCTCGATCTCACAATTCTAGCAGCCCCCTGTTTAATTTTTCCCGTTAGGGCCACCTCTGTCACCAGTTCTTCGTGGCCAGTTCCCTTCGTCAGTTTTTAAACCAGCCCCCCTGTTGTGGCCCATTATTCCTGGGTTATGGGTTAACACTGTGCTCTCTTTCTGTGTCAGGACTCACGCTCTCTCTTTTTTTTTGTTTTGTCTCTCTTCTGTTTTTTAAAAAATTTCAATGCTCCTGTCCTCCAGGCCTCTCTGTATTGGCCCCCAATGGTGATCTGTGGGATTTCCAGGGATGTATTGGCAGGGCCAGCCGGGAGTTTCAATTGGATTCCTGCTGAGGCCCTCTCTCCTTCCTCTCTCGCTGCCCCAGAAACTTAGTAGGAGCAGGGGGGTCTTCCTGCCGTGCTTACTGGTTTTTCCCCCTGCTCCGGTGACCCGGCCTCATCGTCTTTACTGGCATGGTCCGCTCTGGTTGCTGCTGCCCGCTGCATCTCCGCTGTCTGCTTACTGCAGCACAGCTGCCGCTTCCGATGATGCCACTCTCCGGCCAGCTGCTTCTCTGCCGCCACCAGCTCTGGCCTTCACCAGGCCACGCCTCCCATCCTCTGTCTTCAGCGGGCCTTAGTTGCTGGCCACAACACAATCCACCGGAGAGAGCCCCAGCACATCTGCGCAGGATCGATGGGGAGAGGTCGCTCCCCGCAGTACCTCTTCCCCACTGCTTCACTGTTCCCTGGTATGCAGGCTCCGTTGTTGCAAGGACCGCCCGTCTGTGGGTGATCAGAGTGTTGTAGGCCTCTGATTGTGCATTGGGCCGAGGAATTCCGCAGGCCCCAATTCCTCTCAACGCTGCAGACCCCCTAGCTCAGTCCCCTGGGGTCCCTTATGGAGCTCCCACCTGCCGCATTGGTTTGTGGAGGTCAGGAGCTATTTGTGAGACAGGATTTTGCAGGATGTCAGGGGTTTTAGGGACCCGGTCGGGGAAGAGCTCAGGAGCTCATGTCTTCTCGGCCATGTTGCCAGGCCATGCCCCAATCCAGCAGTTATAGTTAGCTGAGCTAACTATAACTTATGTCCCCGCAATGCACTGCTTATGACCTCACATATTACATCACTCATGACTTGGTCAGTGACATCACTGATGATACCACTGATGACATCTCAAATGATATCACTGATGACATCTCAAATGACATCACTGATGACATCATCCAGTGATTAGGAGTGTTTCCTAAAAGTTACGGAGCGTTAAATATATATACTAAGGTAAGTGGCTATGGGTGAGTGAGTTGGTGTATAAGTGGTGCATAGAAGAGTGAGTAGGTATGTGAGAGACTGTATGCATGAGTGAGTGGGTGTGTGAGATTTTGTATGGGTGAGTGAGTAGATGCGTCAGTATGTGAATGAGTGAGTGGGTGTGTAAGTGGCTGTGAGAAACTGTCTGTTGCAGTACCACCCCCCACTCTTTGCCTGGTTTTTGATACAACTTTGACTGAGGTGTACTGGGTCCCTGCTTACCAGGTTCCCAGTACCAGTGTTCTTTCCCTAAAAATGTACCACAGTTGGTACAACTTCAGTTACCTCCCTAAGCCCCTAGTAAATGGTACTCCTGGTACCTAGGGCATGAGTACTGAAGAGGGCCTTCTGGGGCTGCAGCACTAATTGTGCCACCCCAGGGACCCCTCACCAAGGCTATGCACTCTGCCATTGCAGGCTGTATTTCTTGGTGCAGAGAAATTCGAAGAGTCAACATGGCACACAACCCTGTGTGCCATGCCACCCATACACTGCATAAGATATAGGTAAGTCACCCCTACTACAGGCTTACTGCAGGCCTTTAGCCCTAAGGCAGGGTGCACTATATCCTATGTGAGATGTTGTAAGTGAACAGGGAAGCCATAAAGAGTACATGGGCGGCTACTTGTCAACACAAGTTTCCTAGCTTCACTGATTTCTATGGTGTTTTGTACCAAACATCTTGTCTTAATGAATCCTCACTGATGCCAGCGTTGGATTTATTAATAAATTCACACAGAAGACCTATTTACAGGGCCCCGAGAAAACACTACCAACCACTGGTGTTCACCAGTCTGCAACCACTAGACATG
Organism: Calotriton arnoldi; assembly: GCA_963921515.1. NCBI lineage: Eukaryota > Metazoa > Chordata > Amphibia > Caudata > Salamandridae > Calotriton > Calotriton arnoldi. Next base: position 217,841 of record CAWUFW010002668.1, read on the forward strand.
TTTCTGACCTCATGGGGTGAGAGCCAGCGCTCTCAGAGGACAGAGACAAAGTCTGCTCTGGGCGAAGGTGCTTCACAACCTCCTCCAGGACAGGATGGCCTTCCTGGACGAGAAGCTTCAAAGGACGATGCAGCCTTTGAAATCCAACCCAGGAACCTACAGATACTGGGGGAAGCCAAACCTCCTTTCCTGCTCCATTGTTGGCAGGAGGAAAGGTGGGAAAATTACTGAGGCAGGCCCACATCTAGCCTACACTGCCCCTAGGGCGGTGCAGGTGATGTGAACCCCTCTCCTGAAACTCCAACATCTTGGAATCATGGAGAAACAACCTAATCATTTTAGTACTCACATAGTTTAAATTCATGGAATCCCCAAAGTCATTGTCTCTGATCGAGACACAGTTCTTTTCCCATTTTTGGAAGGCCTTTCTGGGAGGTTTAGGGATTGAGGCCAGATATTCCACCAGTTACCACCCCGAGGCAGATGGGCAGATGGAGAGGGTTAACCAGGAATTAGAGCAGTACCTAAGGTTGTTCCTTTTGAAGCAAGATGGGGATTGGCCAGATTATCTTTGGGCGGCAGAGTTTGCACACAACAATGCTAGAAATGTCTCCACAGGTTATTCTCCATTTTACCTAAACTATGGCAGACACCCAAATTCCACAGTAAGACAAACTGAAATTTCAGTCCAAGCAGTTAAGGATTTAGTAACGCACTTGAAACAAGTTCATCAAAATGCGTCACAAAACTTAGAGCAGGCTAAAAAGAAGTATAAGATCTATGCAGATAAGAAGAGAAGAGAAGGTCCCAGTTTAGAAGAAAGAGATAGTGTGCTGTTAAGTACTAAGAACCTGAGGCTCAAAGGGAACAGAAAGTTTCAACCTAGGTTTAGAGGGCCTTACTTAATTGAGAAGAAAGTAAATCAAGTTACCTATCGTTTAAAACTGCCTACCAAGCTGAAGATCCATCCAGTCTTCCATGTTTCTTTATTAAAGAAGGCATCGCCAGAGTTACGGAAAAATTCACCCCCAAAGCCTATTCAATTAGAATCTGGAGTAGAATTTGAAGTAAAAGAAATCTTAGACTCCAAAAAGGTTAAAGGAAAATTGTATTATTTGGTGGACTGGAAAGGTTACGGTCCAGAAGAACAATCTTGGGAGAGCGAGTCAGATGTTCATGCCCCCAGGTTGGTGAAATCTTTCCATCAAAGATTTCCTATGAAACCAAGAGTGGAAGGACCTCCTTTGTTGGGGGGTACTGTCAGACCTCTGGGCCAACTAACACACGCAGTGTGTGCATTAAGAACTAAAAGAAACTGGATTGAAAGGAGAAATCACCCCATGAGCAACCATTGGAAAATGCTATGTTGCGAGCGGAATTCCAAGATGGCCGCCGATTCAAGAGATGCTTTGGCGGTCTAGTTTATTTCCCCACAGGTGCCTGAATCTAAGGTGAGGCGCGCGCTCAATAACGAATGCGCACTTCACCAGAGATATTCCCAGAAGTGGTACCTTAGAGTTTAGCGCTCTGTATAATTCTTGCTCCTTGACTAAAACCGCGCCCGGTTTTCTCCCGGTTTCAACGTCAGTGGATCCCTCGTCGGAAGATTGTTCCCTTGCCTTGTCGTGCAGTTCCCAGTGACCGACATCCGAAGTAAGGGGCGTGTGGAGGCGTTCCTTCACAAGACGCTCCTCCTTACAGCAATTCCTAACAGGCTTCTCGTCTGTTAACCTGTTAACCGCTGTTCCCAGTCACCTGAAATCCACAAGAGAAGAGAAGATAAGTGGTTGCACGTTTCTTACTGAAACAAATTACGAACTTGAAAACAAGAAACGAAAGAATTATAAGTTGAGCTGTTAAGAAAAGAAAAACTTACCTTGTTGAATTATCGCCAATGCTGTAAATAAGAAGAAGAGAGAAAGTTAAATATCAACTAGTAGGAAGGCTTGTACAGATAAGGATTAAATAGTTATATAGTTTTTTCCACTAGAAGAATAATAAAGAGAAGAGTGTAAAAGACAGTCTCTACAGGAAGATAGGTAAGACACTAGAATTACATTAGATAGTTATAGAAAAGACTGGATAGAAAACATAGTAATAATATTCTTGTTTGATAGATTAAAACTTCCAGAGTACTGTTACCACAATACAAGAAAAGAAAAGGAGAAGAGAAGCTAGATATCTGGAACATTGGGTATGTGGTTGAGTTAAGATTGATAATTAGAATTAGTTTAGAGTAGAGTAGGAAGTACATTAATATCTCTCTTTAGTGTTATCAGGACTTCTCGGATTCTGAGTCTGCGGGTCGGACGAAAGACAAGAGAAGCTGAAAGAACAGTTCCAGAACCAGTCTCTTCTGTTCTTTGTTATTTTATCCACTCCCCCTTCCCCTTGGGGTCTTTTAGAGTCTAGATCATTATCAGAATCTGGAGCATCCTAGAGAGGGAGTTGGGAACTAGCATCTTCTGTTCCTGTGCAAGTCCGTGGTAAGAACTTACTCTTAGTCTTGACACTTAGCACAGCACAGTATCAGTTACCGAGAGGTATCATTATCTCCGCACAGACACAGGCACTTTGACTTGACATCATTAGACTCATTTTATATGATGAATTACTGCACTATGCATTCAATGTGACGAATTATACTTTTAATCTTTGACAATTTGCATTGCTCCTACCAGCAGTTTGATAGGTGCAGCGGCAACATCAGGTGCGATTCTGGCTTGTTCCCACACTCCCTGTGTTTAAATATGGACACGATTCCGCGGATGCAGCGCATGCCTCTGGGCAGCAACCTAGCCACAACACACGCAATTCCAGCGTTTGAAATTTTGGCTACTCACCGCGTGCATTTTCGACATCTTCACATTTGACAAAAAAGGATTATCCTTGCTTTACATCTCTATTCCGGGGTACAAGCTCCACCAAAGCGCCACATTTGCAACTATTCATTTGCCCAAACATTATAACCACATGGTTTATATATCACGGGGTCATCCTTGCATTGTTCATTTAACCAGTCTATTGTCTATGTCTGTTATCGTTTTGGTTTCCCGCTGTGCGCCTAGTCATCGGCCGGTGACTGGGTAATTTCACTGCATGTCGTAATTACGATGCTATTTTGACAAGTCATGATAAACATAGTAAAGTCACTATATGAGTATATAAACCTGGTTGGTTTACACAGAGCGCTATGTGATCAAGACCGCAGGCTTGCAGTCGAAACGCGTCATCGTGACATGTTATTGCAATAAACTTCTTTTGCATCTTCAATTGGAGTCTGTGCCCGTGTTTAACCCAGCGTGGTCTTTTTGTGGGATCCTGGTTTCATATATATATAGATAGATAGTAATATGTGACATCATCAGCAGTGCATTGCAGGGGCGCGAGTTATAGTTAGCTCAGGTAACCATAACGGCCGCATTTCTCTGGTTTTGTACAAGTAAAATGTCAGCCTAACTATAACGTCCCTGAAACCTGTGATTTTTTCAGTGAAAAAAAAAGAATATATATATATATATGGATGTTATATTCAGGCAATATAATTATGAAAAAACATAGAAATGCACTGAAAAAGCCAAAGGTTAAAGGGACGTTATAGTTAGGCAAACATTTCACTTGTACAAAACCAGAGAAATTCAGCAATTAAAGTTTTTTTAAGGAATATGTCTCATTTCACAATTGTTAAGATTACATCTATAATGTTATACTTTACAACATTTATGAAAAAAGAACAAACTTTGTAGTCATCCCACCCCTTCCCACTTGGTTTTCAGAGAAGCCGCCCCCCTCGAGGTCCCTTATTTTTCAGGCTCTATTTTCCGCACGGGAAATATTGCTAATATCTTTTTCCCTATATCTGAATCCTCTCTAATGTTTAGAGCACCTCTCTATTCAGATCTGGAGCCCACTGGATCTCGCTCTCCCACTGCAGTCTCAAAACTCACTATGGCCTCCCTCCATTTTTTCAGAGATTCTGCATTTTCATCCACCCTGCACCCCCGTATCCGAATTTCCTCTGCTATCGCCCATTCTTTGACATCTTTGCCCATCTTTGCTTATTGGGACCCGTAGTGCCCATCCACACAGCGGCTACTCGTCTTTTGCTAGTAGCAGGGCCAATTGTATGAATCTCCACTGCATTTTCCTGCCCTTGCATTGTTTCAATATCCCCAGCAAACATGTGGTAGGTTCTGGCCTTGGCGTCACGCTTCCTATACTCTGTAGTCTTTCAACTACTTGACTCCAATAAGTGTGGACCATTGGACAGTGCCAGGCTAAGTGTATGAAGGATGCCAGGGTAGCGTTGCATCTGGGCCATGTGTCTGGTTTTGTTGGGTTTATGCGGTGTAGACAAACCGGTGTGGCGTATGTGCGGTGCAAGTAATTAAAGTGAATCAGTTTAAACCTCGTATTACATGAGGCCTTCTTCACCAGTGCACAGGCCGCCTTCCATCTTGTGTCTGCCATCGGCATACCTAAGTCCTCCTCCCAGTCTACTCCTGCTTGTGACTGTGTTCTGGGCATATCCATTATCATGGCTCTGTATAACTGAGATATCAAATGTCTTCCCCCTCCAAGCTCCAGTAGTGCCCTGAATAGGGCCAAAGAGTTGGGAGCTTCCGGGCATGTGGGCCAAATATCCCGGGCTCTGTTAGTGATGCTCGCATAAATAAGGAATTGCCCCCTCCCCATCCCAAAGTTTTTCTGTGCTGTCTCGAAAGTGATCAATGTGTCATTGGGGAATAGGTCTGATAATGTCGTGCATCCCCCATCCTTCCAACCAGTGACCTCCACCTCCGATGCTAGGTGCAGAAATGTTGGGAGGTCCCAGAACACAAACTCTCTTGCAAAGGGGCCATGCTTCAGGACCGCACTCACTGTTCTTTCCCACAGTATTGCTGTGTGTCTGATCAAATATTGATCCACTCTGTGTCCCCTCGTATCTCCATGAAGCAGTAGAGGTAGAGTTCTTTCTCTTGTGTTATCTACCAGGAGGTCTTTCTCCCAGTTATTCTCTTTGGTCAGCCAATGTGTTGCATGCTGTAGCTGCAATGCTATGTAATACATTTTCAAATTAGGTAGTGCCAACCCCCCTCTTCCATTGGTAGCTTCAGTATCTCTTGGCTTACTTTGTTCCTGCCACCCGCCCACACTAATTTTAATAGCACGGAGTGCAGTCTTTTGAACACTGACTTAGGTAGTGTGTCTAGTGAATGCTGAAGTGCGTAAAGGCATCTCAGCAGGAACACCATTTTGGCCACCGCTATGTGCCCCAAGAGGGGTAAGGGGAGCATGTTCCAGAAGAAGACTGAACGAGCCAACCCCTCAGTCTCCCGATCTATATTACATTGCTTCCGTTTTTATGTGGTGTGAGTGACCACAACCCCCAAGTATCTGAATTGATCTGTCTCCCATCGCAGGCGCCTAGATGAGAGCTTAAAGCAGTCCTGACCCCACAGGGCACCCAGTGGGTAAATCAGGGATTTAATCATGTTAATTCGTAGACTGGAGACTTCCCTGAAGGCCTCAAAATATTGCAACAGGCATGGGAGTGAGACTTCTGGTGTCGTTAGATAAAATAAAGTGTCATCGGCATATAAGGAAAGCAGGTGTTCCCTGTCCCTGATCCGTATGCCAAAGCACCCCATGTCTCTCCAAATTCTGACGGCCAGGGGTTCCAGCGCCATAGCAAATAATAAAGGCGAAAATGGGCATCCCTGCCTGGTGCCCCTTTGAATCTCCAAGGGGTCCGAGGGCTCAGAGTAAATCAGACCCACCCAGGACCGGAATCGGGGTCAAAATCCCACCCTCCCCAAAACCGCCTGGAGGAAGCGCCAATTTTCGTGTCGAATGCCTTAGCTATATCAATGGATACCAAGGCGAGATCCTATTCACTACCCTCTACTTCATGGATGACGTGCATGAGCCGCCTAAGATTCATCGTGGCATTCCTGCTGGGTATAAACCCACATTGGTCAACGTGGATTAATCTGCCCATCTCCAGCCCCAGTCTTTGGGCCAAAGTCTTGCATGGAATTTTCATGTCTAGACTTATCATCTTGATTGGACAGTAGGAGGCCGGGTCAGAAAGCTCTGCACTGGGCTTTGAGATCATTGTTATGATACCCTCACAAAAGGACGGGGGAGCATCTTTTTTCCAATGCCTCTGCGTACACTTCCTGTAGGCGGGGGACCACCACCGCTGAAAATGTTTGATAAAACTCAGCAGTGAACCCGTCACAGCCCAGCACTTTTCCGGATGGGGAGATTTAATAGCAGACTGTATCTCGTCCACTGTCAGTGGGCTGTCTAGAGTTTGTCTCCCTTCTTCACTCATTTGCTGGAGCTGCAAATCCCCTAAGTACTCATTTAATTGCTCCTGGGTAGGGTCTCCCGAGTTAGTATATGCCTGTTCGAGATGCCCCCTGAACACCTCCACTATATCACTCTCGGTATGCGCCTCTCCTCCCCTGGGGTTCACGAGGTAGAGCACCTCCGTGCGGGGCAAATCCCGCCTAAGGATCAAAGCTAAGAGTCTTCCTGATTTATCTCCCTGCCGGTGTAGCAGTTGACGGTATGATGTTGGTGTGTATTTTTCTAACCGATCTCGTGCGTCCATAACTTGTCTCAGTAATTCCGTTTCCATGTTCAGAGTTGCTCTCCCTCTCCTACCTCCCCCTGCAGGGCAGCCAAGTCACTTTCCTTCCCTAGGAGTGTCTCCTGAAGAAAGCGTCGCACTCCACATGTGAGACTCACACACCTTCCCCTCAGGACCGTTTTGAGGGCTTCCCATTCCACTGCTTGGCTTCCCCCTGTGGTCCAATTTAAATCAATGTAATCCCCCAGGGCCTTTGCCAAAGTCTCTTTTCCTACCTCGTCTTGTAATATCTCTGAGGGGAGTCTCCAGGAATAGAGGGACTGGGGCCTCCTCCCCCATGGAACTCGCATGTCACAGGTGTGTGATCTGACAAGTATCTTGGCAAGTGCGTAATCTCTTGTATTTTCAGTGCTGTCTGATGTGGTGCTAAGATCCTATCTAGCCTACTATATGTTCCATGTGTGGCCGAGTGGCAAGAGTACTCCCATTTCCCTGGGTGTGTGTCCCGCCAAACATCTCCAAACCCCAGCTGTGCCATCACTTCCACCAAGCTATCCATCATTCTTGGTTTAGTCAATTGTCGGGGAGGGTGGCAGTCCAATCCTCCATCGATCACACAGTTAAAGTCTCCCACCCAAAAGGCATCTACCCCCACTACTGGGGACAGTAAATCTCTCAATGTGGCATAGACAACCGGGTCATCCAACTTAGGACCATAAGAATTCAGGATTGCTATCTCCTGTCCGTCTAACGTGCCCTGCACTAGTATGTATCTACCCTCGAAGTCTGCCTCCATATATTTCAGTGCAAAGGGAACTCCCAGGGCCACCCATATCGAGGCCCCCCTTGAAAAGGATGAGTGAGTGGCATGATATGTCTGACCTCTCCATTTTTTCCCGAGTTTTACAGATTCCGCGTCTGTCCAGTGTGTCTCCTGGAGACACGCTATACTAATATTATATCATTGGAGGAGTGACAGGACCTATACTGCTTTTTTGCAGTGCCAAGCCCCCGTACGTTCCAAGTAGTAAGTTTATATTTGTTCGGGATTTCCATTTTGGTTCATGGCCTGACCTCCCTCCCCCGCACAATCCCGGGCAAAGTGATGGCTACTTCCCTTCAATACCCAGCCAAAAACCAACTGGGTGTACCTAAATAACATCGAACACCCGCCTTCCCTCCCTCCCACGGACAACCATAGTAACAACATCCGTCTACGGAGGTCCACCCACTGCTGTGTGAAGACTGGCACAACGTCCCTGCTGGCCCAACATGAACCAACAATAAACAAGGAATAACACCTCCTAACAGGCTCTTCCCCGCATGTTCCCCCCCAAACCACTGTTTCTTCTGCACCACTTTGTGAGTAATATCAGTGGGTGCATAGCCCCCCTACATTGCGGCATAGATGGGCCCTCCCATATCCCTTCGATCCCCAATACCATAGAGCAAACGTAGATAGGCTGTAATTCAACCAGACTATGTCTCATTTTGCAAGGACCCCCCTCACCATCCAGTTGCGACTTGTTTTTATGCCAATTTGTTATGCAGTTGTCAGTCCTCGCTGCCTCCCCCTCCATCCATGTCCGTGTCTGGAATCATTTCGGCAGTAGGGCTTGGCGCCCTCGAGGCTGGGTCCACACTGGATTTTTCTGCTGTAGTTGCACCTGGGGACCCCGACAGTTGCATTGTTCTGTCCTCTGCAATGTGAATTCTCTTGATAGTCACAGAAGGTCTGTTCACCGGTCTGGGACTGGCCACCCCTTTCATTGAGGATCTCTTAGGGCGTGTGCCCCATGTTCCTCGGCCAGCGGGTCCCCCCTCCGGTGAGCTCTCGGGGTCCCTGACCTCGAACCAATCCCAGACCTCCTCCGGCTATTCAAAGAATTGAGCTTTACTTTTGCATACAGTATGTTCAATTTCGCATGGTATAATAGCATATACTGGAGTCCCAGCACTCTGAGTTTTTGCTTAATGGGCAAGCAGGATTTGCGTTGCTCTTAGACTAGTTTTGAGTAGTTTGGATATCTGTGGATGCAGCTCTTTTCAAACCGCGGTCGTTCCTGCTCCCGTGCCACCCACAAGATGCAGTCCCTGTCCCTGTAGTTAAGGATTTTGGCAATGATCGCCCTCAGGGGGCCCTCTGGTGGCGGGGGTGGAACCAGGGCCCTGTGCGCTCTTTCAACAATAAACACGGCTGAGAGGCCAATCGACTTCAGAACCCTCCGGATCCAATCCTCCAGGAACTGCTCGGTGGACCGGCCCTCTGCCTTTTCAGGAATTCGCAGCACTATTACTGCTATTACTGCTGGCCCTCCGCATCCTCTGCCCTCCTGCCCATTTAGCTATTGTGGTAGACATTGTGGTCACCTGCCTCTTCAGAGTGGTGACCTCCCCCTGGAGCACCTCAATGTTAGATTCACTTTGTCAGAGACTTTGCATAAGTCTGCCCTCAGAAGGTTCACATCAATGGAGACTGTTTCTATCTGGCATTCTAGTGCTGTGCGTGATTCTTGTATGGCTGCCAGAAGTTCCGCCCTGGATGGCTCTGAAGCCCGGGGCTCTCTCGATCCCCCCTTGTCCACAGGGCCTGTCTGACTTGTCAGTCTATGCAGGGACTGTCTGGGGTGGTATATTGCATGATGGCATTGTTCCCCTAGGACCAAGCTGCTCTGTCTTTGCCCATGGTGGGACTCCGGCCTGTCCTCCCTTTGTGCACGGGTGACTCCGGTGGCCCCCTCCGGTAGCGGGCAGCGGGATCTCCTCGATCTCACAATTCTAGCAGCCCCCTGTTTAATTTTTCCCGTTAGGGCCACCTCTGTCACCAGTTCTTCGTGGCCAGTTCCCTTCGTCAGTTTTTAAACCAGCCCCCCTGTTGTGGCCCATTATTCCTGGGTTATGGGTTAACACTGTGCTCTCTTTCTGTGTCAGGACTCACGCTCTCTCTTTTTTTTTGTTTTGTCTCTCTTCTGTTTTTTAAAAAATTTCAATGCTCCTGTCCTCCAGGCCTCTCTGTATTGGCCCCCAATGGTGATCTGTGGGATTTCCAGGGATGTATTGGCAGGGCCAGCCGGGAGTTTCAATTGGATTCCTGCTGAGGCCCTCTCTCCTTCCTCTCTCGCTGCCCCAGAAACTTAGTAGGAGCAGGGGGGGGTCGTCCTGCCGTGCTTACTGGTTTTTCCCCCCTGCTCCGGTGACCCGGCCTCATCGTCTTTACTGGCATGGTCCGCTCTGGTTGCTGCTGCCCGCTGCATCTCCGCTGTCTGCTTACTGCAGCACAGCTGCCGCTTCCGATGATGCCACTCTCCGGCCAGCTGCTTCTCTGCCGCCACCAGCTCTGGCCTTCACCAGGCCACGCCTCCCATCCTCTGTCTTCAGCGGGCCTTAGTTGCTGGCCACAACACCATCCACCGGAGAGAGCCCCAGCACATCTGCGCAGGATTGATGGGGAGAGGTCGCTCCCCGCAGTACCTCTTCCCCACTGCTTCACTGTTCCCTGGTATGCAGGCTCCGTTGTTGCAAGGACCGCCCATCTGTGGGTGATCAGAGTGTTGTAGGCCTCTGATTGTGCATTGGGCCGAGGAATTCCGCAGGCCCCAATTCCTCTCAACGCTGCAGACCCCCTAGCTCAGTCCCCTGGGGTCCCTTATGGAGCTCCCACCTGCCGCATTGGTTTGTGGAGGTCAGGAGCTATTTGTGAGACAGGATTTTGCAGGATGTCAGGGGTTTTAGGGACCCGGTCGGGGAAGAGCTCAGGAGCTCATGTCTTCTCGGCCATGTTGCCAGGCCATGCCCCAATCCAGCAGTTATAGTTAGCTGAGCTAACTATAACTTATGTCCCCGCAATGCACTGCTTATGACCTCACATATTACATCACTCATGACTTGGTCAGTGACATCACTGATGACATCATCCAGTGATTAGGAGTGTTTCCTAAAAGTTACGGAGCGTTAAATATATATACTAAGGTAAGTGGCTATGGGTGAGTGAGTTGTTGTATAAGTGGTGCATAGAAGAGTGAGTAGGTATGTGAGAGACTGTATGCATGAGTGAGTGGGTGTGTGAGATTTTGTATGGGTGAGTGAGTAGATGCGTCAGTATGTGTATGAGTGAGTGGGTGTGTAAGTGGCTGTGAGAAACTGTCTGTTGCAGTACCACCCCCCCACTCTTTGCCTGGTTTTTGATACAACTTTGACTGAGGTGTACTGGGTCCCTGCTTACCAGGTTCCCAGTACCAGTGTTCTTTCCCTAAAAATGTACCACAGTTGGTACAACTTCAGTTACCTCCCTAAGCCCCTAGTAAATGGTACTCTTGGTACCTAGGGCATGAGTATTGAAGAGGGCCTTCTGGGGCTGCAGCACTAATTGTGCCACCCCAGGGACCCCTCACCAAGGCTATGCACTCTGCCATTGCAGGCTGTATTTCTTGGTGCAGAGAAATTCGAAGAGTCAACATGGCACACAACCCTGTGTGCCATGCCACCCATACACTGCATAAGATATAGGTAAGTCACCCCTACTACAGGCTTACTGCAGGCCTTTAGCCCTAAGGCAGGGTGCACTATATCCTATGTGAGATGTTGTAAGTGAACAGGGAAGCCATAAAGAGTACATGGGCGGCTACTTGTCAACACAAGTTTCCTAGCTTCACTGATTTCTATGGTGTTTTGTACCAAACATCTTGTCTTAATGAATCCTCACTGATGCCAGCGTTGGATTTATTAATAAATTCACACAGAAGACCTATTTACAGGGCCCCGAGAAAACACTACCAACCACTGGTGTTCACCAGTCTGCAACCACTAGACATGTTTCTGACCTCATGGGGTGAGAGCCAGCGCTCTCAGAGGACAGAGACAAAGTCTGCTCTGGGCGAAGGTGCTTCACAACCTCCTCCAGGACAGGATGGCCTTCCTGGACGAGAAGCTTCAAAGGACGATGCAGCCTTTGAAATCCAACCCAGGAACCTACAGATACTGGGGGAAGCCAAACCTCCTTTCCTGCTCCATTGTTGGCAGGAGGAAAGGTGGGAAAATTACTGAGGCAGGCCCACATCTAGCCTACACTGCCCCTAGGGCGGTGCAGGTGATGTGAACCCCTCTCCTGAAACTCCAACATCTTGGAATCATGGAGAAACAACCTAATCATTTTAGTACTCACATAGTTAAAATTCATGGAATCCCCAAAGTCATTGTCTCTGATCGAGAGACACAGTTCTTGTCCCATTTTTGGAAGGCCTTTCTGGGAGGTTTAGGGATTGAGGCCAGATATTCCACCAGTTACCACCCCGAGACAGATGGGCAGATGGAGAGGGTTCACCAGGAATTAGAGCAGTACCTAAGGTTGTTCCTTTTGAAGCAAGATGGGGATTGGCCAGATTATCTTTAGGCGGCAGAGTTTGCACACAACAATGCTAGAAATGTCTCCACAGGTTATTCTCCATTTTACCTAAACTATGGCAGACACCCAAATTCCACAGTAAGACAAACTGAAATTTCAGTCCCAGCAGTTAAGGATTTAGTAACGCACTTGAAACAAGTTCATCAAAATGCGTCACAAAACTTAGAGCAGGCTAAAAAGAAGTATAAGATCTATGCAGATAAGAAGAGAAGAGAAGGTCCCAGTTTAGAAGAAAGAGATAGTGTGCTGTTAAGTACTAAGAACCTGAGGCTCAAAGGGAACAGAAAGTTTCAACCTAGGTTTAGAGGGCCTTATTTAATTGAGAAGAAAGTAAATCAAGTTACCTATCGTTTAAAACTGCCTACCAAGCTGAAGATCCATCCAGTCTTCCATGTTTCTTTATTAAAGAAGGCATCGCCAGAGTTACGGAAAAATTCACCCCCAAAGCCTATTCAATTAGAATCTGGAGTAGAATTTGAAGTAAAAGAAATCTTAGACTCCAAAAAGGTTAAAGGAAAATTGTGTTATTTGGTGGACTGGAAAGGTTACGGTCCAGAAGAACGATCTTGGGAGAGCGAGTCAGATGTTCATGCCCCCAGGTTGGTGAAATCTTTCCATCAAAGATTTCCTATGAAACCAAGAGTGGAAGGACCTCCTTTGTTGGGGGGTACTGTCAGACCTCTGGGCCAACTAACACACGCATTGTGTGCATTAAGAACTAATAGAAACTGGATTGAAAGGAGAAATCACCCCATGAGCAACCATTGGAAAATGCTATGTTGCGAGCGGAATTCCAAGATGGCCGCCGATTCAAGAGATGCTTTGGCGGTCTAGTTTAATTCCCCACAGGTGCCTGAATCTAAGGTGAGGCGCGCGCTCAATAACGAAAGCGCACTTCACCAGAGATATTCCCAGAAGTGGTACCTTAGAGTTTAGCGCTCTGTATAATTCTTGCTCCTTGACTAAAACCGCGCCCGGTTTTCTCCCGGTTTCAACGTCAGTGGATCCCTCGTCGGAAGCTTGTTCCCTTGCCTTGTCGTGCAGTTCCCAGTGACCGACATCCGAAGTAAGGGGCGTGTGGAGGCGTTCCTTCACAAGACGCTCCTCCTTACAGCAATTCCTGACAGGCTTCTCGTCTGTTAACCTGTTAACCGCTGTTCCCAGTCACCTGAAATCCACAAGAGAAGAGAAGATAAGTGGTTGCACGTTTCTTACTGAAACAAATTACGAACTTGAAAACAAGAAAAGAAAGAATTATAAGTTGAGCTGTTAAGAAAAGAAAAACTTACCTTGTTGAATTAACGCCAATGCTGTAAATAAGAAGTAGAGAGAAAGCAACTTACCTTGTTGAATTATCGCCAATGCTGTAAATAAGAAGAAGAGAGAAAGTTAAATATCAACTAGTAGGAAGGCTTGTACAGATAAGGATTAAATAGTTATATAGTTTTTTCCACTAGAAGAATAATAAAGAGAAGAGTGTAAAAGACAGTCTCTACAGGAAGATAGGTAAGACACTAGAATTAAATTAGATAGTTATAGAAAAGACTGGATAGAAAACATAGTAATAATATTCTTGTTTGATAGATTAAAACTTCCAGAGTACTGTTACCACAATACAAGAAAAGAAAAGGAGAAGAGAAGCTAGATATCTGGAACATTGGGTATGTGGTTGAGTTAAGATTGATAATTAGAATTAGTTTAGAGTAGAGTAGGAAGTACATTAATATCTCTCTTTAGTGTTATCAGGACTTCTCGGATTCTGAGTCTGCGGGTCGGACGAAAGACAAGAGAAGCTGAAAGAACAGTTCCAGAACCAGTCTCTTCTGTTCTTTGTTATTTTATCCACTCCCCCTTCCCCCTTGGGGTCTTTTAGAGTATAGATCATTATCAGAATCTGGAGCATCCTAGAGAGGGAGTTGGGAACTAGCATCTTCTGTTCCTGTGCAAGTCCGTGGTAAGAACTTACTCTTAGTCTTGACACTTAGCACAGCACAGTATCAGTTACCGAGAGGTATCATTATCTCCGCACAGACACGGGCACTTTGACTTGACATCATTAGACTCATTTTATATGATGAATTACTGCACTATGCATTCAGTGTGACGAAGTATACTTTTAATCTTTGACAATTTGCATGGCTCCTACCAGCAGTTTGATAGGTGCAGCGGCAACATCAGGTGCGATTCTAGCTTGTTCCCACACTCCCTGTGTTTAAATATGGACACGATTCCGTGGATGCAGCGCATGCCTCTGGGCAGCAACCTAGCCACAACACACGCAATTCCAGCGTTTGAAATTTTGGCTACTCACCGCGTGCATTTTCGACATCTTCACATTTGACAAAAAAGGATTTTCCTTGCTTTACATCTCTATTCCGGGGTACAAGCTCCACCAAAGCGCCACATTTGCAACTATTCATTTGCCCAAACATTATAACCACATGGTTTATATATCACGGGGTCATCCTTGCATTGTTCATTTAACCAGTCTATTGTCTATGTCTGTTATCGTTTTGGTTTCCCACTGTGCGCCTAGTCATCGGCCGGTGACTGGGTAATTTCACTGCATGTCGTAATTACCATGCTATTTTGACAAGTCATGATAAACATAGTAAAGTCACTATATGAGTATATAAACCTGGTTGGTTTACACAGAGCGCTATGTGATCAAGACCGCAGGCTTGCAGTCGAAACGCGTCATCGTGACATGTTAATGCAATAAACTTCTTTTTGCATCTTCAATTGGAGTCTGTGCCCGTGTTTGACCCAGCGTGGTCTTTTCGTGGGATCCTGGTTTCATATATATAGATAGATAGTAATATGTGACATCATCAGCAGTGCATTGCAGGGGCGCGAGTTATAGTTAGCTCAGGTAACCATAACGGCCGAATTTCTCTGGTTTTGTACAAGTAAAATGTCAGCCTAACTATAACGTCCCTGAAACCTGTGATTTTTTCAGTGAAAAAAAAAAAGAATATATATATATATATGGATGTTATATTCAGGCAATATAATTATGAAAAAACAAAGAAATGCACTGAAAAAGCCAAAGGTTAAAGGTACGTTATAGTTAGGCAAACATTACACTTGTACAAAACCAGAGAAATTCAGCAATTAAAGTTTTTTTTAAGGAATATGTCTCATTTCACAATTGTTAAGATTACATCTATAATGTTATACTTTACAACATTTATGAAAAAAGAACAAACTTTGTAGTCATCCCACCCCTTCCCACTTGGTTTTCAGAGAAGCCGCCCCCCCTCGAGGTCCCTTAATTTTCAGGCTCTATTTTCCGCACGGGAAATATTGCTAATATCTTTTTCCCTATATCTGAATCCTCTCTAATGTTTAGAGCACCTCTCTATTCAGATCTGGAGCCCACTGGATCTCGCTCTCCCACTGCAGTCTCAAAACTCACTATGGCCTCCCTCCATTTTGTCAGAGATTCTGCGATTTCATCCACCCTGCACCCCCGTATCCGAATTTCCTCTGCTATCGCCCATTCTTTGACATCTTTGCCCATCTTTGCTTATTGGGACCCGTAGTGCCCATCCACACAGCGGCTACTCGTCTTTTTGCCAGTAGCAGGGCCAATTGTATGAATCTCCACTGCATTTTCCTGCCCTTGCATTGTTTCAATATCCCCAGCAAACATGTGGTAGGTTCTGGCCTTGGCGTCACGCTTCCTATACTCTGTAGTCTTTCAACTACTTGACTCCAATAAGTGTGGACCATTGGACAGTGCCAGGCTAAGTGTATGAAGGATGCCAGGGTAGCGTTGCATCTGGGCCATGTGTCTGGTTTTGTTGGGTTTATGCGGTGTAGACAAACCGGTGTGGCGTATGTGCGGTGCAAGTAATTAAATTGAATCAGTTTAAACCTCGTATTACATGAGGCCTTCTTCACCAGTGCACAGGCCGCCTTCCATCTTGTGTCTGCCATTGGCATACCTAAGTCCTCCTCCCAGTCTACTCCTGCTTGTGACTGTGTTCTGGGCATATCCATAATCATGGCTTTGTATAACTGAGATATCAAATGTCTTCCCCCTCCAAGCTCCAGTAGTGCCCTGAATAAGGCCAAAGAGTTGGGAGCTTCCGGGCATGTGGGCCAAATATCCCGGGCTCTGTTAGTGATGCTCGCATAAATAAGGAATTGCCCCCTCCCCATCCCAAAGTTTTTCTGTGCTGTCTCGAAAGTGATCAATGTGTCATTGGGGAATAGGTCTGATAATGTCGTGCATCCCCCATCCTTCCAACCAGTGACCTCCACCTCCGATGCTAGGTGCAGAAATGTTGGGAGGTCCCAGAACACAAACTCTCTTGCAAAGGGGCCATGCTTCAGGACCGCACTCACTGTTCTTTCCCACAGTATTGCTGTGTGTCTGATCAAATATTGATCCACTCTGTGTCCCCTCGGTTCTCCATGAAGCAGTAGAGGTAGAGTTCTTTCTCTTGTGTTATCTACCAGGAGGTCTTTCTCCCAGTTATTCTCTTTGGTCAGCCAATGTGTTGCATGCTGTAGCTGCAATGCTATGTAATACATTTTCAAATTAGGTAGTGCCAACCCCCCTCTTCCATTGGTAGCTGCAGTATCTCTCGGCTTACTTTGTTCCTGCCACCCGCCCACACTAATTTTAATAGCAAGGAGTGCAGTCTTTTGAACACTGACTTAGGTAGTGTGTCTAGTGAATGCTGAAGTGAGTAAAGGCATCTCAGCAGGAACACCATTTTGGCCACCGCTATGTGGCCCAAGAGGGGTAAGGGGAGCGTGTTCCAGAAGAAGACTGAACGAGCCAACCCCTCAGTCTCCCGATCTATATTACATTGCTTCCGTTTTTATGTGGTGTGAGTGACCACAACCCCCAAGTATCTGAATTGATCTGTCTCCCATCGCAGGCGCATAGATGAGAGCTTAAAGCAGTCCTGACCCCACAGTGCACCCAGTGGGTAAATCAGGGATTTAATCATGTTAATTCGTAGACTGGAGACTTCCCTGAAGGCCTCAAAATATTGCAACAGGCATGGGAGTGAGACTTCTGGTGTCGTTAGATAAAATAAAGTGTCATCGGCATATAAGGAAAGCAGGTGTTCCCTGTCCCTGATCCGTATGCCAAAGCACCCCATGTCTCTCCAAATTCTGACTGCCAGGGGTTCCAGCGCCATAGCAAATAATAAAGGCGAAAATGGGCATCCCTGCCTGGTGCCCCTTTGAATCTCCAAGGGGTCCGAGATCACCCTCCCCTGTCGCACTCTGGCAGAGGGCTCAGAGTAAATCAGACCCACCCAGGACCGGAATCGGGGTCAAAACCCCACCCTCCCCAAAACCGCCTGGAGGAAGCGCCAATTTTCGTGTCGAATGCCTTAGCTATATCAATGGATACCAAGGCGAGATCCTATTCACTACCCTCTACTTCATGGATGACGTGCATGAGCCGCCTAAGATTCATCGTGGCATTCCTGCTGGGTATAAACCCACATTGGTCAACGTGGATTAATCTGCCCATCTCCAGCCCCAGTCTTTGGGCCAAAGTCTTGCATGGAATTTTCATGTCTAGACTTATCATCTTGATTGGGCAGTAGGAGGCCGGGTCAGAAAGCTCTGCACTGGGCTTTGAGATCATTGTTATGATACCCTCACAAAAGGATGGGGGAGCATCTTTTTTTCCAATGCCTCTGCGTACACTTCCTGTAGGCGGGGGACCACCACCGCTGAAAATGTTTGATAAAACTCAGCCGTGAACCCGTCACAGCCCAGCACTTTTCCGGATGGGGAGATTTAATAGCAGACTGTATCTCGTCCACTGTCAGTGGGCTGTCTAGAGTTTGTCTCCCTTCTTCACTCAATTGCTGGATCTGCAAATCCCCTAAGTACTCATTTAATTGCTCCTGGGTAGGGTCTCCCGAGTTAGTATATGCCTGTTCGAGATGCCCCCTGAACACCTCCACTATATCACTCTCGGTATGCGCCTCTCCTCCCCTGGGGTTCACGAGGTAGAGCACCTCCGTGTGGGGCAAATCCCGCCTAAGGATCCAAGCTAAGAGTCTTCCTGATTTATCTCCCTGCCGGTGTAGCAGTTGACGGTATGATGTTGATGTGTATTTTTCTAACCTATCTCGTGCGTCCATAACTTGTCTCAGTAATTCCGTTTCCATGTTCAGAGTTGCTCTCCCTCTCCTACCTCCCCCTGCAGGGCAGCCAAGTCACTTTCCTTCCCTAGGAGTGTCTCCTGAAGGAAGCGTCGCACTCCACATGTGAGACTCACACACCTTCCCCTCAGGACCGTTTTGAGGGCTTCCCATTCCACTGCTTGTCTTCCCCCTGTGGTCCAATTTAAATCAATGTAATCCCCCAGGGCCTTTGCCATATTCTCTTTTCCTACCTCGTCTTGTAATATCTCTGAGGGGAGTCTCCAGGAATAGAGGGCCCGGGGCCTCCTCCCCCATGGAACTCGCATGTCACAGGTGTGTGATCTGACAAGTATCTTGGCAAGTGCGTAATCTCTTGTATTTTCAGTGCTGTCTGATGTGGTGCTAAGATCCTATCTAGCCTACTATATGTTCCATGTGTGGCCGAGTGGCAAGAGTACTCCCATTTCCCTGGGTGTGTGTCCCGCCAAACATCTCCAAACCCCAGCTGTGCCATCACTTCTGCCAAGCTAGCCATCATTCTTGGTTTAGTCAATTGTCGGGGAGGGTGGCAGTCCAATCCTCCGTCGATCACACAGTTAAAGTCTCCCACCCAAAAGGCATCTACCCCCACTACTGGGGACAGTAAATCTCTCAATGTGGCATAGACAACCGGGTCATCCAACTTAGGACCATAAGAATTCAGGATTTCTATCTCCTGTCCGTCTAACGTGCCCTGCACTAGTATGTATCTACCCTCGAAGTCTGCCTCCATATATTTCAGTGCAAAGGGAACTCCCAGGGCCACCCATATCGAGGCCCCCTTGAAAAGGATGAGTGAGTGGCATGATATGTCTGACCTCTCCATTTTTTCCCGAGTTTTACAGATTCCGTGTCTGTCCAGTGTGTCTCCTGGAGACACGCTATACTAATGTTATATCATTTGAGGAGTGACAGGACCTATACTGCTTTTTTGCACTGCCAAGCCCCCGTACGTTCCAAGTAGTAAGTTTATATTTGTTCGGGATTTCCATTTTGGTTCATGGCCTGACCTCCCTCCCCGCACAATCCCGGGCAAAGTGATGGCTACTTCCCTTCAATACCCAGCCAAAAACCAACTGGGTGTACCTAAATAACATCGAACACCCGCGTTCCCTCCCTCCCACGGACAACCATAGTAACAATATCCGTCTCACGGAGGTCCACCCACTGCTGTGTGAAGACTGACACAACGTCCCTGCTGGCCCAACATGAATCAACAATAAACAAGGAATAACACCTCCTAACAGGCTCTTCCCCGCATGTTCCCCCAAACCACTGTTTCTTCTGCACCACTTTGTGAGTAATATCAGTGGGTGCATAACCCCCTACATTGCGGCATAGATGGGCCCTCCCATATCCCTTCGATCCCCAATACCATAGAGCAAATGTAGATAGGCTGTAATTCAACCAGACTATGTCTCATTTTGCAAGGACCCCCCTCACCATCCAGTTGCGACTTGTTTCTATGCCAATTTGTTATGCAGTTGTCAGTCCTCGCTGCCTCCCCCTCCATCCATGTCCGTGTCTGGAATCATTTCGGCAGTAGGGCTTGGCGCCCTCGAGGCTGGGTCCACACTGGATTTTTCTGCTGTAGTTGCACCTGGGGACCCCGACAGTTGCATTGTTCTGTCCTCTGCAATGTGAATTCTCTTGATAGTCTCAGAAGGTCTGTTCACCGGTCTGGGACTGGCCACCCCTTTCATTGAGGATCTCTTAGGGCGTGTGCCCCATGTTCCTCGGCCAGCGGGTCCCCCCTCCGGTGAGCTCCCGGGGTCCCTGACCTCGAGCCAATCCCAGACCTCCTCCGGCTATTCAAAGAATTGAGCTTTATTTTTGCATACAGTATGTTCAATTTCGCATGGTATAATAGCATATACTGGAGTCCCAGCACTCTGAGTTTTTGCTTAATGGGCAAGCAGGATTTGCGTTTCTCTTAGACTAGTTTTGAGTAGTTTGGATATCTGTGGATGCAGCTCTTTTCAAACCGCGGTCGTTCCTGCTCCCGTGCCACCCACAAAATGCAGTCCCTGTCCCTGTAGTTAAGGATTTTGGCAATGATCGCCCTCGGGGGGGGCTCTCTGGTGGCGGGGGTGGAACCAGGGCCCTGTGCGCTTTTTCAACAATAAACACGGCTGAGAGGCCAATCGACTTCAGAACCCTCCGGATCCAATCCTCCAGGAACTGCTCAGTGGACCGGCCCTCTGCCTTTTCAGGAAATCGCAGCACTATTACTGCTATTACTGCTGGCCCTCCGCATCCTCCTGCCCATTTAGCTATTGTGGTAGACATTGTGGTCACCTGCCTCTTCAGAGTGGTGACCTCCCCCTGGAGCACCTCAATGTTAGATTCACTTTGTCGGAGACTTTGCATAAGTCTGCCCTCAGAAGGTTCACATCAATGGAGACTGTTTCTATCTGGCATTCTAGTGCTGTGCGTGATTCTTGTATGGCTGCCAGAAGTTCCGCCCTGGATGGCTCTGAAGCCCGGGGCTCTCTCGATCCCCCTTGTCCACAGGGCCTGTCTGACTTGTCAGTCTATGCAGGGACTGTCTGGGGTGGTATATTGCATGATGGCATTGTTCCCCTAGGACCAAGCTGCTCTGTCTTTGCCCATGGTGGGACTCCGGCCTGTCCTCCCTTTGTGCACGGGTGACTCCGGTGGCCCCCTCCGGTAGCGGGCAGCGGGATCTCCTCGATCTCACAATTCTAGCAGCCCCCTGTTTAATTTTTCCCGTTAGGGCCACCTCTGTCACAAGTTCTTCGTGGCCAGTTCCCTTCGTCAGTTTTTAAACCAGCCCCCCCTGTTGTGGCCCATTATTCCTGGGTTATGGGTTAACACTGTGCTCTCTTTCTGTGTCAGGACTCACGCTCTCTCTTTTTTTTTTGTTTTGTCTCTCTTCTGTTTTTTAAAAAATTTCAATGCTCCTGTCCTCCAGGCCTCTCTGTATTGGCCCCCAATGGTGATCTGTGGGATTTCCAGGGATGTATTGGCAGGGCCAGCCGGGAGTTTCAATTGGATTCCTGCTGAGGCCCTCTCTCCTTCCTCTCTCGCTGCCCCAGAAACTTAGTAGGAGCAGGGGGGTCGTCCTGCCGTGCTTACTGGTTTTTCCCCTGCTCCGGTGACCCGGCCTCATCGTCTTTACTGGCATGGTCCGCTCTGGTTGCTGCTGCCCGCTGCATCTCCGCTGTCTGCTTACTGCAGCACAGCTGCCGCTTCCGATGATGCCACTCTCCGGCCAGCTGCTTCTCTGCCGCCACCAGCTCTGGCCTTCACCAGGCCACGCCTCCCATCCTCTGTCTTCAGCGGGCCTTAGTTGCTGGCCACAACACCATCCACCGGAGAGAGCCCCAGCACATCTGCGCAGGATTGATGGGGAGAGGTCGCTCCCCGCAGTACCTCTTCCCCACTGCTTCACTGTTCCCTGGTATGCAGGCTCCGTTGTTGCAAGGACCGCCCATCTGTGGGTGATCAGAGTGTTGTAGGCCTCTGATTGTGCATTGGGCCGAGGAATTCCGCAGGCCCCAATTCCTCTCAACGCTGCAGACCCCCTAGCTCAGTCCCCTGGGGTCCCTTATGGAGCTCCCACCTGCCGCATTGGTTTGTGGAGGTCAGGAGCTATTTGTGAGACAGGATTTTGCAGGATGTCAGGGGTTTTAGGGACCCGGTCGGGGAAGAGCTCAGGAGCTCATGTCTTCTCGGCCATGTTGCCAGGCCATGCCCCAATCCAGCAGTTATAGTTAGCTGAGCTAACTATAACTTATGTCCCCGCAATGCACTGCTTATGACCTCACATATTACATCACTCATGACTTGGTCAGTGACATCACTGATGATACCACTGATGACATCTCAAATGATATCACTGATGACATCTCAAATGACATCACTGATGACATCATCCAGTGATTAGGAGTGTTTCCTAAAAGTTACGGAGCGTTAAATATATATACTAAGGTAAGTGGCTATGGGTGAGTGAGTTGGTGTATAAGTGGTGCATAGAAGAGTGAGTAGGTATGTGAGAGACTGTATGCATGAGTGAGTGGGTGTGTGAGATTTTGTATGGGTGAGTGAGTAGATGCGTCAGTATGTGTATGAGTGAGTGGGTGTGTAAGTGGCTGTGAGAAACTGTCTGTTGCAGTACCACCCCCCCACTCTTTGCCTGGTTTTTGATACAACTTTGACTGAGGTGTACTGGGTCCCTGCTTACCAGGTTCCCAGTACCAGTGTTCTTTCCCTAAAAATGTACCACAGTTGGTACAACTTCAGTTACCTCCCTAAGCCCCTAGTAAATGGTACTCCTGGTACCTAGGTCATGAGTACTGAAGAGGGCCTTCTGGGGCTGCAGCACTAATTGTGCCACCCCAGGGACCCCTCACCAAGGCTATGCACTCTGCCATTGCAGGCTGTATTTCTTGGTGCAGAGAAATTGAAGAGTCAACATGGCACACAACCCTGTGTGCCATGCCACCCATACACTGCATAAGATATAGGTAAGTCACCCCTACTACAGGCTTACTGCAGGCCTTTAGCCCTAAGGCAGGGTGCACTATATCCTATGTGAGATGTTGTAAGTGAACAGGGAAGCCATAAAGAGTACATGGGCGGCTACTTGTCAACACAAGTTTCCTAGCTTCACTGATTTCTATGGTGTTTTGTACCAAACATCTTGTCTTAATGAATCCTCACTGATGCCAGCGTTGGATTTATTAATAAATTCACACAGAAGACCTATTTACAGGGCTCCGAGAAAACACTACCAACCACTGGTGTTCACCAGTCTGCAACCACTAGACATGTTTCTGACCTCATGGGGTGAAAGCCAGCGCTCTCAGAGGACAGAGACAAAGCCTGCTCTGGGCGAAGGTGCTTCACAACCTCCTCCAGGACAGGATGGCCTTCCTGGACGAGAAGCTTCAAAGGACGATGCAGCCTTTGAAATCCAACCCAGGAACCTACAGATACTGGGGGAAGCCAAACCTCCTTTCCTGCTCCATTGTTGGCAGGAGGAAAGGTGGGAAAATTACTGAGGCAGGCCCACATCTAGCCTACACTGCCCCTAGGGCGGTGCAGGTGATGTGAACCCCTCTCCTGAAACTCCAACATCTTGGAATCATGGAGAAACAACCTATCAGGGCTAGGGTGGGTAGTGCCTCTTTCCACAGGAAGTGGTCACTAGAAGGAGTAGACACCCTAAAGGTAGGTAGCTCATTGGCTACTACATGTCCCCCCTTGTAAAACCCCTAAATTCTGTATTTAGGTGGCACCCCAGGACCTGAACATCAGATTCGACGGACAAGAGAAGACCAGGACACAGTACACCCACTGCACAAGAACTGAAGCCCTGCTGCTGAAGAAAAAGGAGCCAAACCCTGCCTGCTGCCTCCAGGACTTGACAATCGCTGCCTGCTGTGCTGTCCTTAACCTGAAAGTACTCCAAGAATTCCGGAGCACCACCAGCCTTAAAGAAATCACCAAGAAGCACCTTGTAGTGAAGATATCACTCCCCTGCACTTTGCAGGCCCTGATCCTGTGAAGTTCAGTATGTCGACTTGCTACTCCCTGACGACCTTGATGCAGCACCAAAGCAAGAAGAGGTACAAGAGCTCTGGAGGGCCAGATCTGTCTCCTCATCAAGTTTGGAGACACCAGGGTCTACCGGAGCCGTGGTGTACCAATACCTGGAAGAAGAGTTCACACTGGACTCCCAAAGCACCAGAAGCAAGCACCCATTGAGGGATGTCAAGACACCTGAGACCCACTTCCTGAGTGGCCCAGCTGTCCCAAGATCGACTCTCCAAGTTCCCTGCTCCTGACCGAGAGGACCTCAAGACGCACAACACCCGGCTGACCTGGTCACTCTGCACCCGGCCCCACTGGCACCAGCACCGAATAACTAGCTGTGCTCCTGTGGTTCCCAAGCCCCTGCAACCTCCTCCCTTGAAGGAGCCCCACCAGACTTGCCTGTAAGCCCTCCTGTGCAGTGTACGTTCAAGTGCCCCCCTTCATCTTTGAGCACTAGCTTCCAAGACCCTCAGCACTCTGCTCCCGTCCAATCCTGGATGATCCCAAACTTCTTCTACTGGAATTTTGGACCTGGTCCTGACATCGACCTTAAACGAGAAGGTGAACTTTGTGAAAGCATTGCCTGATTTTATATGCATTTTTCTGCTTTTTGCTTTTCCCCTATTATTTTCAATGGTTTATAATTGCTCAAAAAAAGTGATATATTTTCTGAAAATTGCAAAATCATAACTCCGAAAGTACTTACCTTAGAACTGTGTTCTAGGTCTTAAAAATTCTATAAAAATCGATGCTATTTTTATAAATTGGTCTCGGATTTATTCCTGAGTGTGTGTCTCATTTATTGCCTCTGTGAGTACAACAAATGCTTAGCACTACCCTCTCATATGTCAAACTGCTCACCCATGCTATCATAAAAAGAGTATTAGAATTATCTGCTTTTACCTCTGTATACCATGTGGAGATTCACTGGACTGTCTGCACAGTGTGCTTAATTTTATTACACTATATAGAGAGCCAGCTTCCTATAGTGGCTGTAATTGTGAATGAGGGGCTGTATGGGTGAGTGTGCGGGTGTGTCAGTGTCAGTAAATGGTGAATGAGAGGAAACATGAGTGACTGAGCAGGTACATAAGTGTCTGTATGGTGAGTGAGAGGGTACAGGAGTACCTATATGGGTGCATGAATGGGTGTGTAAGTGGGTGTGTGGGTGAGTGAGTGAGTAGGTGTGTGAGTGGCTGTATGAGTGTATGGATGGGTGTGTGAGTGGCTGTATGGGTGAGTAAGTGATTGTGAGAGAGGTTATATGGGAGAGCGTAGGAAGCTGGCTCTGTATATACTATACCAAAAAGAGGTATAGTGTGCACAGAGTCCAGTAAGTCCCCAAAGGTATGGCAGAGGTTAAAGTAGATAATACCTTACTTTCAATTTAGTGGTAGCTGGGCTGAGCAGTCAGGCTTATCAGAGGGTAGTATGAATGCATTTGGTGTACATTCTAATACAAGGCAGGAACACACACTCAATGACATTCTCCAGGCCAATGTTTGTAGAAAAATATTACTTTTGTTACTTTTGTTTCTAGGAACCAAGTTGAACTCAGTTACATAAATAGGCTTTTGTGCAATACTTTCAAATTACATGCAATAGGTTTGTATAGCATTAAACAATACTTTATATGTGCATGAAAGGTTTTTCAATACAGAAAGAGATACTTTGTATGCAGGATCACACTTAGTACAATACAGTAAGAGACCAATGCAATCCTACGGGAAAAATACAGGTGAGTAACTTACAGGTAAGTAAGCGGTTTTGAAGTTGAGTCTCCAGGGGTTTTGGTCAATACTGGGCAATGGTCGGACCAAGGTAGGTACTGCACCACCAGCTGCACTGGGGCGGCCAGGGGCAGATGTCACTGGGCTCAATGTTATCCTACGGAGGCTGGGGGCATCTCGAAGAGGCACATGTTACAGGTAAGTACCGGCGGTTCAGGGACATAGGCCCTGGGGGTTAAGATCAGCACTGGAGGGTCCACCAATGACCACTGAGACTGCACCACCAGTGGCGCAGGGGCCACCGGGTGCAGAGGAGGCATCGGGGGCCCAGTTGAAGTCAATGGAGATCCTCTATTGGGGAAAACAGCTGCAGGCTTGGTTCTGAAGGTTGGCTGAAGGAATTCCATGACTGGAAAGGTAAGTTGGATAGTTGGGGGATGCCGGGACTCTGTAGGTTGGGCACAACAAGGCCGGGGGGCTGCGGGTACAGGGGTGCATTTTGGCGTCAGGTTTTCTCACCAGATCCGGTTGGCGGGACCCTTCAGGTTGAGGCTGCAGGCATCGAGGGAAAGGTCAGGAGAGGTCGTCCAATGCTGGATCCCAGGTTAGGATCGCTGGGGAGACTTCACTGGGTCGGAGGGCCACCTGGGCTCGGGCCGTAGGCATCCGGTGCCGAGTGGTACAAGTGTCGCAGATCCGCCTGGATTCGGAGTCCTTGCGTTGGTTTCTTGGCTGGACAAATCCGGTGTCCATGGGAGACAAGAGCCTTTGTTGAAGACAACACATGTCCCCGGGGCTCTTGGAAGTTGCTGGCTGCGGGCCATGCTTATTTCTTCGAGCAGGGTTGCTGGAGGAGGAGACAGGCCGTTAGGGCTGGGGAAAATCAGTTGTTTTCTTCTCCACTGCTGCACGGCTCTTCAGTCCTTCTTCTTCGTAGGTCATCAAATCTGAAGAATAAGGTTCAGGGGAGCCCTTAAATACTAAATTTAAGGGCGCTACTGGGGACGGGGCAGTAGCCAATGGCTACTGTCCCCTAGTGTGGTACACCCTTTGGGTGCCCCATCCCTTTGGGAAGAGGGGCAGATCCCTGTTCCTATTAGGACTAATTCTCCAATTTAAGATGGAGAATTTCTAAGAGAGCGGTTCACCTCAGCTTCTGGTAACCCTGGGGGTGCGCCAGGCCCAGGTGGACACTCCTGCTCTTCTTACTAATTTTCCCCCCTGTCCTGCCACCAAAAGTGGAGTCTGGACAGTGGGGTGGGCATCTCCACTAGTTGGAGCTGCCCAAATCAGCAGATCACAAGGTGAGAGCCTTTAAGGCTAAACCGCCAATTGTTGCTAGCTGGAGATGTGAAGCACCTCCACCCAGAGCAGGCTTTGTTTCTGACCTCCGAGAGTACAAAGGCTCTAACCCCATAAGGTCAGAAATCTGTCTGGAGGTGGCTGACTGGTGGGGACCCTTCAGCCAATACACTAGAAGTTGGTTGTTTTGCAGGGGGAATCTCTAAGATGCCTTCTGAGTGCATTTTATAATAAATCCAACACTGGCATCAGTGTGGGTTTATTATGCTGGAAGGTTGGTACCAAATTTCTCAGTTTTCAGTAAAGCCATCATGGAGCTGTGGAGTTCATGCTGAAAAACTCTCTGCCCATGCACTCAAAATGGCTTCACTGCATTTACAATGCTTGGAAATGGCACAGACACTGCAGGGTCATATTGCCCGTCCAGCTATGCCCTCACCTGTGGTATGGTGCTCCCTGCCTTGGGGCTGTGAGGCCTGCTAGAGGGGTCACTTACCCATGCCACAGGTAGTGGTGGTGGGCATTGCACACAGAAATGTGTGCCATGTCAACTCTTCGGTTTGGTCTCCACCAAAACACGCAGCCTGCAATGGCAGTGTGTGGGTGTTATGGTTAAGTGTCCCTGAGAGTGCCATAATACATGCTGCAGTCCTCAGAGGCCCTCTCTGGTCACAAGGCCCTTGGTACTAGGCGTACCTTATGCAAAGGACTTATATGTGGCTCAGAGGTGTGCCAACTGAGGAAACAAAGGTAGAGTTTTGGGAAAGAACACAGGTGCTGGGGCCTAGTTAGCAGGGTCCTAGCACACACTCAGTCAAGTTGGTATCAGGAATCTGGCAAAATGTTACGGGTTAACCATGCAAAAAGGGGCACTTTCCTACATAACCCCCTAATCGAAAGAGGATGAGACTAACCTTTCCCAAGAGAGTCTTTATTGTCTAAGTGGAAGAACCTGGAAAGTTCATCTGCATTGGCATGGGCAGTCCCAGGTCTGTGTTCCACTGTAAAGTCCACTCACTGTAGGGAGATGGACCACCTCAACAGTTTGAGATTTCCACCTTTCTTTTGCATTAGCCATCTGAGAGTTCTGTGGTCAGTTTGGATTAGGAATTGAGTCCTAAACAGGTAGGGTTTCAGCTTCTTCAGGGACCAAACCACAGCTAGGCCTCCCTCTCAATGCCAGTCCAATTATGTTCCCTGGGGAGTAGCCTCCTGCTTATAAAAGCAACATGTTGGTCTTGGCCTTCAACATTGATCTGGGATAGGACTGCTCCTATTCCTAGCTCAGAGGTATCAGTATGAACAATGAACTGCTTAGAGTAGTCTGGACCTTTGAGAATAGGTGCTGAGCACATTGCCTCTTTCAGGGTGCCAAACGCCTTTTGACAACTAACTGTCCAGTTCACTTTCTTTGGCATCTTTTTGAAGGCAAGTTCAATGAGGGGGGTCACAATGGATCCATACCCCTTCACAAACCTCCTGTAATACCCAGTCAAGCCAAGGAATGCCCTGACTTGAGTCTGGGTTGTGGGAGCCTCCCAGGCTTGAATAGTCTGGATCTTGGGATTTAAAGGTTTTACTTGGCCTCCACCAACAAGGTTTTTTTTTTTTTTTTTTTTTTTTTTTCTCTCTTCCTCTTCTTCTTTTTTTCTTTCTTCCTCTTTTTTTCTCTCTTCCTCTTCTTCTTTTTTTCTCTCTTCCTCTTTTTCTTTTTTGTTAATACACATGTTAAGCATGTACGTCTCAAAAGACTTGCAAACTGTGGACTTAATTTTAAGATATTAAGTCACTTCACATACCAATGATTTCCTAAACAAGATTTTAGGTTATACTGTTAGTATGGAGTATAAGTAGTCACTCTACATTGACAGTAATGTGGTAAATTATATGTTTTGTTTTGTTATTTTATGTGTTTCTTTTGGGTTTTTGAACTAAATGTGTAGTCAAATTGTTTTGAGATCTGTGTTCTTTGTTGTTCTGCTTGTAGTAACATGGTTTAGTGTGTTTGTGTGTATTTTCACGCACAATTTGTATTGTGTTTTTAGTCCTGTGCATCTTGATTTTTATGTAATATATATGTGTTTATGTTACACTTTTACAGCTCCTGAGGAAGTTCCCTGTATGGGAATGAAACGCGTTGGCTGGAATGTTTTACTCAATGAATTTTAAAAGAAGTTTCGAATAAAGAAGTTATTTTTCTACCTATACTGGTCTATTTGGACTGCTTAAGCTGTGCACCCCCGTTTGTTATAGTACTTTCTGATCTGGAACACAGTGGCGTCACTCAAAGGCTGACGTAGGGGTTGATTGCACAGCGATCATACACATAGGAACTGGCACGAGGTGCGGCATAGGAGGTCCGCCGTTGTTGCTTTGGGATTGTTGTCCTGTAATACCCAGTCGAGCCAAGGAATGCCCTGACTTGGGTCTGGGTTGTTGGAGCCTCCCAGTCTAGAGTTGTCTGGATCTTGGGTTGCAAAGGTTGCACTTGGCCTCCACCTACAAGGTGGCCCAAGTATACAATAGTCCCCTGCTCTATATGGCACAGGGATGCCTTGATAGTTAGGCCTGAAGATTGCAGGGCCTATAGAACCTTCCCCAGGTGGACCAGGTGATCCCGCCAGGAGGAGCTAAAGACAGCAATATCATCAAGATATGCTGCACTAAAGGTCTCCAACCCAGCATGGACTTGATTCACCAACCTTTGGTAGGTAGCAGGGGCTTTCTTTAAACCAAAGGGCATAACAGTAAACTTTAAATGCCCATCAGGTATGGAGAATGCTGTTTTCTCTTTGGCTCCTGGGGCCATGCCAATCTTCCAGTACCCTGCAGTTAAGTCAAATGTTCTGAGAAATTTGGCTGCACCTAGCTTGCCTATCAGCTCATCAGCCCTTGGTATGGGGTGAGCATCTGTCTTAGTGCAGCATTGAGACCTCTATAGTCCACACAGGACCTCATCGCTCTTTTTCTACCTGGGGTGATGTTTGGGGACTAAGACCACTGGGCTGACCCAGGGACTTTCAGAGGACTCAATAACCACTAATTCCAGCATCTTGCTTACTTCAGCTTTGATGCTTGCCTTAACTTGGTCAGACTGCCAATAGATCTTGGTTTTGACAGGCAAGCTGTCTCCAGTGTCCACATCATGGGTACACCAGTGTGTCTGTCCAGGGGTTTAGGAGAAGAGCTTAGCATACTGTTGCAGGACAAGTCTACAGTCAGCCTGCTGTGAGGATTTCTGAATAGAAAACTCCATCAGCTGACCCATCCTTTGGACATTAAGAGAGGAGGTCAGGGAGAGGTTCACTCTCTGACTCCTGATCCTCATCAGTGACCAACAGCATGGACACATCAGCCCTGTCACAGAAAATGTTTCAGGCGGAACACATGAATCACCCTCTTGGGGTGCCTACTAGTGCCCAGGTCAACCAAGTAGGTGCCCTCACTTTTCTTCTCAAGGCTAGGGTAAGGGCCACTCCATCTGTCCTGGAGGGCCCTTGGTGCCACAGGCTCCAACACCCACAACTTTTGCCCTGGTTGGAACTCCACCAATGCTGCTTTTTGGTCACACCACAGCTTCTGGAGCTGTTAGGTGGTCTCAAGGGGCCCGATTCACAAAAGTACTCTGAGACAAAATCCTAACTTTACGACTTTCGGTATTCACAAAAGGCATTTAGGAGTAGTAAAGTTAGGATTTTGTCTTAAGTTTGTCTTAAGTTTTGGTCTTAAGACAAAATCGTAACTTAAGTTAAACTTAAGTTTAACTTAAGTTAGTGAGAGACCAATGCGACCCAATGGGAAAAATACAGGTGAGTAACTTATAGGTAAGTAAGCGCTTTGGAAGTTCAGTCTCCAGGGGATTTGGTCAATACTGGGCAAGGTCTTGACCAAGGTAGGTACTGCACCACCAGCGGCACTGGGGCGGCCAGGGGCAGAGGTCACTGGGCTCAATGTTCTCCTATGGAGGCTGGTGGTATCTTGAAGCGGCACTGGTTACAGGTAAGTACCTGCGGTTCAGGGACACAGGTCATGAGGGTTAATATCAGCACTGGAGGGGCCACCAAAGACCACTGAGACTGCACCACCAGTGTTGCAGGGGCAGCTGGGTGCAGAGGGCAAAGGAGACGTCGGGGCCCAGCTGAAACCAATGAAGATCCTCGGTTGGTGAAAGCAGCTGCAGGCACGGTTCCGAAGGTTTGCTGAAGAAATCCTATGACTGGAGAGGTAAGTTGGATAGTGGGGGGATGCCAGGACACCGATGGTTGGGCACACCAAGGCTGGGGGACTGCGGGTGCAGGGGTGTCTTTTGGTGCTGGGTTTTCTCACCAGATCCAGTCACGGTCAGAAGGTCGGGAGAGGTTGTCCAACGCTGGATCCGAGGTCAGGATCACTGGGGAGACTTCACTGGGTCTGTGGGCCACCTGGGGTTGGCCCATGGGCGTTGGGTGCCGAGTGGTGCAAGTGTCACAGATCCGCTTGATCCGGAGTCCTTGTGTTGGTTTCTTGGCTGGAAAATTCGGTGTCCACAGGAAACAACAGCCTTTGTTGAAGACAGCACAGGTCCCCAGGGCTCTTGGAAGTTGCTGGCTGCGGGCCATGCCAATTTCTTGGAGCAGGGTCGCTGGAGGAGGAGACAGGCCATTAGGGCTGGGGCCAAATAAGTTGTTGTCTTCTTCTCCATTGCTGCAGGCTCTTCAGTCCTTCTTCGTAGGTCATCGAATCTGAGGAATAAGGTTCAAGGGAGCCCTTAAATACTAAATTTAAGGGCATTACTGTGGTCGGGGGCAGTAGCCAATGGCTACTGTCCCCTAGTGTGACTACACCTTTTGGGTACCCCCTCCCTTTGGGAAGAGGGGCACATCTCTGTTCCTATTGGGCCTAATTCTCCAATTCAAGATGGATAATTTCTAAGAGAGGGGTTCACCTCAGCTCCTGCCAACCCTAGGTGTGCGCCAGGCTCAGGTGGACACTCCTACTCTGCGTACTAATTTTCCCCCCTGTCCTGCCACCAAAAGTGGAGTCTGGACAGTGGGGCGGGCATCTCTACTAGTCAGAGCTGCCCAATTCAGCACATCACGAAGTGAGAGCCTTTGAGGCTCACCGCCAAGTGTTGCTAGCGGGAGGTGTGAAGCACCTCCACTCAGAGCAGGCTTCGTTTCTGACCTCCGAGAGCACAAAGGCTCTCACCCCATAATGTCAGAAATCTGTTTGGTGGTGACTGGCTGGTGGGGGACCAGTCAGCCAATACACTAGAAGTTGGTCGTTTTTCATGGGGCATCTCTAAGATGCCCTCTTAGTGCATTTTATAATAAAATGGCCTGGGCATAGTTCGCAGAGTTTTGCTACGCGGAACTCCGCAAAGTTACAAAACAACTCCGCGAAGTTCCGCGAGTGGCGGAGTGCAGTGCGAACTGCAGTTTGTGCTGGTATTCCTGCCGCTCGGGTAGAAATTCTACCTGAGCGGCAGCTCGCGCTCGCGAACTTACCGATCGCGATCGCGAACTTGCCGTTCGCGATCGCGAACGGGAAAAAAGCTCAGCTGCACATCGCGAAGCGGACTTTTCTGCACTCTGCGAGCTTCACGGAGTGCAGAGTGCAGAAAACTCCGCAAACGGAGCGAAGTTCACCGCCCAGGTCTATAATAAATCCAACACTGGCATCAGTGTGGGTTTATTATGCTAAGAAGTTTGGTACCAAACTTCTCAGGTTTCAGTAAAACCAACATGGAGCTGTGGAGTTCATGTTGAAAAACTCTCAGCCCATGCACTCAAAAGGGCTTGACTGTATTTAGAATGCCTGGGAATGGCACATACACTGTAGGGGCATATTGCTCATGCAGCTATGCCCTCACCTGTCGTATGGTGCACCCTGCCTTAGGGCTGTGAGGCCTGCTAGAGGGGTGACTCACCCAAGCCACAGGCAGTGGTGGTGGGCATGGCACGCAGGGATGGATGCCATGTCAATTCTTCGGTTTGGTCTGCACTAAAGCACGCAGCCTCCAATGGCAGTGTGTGGGTGTTAAGATGAGAGGTCCCTGAGGGTGGCATAATACATGCTGCAGCCCTCAGAGGCCCTCTCTGGTCAGAAGGCCCTTGGTACCATGGGTACCTTTTACAAGGGACTTACATGTGGCCCAGAGGTGTGCCAATTGTGGAAACAAAGGTACAGTTTTGGGAAAGAACACTGGTGCTGGTGCCTGGTTAGCCGGGTCCCAGCTCACACTCAGTCAAGTTGGCATAAGGTATCTGGCAAAACATTAGAGGGTAACCATGCAAAAAGGGGCACTTTCCTACATAGAGTATGTGCTTGTCTCAGTGACTGCATAGGTGAGTGAGTGCATGTGTTAGTATATGTATACGTGAGTGGGTATGTGAGTGTATGGGTGCGTGAGTGGCTGTGTGAGTGACTGTATGGGTGAGTGAGTAGGTGGGTGAGTAGCCGAATGGGTGACTGATTCAGTGTGCGAGTGGGTTTATGAGTTGGTGTGTAAGTGTCTGTATGACTGGATATGTGAGTGGCAGTATTGGTCAGCGAGTAGGTGCATGAGTGGCTATATACGTGAGTTAGTGGTTGCATTAGTGGCTGTATGGGTGAGCTGATGTATGAGTGGCTCTTTGGATCAGTGAGTAGTTGTATGAGTGTTTGTATGGGACTGTGAATGCGTATGTAAGTGGTTGTGTGGGAGTGGGTGTATGAGAAGTATGGGGGTGTAGGTAGGTGTGTGAGTGGTTCTGTGGATAATGTCACTGCCCATGTCATGAGTGATGTAATATGTGAGGTCATAAGCAGTGCATTGCTGGGGCGTAAGTTATAGTTTGCTGATTTTCTCTGGTTTTGCATGAGTGAAATGTGAGCCTAACTATAACATCCCTGTAACCTTTATTTTTTTCAGTAAATTTCAAGTTTAAATTTTTTTTTATTTCCAAAATATATCCAGTTGATGTTTAAGTTCTGTGAAATGAACATCGTGCCAGAATAAATCCTGCCCTGCGTATTTATCCAAGAAGAGGCCATCTTTTTGTGCAACGCCTCTACTCAACTGGAGTACTTTCTATTGGCTAATTAGTAAGTGCTACCTCATTGGAGGAGATGTATAGTGCATCTCCTACACTACAGCTGCGTAAAGGATGCAGAGGAAATGTCTGCAGTGACCTTGTGTGTAACTCTGCCAATGTGATTGTTGCTTGAGTGTCTTCAACAGATAACTTAACAAGGTGGAACTGCAGAGAAAACACAGTTGGTTGATATGCACTTTACAGAAGTAAGTGCTTTTTTCTTTGGTGGAGATACAATCGCATTCCTAGGCATCAAGACCCTGTCAAAAAACTAGGCAGGAAACGTGCTCGTTGCCTTTTAGTAAGCTGTCCATCATCCTTGGAAAAGTGTGGGAAGATGTTTCATACCACTAATATATATGGGGCGGGACCAATAGGGTTGGGATTCTAGGCAAGTTTACATACTTCTAGTTTTTAAAAGTTTAGAACACGATCTCTGGTCTCAGCAGCAGATGACAAGAAAGACCCGCCTTCTCACAGACACTATGTGAGATATTGCTCTCGAGAAAAGTAAGGATGCAAACACCTCCATCACGGATTACAGATAACGTTATTTGTGGAAATGCATAGGAAACACACTTACTTTGCCTTAGCCTTGCCCACGAAGTTAGGATGATTAGTACTTTACAGAAGTGGAGCTTCAACTCTGGCACCTGCTTTGTTTATATCTGTAAGTGCTCCCATTGAGGTTTCATTTCTGTGAAATGAGCATCGTGCCAGAATGAATCCTGCCCTCCGTATTTATCCAAGAACAGGCCACCGTTTTGTGCAACACTTCTACCCAACTAGAGTACTTTCTACTGGCTAATTAGTAAGTGCTACTTCGTTGGGTAAATGTATAATGCATCTCCTAAACTACAGCTGCATAAAGGATGCAGAGGAAATGTCCTGGTTACTTACCGGTAATCTTCATTACTCCGAGTCCTGGTCTTCCTCGCCACAGTAATTGCACATGAGCTTTCTGCTCCCACAGAAACTCCAAGCAAAATTTAGTTAGCCTACTAGTCTCCCTATCTCTTCAAATCGGCCCCCAGTGTGCACCACCAATCACATAAAAGGACACATCTCCATAGCCACGACCTGTAAAACAAAGCCATAGACATGAAGCCACAACAGAGGGCCGGGAGGGAAGGGAAACTATACTGTGGCGAGGAAGACCAGGATTCGGAGTAATGAAGATTACCGGTTGGTAACCGGGGCATTACCTCCTCGTCCGTCTTCCTCGCCACAGTAATTACACATGAGCAGATACCAAAGCAACATCAGCTTCATGGATAAGTAAACACAGCCCACACACGGAAGGCAGTACAAAAATGTATAATGAAAACAAGAGAGACAGATACACATCTCAAGAAACCACAGAATCCAGAACCGAAGAGGCAAAGGCAATGGAAGCACCATCCCCAACCACAAGCCGGTAATGAGACATGAAGGTATGAGGGGAAGACCAAGTAGCCGCCCTGCAAATATCCTCCATGGAAACACCCTTAAAGGCGGCCCAAGAAACAGCAACAGAACGAGTAGAATGCCCCAGAATAGGCTGGAAGTGAACCACAGACTGGACATCAAACGCCAAGCGGATAGCCTTCTTTATCCACCTACTGAGAGTGGAAAAAGATAGTTTAAGGCCCTGCCGGGATACACAAAAAGTGACAAACAGATTGTCCACCTTACAAAAAGAAGCCGTGCGTGACAAGTAAATCAACAAGGCACGTTTCACATCCAAAAGGTGCCACCTTACAAAAAGAAGCTGTGCGAGACAAATAAATCAACTAGGCATGTTTCACATCCAAAAGGTGCAACAGAGACTCCTCCGCCGATGAAGGAACAGGAAAGAAAACAGGGAGGACCACCTCTGCCGACCGATGAAAGAATCCACTTTAGGTACAAAAGTAGGATGAGCCCGCAAGACCACCCTATCCCCCAAAATCCTCAAAAAAGGAGCAGACCGTAAGAAAGCCCCTAATTCACCAACATGTCTGGCAGAGGCAATAGCCACCCAAAAAACCCTACTTTCAATGTCAAAAACTTCAAGTCAACTGACTCCAAGGGCTCAAATGGAACCCCCTGCATGGCCCGCAACACCAACGAAAGATCCCACTGGGGAGGAGACAACACAGGACGAGAGTGTTGAAAGGCCAGAGACTTGAAAAGACGAGCCACCAGGGGCTCCATCTCCACAAAAGGGAGACCATAAAAATCCCGAATGACCACCCACTGTGCACTGAGGGTAGAAAGGGTCAATCACAAATCAAAACCCTCCTTCAAAAAATCCAGAACCCGAGCAGGATCCAAGCCCTCAATAGACCAACCATGGTGCAGACACCAACTAGCAAAATTGTCCCAATGCCTAGTGTAAGATTTCAAAGTAGAGGGGCGTCTGGACTGTTGGATAAGACCAGCAACCCCCATGGAACAACCACTCTGGATCAGGGAACACCGTTCAAGAGCCAAGCCTGAGGACCCATGGACCTGAACACCGGAAGAGGAACCAGAGGGCCCAACAACGGATATGAATGGAATGGCAACGTCCAACCCGGACGCACTGCTAACTCCAACAACAGAGGAAACCACGGGCGGCGCCGCCAACCCGGTACCACCAAAAGCACCAACGCGCCCTCCCTCCTGATCTTCTGCAAAACCGCCAGAATCAGGGGAACTGGGGGAAAGGCATACAACAGGCCCCTGGGCCACAGGAAGGACATCACATCCACCCTCCAAGCCAATGGACAAGGCATAATTGTGCAGAAACAATGGACCTTGGCATTGTCTGGAGATGCAAACAAGTCCACCACCGGACACCCACACCTCCTCTGCAATGTGCGGAACATCACCGGGGTCAGAGACAATGACCCCATGGAGGGAAAGACCCTGCTCAGACAGTCTGCCACTACATTTTACCGGCCCGGGAGGTAAACCACAGACAGGGACGCCAACTTAGACTCCGCCCAGGAACAAATGAGGCGACTGAGACAACTGAGGGAACGAACCCTGCAAACCCCTGATGATTGATGTAGGACATGAGAACCTGATTGTCTGTCCAGACCTGAACATGGTGACCCTCCAGCAAGGCAGCAAATGCCAAGAGACCCAACTGAACCGCCTTCAGTTCCCTGTAATTGGAGGAACAAGACATCAGAGTCACCGACCACTTGCCCTGCATCGAAGAGTCGTTCAGTGAAGCCCCCAGCCCAACAGACTGGCATCCATAGTGACCACCTGAGAGGGAGCAATCAGAAATGGACGACCCCTGGATAGATGACCATCATCCAACCACCAACCCAGATCCTCCCTCACCTGGGCTGACACAGGAACCCCCTGATTGAAATACTGACCACAGGGGCGCCAATGAGACAAAACATGGTTCACCACAGGATACATATGGAGACGAACCCAAGGAACCACCAACAAGGAGGCGGACATCAGACCCTGTACCCTCAACCAAAGTCTCACAGGAGGGAAAGTCCCAGACAACAGGGACCGAATCTCCGACATCAGAGTCAATTTCCGGGCATGAGGCAGAAACACCAACCCCAACTGAGTCCTGAAGTGAGCCCCAATGTACGTCAGATCCTGAGAAGGAACCAGGCAGGACTTCTTCCGATTCACCAGAAATCCGTGTCCCTCCAGCACCTGGCAAACCTCCTGGACATCAAGCTCTGCCTTAGAGAAAGAAGAAGCAGAAATCAAGAAATCATCCAGGTAAGGAAAAACCTTAATCCCCCTCCCATGCAAATGCCCAATCAGTGGGGCAAGAACCTTAGTAAAGACACGAGGGTAGGAACACAGGCCAAAGGGCAATACCTTTAACTGAAAATGACTGCCCAACACACAGAGGCAGAGAAACCTCTGAGAGTCCAGATGGACAGGGACATGGAGATAAGCATCCTGCAGGTCAAGGGAAGCCAGAAAATCCCCCTGATTGATCAGAGGCAGGATCACCTGCAGGGACACCATTTTGAACTTGACCGGAGGAATGAGCCAATTCAGCCACTTCAGATCCAACACTGGCTTGAGGTCCCCGATATGCTTCTCCACCAGGAAGAGAATAGAGTACACTCCCAGTCCCCACTGATCCACAGGCCCCGGCACCACAGCGCCTTTCGCCACAAGACAACCGACGCCCTCCAAGAGAGCCTCCTTCTTCAAAATGTCTCTGGGACATGGAGTGACCCGAAAACAGTCTGGGGGTGTCTGGACGAACCTAATGCGAAAACCTTCCGATACCACATGAAGGACCCATTGATCCGAAACAGTCCACATCCAGTCGTCCACGAAGAGAGACAGATGACCCCCCACAGGACCCACGCCTGGAGCAACCCAGTCATGAATTAGAGGGTGCAGAAGAGGAGGAAGAAGCGGCAGGGAACCCGGACTTGTCAGAGGAAGGAGCACCCCGGCCACGCCCCCTTCCACGAAAGGGCTGAGAAATCCTGCCTTGACGAGCAGGACCAAAGGCCCGACGAGCCTCAAAAAATCAGGAACACGCCTTCCTCTCTGGAGCCAAAAGTTTACGATCGTCTGCCGATTTCTTGACCATATCCTCCAAGTGAGCACCAAAGAGCTTAACACCAGAAAAAAGGAATGTTCATGAGCAAGCCCTTCTGAGCCGCATCGGCCTTCCAGGAACGTAACCACAACTGGCAACGAGCCACAACAGAAGACCCAGCATAGACGCCGCCGCTCCCAAGGAATCAAAGGAAATGTCAGAAAGGAGCCGCACCTGTTGCTCCATCAGGATGAGAGTGGAGAAACGTCCTCTCCCTGGTCCATCAACTCAGCCAACGACTGGAATTCATTCAACAACGACTGGATGGCATAAGATGAATAAGTAGCAGCACGAATAGAAAAATTGACAGCAGCAAAAGTACGTTTCACCGCCGCATCAACCTTCTTATCCACCGGGTCAGCCAGGGGAGCATCCTCAGAAATAATAGCACCCTGAGAAGACATGCCAGCCATCAAAGAATCCACCTTCACCGAGGCCGGATATTTAACAGCAAAGTCCTGCAAGGGGTATCTCTTGGCCAGAAACCGGGGAAAATTATTCCGATCAACATCTTTCCACTCAGACTCCAACACGTTCAAGATAGAGGAGTGGAGAGGCAATGAGTCAGGTTCCTTCTTTTGATACTGTGAAAAGAAATCCGTGTCCTCCACATCAACACCAGAATCTGGAAATAACAGGTTGGAGCGAATATGCTGAAGGACGTCTTTAAGATCCGACCCCTGCAGAAAATGAACCTTAACCTCCACATCCTCTTCACCATCAGAGTCCTGGGAGGGACCAGGGTCACATTTAGCCTTCTTAGAAGGAGGAACAGCCTCCCTATCACGAAAAGCCGCAGCCACTGCAGACTGTATCATTTGCTGAATGACAGCCAGTGAAGGAACCGTGTCAGCAGAGCCAGAAGACTCCTCAACGCGGGAAGAAGTCAAAGCAGCACCTTTCTCCATACCCTCCATGATAGAAATACAGGAAACAACCACTACAGCAAGCCAGCACGCTTAAAAAGCATCCTAATGCCATAGCAACCCCCATAATGCCGCAGGACGGCCTCCGGCACGCCCGAAGCATGCACGCAACAGCTCATCAACACTTAATTGCCAAAAGTAATGGAGCCTTAACAACGCGCAGACCTGAAAAGAGACGGCACATAGCCGTGCCCCCTCAGGCCGATGCGCAACCACAACTGCACCCGGACTGCAGCCGAGCCCCGGCGGGATGAGAACAGGTAAGGAACATTAGGGTGGAGGGACCCCGCACCAGAGCCCGGGCACCCCTCCGATCCCCGAGAACATAAACAAAAGGTGGGGGAAGGGGGCAATCGATGCCAGTGAAAGCCAAAAACCTGCAGAGTCCGCTACAGCAGGACTCGGCAGGAGCTCACAGTGTGAGAAATTAACAAAGAGAAAACACAGCTCACTCCGGAAGTCCACTAAAGCAGGACCCGAGGAGCAAAGTGTAAAAGAGGGCAAATATGAAATGCCATGCAAACCAAGACCCCTGGGGCATAAGAGTCCGCTAAAGCAGGACCACAGCCCCCACTCACCTGAACACAGGAAATAGCACTCGGAGCAGCGCAGAAACAAAAAAACAGGTCGTGGCTATGGAGATGCATCCTTTTATGTGATTGGTGGTGGACACTTGGGGCCATATTGGAGGGATAGGGAGACTAGTAGGCTAACTACATTTTGCTTGGAGTTTCTGTGGGAGCAGAATGCTCATGTGTAATTACTGTGGCGAGGAAGATGGACGCGGAGGTAATGTCTGACCATGTGTGTCTGTAAATTTTCCAATGTGATTGTTCCTCGATCATCTTCATCAGATATGTTTACAAGGAGGAACTGCAGAGAAAACACACTTGGATGATTTCTACTTTACAGGAAGTAATTGCTCCTTTGTGTGGTGGAGATGCAATCGCATTCCTAGGCATCAAGACCCCGTCAAAATATTGTCAGGAAACGTGCTCGGGGGGCCTTTTATTAAACTGCCGATCATGCTGGGAAAAGGGTGGGAAGATGTTGCATATTGCTAATGTAAATGGGGCAGGACCACACGGGCGGGGCTTCTAGGGATGTTTACATACTTCTAATTTTTAAAAGGTTAGAACACAATTTCGGGTCTCAGCAGCAGATGTCACAGACGCTATGTGAGATAGTGCGCTCGAAAAAAGCAAGGATGCAAACACCTCCATCAAGGATTTCAGATAACCTTTTGGTGGAAATACATAGTAAACAAACTTGGATGATTTGTCTTTTACAGAAGTAAGTGCTTCTTTATGTGGTGGGGATGCGGTTTGTTCTCGGTGCCCAGGTTCCACCCAGGACATCCAGTGACCACCGTTGGGGACCGCGGGTAGATCCTCAAGGCCCCCACAGTCCCTGCTGACTCCCCACCTCCTGCGGGAGCAGGCATTGCTCTGACAGCCAGTGAGCTGCTGAAAGACAGCTCCCTGTCTGCCAGAGCAATCCTTTGTCTGTTTCCCTGCTCGATTGACTCCGTGCAGGGAAAACAGACAAAAGCTCTGCTTCCAGCAAGCGAGAGCATTTCTTAGCTCTCGCTTGCTGGAAGCGGAGTGTTTGATGTGGCTTGGTGGGAACAGTTAAAGACCCTGCCAAGCCAAAGCAAACAGCTATGTCCTGGGGTGGCCGGCCCTGGGGGGGTGGAAGTCCCCAGGGCCATATATGGCTCCAGGAGGGGGCCCCCTCCTTTGCTTTAGAAGGGTCTGCCCCAGGGAGGTGGTGGCCCCCATGGGCTGAGGGGGGCTGCGCAGACCCTCCCTTTTTAAAAATAGAATTTGACCCTGGGGAGGTGGTAGTCCCCGGGGGGTCTGCAAGGCCCCCGCATTACAAAGTAATTAGCCCAAGGGACGTGGTAGTCCCCAGGGCACGGGAGATCCATAAGGCCCCCTGATTTATTTAGCATTAGCCCCGGGGAGGTGGCAGTCCCAATGGCCTGGGGGGTCTGCACAGCCCCCATTAAACAACATAAGCTCCGGGGAGGTGGAGGTCCCCGGGGCATACAAATGCCCAAGGAGGGGGGCCCCATGTGCCCCCTCCTTTAAATTTTCTATGAGCTCACATACCCCCGGGACTGGCCCAATCGGGGGGGGGTAATTAGGAGAGCAGCGCAGGAGCCTGGTTTTTGGGGGGATTTTTGGTGGGAGCAGCGGATCCAGCGCAACTGCCGCAGAAAAATTAAAACAAATGCTTTTTTGCCCCAGGCAGATGACCTGCGGGACACTTTCAAGATGCCAAGGGGACCAGGGTCTTCCTACCCTGCCCCCTTCTCTTTTTTAGCAATTTTTTGTGGGACTCGGCTGAAGCCGAGTCCAAAAATGGCTGCCAGCACTTCCTGGTTGAAGGGTTGGCAGCCAATCAGATTTCAGCATGGGGACTGTCAGATCCTCGGAGGATCCACGTTCCTATATTTACAAATTTGAATTTCTTTTAATAACTCTACTACTACTGAACGGATTTACACCAGCAGCTACCTTTCTGCCAAATATGGTGTAATTCTGTTCAACGGTTCGGGCTGTAGTCGTGTCTAAAATTATGGGAATTACCATAGGAAATGCATTTTACCCCCTCTTTTTCTCGACCCCCATTTGATGGATCACCCTGAAACTTTCTAAGCAGAACAAGAATCACTGAGACACTTTTTTTTAGAAAGTTTTGTGAAGATTCGTCAAATGGTGCCAAAGACATAGGCAAGTCAAAAAACACTTTTCCTATGGAAATATAATAAATACAAGTGAGGTAGCAGTGGTCCCCAATTGGGAAATTACCGCACAATCAAAGGGTTATAACGTTGAATATAGTCAAGTCCTGTGAATCAATAAAGAAACAACTTACAATTAGGTTGAGGTGCTATTAGGGCTCGATTCACCTACTACCAAAGGTGCTAATTACACATTAGAAAACTAATGCGTATACATACATGCAAAGATAGAGCTCTATTCAGCACTCTCATAAATAAGTACAATAGTCTAAGATGTACTGGATAAGTATGACCGTCATGAATTTTGTATGTAAACACAATTTTTTTATGCATTAAGTAATGTTCAAAGAAGGCCAATGATATCTTTTCACAAAGTATAAATAGTCACAAAAGTCCAAAAATGTAGTATTCAACTTGTTGGTTTATTCTTTTGATACTCCCAGCAAGAATTTTGCCAACACGTGTTTCGTCTACTCATAGACTTTTTCAAAGCTGGAAAATTAAATACCATACATGTTGTTTTTTGTTTATACAAAAAGATTTTTTTTAAACCAGATATCTACAATGATGGTGAGATTACAACATTACTGTAACATGGTGATATGGTCATAGTATGGCCATAAGATGAGTTTATAGTTTGTGCAAGATGCAATGAAAATAAGAGAGTGCTATCCATGCTTAGATGTGGTGAAAAAGATCTGTAGTCAACAAGTGCGTCTAGAGAAAAAGGAGTAAGTTGCAGTAAGAGTGAGGCCTTCTTTGAACATAGCTTAATACATAAAAAATTGTGTTTACATACAAAATTCATGACGGTTAAACTTATCCAGTACATCTTGGACTATTGTACTTATTTATGAGAGTGCTGAATAGAGCTCTATCTTTGCATCCTATGGAAATATGGTCCTGATTATAACTACCTACGGACGACTGCCAGTAGGTAACTACTGGCCATCGTCAGTAGGTAGGCAGTTGCCATACTGGAATAGTCACATCACCTCTCCCAAAACTCCTAAATCCTAAGTCCTCATGAGGTGCCTCCCCCCCTTGCTTACTGGAATCGTCACATCACCTCTCACAAAACTCCAAAATCTTTTAAAACATTTCATGATTTTGGATTATTCAGCAAATAGGAAACAACATAATTCAGATTCCCAAATGTTTTGATTCTATTCCGTAAACGTTAAATCTTTTTTTCACCAATCCTGTTTAAGCTTTAATACTTGAAGGCTAACCAGTCTCAATGCGGCATTTAAACAACAATTGACCTATAACAGCATGGCACTCTGTGTCATCATCAGCCAATAGCAGCGCAACAGTACACAAACCAACCAATCGCAGCATGGCACACTATGACGTATGATCCCACTCCTGGCGAGGAACACTCTCCTTTATATTTTCTTTTGTACACTCAATTTCTACAACTTTAAGCGAACGTAAATAAACAACTCTTTGTCTGCTCCACTAAAGAAAACAAAAGTAATTCAACATATGGAATATTAAGATTTTTACACCCTCTGCCTTTTTCACACATAACAAATTTCACACATGCGAATGAAATCTCGACCTGTGGGAAAATCACCCTAATCAATTTAACTTCACCTTTTGCACAATTAGGTTCTGCCAACATCAATCAATATTAGTACATTGACAGCAATTTATTACAATCCCTATCTCAATTGTGTAGTTGACTGCACCTCACGAACTACATCACAAATCTCTAGCAGGCAAGAAAACCCATAAAGTGCATTCTACACTTATCTCAATATCCTGGGATCTTAGACTGTGTCGAGAACCTTCTTAACAATAAGCACATAAACATTACCAATTTATTCAACATGTGTACACCAATACCTCACAAAAATAAGCACAATAATAATCATAATTCACGATGCATATTTATACTGACACCTCCAATACAGCAAAATACTTAAAAACTGCACTTTGTCAGTATTCCAGCTCTGGGCTCAGGGCAATGGGCATTACTCTAACTCGAGGTAATGATTTATAGCTCCTCTTCTCATAACGTAAACCGTCCTCCTGCTACCAAGTTTGCTGAAGC
Source organism: Calotriton arnoldi (assembly GCA_963921515.1). Classification (NCBI taxonomy): domain Eukaryota; kingdom Metazoa; phylum Chordata; class Amphibia; order Caudata; family Salamandridae; genus Calotriton; species Calotriton arnoldi. The sequence continues at coordinate 261,942 of CAWUFW010002668.1, forward strand.
GGGAATCAGTTCACAAAATGTAAAGTATCTCAGTTTACCATCACACGGGCTAACTCCTGCTCTAATTTTTGTTGGCCTCTGGTGTCATATGTATCTTTGCTGTCAGTTTAGAGAAGAGGAGAGCACTGTATCATATAAATTATCATTACAATCATTAGTCTATTTTCTGTCAATAAAGAGAGTTGGTAAGAGTTTTTAACAGTTTTATTAATAAATCTTTTAGTTGATCATCTTTATTAGATCACAAGTTGAATTCAGATTAATTTAAATCGTCAATATATATAACAGAAATATAAAATCAATATTGCTTAATCAAATCATATAATAAATGCATTAAAGCATGTTCCATAAAGGAAATAATCCCTATTCTAAGAATATGGGAGAAAGGAGTCAGTCTAAACCCATAAAGAGTTCTAGTTCGAGAGAGTGAGAGAAAGCATAAAGCTTCAGCATTTAAATCAGCTCAAATAGATCAAAAATATCAAAGCAAAGAACTTCCCATTAAGGGAGGTTCAAGAAACTCCGTAGAGTCTCAAATCAAATGGCATACGGTCTGGGTAAATAGGTCTGGAAAGTGGACAAAAAGAAGTGGTAACCTGCTCTAGGAACACGCACTATTATAGACTACACATTTCGCGAGGCTTTGCAACATGCAACATGTTGCTCTTTCAATTCCTATCAACCAGTCAGCGTTCGATACTCACCTGGGAACAGGATTACTCCTCATCTTCTCACAGGATACAATTGTCCACAGACAACAATGTTAAGTTTTCAACTACGTTGTAGCAGCAATAAGTTAATGTGGGTCAACTTCTTATTCAGATTTTCTTTCCCACATATTTAAGCTACTTCTAACTTTCTAAAATACTAATTTACTAAACAATGTCCCATGTAGAAGTTGTAACATCAATATAATAAAAAGAAAATATTTCAGCATATTCAGCATTCATTGGGAAAAGACTAGTAGGTTAAATTGTCAAGTTCAGATTTTAAAATGCTGTATCTCTATGTATGAACTCTCCATTACCCCATTAAATGACAAAAACTAATCATGTGTTAACAGTGATCTTTGTATAAGTAGAAACATTCTGCGGAAATATATGAAACTTTAAGTACGTTTTACTTAGTATGACAAGCATTTCCATGGAAAGGTCAAGTTAAGCATTTTAGTTATATCTGCATTCTTTAATCATGTCAGTTCTTAGTCAAGAAATAAACATTTTATGCATGTTTAAGCATTCTAAGCAAATCAACTTTTCAAGCAGTGTTACTTTAGCCATTTGAGGCCTAGTACGTGTAAATGTGACTGTGTTTAAAATGTGAAAATGTGAAGTATGCATTTTATTTTCCATTAAACTCCACGTTAATTCTGCACGTTTATTAAAAATTATATTATTTTGCATTTTATTTAAAACTCACCCATGCACGTAAATCTGTTCAGCTATTTTTGAGAAATTAGTGTTTAGAAGGGGACTCGGGCTGGGCATGAAAGGGTTAAACAATTAATTGTATCTTAACGGTTGGTGTCTAGATCTGCTCTGTTTGGCCAATTTAAAGGCTACTAGTCAATCCAATTGGCTGGCCACAAAATGAACAATATTTGTGGCAGCCACTACAGGGCTCAGGGACATTGCCCCTGTATCCTAAAAAGGATTACAAAAATTATTAGGGGGCAGGGTGAGCACACTTTGACCCCCAGTGTCATGTGGGGATGGGGGGGGGTCCCAAGGAAAACATGTTGTGGCAGCCAACACAGGACTCTGGGTCATGAAAGCTGTTTTTTGAGGGGCACAAAAGTAAACACATATGAACGGTGATAAAAGATTTTTGCCACAATATAAATCATTTGTTGGTGATGTTATGCTCATTTTACAAATTCTGGTGAGTTCCCAAGTCCTTTAGCCTGTGAAAAATGCTGATGCTCTGCTGACTCTGCTGGGATTAGATGAACAATGTTTGAGAGAAACCTTTTGTCTTATGGTTTTCTCATAGAGGTTATGGAAGGTGCTCCAGAATTTAAATTGAGAGCACAGTTTCTATAAATTCTATCTTCCACAGCCATGTGATAATAAAGTCTGATATTCTGAGTAAAACCTGTTCTTTGAAAAAACTTGTGACACAGCAGAATGACATCTTAACGGAATTAAAGCTGTAAACCATTCCTTTAGAAATGGACAATAGCAGGGGCTTCTTTTTGTTATAGAAATTATGATTAGTGCTTTAGAAAGCTACAATTAGGACACAGTTTTCTGAGTACTTGAATATCTTTATCATCCATTTAAGAAAAACATTCTAACATGTGGACTAGTTGCAGGGATTCTGCACATACACAGAGCTATGCACAGGATAATAGGACCTCGGAGTATAGTGGTGAGCCAACCATACACCTTAGTACCCATAATCCCAACCCGACTAGCATTAGCGTCTCATTAGCAACGATGCTACCAATGATTAGACAACCCAGAACACAGTCTCTCTCTCAGGACTCGCGGGAGCAAGAACACCCTTTCATAACTCACTCACACCTGTCCACAACGTGCGTAATAAGAGTCACTGTATAGTTTAAAATGTTTATTTCAACTACCGTGCTCTAAGATGCAGTACACGTGCCAGTACTATCAGCATAATGCATAAGAATAAAACAATAAGCATAGTTACAATTCCATAGAATATAAACGGGGAAAGCATTTCATAAAGCAGTGGATATAGGGCTAAATGACCATACCACCCTCCCCGTGCTAGTAGCTAGTTTATTATAAAAATAGAAGACCTCTGAGCTTTGTCGGGCAGACCCTCATACCTCAATATCTAGATGCTAGGTTTACATCATCAGACAAGCACAGCTCTTCTCTCTGGAAAGGTTTTTCTCCAAGTGTCTCTAACAGTGAAAACACAATATTAAAAGCACACAAATTTCTCCAGTGCAGCTGCATTCAGTGTTATGTCTAAGTGCGAGGGGCTGACCAGATCAGCAAGAACAAGGGACATTGTTTTTCGACCTTGTACATGATGTGCAGACGAAACCCAAAGGGAATAGGAGGAAAGGTGAAAGGCAGAAATGCAGACAGTTCTAAAATAGCCGGGCACAAGCAGAGGCTGGAAAAACAAAGGCACAAAGTAACGTGCGCAAAAAGGCATCATGGCAGCCAGGCCTAAGCTAACTTAGCAATGCAGACCATGAGTACACAAACCACACGACACCCTCCCCCGGTCAGTCCATTGGCAAAGACATAGGACGAAGACAGAGTTCAAATAGATGGAGCAGAACGGCAACGTCTGTGATTGAATGTGCCCAAGGGAAGGACAATGAACGAGAGAGAGAAAAAAATAGATAAAAACGTCCAGGGAGGCAGGAATGCCGAAAGCGGAGGCCCCTAATCCAAAAAGTGTAGGTGCAGAAAAACGCCACACCTTCCAAGAGGACATCGTTGGAATCGTCAGAAAAAGAGATGCCATCCAGTCCAATAAATCAAAACTGCATTCATGTTCCTCGCAGAGGGAGCAGTGAACAGCATTGCGGGACAACTTGCGTGATACTCAATATAACTTTGTTGTAGGAGAGCCTGAGCAGCCGCCCAGACATCCCATTGTGCCAAAATGCCAAGTGCAGCCGCATGAACCATGTAGCCAGCACAGGAACAGTCTCGTTCATGGGCCTCTAAGGGACCCACCAACTGGACAAAATCCGGGCGAGACAGAGACGTATTGGAGAGGCAGTAATCCAAGGACCATGAGAAAGGACATTGGATGCAAGACATCACAGGTTGCACGCAAGTGAAATACGCAAAGCGAAAAGAAAGTCTATATGACACACCGAGTGTCGCCAATGGCAGGACGCCGAAGCCGGCGAGGATGCGCTCACGGAGCATCCGGAGTCGACCGTGGTCGAGCAGGGCCCCAGGAAGTGCAGCCATTGCGTAGCACACAGACCAAAAGCAAAACACCAGCCGCTAAGGCGAGGATCAACGGAAAGCCGCCAAAGACGCTGGAAAAAATGGAATGAATAAAAGCTGGTATTACACCAAATATAGTTTGAAAGGAGGTAACAAGGCCAGAGCCCACAACTTAAAAAAGTGCACAAGACCTTCGGTGCGTGAAGCATTGAAAACACAGAGAATCAGTTCACCGAAATGTTGTGGGAGGTTAGTGTTCAACAGGGCCTGTATTTCACTGTGGGTACTCGCCACCTGGAGAATGAATGTCTCCCGGGCGGATGTGAGCATAACCTCCTGGTTCAATAATAGTGCCTTTATTCTGCTCAATTTATTGAAATCCGCCTTCAAAGTCGGAATGGAAGGCCAAATGGAACTATCTACGATGCCGTGCGGGGGAGGAAAAAGCACATTTTTGCAGCAGACAACCCTGTGGGAAACTGTTACAATATAGGGTATGCCGGCAAGCATGCCACAGCAGTCCTGATTATTCAGAAGGAGATAGCTACCATTTGCAAGCACAGTGAAGGTAGGAGATATAGCAGGAGAAGGAATGCCTTTTAAAACACAAGCAAGATTCGGAGCCGAAACATTACAAGCCCCGTGCACTCTAATGTGTTTGCAAACAAGGGAATGACCCACAGTAGAGTCGCATGACTCCACCGTGAGAAAAACTTCCTTCCCGTCCCTAAGACATTTATACATGAAAGGCAGGGACCAAAGTTCATGCAGGAAAGCACTGCCTAAAGGTTGAAAGCGGCCAACAGGATAATGTGTCATGCAGGAACTGAACTCAAATAAAGAAAAGGCAAAGCGATAACCCCGTGTACTAGCCACACAGCAGAATCTAATTCTGCAACAGAGAATGGTAAGGGCTCTATTTTTTCGATATGTAACAGAGTGTATGCTGCATCTTTCATGGACATGAACCGCTGTTTCTCAGTCAAATTAAAAGGTAAGAATAAGGCAGAGGTGTTCAAAAAGTGCCAAGGAACTTTCCCCATTTTAAGTGTTTGCAAAGTCCATGCAAACTGCATTACTGAACGCAATTGATTTTGACCATGATATAACACAGAAACATCATCTTGTACAATATCAACAACAGAGGAAATAATATTCTCTAACGTGTAAATGCGGGAAGACAGGGTATTAATACTATTGTCAACAACAGCAAGCACTTTTTCTAAATTTGCTTGATCGATTTCCCGAAGACGGGAAGCAGCTTCAATTTGCGAAAGCTTCCAGAGTTCATTGTAAGTTTCATAAATGAATCTCTTTGGTCGAGGACCACGAGGCCCCAGAACAAAGTCGGACAGATCAATGTTGCCTGATAGGAGGGATAAATGTTGTTTAACAGAATCTAAGGAAGAGTGCTGCAACCACTGTTTACACAATTTACCAACAGAATACGTTGTAACAGTACGAGAGTCAGAATACCTTGGATCCGGCCTATCCTGTTTGTAGCCAGGATCCGTGTCATGAAAACGCAGTTGGCAGGCATTAGATGCTATGGGCCAAGCCAACCAGGGTGACTGAACAAAAGTAGAGACATTAAACGAATTGTTCTGAAACAAAACTTGCAAATCTGTAAGGGACATATTGAAGTACAAGCTCTCGTTGGGAGTGGAAGACAAGACAGGAAAGGATGGGGCATTCAATTGTTTGGACGTAGCCAAACCCCAACATGTCGTTTGATAGATGGTCTGATTTAAAAAAAAAAATTAGGCCTGGATGAAGCAAGCACGGTGCAAGGCTTCTGTGCCTTGCACCTGCCATGCTTTGGAGCCCCAAATAGATTTTAAGTCAATGGTGTCACGCCAATGTTCAGACCCACCCACAGCTAAGGCATTCAAAAAGGAACCCGAATACAGCAATTTGGTGTGGGTCAACATGATTTTCTGAGTAGCCGTAGTGTTTAATTTAAAATAATAGGACCCAGGGTTCGATCTATCAAAGTCTGTAAAATAAGTAAACTTATTTCTAAGAGTCTGGGAGCTACCTGGCAAAGGGGTCGGACAATGTTCCCATTGGGTATAATTAAAAGGACCCCGAAGGGCACTGGGTTTATGGAGAAAGTGGTTGCCCCAATGCTGGTAACAATATAAATCGGCATAACTTGCAGAATTCATGTACAAATCTTCAGCGTTAAAAGCAGCATAATATTTCAAATCAGTAAATAACGATTCAACTGCATGCACATCCCAATCGTCAGAATGAATATTACTTTTAACGACATCTCCCATTGAAACACGGAGGACATTTGGTACATTAATAATCTCGGTTGGTCCATGAATTTGGAAATTTACCGCATCCCATACGATGCCATCAGCGACTGGAAAAGCTGAAATGTTCACAAATGTGTGGTCACGCTTCATGATGTGAGATGAAGAATGCGGAGCCAAAGTTCCAGCGACACAGTTCACAGCAGAGCGTTCTGGTAAATAGTGACCATTAATGAGTAGAAAAAATACTGTGACAAAGCCAATGGACATGAACAGAAAAATCAGGAATAGTACCAACCAGATGTATGTCCATGGCGGGATCAAAAATTGTCTCTGAACCAGGATACAAAAATGCTGAATCTGGACGGGATAAGTGCAGAGGTGGAATCCGAGTCAAAAGAATAACGTGTTGGGCTCAGTGGCGTTGTTGGTAGATGAGCCACGGACTCGGTGGCGGGGTAGGTATACTCGGTCTCCTCGTTGCAGGGGAATCCGGGTAGTCGAGCAGGCGATCAGGCAAATCTACCATCTCAATGGCAACATCAGTGACCGTTCGGGCTGGAAGACCACAAACATTTGTCCTGGAAATGACTGGACAAGAGACCGCTGGTGTTACACTATTCAGGATCGGCCAGATGTTGTAGCTTGACATTCTCCACTGAGATGTATCTGTTTTCCTTGCGACCAGGAAGCGGTGGTAAGATGACTGTACGAGTACCCTTCAAGCCAAGGACTGGAACCGGTGCACGATAAGAGGGGCCAAATTCTTTTTGTTCTCCACCTTCTCTCGGACCAGGTCTCCAACTTTCGGAAGCCAGCCGGCAACCGGAATCTGCAGAGCAGCGTCTGTGGCTGAAGGTAAATGTTCGATTGCTAGTTTGTCTCGGGCTTCTTGTAAGTCCTGTAACATAGTAGAATGGTTATCTACGTCAAAGATTGCGGATTGCGCCGCCATGTCTAGACCATCAAGGTCAGGCACAAACATTCTTATGCCAAAGAGCATTTCGTATGGGGTCCGCCCACCCAGAGGTCTTCTAGGGAGATTATTAAGTGCACGTTGTACGGTATACAAGTGGGCCAGCCAGTTCCTGCCAGTACCTAAGACTCTAGCTGTCAAGGATTGCTTTAAGTCACGGTTCATTCGTTCAACAATCGAATTGCCCTCAGGCCGATATGGAGACGAAAATTTCACCTGCACCCCCAGTGACCCCATTGCGTCCTTGTAGGCCTTAGAGGCGAACGCTGGACCTTGGTCAGAATGGAAGGTGCTGCAGGCAAAAATTCCCACAAAGACACGCAAATCCCTGATGACATTTTGAGCGTCAGCACTCCGTTGTGGCCAGACCCAGATGAAACGTGTGCACGAATCCACTGCAACCAAGATGTACTTATATGCAGTGTCAGAAGAAAATGGACCGCAGTGATCCAGGTAAACACACCCAAAAGGTCTGTTAGAAATGCAGAGCGGTGTCTGTGGTGGCCATGTAACCGTGGAAGGCTTAATTTGCTGACAAACGTCACAAGAAAGCACATAAGTACGGGTCTGTTTATATAAACCACGCCACCAGTAACGCTGCTGCAAGATGGAAACCGTCACAGACACGCCAGCATGGGCCGAAGCCATGCCTTCGTGTGCGGCAGTAATTAAGGAAAGTCTGCGGTCCGCGTTGGGAATCAGCCGATCACCAACGTCTGGAATTCTTACGTAAGGAGCCTGTTCGGGACCTAATTGATAAGAGTATTTGGAAGGGAAACCCCGTGGGTAATTAGCACCTTCTTTGATCGCAGCAATAGCTGCCAAAATATCATTATCGATTTTAGTCATGGATCTTGTAACTGCTGCTACTGAGCACGTGGCTACTGCTGATTTGGCAGCTTCGTCTGCCAAACCGTTACCAACAGCGTGTGCGCCCACACGCTGGTGGCCAAGAGTGTGAATCACCTGTGTGAGAGGCAGACGTTGTTTCAGATCTGCCACTCGAACCCAAAGCATTTTATGCTTAATTGTGCTGCCTTTTGCATCTCTATAGTCATTTTGTGACCAAAAGAATAGATTGTCATTGAAAGACTGAACACAGTAGTAAGAATCGCACACAATAAGGGTAGTCACATCTGGATTAGCGAACTCAAGTGCGAGCACCAAAGCGCGCAGCTCGGCCAATTGTGCAGTACTGTCTCCTAGTGCCTGAGTGTGCACTACCGTCTGTCTGAACTCACCGTTCACCATAACACCTGCAACAATAGCACATGCCGCTGAATAAGCATGCTTGGAACCCGTGGCCGGTTGTGCCGAACCATCGGTATAGATAATACATTCGTACTCTTCAAGCGGTAGCAAAGACAGAGGAGGAGGATGAACAAATTCATACTGTAAGAACTCCTGTGTCTGAAGTGAAGAATCAAAGATAAACGTGACATCCGGGGACGTCAGAGATGTTGCCCATTGTATCCAACGGGGGTGCAAAGCCTTAGAGTTCGGTACACTTGCTTTCGTCACTGCCTCAAGGGCAGGATATGGTGTTACCATCAAAATGCGTTTTCCCTGTGCCAGTGCGCGTTATTTAAGAATCGCCATTTGCACTGCAGTCAAAACTTTCTCCACAGAGGAAAAGCGCATTTCTGCAGAAGTGTAAAGATGTGACTTGTATGCAATCGGTACTGTGTCACCTTCGTTAAAGGTTAAGTATGTGAAACCCACTGCTCCTGGAACGATTCTTATCACCAGGTTTGTGTGGTTGTCACGTGTCAACAAGAATTTAGATTCAAGTAGATCTGACTGCAAAGAACGCAGTATAGAGGAATGCTCGGGAAGCCAGCATGACTTCGAAAAGTTAGGTTGTATCAAGGCATAAAGCGGCTTGATACGCTGGGCATATTCGGGAATGTAAGTACGCCCGAAGTTTAGAAAACCCAGTAAAGACTGAAGCTTCTTCAGAGTGGTTGGAGGGCACAAAAGTGCGCATTTCTCCAGAAAATGGGGCGCTAAGCCCTTACCTTCATTATTGAGCTCATAGCCCAAAAACAAAATGGTAAATTCAGCAATGTGAGATTTGGCAAAGTTAAATTTGTAGCCTAAAACCGCAAACTCAAGAATAATGCGGTCCACTCGGGAAAGATACGGCCATAATTCGTCGTCTGTCAGATAGATATCGTCGACGCACGAACACGCATCTGGGTCTATGTTGTCCAACAAAGAGACAACACGGGCGGCGAATACACCAGGACTGCTTTAGTAGCCCATGGGTAAACGACGGAATTTGAACTGTTTACCACCGGAAGTGAAAGCGCTCCATTGGCTACACTCCGGGGCTAAGTTGTGCCTGTAAAATCCATTGGATAAGTCAAGTGTCGTTTTGTATTTTTTACGAACAAGACTGTCTACAAGCGCAGAACTATGGGTATTTTGCACTGCAAAGGTCCGACAATGAGAGTTCAAATGCCGGTAATCCAATACTAGGCGGTACGATCCATCGGGTTTAGAAACTGCGAAAAGGGGATTATTCATGGGTGAAACACATGTTTCAATTACTCCTTGATATTCCAACTGTGTCAGAATTTCAGAAACGGGACCTTTAGCTTCCCGCTTGATGGGATATTGGGGTTGTGGCTGTGGCAGCGACCACAAAGGAATATCATGGGGGGGTGAGTCTTCATCCCAGCCCACGTGGTTGCGGTATAATGCCGGAGCCAGGGACACAGCCCACTCAGCTGCGAGAGCCTCCGCTTTGTCCTTGGGGACATGACGAGAAAAGCTCGGAAGGATTACCTCCTCCCCTCTATGCACAGCAAGTACGAATGGGGGTGGCCAATCCGCCTCCGCCAACAAAATGTCGTAAGAAGAGGTCAGATTCTCCCCAAAAATCCCTTTAATAACACGCTGTATGTCACCCTCAATTTGAATGACAATATTATATAGTCTGTCAGGGGGTGCCACTCTGGTGTCAGCTGTCTCGACAGTAATGAATGTATCAGTTGCTGTCGCCTCCACATGAGGACATAGTGCCTCCCGCACTATGGTAACTTCCGCTGCGCTGTCTAGGAGCGTCACTGCCTACGTCCAATTCAGGAGTCTCGTTCTCACCGTCTGTGGCATACCTCGCTGTTACAGCTGCAACTTTTTTCTTCTGAAACTGTGGGCGAGAACGTTGAAATTCTTCTGGTTTCCCTCGGACTTGTTGTCGAGGTTGGTCTCGTCCCTGTGGAGCCTCTCGACCCCTGACCTCTATCCTGGCGCTCTCCTCCACCTGTCTGGGAGGTCGACGGTGCCTGTGAAGAACGAGGAGAACGCGGATCAGGGACTTGAAATCTCTCTGGAGATTTAATTCTCGCTCTATCGCGCAAATCATATGTGCGTTCAGAAGAGACGGAAACTGGGGAAGCGCCTCGCGACCCCGGCTTCTTCTGTTGCTTACCCTGTTTTTTCAACCTCCAGCTCTTTTTAGTAAAGAACGGTTTCTCATCTTTCTCAGATTGAGTTTTTGGTTGTGGTTGCGATTGTGTTTGCGTTTTAGCAAAAGGCTTGACTCCCAGGCTATTGCGGCCAATGGTTTTGTAAGCCTGTGCAATAATTTTCGGTAATTCGCGCGGCCTGTCCGGTTCTGGGACCAAAGCCAAAGCATTAGCTACTTGAAAGTTAACTGCATCGCCCTTGACATTTGCAAGGATCAAATCAGCCACTACATCGAACACTCCCACCAGTCTCATCCCTAATTCCACAGCCGCTTCAGCGCCATGCTCATCCTGTACTCGTTTAATTACAGAGGGGAGAACTGCCATGGAAGGAGTGCCGAAACACTTCGCATATACTGCTGCGAATACCTTACCCCAGTTGTTGCATTCTGCCAACTCGGGAATTAAGTCTTTTGGCAAACCAATTGTCAATATCCTGTGTTTTTCCACAGGAGAAGTATTTGGAAAAACTGCCTCCAGCTGGTCAAATTTCTCTGCAAGCCAATAAGGTAAATCGTCCTTATTTTGTGGGCGCTTGCCCATCACTGAATTAACCATGACGGGACTTATGGTTACACCGCCCGGTCCAGCTGGATGCGCTGCAACTCCAGGCGGGGCTGCCTGGGTGTTGCCTGTAACATACTGTACTAAAGCTCTATGCACACGTATCAAAGACGAATGTAAATTACGCAGGTCAGCGACCGGCAGCGTCATATAACGCGGATGTGGGGTATACCCGGCCAAAACAGGCCAAGTGGCCCCTTCAATCGATAAGGGGCCTAAATGAACCGAGGTAATCGGTTGGGGGAGGGCGCCATCAAACCAAACACGGTGTTGCCATGCCGTGAGTGGTACTTCAAGATTCCTATAAGGCCTATAGACATTAGGAAGTGCGGTGGCTGTATATTCATGGAACAAATTATCAGTCCCATCCACCGCCGGAAAGGTGATCCAAGAGTAAAACACCTCAAAGTGGTAAGCAGGATCCGCTTGTACCACAAAGATCAGATCAACTCCCGCGTCAGGCACTCCATACGCTGTCAAATGAGCTCGGAGCGCTGCGCGACTATGCGCCGCAATGGCGACAGCCATTAGGGCTAAGAATGTTCGACAACCTAGTAGGACGCAGCACAATATAGGGTTTTGTTTAAACACCTTTTAACAACTTCAAGCTTAAAAGAACCTATAAAAACGTCAATATAGGAGGTATCGCCCTCACACATGCCTCTGGAAGCATCCGTGAAGGGAGTTGTGGACAAGCACAAGAACTACTCAAGCGTCTCGCAGATAAGCAGCCCACTTCGTTGGTGGCGCCATGTTGCAGGGATTCTGCACATACACAGAGCTATGCACAGGATAATAGGACCTAGGAGTATAGTGGTGAGCCAACCATACACCTTAGTACCCACAATCCCATCCCGACTAGCATTAGTGTCTCATTAGCAACGATGCTACCAATGATTAGACAACCCAGAACATGGTCTCTCTCTCTCAGGACTCGCGGGAGCAAGAACACCCTTTCATAACTCACTCACACCTGTCCACAACGTGCGTAATAAGAGTCACTGTATAGTTTAAAATGTTTATTTCAACTACTGTGCTCTAAGATGGAGTACACGTGCCAGTACTATCAGCATAATGCATAAGAATAAAACAATAAGCATAGTTACAATTCCATAGAATATAAACGGGGAAAGCATTTCATAAAGCAGTGGATATAGGGCTAAATGACCATACCACCCTCCCCGTGCTAGTAGCTAGTTTATTATAAAAATAGAAGACCTCTGAGCTTTGTCGGGCAGACCCTCACACCTCAATATCTAGATGCTAGGTTTACATCATCAGACAAGCACAGCTCTTCTCTCTGGAAAAGTTTTTCTCCAAGTGTCTCTAACAGTGAAAACACAATATTAAAAGCACACAAATTTCTCCAGTGCAGCTGCATTCAGTGTTATGTCTAAGTGCGAGGGGCTGACCAGATCAGCAAGAACAAGGGACATTGTTTTTCGACCTTGTACATGATGTGCAGACGAAACCCAAAGGGAATAGGAGGAAAGGTGAAAGGCAGAAATGCAGACAGTTCTAAAATAGCCGAGCACAAGCAGAGGCTGGAAAAACAAAGGCACAAAGTACGGTGCGCAAAAAGGCATCATGGCAGCCAGGCCTAAGCTAACTTAGCAATGCAGACCATGAGTCCACAAACCACACGACAGACTGAAGCATGTCCTTTCAATAGAGGCAGCATTTTGCGAGTTACCTCACTAGAAATCACCTGCCACTTTACCATAGGATACTAATATGCAACTAGAGCGCTAACTTTCTATATTTATGACAAAGTAGTAACACACCTGAATGCCATTGGCATATTGATAGAATCGAACCTGTAAACCTGATTTTCCTACAGAGGAGACTTCAGTTAAGTTATTGCTTGAAGAATGATGCCAAGTTGTATTGGAGAGATTCTGCTCAGGAACAGAACTATGCTTGGATCCATAGAACATCAGCATGTAGGGACTGAGTCACTGTACGGCCTCGGTATCTATAAGCCCAATTTCGATTAGCTAGAGTGCTCATTTGCCCTCCTAACCTTTCCAGAGAAACAAATGAATTGGCACCCCAGAACATGACACTCTCGAACCTCTCAGGGATCGCCGTAACAGGACACACCCTTTCACTCTCTCACTCGGACGTGTGCACAATAAGATAAACAAGAGACACAAAAGACGTTTATAATATTTATTTAAACTATCATGCTCTAAGATGCAGTATTTGACCACAATTAGGCAACAAATGCATATCAAACATTTCATTAGCATGGTTAACACACCATATACCATAAAAATCCCTGTCATGTTACAAACCAGTTTAGCCTAACCCCGCCACTTCTACTGAAGCTAAATGATTATATATCAAAGATCTCTGGGATTAGTGGCGGACTCTGTACCTTAGCATACATAGGTGGATGTTCTACATCTCGGCTGACACAGTATTCTTGCTTCAGGACCTTCACTCAGTATGCGTTTTTCAGAACCCCTGTCCTCAGTTATATAAAACATGTGTGTGCATAAACAGCAGCTGTATTCTCTTGCTAGGTCTAGGTTCTAGTGTCTGAATAGAGGAAACAATAAGTGGCATTGTGGTTTGAACTTGTCCAGGGTGCCCAGACTAAATCCCAGGAAAAGAACAAAACATGAAAACATGCTCAGGTTTCTGTGTGAAAATACAATGTGGCTCAAAGGCAAGCGTGCTATGTAGTAACGTGTGCAAAAGAAATGCAGCCTACAACGTGCCCCATTAGGCCAATACAGGAAAAACAACAATGGGCCATGCAAGAAACACACAACAACCTCCCTTTGATCAGCATAGTAGCACGATAAAATGCACTAAATCATGTGTACTGAACTAAAAAATAAACAGACTCTAAGCAAGATCTGAAAAATTGCATAATCGAAAAACTAATAGAGAAATTGGCTATTTAGAAAAATAAACAAATTACTGTGTTTCAGAGGAATCCATCGTGTCACTCACCAATTTGAAAAGGCTTGTGATTTTATAATGGAGTCTGAATCTGAAAACGATGTTTGTTCAACGGCCCAAGTCACAAGTTCCAGAGAACAGATATGATCCTTGGTCCCAGTCGATGCTGGAATAATTACCAGGCAAACTGCATCCATGTTAATAGAGCTTGTATTCCATGCATCATGTGCCAATGCACATATTTCCTCGAAAATGAGTGGCTCAAACCTTGCATGGTGGAGAAGCTGCAACCCCAGGGGACAGTCCTGAAAATGGGTCGCTAAGGGACTCATTAGCTGTCCAATGTCCAAGACAGTGGGTGTCTGCGAAGCCAGGCAAATATTCAGTGCCCGCTCAAAGGGACACCAGAGACAGTGGAGCAAGAGTTGTACACAGATAAACCAGGAAGGCCGGAATGTTAAGGACCAGTCAAGATCCAGTTTTTGCAGTAGAAATATTCCAAAAAGCTGAAGCATATGCTCACGATAGTGTTGGGGCGGTTGTAGTTCCAGAGGCTTCGCAAAAGGAACATCCATTGTGGAGAAGCAGAAACAGGATGAAAATGACGCAAATGAGGAATAACAGCAACCGAAATCCTACAAAAACACTGGAGAAAATGGAATGGATAAAAGCCAGTATTATTCCAAAAACAGTTTGGAACAAACTGGTGAGGCCGGAGGCGACAACTTAAAAAAAGTGTGCGAGACTGGCCGAACTAGAGGCAATAAATATTTGATGCATTAATTCTCCAAAATGTAGAGGAAGATTTGTGTTTAACAATTACTGTATTTCACTAGAAGTTCTAGCCACCTGCAATTCGAAGGTTTCTTGAGCTGATGTGAGAACTAACTTATTTTGAAACAATAATGCTGTGAGTCTGCTTAGCTTGTTGAAGTCTGCCTTCAAAGTTGAAATGGAAGGACACAACAAGCTATCTATGATCCCATGCGGAGGGGGAAACAGGACGTTCTTGCAACAAGTAACTAACTGAGAACTGGACATAATATACAGGACTCCAGCTTGCATGCCGCAGCAATCTTGATCACTAAGCATCAAGTAACTCCCATTAGAAAGAACCGTAATGAGGGGAAGAATTGTGGGAACTGGGATCCCTTTTAAATAACAGGCCAAATTCGGCTCGGAAGCGTTACATGCACCATGAATTTTAACATGTTGGCAAATGAGTGAATGTCTAACAAAAGAGTCACAATCGTTTCCAGTAATGAAAACTTCCTTATTGGCACATTCACAATGATATATAAAGTGAGGTTACCATAATTCATGAATGAAGCTGCTCCCAAGGGGTTCAAAGCTACCTGCCGGGTCATGTTTCATGCAAGCTGTGAATTGAAATGTCGAGATAGTCAAAGAAATAACACTGTGTATTAACCACACAGCCGTAGGGGTTTCAACTATATTGAATGGATGTTGTTCTAATTTCACTAAATGCAGCATTGTGTAAGTTGCATCTTTCATAGCCATCAGCTGTTGTTTGCGTGTTATATTGAAGGACAGGAATAAATCACTGCAATTCAAGTAATGCCATGGTGCGTGCCCATTTTAAGTGTTTGAAGCGTCCAACTAAACTGCATAACAGATCTAAGTTAACTTTGCCCATGATACAGAGTTGATATATCACTTAGCATGATATCAATAACAGACAACACAATGTTGTTTAAATTGTAAATACGAGAAGACAAAGTATTAATACTATTATCAACAAAAGCAATCACTTTATCCAAATTATCTTGGTTAATCTGTCTTAAATGTGCAGCAGCTTCTATCTGGGATAATTTCCAAATTTCATTATAGGTAGCAGAAATAAATCTTTTAGAACGTGGAGATTTGGGGCCCAAAAGAAAATCTGATAAATTCATGTCTTCAGACAGAAGAGAAAGATGTTGTTTCACTGCAGACAGTGTGGAATGTTCTAACCATTGTTGACACAACTTTCCCACCAAATAGGTGATAATAATACCAGAATGTGATGACTGAGAGTATCGGGGATCAGGTCTGTTTGAATTGAACCCAGGTGTGGAATTAAGAAAACAAGCATGCCAACCATTAGTGTCTACTGGCCATAGTAACCACCCATTAGGAACTGAAAATGTAGACTTTATTACCATTCTGCACCATGCTATTCAGCTGTTCTTTGGTGTAATTTGGCAAACTTTGGCAATCATCAAAGTGGGCAAAAGAGAGAATTATTGGGCCATTCCTTTCTTTAATTTTTGCTATTCCCAAACATGTTGTCTGCTGGATCGTGTCATTGAAAAAAATCATTTGTGTGGGAAACAAGCAGGCTTGAAACAAGTTTTCCATGACCTGAACCTGCCAAGTTTCTGTTCCCCAAATCGATTTCAAATTAATTGTGTCTTCCCAGTAATCATAGCCTTTAAGGGCTCACTGGTTGACAAATGAAGCTGTATATATATGAGCTTGGTCTGGGGAAGCATATATTGTTTTGGTGAGGTAGGAACGAATGTGAAATATTTTGACATGGGGTCTGAAGTGTCATATCTTGTAAAATACGTGAACTTGTCTTTATGCTTTTTGGAACTCCCATGTGGGGGAGTCGGACAGTGTTCCCATTGTGTATAATGAAAATGTGGACGCTGACTACTGGCTTTGTGCAGAAAATGATGGCCATAATGATGATAACAAAACATATTGGCATAGTCAGCAGAATTAAGATATAGGCCCTCTGACTCAAAAACACTAAAGTATTCCACCTCTGAAAGCATAGAACTTACAATTTTGACATCCCAATCATCTGAATGTAACCCAGGTACTATTACAGCACCCATAGAAATTCTGAACACATATGGTATCTGCAGGATCTCCGTAGGGCCGAATATATTGAAAACAACTTTAATCCAAACAGTCCCATCAGTCACTGGAATGGCCAAAATGTTGACGAGGGACAGGTCTTTTTTTCAAATTATACAAAAAAGAATAGAGAGCCAACACCTTGTCGACCAGTTCCATAGCAGAATGTTCCGGGAGGTAGTAGCCATTGATTAATAGGAAAAACAGTCATAAATCCAATCCACATGAACAAAAAAACCAAGGAAAGTATGATCCAGACGTATATCCAAGGTGGGGCTAGATAAGTGTGTTTCAACCACGAAATAAAAACACCAAGCCATGCTGGAGGTGGATGCAAAATAGAAGAACTGTCTGAAGAAAAATCATATTGATCCATATAGTAACCGGAGGTACTTAGTTGAAAAAGTGGAGGCTGGGATTTACAGTAGGACTCGTAAAATCCAAGAGAGAGGGATCCACCATCGGGGGATCAGTATAAATGACATCAGCTTCAGAAGACGCAGTAGTAGAAACAGTCATTACTTTGGTCATGTTGTCAGCAGATAGCTCAGCTTTCCTCCCCTTGCCCCAGAAGCAGCATTGGTGTTGCTCAGAGGCTGCAAAGAAATATCTCGTGAAGGAGCACTAATACCTTGAGGCATACTATGCAGAATCGGCCACATGGTGTAATTTGCACAAGTTCAATGGAGACAAAGCGTTTGTCTTTAGAACCAGGGAGCAGTGGCAAGATCACAGTCCTTGTACCCTGTAAGCCGAAGACCGGGACAGGAGCATGGTATGTTGAACCAAATTCCTTCTTAATCGCCACCTTCTCTGGAACCAGAACTCCAACTTTAGGAAGCCAGCCAGAAACTGTAGTCTGTACGTCTGAACTCGGAAAGGGAGACGTAGGCAAGTATTTTCTGGATTGAGCGTCACTGAACTTTTGTAGGTCTCGTAATACAGCACAATGGTTATCTACGTCAAAGCTTGCGGCAGCTTCCACAATGTCTGGACCATCAAGGTCTGGAACATACATCTTGATGTCAAAAAGTACTTCATACGGGTTCCACCAACCCAGAGATCTTTTATGGAGGTTATTAAGAGCTTGTTGAACCCCACAGAGATGGTTCAACCACCCACGCCCAGTACCAAATTCTCTTGCTGTTAAGGACTGCTTTAAGTCACAGTTCATTCTTTCCACAAAAGAATTGCCCTCTGGCCTATATGGAGAAGAGCAATGTACTTGTACCCCCAGGGACTTCATCGAATCTCGGTATGCTCTAGAAGCGAAAGCCGAACACTGGTCCGAATGGAAAGCACAGCATGCATATATACATACAAAGACTTGCAAGTCGTTAATAACAGTTTGAGCATCAGTTGAGTGCTGTGGTCAAACACAGAGGATTCTAGAGCAAGAATCAAGTGCAACCAAAATAAATTTGAATGCAGCATCTGAAATCAGTGGGCCACAATAATCTAGGTAAATACAGCCAAAAGGTTTGTTGGAAATCAAAAGGTGTGTCTGCAGAGGACGAGCCATGCTGGAACTTTTAATTTGTTGACAGATGTCAGCAAGACCACTGGCTCATTGTCAGTGAAATTGCTCTCCCACCCTCGCAGCTCCACCATTAAGTGAGGCCTGCCCCTGCCCCTGCACTCTTGGGTGTTGGTGATCGAGGCCCACCTCCACCCGCAGGTTTCCCTGCACCTCATCCCTGGTGGTCCAGTGGATCTCTGTCTCCTTCCTCTCACTCTGCGTTTTCACTCGTTTTTCTACCCTTTTTATCTTTCACCTTTCTGCACTTTTCTGCATCTCTGCTCTTTTGTGCCTTATTTCTGCTCATTTTCCCTTCCTCTCGCTCTGCTCTTTCACTCGTTTTCACTCGTTTTTCTACCCTTTTTATCTTTCACCTTTCTGCACTTTTCTGCATCTTTGCTCTTTTGTACCTTATTTCTGCTTATTTTCCCTTTTTTCTTTATCCCTTATTTCGTCCCTTTACCTTTCCCCGCCGCTGCTGCCCCCGCGGCCCCTCCCCCCCCAGCGCGACCGGCCCAATCCAGCTCCCCTCCCCGCTCCCACCTCCCAGCTGTCCTGCCCTCCCCAACCCCTACTTAATGGCGGCCACTGCGGGGACAGGCGAGCAAGACCACTGACTCATTGTCAGTGAAATTGCTCTCCCACCCTCGCAGCTCCACCATTAAGTGAGGCCTGCCCCTGCACTCTTGAGTGTTGGTGATCGAGGCCCTCCTCCACCCGCAGGTTTCCCTGTGCCTCATTCCTGGTGGTCCAGTGGACCTCTGTCTCCTTCTTCTCACTCTGCTCTTTCACTCGTTTTCACTCGTTTTTCTACCCTTTTTATCTTTCACCTTTCTGCACTTTTCTGCATCTCTGCTCTTTTGTGCCTTATTTCTGCTCCTTTTCCCTTCCTCTCGCTCTGCTCTTTCACTCGTTTTCACTCGTTTTTCTACCCTCTTTTATCTTTCACCTTTCTGCATCTCTGCTCTTTTGTGCCTTATTTCTGCTTATTTTCCCTTTTTTCTTTATCCCTTATTTCCTCCCTTTACCTTTCCCCGCCGCTGCTGCCCCCGCGGCCCCTACCCCAGCACGACCGGCCCAATCCCATGGACCGACCATCGTTGTGTCCACTTCACCTTCAGAACACCCACCATCCACAGACACCAGCACCTGCTTCCACGAAGAAACTGGACCAAAATCACCGACGACCAGCTCACCTCCTCACTCAACAACTCCACCCCAACCATCGCGGAAAACGACGACCCCAACACCGCAGCCCGAACCCTGCATATATGGATCTCGGATAGCACCAACACCATAGCCCCCTCAAGAAAAACAACAATACCCGCGCCAAGAAAGCCAGATGGTTTACCACCGAACTTCGAGAGTCCAGACGCACATGCCGCTGCCTCGAAAAGGCCTGGAGGAACACCAAATCCACAGAAGCCCACAACAACTTCAGAGCCCCCACCAACGCCCACCATCAACTCATTAGAGAAACAAGGAAAAAAGCGATTGAAGACAGAATCTCCACCCACGTGCACAACAGCAAGGAACTCTTCAGCATCATCAAGGAGTTCGCCCAACCCACCAGCGAGTCTACTGACATCCCTCCCTCACAAGACCTCTGCGACAAACTCAGCACCTTTTTCCACCACAAAATCAAGAGCATCTACGACAACTTCGACGAAGACAACCAACACACTGAACCCTCACCAACCACCCCGACACCCGGAAACCAGCGATTGGCGACTGGACAGCCCTCACCACCGAAGACACACTGAAGACAATGAAGTCAATCCACTTAGGGGCCCTCACGGACCCCTGCCCCACCACATCTTCAACAGAGCCGCCGACACCATCGCACCCATGCTCCGCCACACCATCAACCGCTCCCTGGCGACCGCCTCGTTCCCCGACGACTGGAAACACGCCGAGGTCAACCCCCTCCTAAAGAAACCCTCAGCGGACCCCACCGACCTCAAAAACTACAGACCCATCTCCCTGCTCCCGTTCCCTAGCGAAAGTCATCGAGAAAGCCATGAACAGCCAACTTTCCACATTCATTGAAGAACACAACATCCTCGACTCCTCCCAATCCGGCTTCAGAAAAAACAACTGTACGGAGACCGCCCTCCTCGCCGCAACAGACGACATCCGCACCCTACTGGACAAAGGAGAAACAGCAGCCCTCATCCTCCTCGACCTATCAGCGGCGTTCGACACAGTCTCCCACCGCACCCTAATACGCAGACTCTACGACGCAGGAATCCAGGACAAGGCCCTCGACTGGATCTGCTCCTTCCTCTCCGGCAGTACGCAGCGGGTCAGACTCCCACCTTTCCTCTCGGACCCCACACCTACCACCTGCGGAGTCCCCCAGGGCTCCTCCCTCAGCCCGACGCTCTTTAACGTCTACATGGCTCCACTTGCCCCCATCGTCAGAACCTACGGACTCAACATTGTGTCATACGCAGACGACACCAAGCTCATCCTCTCCCTATCCAACGAGCCCAACACCGCCAGACGCAACTTTCGAGAAGGCATGGAAGCCGTCGCCAAATGGATGAAAAACAGCTGCCTACAACTAAACACCAACAAAACAGAGGTACTCATCATGGGCCCAAACCCCGATGCCTGGAGCGACACCTGGTGGCCCCCCGCCCTCGGAAACCCGCCAACCCCCACAGACCATGCACGCAACCTGGGAATCATCCTGGACTCCGAGCTCAAAATGGACCGCCAGATCAACTCTGTCTCGTCTTCCTGCTTCCACACCCTCCGCCTCCTTCGTAAGACCTTCAAATGGATCCCCCTCGAACACCGAAAGACCATCACTCACACCCTGGTTACCAGCAGACTCAACTACGGCAACGCACTCTACGCCTCAATAAACAAAAACCTCACCCGCAAGCTACAGAACATCCAGAACGCCGCCGCAAGACTGGTCCTCAACCTGCCAAAACACTGCCACATCTCCCAGCACCTGCGCACACTCCACTGGCTCCCCGTTGAGGCGAGAATCACCTTCAAGATGCTCACCCACGCACACAAGGCCCTCCACGGCACCGGACCAGCATACCTGAACAGCCGACTCAAATTCCACGCACCCCAAAGGACCCTACGATCAGCCCAGCTCTCCAACGCCGTGGTCCCCCGCACCAGAAAGACCAGATCGGGAGGCCGCTCCTTCTCCTTCCTCGCGGCCAAAGCATGGAACGCCTCAGACAACATCGCTCCCCATCTTCGCAAGAAACCTCAAAATGTGGCTCTTCGACAGACCCCCTCCTTGATGGAATGGAACCTGCACCCCCCCACCCCTAGCGCCTTGAGACCCTTACGGGTGAGTAGTCGCGCTTTAACAAACCCCTGATTGATTGATTGATGTCACAGCACAGGACATATTTCTTGGCCTGCTGGTATAAGCCCCACACCAATAATGTTGCTCTAGGAGCAAAGTAATAGCTGCCACTCCTGCATGTGCGGAAGCAACACCTTCATGAGCTGCTACAGTTAAAGAGTGTTTGCGGTCTTCGTTTGGAATCAAATGATTGCCAACTCCAGGAATTGTTACAAAAGGAACATTCTGCTCACTTAAATGATGAGTATATTGAAGGAAAACCCTTTGGCAAAGGGGTGCAATGTTTAACTGCATTCACGGCAGACAAAATATTGTTATCGATACGAGTTTGAGAGCGTGTAACTGCTGCTATTTTAGCTGTGGCTACTGCAGATTTAGCAGCTTTATCAGCCAGAGAAATACCTACAGCATGCAGTCCAACACGTTGATGACTCAATGTATGTATTACATGAGTTAATGGCAACCTATCTGTATGATCTGCCACTTTAAACCACAGCAGTTTATGCTTGATTGTACTACCCTTTGAATCATTAAATCCATTTTGTTGCCAATAATGTAAATTATCATTAATGGACTGTACACAGTAATATGAATCACACACTATAAGCGTGGGGAATTCAGGAACCATACTTTCAAGTGAGAGAAGCAAAGCCTTTAGTTCAGCTACCTGCGCAGTGCAGTCTCCCAGAGACTGTGTGCAGGGTGTTTGAGGGTGAAAAACGTCATGCAACATAATACCAATAACAATGGCACATGCAGCTGAATATCACTGCTTAGAACCTATGGCAGGTTGAGCTAAACCATCAGTGTAAATTATATATTTATGCTGATCAAGAGGCAGAACCTTATATGGCAAGGGATAAACATGCTCATACTGTAGAAATTCTTGTGTTTGTAAAGAAGGGCCAAAGAGAACATCTACACCAACAGCTGTTAAGGATGTAGCCCATTGTCTCCATCTATGATTGAGGGCCTTAGCGTTAGGAACTCTAGCTTTGGTGACAGCCTCTAAGGCTGGCAAGGAAGTGACGACAATCATGTGTTTCCCTTGAGCAAGTGGCAGTTCTTTAAGAATAGGTACGTTTACATCGCAGTTTTTACACCGCGATACCATTACAACGCAGGTATTACAACGCAAGTCATTACAACGACTTGCGTTGGGGGGCGCTGGACTTAGGAATAGTATGATTTACTATTCCAACACCAGTCTACATACAGTAGGGAAGGTGTTGGAATAGTAAACCATACTATTCCTTATGTTAGAGCGCCCCACAACGCAAGTCGTTGTAACGACTTGCGTTTTAATACCTGCATTGTAAAGGTATGCGGTGTAAAAACCGCGATGTAAACGACGTTTCCCGTTCTTTAAGGATGGCCATTTGCACTGCAGTCAATATTTTTTCAGTGGAAGCAAAAAGCATTCCGTTGGGGAATATAAGTGTGATTTATATGCTATAGGCACTTTCCCACCTTCGTTAAAGGTGATATATTTAAATCCGATTGCACCTGATAAAATTTGGATGACTACGTTTGTGGTATTGACACATGTATGTAAATGGCATCTTTCAAATAAGTCAGATTGTAAAGATCTGAGTGTATCTGTATGTTCTGATGTCCAGCATGCAGTGGAAAAATCAGGATGCATCAACACATAAAGAGGTTTGATGCATTGCGCATAATCAGGGATGTATGTCCTGCCAAAATTCAAAAATCCTACCAGGGACTGCAATCTTTTAAGTGTGTTTGGAGGTTGCAATTGGGCAAATCTCTCCAGAAAATGAGGGGCAAGACTTTTTCCCTCATTCGTGAGTTCATAGCCTAGGAAAAGGCCACTCAGAAAAGCTATATTAGACTTTTTAAAGTTGAAATTGTAACCAAGCTCAGCAAATCCCAAAATTATGCGATCTACTCTGGCCAAGTGGGAATTTAATTCATCGTCTGTCAAGCAGATATTGTCTATATAGGACAGGGCGTCTGGGCCAATTTCATGTACAATTGACACAATTAGTGTTGGAAAAACTCCTGGGCTATTCTTATAGCCCGTAGGAAGTCGTGCATAGTGCATCTGAAAACCTAAGGCGCTAAAAGCAGACCACTCTCAGCTCTCAGGAGCCAAATTGTGACTGACAAAACAGTTGGAAATGTCCAAGATGGTTATGTATTTTTTATGGATTACATTGTTAGTGAGTGCCGTACTGTGCATATTTTGCATCGCAAATGTACATGTATGAATATTCAAATACCTATAATCTAAGACAACTCGATAAGAATGATCCAGTTTTAGAACAGGAAGAAGAGGATTATTCATCTGAGAGACACAGGGTTCAATTACTCCCCGGTACTCCAATTGGTAGAGAATTTCTTTAACGGGTACTTTAGCTTCCCGTTAAATAGGATATTGTGGTTGTACCTGTGGGGTGGACGGTATAGGAATAACATGATAAGGGGAATCTTTATCTCAACCAGTATTATTACGGTAAAGTGCAGGGGCCAATGCAAGACCCATTCAGATGCATAAGCTTACTTGACTTCATCAGGGACAAGGTGAGAAAAGGAAGGAATGATTACATTCTCACCTTGGGGGATGTAAGTACAAATAGAGGGGCCCACTCGACCTCCGCCAAGAGAATGTCATAAGACCTAGTTAAATTTTCCCAGAATATTGCTTTAATGGTGCGTTTAACATCACCTTCATTTTGACTATCCAAATTATATAATCTGTCTGGAGGGGCTATGAAGGTGTCCATGGTTTCAACTGTAACAACATTTTCAGTTGCTTTCACTGCTGGAAACTCCTGGAGATTCTGGCGAACAATGGTGACTTCTGCTGCACTGTCGAGGAGAGTCATTGCACAACTCCTGTTCAGGAGGAGAGTTCTCACCGTCTGTGGCATATTTAGCAGTCAAAGCTGCTACCTTCTTTTTCTGAAATTGAGCTTTATATTGAGGAGTGTTGTCCTCCTTCTTTATCTGCACGTCAGACAAGCATTCTGTATCCCTTTTCAGTTTCTCGTACTTGTCTGCGGTCAGATCGTCCTTCTCTGTCGTACTGCTGGCCAGACAATTCCTGAAAGGAACGAGGAGAACATGTATCAGAAACCTGATACCTGTCTGGAGTCTTGATTTTAGTGTGATCACAAAAATCATTCCGTCTTTCAGAGGACAGGTTTACCTTTCTGTTGTTGTTTAGATTTATGCCATGGTTTTTTAGCAAACTCATGGGCTGGGCTGGCATCCTTGTCTGTACTAGGCTTGCCAAGTAATGGTACTGAAGGTCTGGTTCCCAAACTATTGCGTCCCAGAGATGTATATACATTAGAAATAATTACAGGCAACTCATATTCATGGTCGGCCACTGCCACCACGGTGAGTCGCTGGTGTATAGCCAAGGAAGCTGCTTCACCTTTAACATTAGAAAGAATCATTTCGGAGACTACGGGGAAATTGCCCATTAATTTCATCCCAAATCTAGGGCAGGACCTGCCCCATGTTCATTCTGTATCTGTTTGATGACGTTCAGGAGAACGACCCTTGAGGAAGTGCCATGACAAAGAGTATAGACTGGCAAAAATAGTCCCCCAGGTGTTGCAGTCTGCAAAAGTGAGACCCACTCCAGTGGGCAAGCACATAGTTAAAATTCTGTGCTTGTCTTGTGGTCCCGTAAGGGGAAACACAGCATCAAGTTGATCGATTTTCTGAGAAATCCAAAATGGAATTTCCTCACATTAGTAGGACGTTTGCCCATAGCTGAATGAACAATTATAGGACTTATAACAGGCGTTGCAGTCAAGTGGGCTTGCGCTTGCAGGCCAAGTCTAGCTGGACCAGCTAACAGCGTACTCGAAACAAATTGCACAAGATGTCTGTATAAGACAACAAGAACATCGTGCAAACCACAGGTTTGCACGAGATTTAAATTGCCTAAATTTGGATACGGTGTATATCCAGCCAATACCAGCCAAATAGCACCATCATTACTGAGAGGACCCATTTTAACTGTCCCAAGGACATGGGGCAGGGTGCCATTGAACCAAATCTGAGGTTCCCAGACAGTAAGAGGAATTTCAAGAAGTGCATAAGGTCTGTATTCAGCAGGTGCTGGAGGTGTGGTATAGTCATGAAAAGTGTTAGTGTTTACATCCACAGCTGGAAATATGACCCAAGAATAAAAAACTAGGCCTGGGTGTTGAACTCCGCTCCGTTCGCGGAGTTTGCGGAGTTTTCTGCACCCCGCACTCCGCGGAGCTCGCGAAGTGCAAGAAAACCCCACTTCGCGTAGTGCGGCGGAGTTTTTCCCCTGCTCGCAAACGGTAAGTTCGCGAGCACGAGCTGTGCTCGGGTAGAATTTCTACCCGAGCGGCAGAAAGACCAGCGCGAACAGCAGTTTGCACTACACTCCGCCACTCGCGGAACTTCGCAGAGTTTTTTTGTAACTTCGTGAAGTTCCGGGTAGCAAAACTCCGCGAACTACGCCCAGGCTTATAAAAAACTTCAAAGCGGAAGGCTGCATCTGCTTCAACTACAAAGATTACAGGAGCTCCTGCAATAGAGATCTCATGTTGTGTCAAATGTGCATATACCGCATGTCGGCAGTTTGCCACAATAGCAATAGGTTGCACCATAAGCAAGTAAAAAGTGGATTCAAAGTGTAACACAAACTTTAAACTTTTAATATTCAAGCTTGAAAAACCAACAGAACTAGGTCATCCCTAAAAACTGTGGAGGATTAATCCCTAGCACCATGGTCGCCTCCAGTAAAAGGTGCAAGGGTATTGTGGACAAGCACAAGCCCTACTCAGGGTTCCCGTAAATAAGTACCCGACCAAAACGTTGGTGGTGCTATGTTGCAGGTATTCTGCTCAGGAACAGAACTATGCTTGGAGCCAAAGAACATTATCATGTTAGGACTGAGTCCTATGAGCCCGAATCCAACTAGCTATATTGCCTTACTTGCCCTCCTAACCTTTCCAGAGAAACAAGTGAATTGGCACCCCAGATCCCAACACTCTCGACCCTCTCAGGGATCGCAGAAACAGATCACACCCTTTTGCTCTCTCACTCAGACATGTCTGAAATAAGATAACAAGAGGCATGAAAGAAGTTTATAATATTTATTTAAACTATTGTGCTCTAAGGTGCAGTATTTGCACCACAATTAGACAACAAACTCATATCAGAAATACTTTAGCATGTTTAACAAACCTTATACCATAAAAAGCGCTGTCATGTTATACGACAGATTAGCTTGAACACCCCCCTTCTACTGAAGCTAAATGATTATATATCAAAGATCCCTCGGATTAATGGCGGACCCTGTACCGTAGCATACATAGGTGGATGTTCTACATCTCGGCTGATGCAGCACTCTTGCTGCTGGACCTTCGCTCAGTGTGTGTTTTTTCAGAACCCCTGTCCTCAGTTATATGACAAGACATGTGTGCTCATAAACAGCAGCTGTATTCTATTGTTATGTCTAGGTGCTAGTATCTCACCAGAGAAAATAACAAGGAGCATTGTTGTTTGACCTTGTCCAGGGTGCCCAAGCTAAATTCCTGGAAAAGAACAAAACACGAAAGCATGCGCAGGTTTGTGTGTGAAAATACAATGTGGCACAAAGGCAAGCATGCTATGTAGTAATGTGTACAAAAGAAATGCGGCCTAAAACATGCACCATTAGGCCAACATGGGGAAAACAACAATGGGCCATGCAAGAAACACACAACAGTTGCTACTTGCTTTGAAGTAGAATTTATAGAACGTGTTTAAGAGTTGGTTACGTATTTTCTAGTGCAGAATGTTGAGAACTCCGCTTTATCTTCCCACTCATCGGTTCAGGCACTGGCCTGAACTGTCCTGGAGCTAGGAAGAAAACAATGGGCACGCGGTAAACCATCATATGGTTGGAGTTAAATTCTACCGCACTTCCTTATGGCAGTCCACGGCTCTACTCTTTAGAAATGGTCTTGGAAGCCTGAAATTACTACCAGTTCCCCGCGAAACACAGCATCCGCACTTGTAATGACTCCATTCAGATTTGTTTAAACCAAAACAGATGGCAGCTTCTGAATGGATTGGTTAAATTTCTGAAGGCTCTTACCAAGAAATGATATAGCAGCATCAGGGGCGGCCTCACTGGCTCAGAGCCAGCAGCAAAAAAATTAAACGATATTTCATTGTCATTTTATTTTTAAGCAGCTGGCTCAGCCAGCATGTGCAGCGAGGGGCGTGGCCGGGGCATGGGAGGGGGGAGAGGAAGAGTGCTATGTGCACTCTCTAAGTGCGAATGTGGGTTTGGCTGGCCGTCTCAGGCCGACCAAAACACACATGCGCACTTAGGTTTCTCTAACCCGGCTGTATTGAACAGGTGGGTAATTGAAACACCACAGGCTCCCTTACCTGAGTGGAGCGTCTTTTCAGCCCGCTCAGGGTAATCCCCATGCTGCTCTACAGAGTGAGGATTGGACAGGGAGTCTGTGACACTAGGGACAAGGAAGACCCAGCACTGAGGAGCGACGTGGGAGTTGGCCGGCAGCAGGTATGTTAAACTTTAATTTTTTTTAAAAATTATTATTAAAGTCGTCGTCCCTACCTCCCCCGTGCCTCCTCCCACACCCAGCGCCCACCACCTTTTGTATGTGGCAGCTGCCACTGAGCAGAATATACATGTGTGCTTTTATGTGATTTTAATGCCTCTGAACAGACCTATAACTATGTTTTAGTTCATGTTACTGACCTCAGGCATGTTCAATATATGCTGTGCATATATTCAAATGGGTTTAATCAGAGCCAGTTTAGCGTTGGAGGCATCTGGTGCTACAATCTTTTTTGGTGGCCCGAAATACCACCTTTTCCAAGGATTCCCCCACTTCCACCCTCCAACAGTGCCCCTCATCTCTCCATGGCTCCCACGTGCATTTCATTTGTTTGATAGCACTGCTCATACCAGTTTAGGGTGTCAGAGCACTTTACACCACACACACATTATACATAGTCTTCGAATCATACCTGTGTAAATCAGTCTAAAGGAAATGGAACATGAGAAAATGATAATTACAAGGTGTTGGAGTCACATGTCATCCATAGAAGTAGGTAGTATATTTTAAGATTGTTTGGCCTGGAGAAGAACAACCTCAGGATTTAAAACGTACCAGAGTGGTTGGAGTTGGCTGTACTAAGTATGTATTTCTGTCCAAATAAACCCTCTTTAGCAATATTAGGATAATGAAATACTTGGGGAAAAAGAGAACAGTCTAGCCTATACCATGCCATTTACATGCAGCTCTTTGATGACAGTTCATATGTCACTGTGCTATATTAGGGTTGTAACGTATGATTGAAAGCAACAAAAGAATCTCTGTGACAAAAGCAGTAGCCCACTGAGCTAGCCGCATAAAATACAGGTCTGTGATGTGCATGTTACATGTTCTTTGCAGCAGGCATGTTAACTGTCTGCGCTACTTAATTATTAGTCAGAACATTAATCCCCAAAGTGATCTTGACATTTTTATTGTTGCCTAAAATCTACTGGACAAGCTAGGAACTCTACATCAGGTGCTTTTAAACCCATAAGCTGCAGCGGTCTCACCGCCCTAAAGCTGACCCTGGGTATAATGAAGAATGCCAATAAAGATTGATTCACTCGTTAAATAGCTCTTAATGCTGTGGTTAGCCTGTGTATGTGATTTCTCCTGCTTGACATATAAGTTACAGGAAGAAGAAGCAAGTAAAATGATTCGGCCAGGATCACACACTTTCGTTTAGCATATAGGTAGATGTTAAAACTCCGGTTTAATAGCTCTGCAATAAGTAAAATAAAACAAGCATTTGCAATGCAATCGGTCTCGCCTTTGGGATCTTATAAGTGTTTAGCCAGAGCTATTGACTCTGCTAATGCACAAGTGTGGTTACGGAAAGGTTATGTTTCAACAACAACAAAAAAGGCATGCAGTATGAGACTGGCCCTGCATTCCATTTTTTGTTAGATTCAGTTAATCTAACTCATTAGTGAATGCAGCATTTTCCCAACAACCCCTGTTCCCGTAAATGCTCCTATGGCTGTTTCTGCTTTTCACTACCAATGACCCCCGGTTTCAGTCATTTTCAAGAAATCATCTAGGTGCTCCTAACACACATCAGAAATCTTGAGAACATTCAGGAAAAGTACTGCAAGCCACATGTTCCCATAGAATTTCGAAATTATGAAAATGTCTCACATAAGCAATCTGAAACCTTAGCAACTATGGGTATACTGACGCTCAGGTGTACTAGAGGCATTGGTTATTGAGCACTGTGCTGCATAAAACACGCTGTAGTGTAGTGTAGCCCGGGGGCAGAAGCTGTGAGACCAGGAATCGCAAACAGAAACCACGTCGCAGTATGTGTTTCAGCGTTATACTGGTAGCAGTGCCACTGGAGTATGCAGCAGGGATGAGTAAAGTAGGCAGCCAGAAAAGGCAAGTTATGTGCCCTAATGCGGCAACCCACCTGAGCTTGAAACAGCCCTGTGGGCATAGGAACCACTAGGGCGCTAACACTTGCCCTGGAAGTGCATAAACTTAAGTGTTCATTGTGGCCCTGGAGGTACATGCATGACCACCAACTCCACCTTCTTTGGAGGGTGTACCTTCTTTTCAGTGATATTTACCTTCCCATAAAGCAACGCGCCCATCTGCAAACCCGCACCCCTTCCTACTCCCCGCCCGTTGCAGAGCCACAGCTCTATCTGATCCTCCCCTGAGACAACAACGAGTTTATTACTTGTCACCGAATGCCGTTCACCCCCTCATGCTCCAGTTTATTTTAATAGGATGTAAACCTCCGAGACACCACTGCAAAGAGGAGCAAAATGCGCTCCTTCATGGGCCAGTGTTTTCTCCCTCTCATCGCGGTTTGTTGAAATCCGGGGGCTCAACTAATGCTCAATTTTGTTTCCACTGTTCGGGCCCGATCCTACTCCCCGATATCCATGACCCAAGGATACAACCCCTCTCTTATGGACGCCACACCCACTAGTGCCAGATCCCGCAACCTAAAGCCTCCCCCTCAAAGTTGTAAATCGACTCTGGGCTGTCCCCTGGCCAATGTTGCCGAAATGTGCCCTTCGCACCCCCTCCCATGTGCTGCCCCCCTCGCGCGCGCTTCCACGTCCCCCTTAGCAGCCGCTATTGTTTAAAGCCATTAACCCTGCGTTTACTTAGAACCCTTCCCTTGGCTGACATAGCAATAAACAGGCAGGCATTTCCGTGTCCGTCCTTAAGATATTAAATCAAGAAAGCGCTCTTCCCCACACTAGCCCTCCTCGGACCCCATCCACGCCCTTAAGCCCCGCATGTTATTAATTTGCAAATCCTTTAATAACCGCAACGCGTGGGATGTGGTGGCATGTGTTACCCCCCTGCCAGAAACAAACCCCCTCAAGAGCGTCATTCCTGTACCCGATCCTGCCCGTACCTCCACCCGGAGTGCCCCAAGCTCTGGCAATCTGAGCAACCAGTCACACAGCATTCACGCAGTGTCCCAAGATCCTTGCACTCTGCTGCCGGCTGAACTTAGCCACAGGCTGTTCTCAGTCAGAGCTGCTGCTCGGCCGCCTAGGTCATTCCTGGGCTAAGTCTCTGGCGTCGCCACGCTCTACCGCCTAGCGTACTTGAAGCTCAGACTTCCCCCAACTGTACCAGGAACGTACGCTTGTCCGTGTGCTGTCCGTGCGCATTTTAACATCACAGGACTGCATCCTTGCCCACCTCGAAGCTCACGGTTGTGCACGTGTGTTGCGTGCACCCATCGACCTCCCAAGCCCTTCCGATGACACTTGAACGTGCTCTGCCATCCCCGGGTGCTCGGTTGTCCCCAATACCCTCGGCCCAGAAGGCCACTTCTGCATATCTGAAGGTGACTGTGATTCTTATGTCTGCACCGTCCCACAACTCCCCTGACCACCGCCTGTGTTACCTTGCCACCTCCTGCATATCCGGTATTTCTTCGGCCTCTTCTTCCAGCTCCCAGTCGATACTTTCGTTCTCCCCAGCCTTCAGTCGAGAGCCTCGCACGCGTGGCCCAGGGGGTGCAGTGTGCACGAGTGCCTGGACCGCAGCATTCGGACGGATAATTGGGAAGGCATGGGAAGAAAATAGTGCTCACAATGTAAATAACACATACCATGCAACACTCAAAGTAAAGGGGCCAGTAGCCATGGAAGGATACAAATGACGACATGGCCGTCATAAGGAGGAACGAACACACTATAAACCAATCGGAAGGCAGCATCTAGAAAGGACAAAGACACAAGCCAATGAAAAAGATGGGCGGGGGAGTGGGTGGAGCTTCCACGCTATACTGAATACTGCATGCCTCGCAAAGCGAGCAGCGCATGCACGCTGCCGCTATAGGCTCGACCTAAACAGTCTGCAAACGTCACCTCCTAAACTTGGGTGAGCTGTATTAATGAAAAAATAAGAGGAATGAAAGAAGGATAATTGATTGGAAACGTGCATAATATGGGAAAACTGGCATGCAAACTCCGATTCTGCATATTATGTGTCATCCAAACACAAAATGAGTAATGAAGTAGCAATATTACACCTGTGAAAAACCAAACCTAATAGTATCGCTAATACCTCATGCGGTATTTCTACATCATTATTTCCTTCGATTCATAAAAAGCCTCTTAAACTTAAACTTTCACTAGTAGATTTAGCTGATATATAATTTGTTGTTAAATATTTTAGCTGTTATAAATTATCTTATAACTTATTTACTAAAAAAGTTCCTGAACGTTTAACAATGGCACCCTGGACACGTTCTGATTTTTACAATTCACTCCTTCTGCCACTAGATGGCAGAGTAAACGTTGGTAAAGTTTTCACGCTGTTTTAGTATCTTCACGTTTTCCTTCTCCTTTCACTGCGTTCCTTTAATTTGTGTATTCTTCTGGATTTTGTCATTTTTTTAATTTTCAAAAAAGCAGTATTTGTTCCCAAATGTCCCTTTCATCGCTCCTGAAATGTACCTTATTTTCTTTAAAATTCTCATCTTTCCCTAAGATGCATACGTGTCGCAAAACGCTCCAGGTTGTTCCATAATGACTTTCCAAATTCCCACTACTTTAATGCCCTGTAAGTATATTTAATTTACATCTATAATTTACAGCTGAATCCATCAATGTTCACTAAATGCTCTCATTTATTAACTAATAAGTATCAAACATTTATCTCATTTGCATCTTTTTGTGTCTAGAAATTGATTTCATAGGAAAAGGTTTAGCTTACCCATTTTATGTCCTGCTCCAGACAGCCTTTGTTGTTCGGCAACACCTGATGTCAGCACAGCGCATATTATACAGAAAGGTCAACACTTTTCAGCCTTTGCTTTTTTTGGGGAACCCCCTCCAGGGATTGGCAGTATAAAAAATAAGGCAACAGTACTTTTTTTCTATCTATTCACCCAAAATGTATTTGGAAAACATCCTTAGATCCCTCAGGATTACCCCTGTCATGCTCCAATCTTGAAAAGAGTTGAAGATGCACCTCTTTAAAGAATACTACATCATAATGTAAAAACAGTTGACGAACCAGCCACTTCTCAACACACATGTTGCCTGTATCCTCGCCTTTGACCCTGAACTGAGATCTGCAGTCTTTGGCTAGAATTGTACTGTACAAATACTGCATGCATACATACATTCTTGAGCATGTGCTTTCTAGCTGAAATTCTTGCTCACTAATACACTTCATTCATTATGTGCTCCCAGCGTAGTGTTTGCTAGCGACTACCCTTTCCCTAATCGGAAACTGAACAGAATGAAACTGAGCTGCATTCTGTACATGCCAGAGCGCTCTCCAAAACTATATTGCCCTGAAGCTTAGCTTCATGGATAGTCAAAGAAGCAAAGCCCTGTTAACCTTCAAACCTGTTTTATTCCTAAGAAAATGATTTTCTTGCAGCACTTTCTCTAACTTTTGCTTAAAAAAGACAATTTTTTTCATTTTTCTTGCCCATGCTCAGGCATCTCATTCCTTTATTAATGGCTGAAAAGGCTGAAGGCCTCAGCATAGGCGCCCAAGCACCAATTATTCCTACTGCTATCAGCACGCACTGTGGTCCTCCTCTACAAGGAAATGACGCAGTGCGGCGCCGCAAGCCATTTAGCTGCGCGGTGCTGCGTCATTTTCAAAGCACAGGGATGCGCTGTATAAACAAAAAGACAATGCTTCCCTGTGCTTTTCTCCTGCGCTGGTGCACAATTGGCTGCTATGGCCAGCACAGGCACTTTTGCATCATTTTGCAAGGTTGCCTGCGCTACAGGGGTGATTGTTTTTGAGCAGGAAGGGACATCTTCCTGCACAAAATCAATCATGAATGCCATTTTCCTCTTTCTATGCATACTGCAGAATGCAAAACACATAGAAAGAGTAAATAATGAAGCAAAATAAAAGTATTTCTCCTCATTACGCCATTCTTACGATGCATTCCCAGTTCTACAAAATGTTGTAAATCTGGGAATGCGTCAAGTTCCATGGATGTTGTGTGGGAACACCCACAGCAACACCCATGGAACGTCCCTTTCATGCAGAGTAATGCGTGAAAGCGGACCATACGTGGCCTTGTACATATGGGCAAGCCCATTGCGCCGCCCGTGCATCACAAAAAGTGAGGCACCGACGGCGCAATGGGCTTGTAAATAAGTTCCTGTGAGTGCTGTAGAAATGAAAAAGGAGAGCTGGGCAAAATATCATTTTGTCGTAACTAAGGTAGGTGCTGGAATTGGGAATAGCTTTGCTTTAAGTTTTCAAGACACAGCTTTGTGTTCTGACAAAGATAGTGAAAGATAAAATCTACATTTTCTGAATTGCACTCTTAAACACACTTTTACACCTAGAAGGGCTTGTTTACTATAATGGCCCTAAGTCCTAAATAGTTTGATGATAATGTATGGTGCAGAAGGCGCTCAACCTAAATGTTTTCCAACCATAATATCGTAGTCAAAATATCATAATTACAGAAATATTGCAAGGCAAAATAACAAAGGGAAGTATATTGTTTCTTTTAAACTGTTTATTACAAAATCGAAGTATAAAATATTGCTTACTTTAATATCTTTTAAAAAGATGATCTTTTATAATGCTTTATGTTTTTATTTTATTATATATGTTATTGTAAATTATTTAATTTTGTATTTATAAAATTGTTTTGCATACATTTTTTGTGTAATTTATATATTTTTTGGGGATATTGGATTTCTTGGTGGATTGGGTGGGTAAATGTCTTTATTAATTATATATAATGTAATGTTGTTTGGTAAATTTTTTCATTTTGTTATATTTTAATTATTTTCTGTGTAAATGCTTAATATTTTTTATTTACTTATTACATTTTAAGTTCAGGTTGTGGTGTTTATTAGGTTAATGAGAGGGCATAAATATTATTTAGGTATATAAAAACGTTACTTGATTAACCTGTTCATTTTTTTATGTTTAAATTGTTATGTATTAGCTTAAATGTTCTCTAGTTTGTTGAATTATGTATTACATTTTATAGTCGTGATGGGAGCTTATTGGGGGGATTAGGTTGATAGCCTTTTAAAAAAAATATTTAAGAAATTAGATTAATTAAATAATGCTTTGTTTAATCTTTAAATTGAAAGTCTTTCAAAAAATGAATTCCTATTATCCAATCCATAAAATCAAGTCTACTAATCCAAACACGGCCTCTTTTTTAACAAAAGTTTCTACTTCTTTTTAGTGCTGCTGCCATCTATCCTCTGCTCTAGGGCACTCCAGTGGAAACTGTCAATAATGCTGTATACAAAGGGATACAGACTAACAGCAAACACCTCAAAGGGGAAATCCAGATAGGTTTATAGCATTTCAAAACACTTTCTTTTTTGGTGAAAATATTTATTAGTTCAAGGTAAACATAAATCTTTTCCATCCAAGGTAGTTAAATTAACCCCTTCGTGGCTAGGCCTGTCTCTCCCCGCCCCAAGTGCTAAGCCTTTTTATGGTTATTTGGGGTAGTTCGCGCTTAGACCCTGTAACGTTTTGCCCACATAAGGTATCCACGCCAAATTTTCGCCCTTTTTTTCCAACACCATGATAATAATATAAATTATCTTTATTCAGCAGTAATCACAGCCATAAATGAAACCACATTTAAAACCAACATCAAATACATTTGTTAGCAGCATGTCACCCAAATGTGCAAAATCGCAGAATGTCCTTGTGATCATCAGTCACATAAAAATTTCTTGGCCTCAATGCAATTATTTGACAGTGAGTCACAATAAAAAACAGGGGAACCATGCAAACGTTAGCCAGAAGTAACAGATACAATAATGATACACGGGCCTACAGTAGTCACAACTGTAAAGTAAACCACAGTTAAAATCAACGTCACAATGTGCAAAATCGCAAATATCCTTGTATTCTGCTGTCACATCTAGCGTTTCTTGACTTTAGTGCAGCTCTTAAAAAGTTAATAACACAAAATAGCGTACGAACATTGGGAAGAAGCTGCAGATACAGTAATGATACACGGGCATGCCTAAATCTCAATTCCTTTAAAAGCAAGTTAAGAAACAATCGCCTGGGATG
Source organism: Calotriton arnoldi (assembly GCA_963921515.1). Taxonomy (NCBI): domain Eukaryota; kingdom Metazoa; phylum Chordata; class Amphibia; order Caudata; family Salamandridae; genus Calotriton; species Calotriton arnoldi. The sequence continues at coordinate 298,340 of CAWUFW010002668.1, forward strand.
CGTAAAATATTTACACAGAAAAACAAAATATAGGGTATCCTGTGGAGACCTATTGTCGCAGCTACAGGGACCTCTATCTTCTGTATGTAGGACAAAACCGGAAGAGAATGCCAGTAAATGATGGAGCAGGTTCAATCTAAAACGAGTATTTGCTAAAATATGTAAATAAGACTCCAAGCCCTGCACAGACTTCACTAGGACGTGCTCCCTTACCAAGGGTTTCCTAAGCTCCCTTTCCTCCCGTGAAGCCATAGCATATTTCAAAAACAATTCCTTAACAGTATTCTTGTCTTGTGGCTTGACTATATCATGTCTTATAAAAATGCTTGCTCTTCCTAAAGCTGTAAGGGTTTCCTTTATGTATCTTAACCATGCAATTTTTAAGGCATGGTTGAGTGCTAGGCAGTCCTGAATTACTAAACGATTAAAACCTGCCTCCTCACTAGACCAAATCTTCACCCAACATAACAAAGGTGTGACAGCCGCCAGATCCATTATGTACTTTTTACCTAATTCTTGTGTACAGAGTACGAGGGGATACCCTGGGGTACTTTCAGGATTTGTCTAAAATATTTATTTTGTGCGGTCTGTAATTTGTTGGCTGCCTTATATCCCCATACCTCACTTCCATATAAAGCCTTGGAAATACAGAAGGAATTATACAACTTTAAAATTACGCCCAGTGACTATGTGCCTTGTCTGTGGGCATAGTTTGCAATTGCTCCCATTGATTTTTTCATGTCCAGTAGCTTGCCCTCCTGCAAGTATTTAAAATTAAGTTTCTCATTAAATAAGATACCTAGGTAAGAAAAGGCCGGGACCTTAATTAAACTATGTGTGCCTACTTTATATGTATTATGTCTAGATGCCTGCTTACCAAATTCCATAATGTATGATTTGGTCAGGTTCGGTGACAGGTCCATCCCATTCATAAAGGACACAAACCCGTCAAGTAAGACCTGCAGACCCCTTGTGGTTCGTGCTAGCAGTACAGCGTCATCCGCGTACAACAGGATGTAACCTAGGGATGATGTCAGCCTGTAAAGCTAACAAGGATGATTCTAGTCCGTTAATATATAACGTACATAAAAAAGGAGCTAGTATATATCCTTGTCTAACCCCTCTGGTGCATTTAAAATGATCAGTAATGTTCCCTTCCTTAGTGTATCTAACTACAGCAGTAGTGTTAAGATGTAGAGTCAATAAAACATTTATGATTGCCTGGTCGACCCCAAGATCACCAAGCAAAAGCCACAGTTTATTGCGGTTCACCCGGACAAATGCTGCGGTGAGATCCATAAAACCCAGGAAGAGAGCTCCAGGTTTAGCTATCGTATATTTTTAGATTAAAAGATAAAGATTTAGACACTGATCAATAGTTGACTTACCTATACGAAACCCATCTTGCACCTCTGTAATGATTTGGTTAGTATCTGCCCAATCAGAAAGCCTATTTAATAAAACCCGGCCCAGAACTTTGACAGTGGCATCAATAAGGGATATAGGCGCGATAACAGTGAGGATTGTCCCTATCCCCTTTCTTAAAAATCGGGACAATGGTGACCGTGGACCACGAGGGAGTGATGAAATGAATATGCTTTGCTATTTTGTTTGTGCATTGTTCCATGTAAGTTAGCATTCGCAGCACCATTTTATGTTTAGCCGACATTTTGAATCATGCCATTAGCTGTTTATTGTCTCCTCGCGAAGCAGGCTGTGGAAAGGTTCATTTCTCCAAAGTTAGGCCTTGCTCTGCCAATGAATACACTGTTCTTATTAGCGCATACCTTTCCCACTAGATAGAGGTCTTCTCCCACCAGTCTAGCGGCAGGCACGGACAGAATGACCTTGGGTAGGAGATACTGTGTGCCCGGCCTCAGAATCGAAACCCATCCTACTGTACTTTTTTGTGTTAGCTTCACCTGCTTGGAAAATTCTATTATGGCCAGGTTTTCCTTGGTTCTGAAAGGTACATAATGTATTGCTATGTTTGCTGAAGTCAGTCCTCTCTGCAGCACCCCTAAGAGTCTGGGCAGACGGGGCTCCACTTGAATGTATCTGAATAAACATATACTTGGTTTGTATTCTCTACTGTCTGCCCGACTCTTCATTTGGTATGGAAGGCTGAGAGGTGGTCGTGAGTGACCCTAAACGGGCCACTTCCTTCAGTTGGTGCCCGAACAGGGAATCCTTCGGGTGAGTGACCCATCCCCTCCCGCGGAGGGGTGGGGAGGTCGGGGCTATCGTCAGGTCGGACGGACCAGGGATCCCTGCACGAGAGAGTTCCTGAACTCGCAGCTGCCCCTTCTGTCCCGCCGGATGGTGCCTCGCCCAGTGGTCATCCCGATTGGAGTCCTGAACGGCGAAACCCTTGGATCTGACCGTTTGGACCGAAGAGTCAGCAGTGGAGAATAAATTTGTTTGACCTGCATATATCAGGTGAGTTTGTTTTGGTTCTTTGTGGATATGGTACCATTTTGGTTTGTATATGGTACGGTCTGAGGACCGATTTTGGGGGGAAAGTGTTTGCAAATACTTTGCCAGGCATAAGTAGTGAACTTGTTTTCTTTTGAGAATGCCTGGTCTCAGTAAACTGTTTTGTTTGGGCTGTCATTGTTGTTCTACTGATGCTCGATTGGAAGAAAGTCAGCCAGCGCCTCCAGAAGGCACTCCGGATTTTGATAATTATGTGAAGCATGGCCTTGGCCCTATTATGTTTAGTACGCTATGGCACAAATATACAAGGGACAATGCCAAGTTGCAGTGGCCATTGACCGGCACTTTTGATTAACAAAAAATTGGGTTTTTATTGGAGAAGTTGTTTGCCAAAAGAAGTAGACAGTCTATGTTTGATTCCCTTCGAACGTGACAAAAGGAGGCTAAACAGAGGCAAATGAAAGCCGAGAAAGAGGCCCGGATGGGAGAATTCAAACATTGACTCAGAAAGCTGTAGCACATGATAGAGAGAAGCAGGAGATAGGGGTCGTACGCGAAGATAGGAGGTTTCGATAACAAATTGATAAATCTTATGTAGCCCGAGAAGAAAATGATACCTTTGTGGAAGAATTGCTGGATACTAGACCCCCACCCCCATTTGCCCCGCAGAGGATATATCCCGCTCTTCCCTCACAGGCCCAGCTACCCGGTTCTTCTGTCTCTACTGTTTCTGTTCCTGTTACTATTGATCGGACTGCCTTGGCCACGGCACCTCCTGTCCTTTCTTTGTCCTCGCCGTCTGCGGCAACTATGTGTCAAGTTACCACTCACCTGAAAACCAGGTTGTTCGATTTGAGAGATGCGACGACTGGTCCCTACACCCCCAAAAGCCTGGGGACCTGCCCAGATGCACTCAAAAACACCAAGGCAGAGACAGACCTCCAGGGGAAGGGGGAAAAAGGGAAAAATAATAAAAAAAGAAATAAACAATACACTGCGGTCTTCTTGCCCAGGGAACGTCTGTGGTACTGCCAAACAACCTCAATGTGATACTGCTCAATAAAGAATTCTGGAGTTTGATCTCTAAAATACAATAAACAGTGTTGTAATATTCACTCGTGCTTAATTTTATATACACTTATTACAATGTACATTGTAATGCATTATACCTCTCCCTCTACAATGTAGCCTTTCCGTAAAAGAAGTTACTGCACGCTCTATCTTCTGCTATATATTCAGTACACAGACCTATATCTCTGATGTCTGTAGCGAAATAAAACGACATGAATTAACATTCAAACCACTGTACAATATGGCTTTTGTAGTTAAACATCGCAATTCTGAACCGTCCTTACGAGAGAAAATGCTTCTTTCCTCTTTGTAAATCTCTTTGCTCCTCTGTTGTTCACCACAGACTGCAGGAAATGGTATGCAAATCACTGGATTCTCATATACATTCAACTGAACGAACCCAGTGTTCTTTTTGTTTAAAACTCAATTATTCACCGAATGCAGGAAATGGTACACAAAGTCATTGGATAATTATGCTCTTCGCTGGGTAATTATGCACAGTTATTTGAAACAATGTTCGTTTCCACCAAAGAAGGATAAGTCTCTTAGTTCAAGCGATAATGTCAATGAAACCCCTTTTTAGGTCTCGCGCCTAGCGTTGCAGTGCGCAGCTCTGCTTGCGCAGCGCGAGACCTTTAGAAAGGGCTTCTGAAAACGACCCACACGCTCGTGCGTGTGGTTTTGTTTTCGGAAGCCCTCATTGGCTGTAGCGTGTGTTTTTTTAAAAACGGCACACGATTGGGCAAAGGCGGGCGCATGTCCCGCCTTCGCTCCTCCCATTCCCGACGGTGGCCAGAACGCGCAGCAGCGCGCGTTCGCCTCGCTGCCGCGCTCCCTGGCCCTCGCTCCTCTGTGGTGCGCGCGCACCACAGGTTTCGATTCCGCGTTCGGCTGTTTGTTTTGGCTCTGCGGGTATTTTTGCCTATGGTATATTCACGTTCTTTTCTGCTACTATTTTACGTTCATGTTGTAGATCCTCTGATTCTCTCCATCCTACGCACTTGTATGAAAAATATTTCATAAAAATCTACTGGAAAAAATGACAGCGTCAGTGAGGCCTCGGCGTTCCCTAGCGGCTTTCACCTTTATTTCCCGATCCCACCGTCTGAATAATCATTCTCACAAATGCCTCTGTCTGTGTGCAGGGACAAGGGCGCCGTGGAGGTGAGACACTGTATCTCAGGGACAAACGCTGCTTATCGCTCTTCTTCCTCTCGGCCTGGTTTCTGTCTCTTTACAAGACTGTTTACACTGGCACGAAAACTGGGAAGACTCCAGACGGGGTACCTGATGTCACGGGGATATCTCCAGCTTTTGCCGTTTTCGGGCAATTAACGTGAGGGATGCTGGGCTCGCCCCGCCCTCCAGGTTTAACTTCCGCTAACAGTGGAGCCGTCTCGTGCCCCGGCAGTGAGAACCCCAGCTCGTGTTTAAACTGCCGCCTGCCCAAGATCAGGAAGCAGGCATACTGAACCGGCACCTCCTCACCACTTCCCATCAGCCAACAGCAACCCCCATGCCTGGCATGCACAGAGGACTACACTGCCATGGCACAGCCCTACCGACTGCCTGCTTTCCTGCCCCCGCACTGTTACTCCTCGGTGCAGCCACAGGACAGTGGCTACATTCCTTGCGTCTGCCCCGCAACACGTTGTTCCCGCCATGGAGGTTTCCCACAGCCGGGTGCAGTTCATCAGTATAGGGACCCAAAGGCATGTGGCATCGCAGAATGAAAACGGACGTGCTACAGGTAGGCTTTTTAAATTTATTTGTTTGCACTTTTATATAGCGCAAACTTTACCAGAAGGTATCAGAGCGCTTTAAATCAGCACCAATTGCATTACAGTCAGACACAAGCCTAGCATTAGTATTACCAGGAGCCGCCAAGCGCATATTTTTAACATGCACGGGTACAGCACTTACATGTTACCATGGCGCCCTTTTATATTTGTAACATGGGCGCCGCACGCATTCCACAAGTATTTTTTATATGTAGAGCCGAGGTTGCATTCACAGCGGCGGCCGTCTTTGAAGCTGGGAACCAGGTTTGAGTGTGGCGGGGTTCGAACATTCTGTGATTGTAGACAAATCACATGTCCCGGTGCTGAAAAATGCTCTGTAATGCAATTGGTGCTCATGTAAAGCGGGCTGATACGTTCGGGTCGAGTTCGTGCATATTTTAATTTTGTTCTATTCCTCCAGTGGAAAGGCTTCTTTATTTACATAAAAAGACGCCATCGTGTTTGGTGAATTACATAAAACTGCAGCCTAAAGGTGGGATGCCGGGGTGGGCTTGTACTTGGTTCCCTGGTTCTACAGTGCACCACTTGAAGTGTACGGGTGTAACGCAGTTACATCCCTCCATAGAGGATTGACAAGGTCCTCAGGAATTTATTTATAAAGGGCTGCCTTTTCTGGTCACGCAATGTGACACGTACTTTCAAACAGGATGCGAAAACCAAAACCGGGGCAGCTGTGTTGATAAGCTGTTGCCGATAAGCTTATCTCTGCTCGAGGATCTGCTTGTTCGCTCTTGTAACGCAAATACCATAGAGAGGGAGACGTGTAAAGTTACACTCAGTGTGTAGTTCCCAGTTTCCCTTTAAATCGTTTGTTTGTCTCCGTTTGAAGAACACTTCTAAAACACCAGTCAATTAGTCACTGTTTTCTTATTCCCATTTTACTATGCACTGTTTCAACGTGATAATACTATTGAACTTTAAAAAAGCATTTTACATTTGGAAAAGGAACAAAGTAACTAAAGAAGCCATTAGAATAGTTTAATGCTTAACGCTGACAAATGAAAGGAGCAGCTCCACTGGGACATATAAACCTCCAGCCTGTTCCTCGCTGAAACCATCAGAGGAAACAAGTTCGCTCACACCGTAAAATGTATTGTTTATCACGTTTAAAAACAACAGCAATCTGCAGAAAAGTACACTTGAGCCCAGTTTTAGTGTGCCAATCAGTGCTTAATTTGTGCCGGTTAGGTTTCCGGTGCTCAGCACCCGCACTTAATTGTGATAATAGATGTCTGCTACATGGTGGCACTGTTTGTGTGATTCAGAGATGAGCACAACAACAATTGTTTATTAATTGAAAAGACATAAATTACTAATACCTTGAGTCCCAGCTATTCTTTAAGCTTTGGGGCATGCAAGAGTCTGAATTGTCACACTTGTAGGAGTGTGATTGCTAGAAGTTGTGTTGCTACTGTTATTGGCAGCACTGGCAGGGGCAATGGGTAGTGCGAGCTGTGGTAGCATCATTAACAGAGCCCTGGCACATATTGTTTTACAAATTAAGCACTGGTGCTAGTGGTAGCTTGATGCAAAGCATGGCATTCTATTTACTATCCAGCTGTTTTGCATTGGAAAGACGCACATTTCACAGCGTAAAATGGAAGGCCCTGCTTGGTGTCAAGGGGCAAACAGTGATAGATTTTGACTCAAGGCCCGACTACGAAAATAGCCAGACCAGGCTTTACATAAAAATAGTAATGTCTACTTAAAGCAAGTGCAAACAACGGGGAATGTGTTAATTTCTCCCAAAAATAACACACTGCATGTGTGCTACAGTGCACAGCACACATCCAATGTGTGGCAACCTTTGAGTTTGTCTACGCATAGAAATTTGTGGTGGAAATGTGTGCCTCAAGTACAATCCTATGCTAGAAGCTTACACTCCCATGTGCACCCTGGTGTGAAGCTACCTGTCTCATAGGGCAGCCCTGTTTGCGTGACAGTGCAGGGGATGCACTGTATTTTTCTCCTTGCACAAATCAGCAAAGTAAATTAATTTGTATGCCCCACTGTGTTAAAAAATAGAAAATCTGGGCCTTGTTTACCATGAGCACGAAAGTAAAAGTGTGTAGTTTCGGTTACAGTGCCAACATGTATGTAAAACTCTCTCCTCTCTTTTACTATGACACATATACACTGACTGGCTGCATAACAATTACACTTGCCACATCTCTTACTAACCCTCTCTCATCTTCTTTCTTTCTCTCTCTATCTCACTCTCTCTTTCTCTGTTATTTTTTCCTCTCTTCCTTTTCTCTTTCTTACTTATCCTCTTTTTCTCTTCTGTTTTCTCCCTTGCCACTCTTCCTTGGCCCTCTCTTTCATTTTCGTCTCCACAACGTTACATCTCTCTCTGTCTTTCTCTGGCGCACACACTGTTTTTATCTTCCCTTCTCCCTGAAGCAAAGACAAAACAATTGCTCAGTTTAACAAGCATTTGCAATGCAATAGGTCTCGCATTTACGCGAGTTTAAGCTATTGGCATTGTAAATGGAAATGCCTTTTATTTATCGGTTTTAAAAACCAAAACATAAATAAAAGGCATTGTCATTTACAATGCCAATAGCTCAAACTCCAGTAAATGCGAGACCTATTGCATTGCAAATGCTTGTTAATAAACTGAAGTCACAATACCTGAAATGACTGTAGCTCTTCTCTGCGCGAGACGCGCACTGTGAAAATGCCTTACTTGATTTATTGTTCCTTTCTAGAGCGGAGGAAGTCCCGGAAAAAAGCAGGAGCCTCGTCCTTTGCCTGGAAACCGCGAACTGCAGGAAGCCTGGAGACGCGTCGGGAAGATGAAGAGGAGCTTCGTTTTCTGAATGAGGTGAGCAGGAACACAATGACGAGAGCAAGCGCGTCTCGTTGGTTCTGTTCCTCTTTTATTGCTCTTGTATGGGTGGGGCGCATGAGGGGTTTACACGTGTGCATGTTGCCAACTGTCAAAACGAATTTAGCTAATGACAGGCGGCAGGCAGGTGCGCTTAAGGAAAAGAAAACAACGTTTTGGAACATGCTGAGCCTGTGATCCAACAAAATATTCAACAGCACCATCTAGTGGCCAAACTTAGTATATACCACAGTACATAATATGAGTAATAGTTCAATGTACAATATGGGTGCCGGCCATGCTTACAACACATTTCCTAACACTGTGACTGTTGGTACTCCTGCAACTCCTATTGCTTTGACGTCTCTTTCACCAGCCCTTACACCTATGACGCAGCCAGTAGTGACGTTGGTGCCTGTTACTTCTGTTGCTACTTCCCCTTTGTTCTTTCATCGCCCGACATTACTGAGTAGTGGGACACCAGTACATGGCCTTGAGGAGCCAGATTGGACGAAATTTAAGGAACGCATGGGGCGAATGTTAGTGCGATCTGATGTGGGAGATGAAGAGAAAAAGGTAGTAGCTAATCAGGCTGCCCAGTGGGCTCAAAATCCCATTTACAGTGTGGAGGATGTGTGGAATGTGATGAAAGCTTATGAGCCTTTTGTACAACAGCATGCCCTTAAGCACATGTCGGCTACTTTGATCGGTCTTTGGGAGCAGTGCTTCAGTGATGCAGCACCACAAATACTATATGATATTAAGAATCACATATATGTTACTGATATGGCGCCCAGTCAAGTTTTTGGTAATGTTACGACATTGATTGCTTATCGGGGTAGGCTGATTGAGAAGAGCCCCACCACAGTATCCCAGTTTCCGATGCGGGAGGTTCACCCTATATATCACCCTGAGATACCAGAGTTAAGGGACCAGCACAATTCTGTTATCAGACAAGGTGAAGCAGCCCGTTTCCAAGAAAAGTGGGTTTATACTCCATGGAAAAGGAGGGAGGTTTTGTCCCTTAAGGCTCAGTTACCTGACCCTAGGAAAAATCCTACTGCATATTATAAAGAATTGACTGAGGCAGCCTCTTCAACAGTAATGACGCCAGCGGATATTGAAATGTTTTTTGGTTTGCTGGTTCCGGTTGATATTTGGAGACAAGTGCACACACAGGATCATGTTGCGGAATTGGGTGGTACATGGAATAAAATAAAAGCATGGGATCAGGACAGGAAGCCAGGTGATAAGCCTATGGCAGAGATACTTGCTTTGCCAGGTCGCATTATAACGTATATGCATTCTCTTATTCCACGAGAAAGGTTGATTGGGACAAGTTATCGGCTTGTTGTCAGAAGAAAGATGAGAGTGTGTCTGATTTTTTCACTCGGTTTGAAAATGTGTTTCTGGATTATAGTGGGCAGGATTTGTCTATTGAGGGAGGTGTCCGATTGTTTGTTAATAGATTTGTTTCAAATTTGCTTCCCGAGATTGCGACTCGATTGCAGGCTTCCAAGAGCACCTGCTCCACCTCTTCTCCCTTCTGTTATTTTGAATATGGCACAGTATTATGAACACAGGGAAAATGGGGATAAGGAGAGAACAGAGAAGAAGCACAAGGATTTGACGACAAAGGTGTTGTTGCAGCAGGCTTCTAGAGGGAATGGTAGAGGACGTGGTGGTTTGGCCCGACAGCTTCCACATACTAGCAGTAATACTACGCCTGTATGGCCGAATCAGTGTGCGTATTGTAAGGAGGAGGGACACTGGCGTAGCAAATGTCCTGTGTTGTTGCAGAAGGTGGCAGCCCCAAGACGACGAGGTTCTCATGGACAGGTGTAGTGTAGCTCCTATTTCCCTAATAGGCTCTGCGCATTGGAATAATATATCCTATAGCTTTGACATAGGACTAATGTCTGTATGTCCCTATCGAGTATATTAAACTTAATTACTTGTGCCAGCTAGCTCAGAGGCCACTAGAAACTCCTTGACAAACAAGAAGGGAGTAGTTTCTGGCAGCCGCAAAACCTGACCACTTTGTTTCCCTTTAGAATCAGAACGTGTCCCAGAGTCGTGGAAACAATAGATAACTATTTCACTCAGCTCAATCGTGCATGCTTAGTTTTCTCCAAGTTACACAGAAAGAACAGACGGGCATTTCAATAAAAGATTTATTGAACAGTCTTGTTTCTGGTGTAAGAAAAATGTGCTGTTACGATCACAAGACAGTATGCGAGATAAATAATGTACAGTGTAAGCAGTAGAAATAAATAATACTGCAATAGCATTATCTTTTAGTATATATGCCTTTACATAAATAACACAGACTAAAAATGCGAGTACTCATACGATGCGTTTCTAATCTAGTTCTACCCCAATGTACCTAACCTAACCTAGGTGTAGGGAGAGGTATGAAGTAGGTGAAGTATTCCTTACTATGATATACTAAGAGTATGTTAAGCCTAGTATGCCTAGTATGCCAAGAGTCCCTCTAGGTTCTTGTCAGCTCCATACCTGAAGAATGAGAGAGGTAGGAATCTCTTTGCCAGACTCGAACTCCAACACCCCGCAATGGAAGTCAGATCACTGGAAGCTGGACTCTCTGCGTGCAGGGATGACAGCGTCTTCTCAGTGCGTCAGGCCGGGAAACGGGCTCCTCTGAAGTCGAGGTCTCTTCTGATTTACAGGGGCTAGGAAGGTATATTTATACCTGAGAAGTACCTAAGAATGTTAGTATTGATGTGAGTCGGACAGCGGAAGACGTCATGAATGAACCCCTAAGGAATAATGGTTCATGCATAATATATGAGTCCTTGAAGAAATCAATAGTCCTGGGCTAGGGAAACTCCCGCAGCCTAAGGGTCTGTTCTTCATGAACTCGTTGTGACGTTAGGGTGGACGGATGTCAGAGACCATGCCTGTATTTGGAGTGCACGGTTTAATGCCTAAATAAGGGCTGGGATTTTATGCCTATATAAGGGCAGGGCGAATTGTGCCTATATAAGGACATGATACTGGAAAGCCCGTTTATGGACACCCTAAGAGGAATACAACACCCACTCCACTTTCTGTGTACGATAATACTAAAATGCTAAACATTTAAAATGCTAAACATTAAATGGAGTACCGCATATTTAAAAAATATTTCTTAAAAGCATTAAAAAACATAGTAAAAATGCAAAAGGTACTGTACATCTGAAGCAAATGCTTTTCATTTCAGGCATAAAGTTCGAAAATAAATGCAATTGGAATGAAATAAGCAGTAATATTTACATGTGACAGAAAAGAATCGATAAGTTGTTCAAAAATCAAAGTCATTTCATGTCATGAAAATTAATGAACTGTTTTAGACACACAAGATGACTAAGTGTCCGTGGAAGTACCGTGAAGTCTGTACTATAAGGCTAGTTCTACTTTAAGCAGATTGAAGTGCCATTTTCGTTCGAAAAATGGGGAAAAAAGTTCAATTTTGGTAGAGTTCCAAGTTTTTTGAAAATGAAGGCCAAATTGTTACTGCATCTCTGGAACACTGTATGCTGAATCAGAGTCAGTTTACGGGTCTGGTGTAAACATGAGATCATCTATTTCTATAGACAAAACATCATCCACTGAAGTTGGTGTCAGTTGGAACACCTCGTGTAGTAGATTAATTGCACAGAGATGAGAAGCATCGCTTCCAGCATAGGTTGCCGCAGCAATGTTCGCGTCCGTTGTTACCTGTGTGCCTGTAGATCTTTCTCGTACCTCAGCAGGAGCCGGAAGCGTCTGTGAGATCTCAATGAACGCTGACATCAGGATTTGTAGCCTCTGGGGACAACACAGAGCATGGGCCGTTATCGGGACCAGCAGAGTATCGACATCCGTTGGCGTTGCTGATGGAAATGTGAGACAAGTGTCTAACACGCATTCTTCACCACATAGCAGGCATCGTAGAACAGGTAAGATGCAATCTTGCCAGATTGGTCTGAATGACAGGAACCACGTGGTATTCAAGTCCCGTAGACGAGTCATGCCCAATAGCTGTACTATTCGCTCACGACACTTTCGTTCAAGGAGAGCTTTCTCCATTTCGCTCTGCGAATAGGCTGGCCATAGCGCAATAGCAGGAAGAGAAATAGAATTCCGGCAACAAGTGCTAGAATTAATGGTATGCCACCAAACACCGAATGTGCAAAGTTCGGGATGATTCCGAGTATTGCCTGGAAAGGTGCTAACATACCGGAGCAGATGCTCTTAAATACACGTACAATTCCGGTTGTATCAGACATATTGAAGATACGTCCTATCATTTCTACGAAATGTATAGGGCAGTTTGTACGTATTAAAGTCTGTATCTCAGCCGAAGTCCTTGCTACTTGTAGATCATAGGTTTCTTTGGCCGAGGTCAAAGGCACTGTTTGCTGTAAAAGCATGGCTTTCATTGTGCTCAAAGTATCAAATCTTATAAAAAGAGACGTTCAGCGAAGGCCATAGAGGCGACTCCCTGACTGTGTCTATGGGGGCAAACAATACTTGCATACAGCAAGTGACCCTGGAGTTGACCGTTACTAGATATGGGATGCCTGGCAGCATGCCGCAGCAACTCTGATCATTCAACATGAGGTAACTCCCATTAGAAAGTTGTCCAAACGTTGGATTAATCACAGCAGCTGGTGTACCCTGCTGATGGCAAGACAAATTTGCCACAGAACCATTACAAGCCCTGTGTAAAGAAATGTCCTGACATATAAGTGAACCGCTCAGTGCACGTTTACAGTGTGTACCGCTCAAAAACACTTCACGATCCCCACTCCAACATCTATATGTATACGGTAAATCCCAAGATGTCTTAATGTATTCCTTACCCAACCTTTCATATTTGCCTGCTTGCATTTGTCTGACGCAATACTGAAACTGAAAAGTAGTCACAGGTAATGTTATTTTGCCATGAATAAGCCATTCTGTAGCTGGTTTTTCTGCCACTGTGAATGGTAATTTTTCCAGTTTTTCAATGCTCAGCACTGTATACCTTGCTCCTCTTTGTGCCAATTCGATCTGTTTATCAGTCAGATTGTATTCTGCAAACAGAGCTGACGTGTTGATAAAACGCCAAGGCACATAGCCCGCTCGCAAAGATTGCAGCGTCCAGCTTAATAACACAATAGAACGTAATTGAGACTGACCGTGTTGTAACATCGCCAAATCTTGTCCTGGTATGTCGATAGCAGAGGATACAATGCATCCAATGAATATATTCTGGAGGACAAAGTTGTTAACCCATTGTCGACCACAGAGAGTGTTTTCTCTAAATTAATACGATCAAGTTCACGTATTCGTTCTGCGGCCTCCATCTGTGATACTTTCCATGCTTCATTATAGGCAGCATAAATGCCGGCATATATGAAACGTTTTTGACGCGGTTTTCTTGATCCAAGCAAGAATTCCCTATGGTCTGCGTCCTTTTTAAGTAAGGTTAAGTGTTGTTTCACATCCTGTAGTGTAGACTTATGCAGCCAATCGAGGCATAATTTTCCTACACTGTATGTTGTTACTACCCCCGGATGTTGTCTTTGGACGTATCTTGGGTCTGGCCTATTAATAGTAAAGCAAAACCAAAGAGGATGATGGACGGAGTGTTGAGCATTGCAAGCACTCACCCCCAGTCAACTGATCTGGGTTTAATCCATCATCATTCTTTAGCTCACTCCGCCACTCCAGCTCAGACATGGCCATATGCAAATCAGTCTGACCCTGTGCCTCATGGGAACAGTCCAGCTCGACTGCCAAGCCATGTCTTCCTGGACCGGAAACAAGCATCCTGGGACCGGTTTCTGGCTTACAGCCGTCATCAGCCAGGCTATCTTGAATCCAGTGGCAAAGTGAGCAAGGGACCCACGTCTGGGCAAACCCTGCCAACTATGGGCGAACATAGCAAAACCAAAGAGGATGATGGACGGAGTGTTGAACATTGCAAGCACTCACCCCCAGTCAACTGATCTGGGTTTAATCCATTATCATTCTTTAGCTCACTCCGCCACCCCAGCTCAGACATGGCCATATGCAAATCAGTCTGACCCTGTGCCTCATGGGAACAGTCCAGCCCGAACTGCCAAGCCATGTCTTCCCTGGACCGGAAACAAGCATCCTGGGACCGGTTTCTGGCTTACAGCCGTCATCAGCCAGGCTATCTTGAATCCAGTGGCAAAGTGAGCAAGGGACCCACGTCTGGGCAAACCCTGCCAACTTAGGGCGAACATAGCAAAAACAAAGAGGATGATGGACGGAGTGTTGAACATTGCAAGCACTCACCCCCAGTCAACTGATCTGGGTTTAATCCCCTTTGGTATCGCTTTGTTCGCCCTAAGTTGGCAGGGTATGCCCAGACGTGGGTCCCTTCCTCACTTTGCCACTGGATTCAAGCTAGCCTGGCTGATGACGGCTGAATAGCCAGAAACCGGTCCCAGGATGCTTGTTCCGGTCCAGGGAAGACATGGCTTGGCGGTTCGGGCTGGACTGTTCCCATGAGGCACAGGGTCAGACTGATTTGCATATGGCCATGTCTGAACTGGGGTGGTGGAGTGAGCTAAAGAATGATGATGGATTAAACCCAGATCAGTTGACTGGGGGTGAGTGTTTGATTAGCTCAAACGCTCCGTCCATCATCCCCTTTGGTATCGCTTTGTTCGCCCTAAGTTGGCAGGGTATGCCCAGACGTGGGTCCCTTGCTCACTTTGCCACTGGATTCAAGCTAGCCTGGCTGATGACGGCTGAATAGCCAGAAATCAGTCCCAGGATGCTTGTTTCCGGTCCAGGGAAGACATGGCTTGGCGGTTCGGGCTGGACTGTTCCCATGAGGCACAGGGTCAGACTGATTTGCATATGGCCATGTCTGAACTGGGGTGGTGGAGTGAGCTAAAGAATGATGATGGATTAAACCCAGATCAGTTGACTGGGGTGAGTGTTTGATTAGCTCAAACGCTCCGTCCATCATCCCCTTTGGTATCGCTTTGTTCGCCCTAAGTTGGCAGGGTATGCCCAGACGTGGGTCCCTTGCTCACTTTGCCACTGGATTCAAGCTAGCCTGGCTGATGACGGCTGAATAGCCAGAAACTGGTCCCAGGATGCTTGTTTCCGGTCCAGGGAAGACATGGCTTGGCGGTTCGGGCTGGACTGTTCCCATGAGGCACAGGGTCAGACTGATTTGCATATGGCTATGTCTGAACTGGGGTGGTGGAGTGAGCTAAAGAATGATGATGGATTAAACCCAGATCAGTTGACTGGGGGTGAGTGTTTGATTAGCTCAAACGCTCCGTCCATCATCCCCTTTGGTATCGCTTTGTTCGCCCTAAGTTGGCAGGGTATGCCCAGACGTGGGTCCCTTGCTCACTTTGCCACTGGATTCAAGCTAGCCTGGCTGATGACGGCTGAATAGCCAGAAACCGGTCCCAGGATGCTTGTTTCCGGTCCAGGGAAGACATGGCTTGGCGGTTCGGGCTGGACTGTTCCCATGAGGCACAGGGTCAGACTGATTTGCATATGGCCATGTCTGAACTGGGGTGGTGGAGTGAGCTAAAGAATGATGATGGATTAAACCCAGATCAGTTGACTGGGGGTGAGTGTTTGATTAGCTCAAACGCTCCGTCCATCATCCCCTTTGGTATCGCTTTGTTCGCCCTAAGTTGGCAGGGTATGCCCAGACGTGGGTCCCTTGCTCACTTTGCCACTGGATTCAAGCTAGCCTGGCTGATGACGGCTGAATAGCCAGAAACCGGTCCCAGGATGCTTGTTTCCGGTCCAGGGAAGACATGGCTTGGCGGTTCGGGCTGGACTGTTCCCATGAGGCACAGGGTCAGACTGATTTGCATATGGCCATGTCTGAACTGGGGTGGTGAAGTGAGCTAAAGAATGATGATAGATTAAACCCAGATCAGTTGACTGGGGGTGAGTGTTTGATTAGCTCAAACGCTCCGTCCATCATCCCCTTTGGTATCGCTTTGTTCGCCCTAAGTTGGCAGGGTATGCCCAGACGTGGGTCCCTTGCTCACTTTGCCACTGGATTCAAGCTAGCCTGGCTGATGACGGCTGAATAGCCAGAAACCGGTCCCAGGATGCTTGTTTCCGGTCCAGGGAAGACATGGCTTGGCGGTTCGGGCTGGACTGTTCCCATGAGGCACAGGGTCAGACTGATTTGCATATGGCCATGTCTGAACTGGGGTGGTGGAGTGAGCTAAAGAATGATGATGGATTAAACCCAGATCAGTTGACTGGGGGTGAGTGTTTGATTAGCTCAAACGCTCCGTCCATCATCCCCTTTGGTATCGCTTTGTTCGCCCTAAGTTGGCAGGGTATGCCCAGACGTGGGTCCCTTGCTCACTTTGCCACTGGATTCAAGCTAGCAAGGCTGATGACGGCTGAATAGCCAGAAACCGGTCCCAGGATGCTTGTTTCCGGTCCAGGGAAGACATGGCTTGGCGGTTCGGGCTGGACTGTTCCCATGAGGCACAGGGTCAGACTGATTTGCATATGGCCATGTCTGAACTGGGGTGGTGGAGTGAGCTAAAGAATGATGATGGATTAAACCCAGATCAGTTGACTGGGGGTGAGTGTTTGATTAGCTCAAACGCTCTGCCCATCATCCCCTGTGGTATCGCTTTGTTCGCCCTAAGTTGGCAGGGTATGCCCAGACGTGGGTCCCTTGCTCACTTTGCCACTGGATTCAAGCTAGCCTGGCTGATGACGGCTGAATAGCCAGAAACCGGTCCCAGGATGCTTGTTTCCGGTCCAGGGAAGACATGGCTTGGCAGTTCGGCTGGACTGTTCCCATGAGGCACAGGGTCAGACTGATTTGCACATGGCCATGTCTGAACTGGGGTGGTGGAGTGAGCTAAAGAATGATGATGGATTAAACCCAGATCAGTTGACTGGGGGTGAGTGTTTGATTAGCTCAAACGCTCCATCCATCATCCCCTTTGGTATCGCTTTGTTCACCCTAAGTTGGCAGGGTATGCCCAGACGTGGGTCCCTTGCTCACTTAGCCACTGGATTCAAGCTAGCCTGGCTGATGACGGCTGAATAGCCAGAAACCGGTCCCAGGATGCTTGTTTCCGGTCCAGGGAAGACATGGCTTGGCGGTTCGGCTGGACCGTTCCCATGAGGCACAGGGTCGGACTGATTTGCATATGGCCATGTCTGAACTGGGGTGGTGGAGTGAGCTAAAGAATGATGATGGATTAAACCCAGATCAGTTGACTGGGGGTGAGTGTTTGATTAGCTCAAACGCTCCGTCCATCATCCCCTTTGGTATCGCTTTGTTCGCCCTAAGTTGGCAGGGTTTGCCCAGACGTGGGTCCCTTGCTCACTTTGCCACTGGATTCAAGCTAGCCTGGCTGATGACGGCTGAATAGCCAGAAACCGGTCCCAGGATGCTTGTTTCCGGTCCAGGGAAGACATGGCTTGGCGGTTCGGGCTGGACTGTTCCCATGAGGCACAGGGTCAGACTGATTTGCTTATGGCCATGTCTGAACTGGGGTGGTGGAGTGAGCTAAAGAATGATGATGGATTAAACCCAGATCAGTTGACTGGGGGTGAGTGTTTGATTAGCTCAAACGCTCCGTCCATCATCCCCTTTGGTATCGCTTTGTTCGCCCTAAGTTGGCAGGGTATGCCCAGACGTGGGTCCCTTGCTCACTTTGCCACTGGATTCAAGCTAGCCTGGCTGATGACGGCTGAATAGCCAGAAACCGGTCCCAGGATGCTTGTTTCCGGTCCAGGGAAGACATGGCTTGGCGGTTCGGGCTGGACTGTTCCCATGAGGCACAGGGTCAGACTGATTTGCATATGGCCATGTCTGAACTGGGGTGGTGGAGTGAGCTAAAGAATGATGATGGATTAAACCCAGATCAGTTGACTGGGGGTGAGTGTTTGATTAGCTCAAACGCTCCGTCCATCATCCCCTTTGGTATCGCTTTGTTCGCCCTAAGTTGGCAGGATATGCCCAGACGTGGGTCCCTTGCTCACTTTGCCACTGGATTCAAGCTATCCTGGCTGATGACGGCTGAATAGCCAGAAACCGGTCCCAGGATGCTGGTTTCCGGTCCAGGGAAGACATGGCTTGGCGGTTCGGGCTGGACTGTTCCCATGAGGCACAGGGTCAGACTGATTTGCATATGGCCATGTCTGAACTGGGTTGGTGGAGTGAGCTAAAGAATGATGATGGAATAAACCCAGATCAGTTGACTGGCGGTGAGTGTTTGATTAGCTCAAACGCTCCGTCCATCATCCCCTTTGGTATCGCTATTAATAGTAAAGCCCTGAGTTTTATTCAGGAATCTTTCATGACAGTTATTCGTGTCTGTGGGCCAGATCAACCATTTTTTCCAATCAGGATTAGATCTGTTGAGTTGTAGTATATTGTCAACTGTCACCACTGCCTGTGTATCGTTATCACTTGCAGGTGTTGGTACAGAAGGTTTGTTCATCTCCTTGATCTTGGCTAATCCAAGACAAGATGTTTGTTGGATGGATTCATTCAAGAACATTATTTGTTCAGGGATGATACAGGCTCTAAATAAAGCTTCTATCCCCTGCACTTGCCAATCTTTAGTACCCCAGACAGTTTTTGTGTCTATTGTATCTTTCCATAAGTCGAAACCCTGTCTAGACAGTTGGGCAATAAATGCTGCAGAGTAAATCTGTTTTGTATTAGATAACATAATTTTCACTCCTGTATTGTTTACATTTCTAAAGTAAAATGTTTCTGGGTCAGATGTATTGTAACCTGAAAAATATGGAAATTTACTAGCAAATGTTTTTGAACTACCTTTAGGTGGTGTAGGACAATGTTCCCATTGGTTAAACATAAACACATTTCTTGGATATGCAGATTTATGCAAATAATGATGACCATAGTGGTTATAACAATACAGTTGTTCATAGTCTGATGAACCCTCTAAATATTCATTTTTAGAAAATGCAGCAGATTTTTCTAGGTCATACATTATGTCGTTAACAGTCTCAAAGTCCCAATCATCAGAATAGGTACTGGACGAAATCAGATCACTTAGTGAAATTTTAAACAAATATGGAATGTTCAATTGTTCCGTCGGGCCGAAGATGTCAAAATCTGTTTTGTCCCACACTATACCATTATGTATAGGAACAGCTGTGATGTTCACTGATGACAAGTCTCTTGCTTCACGATGGGAAGATTTATGAGGTTTCAAAAGTACGTTCACGCCTTTTCTTTCAGTATTCACATGGATGTATCTGCCACTTATAAGACCGCTCACAGTTGTAACCAAAGCTAGCCAGAGTAGGAAAACAAAAAGTCCAGATATAATCCAGAGTTCAATCCATGGAGAAACCAAATAAGTCTTTTTCAGAAAGTGAAGAAAGTCTTGTACTTGCTGCTTGAATTTGAATGCTGGCGTCGTTTCAGGTTCACTCGGATCTTCTGAGAACGTATCAAAGTTAATGAAATAGCCAGAAGCAGTTCTATCAATTGTTGGAATTGCATCAGGATTTGTAGAAATCACTGGAACCAGTTCATCACTTGCTACATTGGTGTAGACAGGTATATTTGGACGAACTGTTACTTGGTGTTCAAGAGGGATGAGTTCCATAGCGTTATTGCTTAGTCCTCCATCTGTTACAGCGGAATTCTCGATTGTTATCAGTCTTTCAGTCTGAACCTCTTGGATAGTAGCGAGAGGAGTGCGTCTGCTACTAGGTCGGAGTCCACGAGGCCTACTATTTAGTATTGGTCACATACTGTGGTTTGATCAGGTCGATGGACACAAATCTTTTCTCCTTTCTTCCAGCAAGGGGCGGCAGAAGTACTGTTCTTGTTCCTTGAACTGCTAGGACAGGTACTGGTTGTCTGTAAGAAGGTCCAAATTCCTTCTTGTCCGCAATCTTTTCTCTGACTAGATCCCCAACTTTTGGAATCCAGACAGGCCTTGATGGGACCGCCGATTTTTCCCCAGTGGTGGTTGGCTGTAGGAATACGTTGCTTTGTTTCGTTCTTAACTCATTCAGTTCCTGTAAAACAGCCAAACGATCTTTGATATCAAATGGTTTATTTTCCACCACTGTGCCTACGTGTTCAAGGTCTGGTACCCACATTCTTGTCCCAAATAGGACCTCATATGGAGTGACCCCCTAGAGAACTTCTTGGCAGATTGTTCAATGAGCGTTGGACCCCATTAAGGTGTTTGACCCACCCATCACCCGAACCTAATACCCTAGCTGTTATAGACTGCTTTATGTCCCGGTTTTTCCTTTCCACAACCGAATTTCCCTCAGGATGGAATGGAGAGGAGTACCGCAATGCAACGCCCAGACTGGCCATGGCTTTTTTGTAAGCCCGAGAGCTAAACGCAGGACCCTGGTCAGAATGTAGCGTGCCTATTGCGTATGTGCCGATAAAGACTTGCAAATCTTTTATAACAGTTCGAGCGTCAGCCGAGCGCTGAGGCCATATCCATAGGAACCTAGAGCATGAATCCACTGCAACCATGATATATTTATAGTTACCGTCCCTTTGCAAGGGACCGCAGTGGTCCAGGTAAACACAAGCTAACGGTTTGTCTGAAATTAACAGGGGTCTGCGCAGGACGTTTCACTGTTGAGACTTTCATCTGTTGGCAAATATCACATTCTAAAACATAGTTTTTAGTTTGTTTCCGAATGCCAGGCCACCAATATCTTTGCTTGAGTAAAGATACTGTCGCTGAAACACCTGCATGGGCAGAAGCTATCCCTTCGTGTGCTGCTAGGATTAGTCCTAATCTGCGTTCCTTGTTTGGAATTACCCTATCCCCCACTCCAGGGATTCGAGCAAAAGGAACGTTGTTCGCATCAATTACATAAGAGTACTTGAGTGGAAACTTTTTGGTAACGCTGCACTGCTGCCTTTGCTTGAAGCATTGACAGCCAACATTATCTCACCGTCTATTTTTGTTTTTGAACGAGTGATCGCAGCTACGGAAGCCGTCTGCACAGCCCCCTTTGAGGCTTCATCAGCCAATGAATTCCCTGCAACGTGAACGCCATCACGTTGATGACTCAGTGTGTGGATCACGTGAGCCTTTGGTAGTTCGTTTTTCAACTGAACTACTTGTTCCCAAAGCGTTTTATGCTGTATTGTGCCACCTTTCCCATCTTTGAAACCATTTTCAAGCCAGTTTTGTATATATTCATTATACGACTGAACACTGTAAAAGGAATCGCACACTATTAGTGTGGGGAATTCTCGATCTGTACTTTCAAGTGCCAGTTTGAATGCTTGTAGTTCAGCTCGCTGAGCTGTACAATCTCCTAGAGATTGAGTTTTTGTGACCATAGGTCTGAAGATACCATCTCGCATGCGACCTTTAACGATTGCACACGCTGCACTATAAGCTTGCTTACTCCCTGTTGCGGGTTGTGCTGATCCGTCAGTGTAAATTATGAATTCGTACTGATCGAGAGGCAGAATTTCAGTAGGCAGAGGACATTCTTGTTCATATTGCAGGAATGCTTGTGTTTTTAAATCTGGATCAAAAACATATTCAACATCTATTGCAGCAAGAGAATTAACCCATTGTATCCATCTTGGATGTAATGCTTTAGCATTTGGAATGCTTGCTTTTGTGACCGCTTCTAAAGCTGGTACCGGGGTTACGACAATAATGCGTTTCCTTTGGGCTAAGGCTCTTTCTTTTGCTACAGCGGTTTGAACTGCTGTTAGAATTTTTTCAGTTGAACTGAAGCGCATTTCCGCTTGTGTGTACAAATGAGATTTGTATGCGATTGGTATTTTCTCACCCTCATTGAAGGTTAAGTAGGTGAATCCGCATTGACTCGAAATTATTCGGATCACCAAATTGCGTTGATTTACGCGTGTTTGTAAGTGATTTGTTGCTAACCTGTTAGCCTGGAGTGAACGCAAGATTTCTGTGTGTTCCTGTGTCCAGTTTCTGATCGAAAAATCAGGTTTGATTAATGCGTAGAGAGGTTTAACTCTTTCTGCATAATTTAGAATGTATGTTCTTCCAAAATTTAGGAAACCCAGGATGGATTGTAAGTTTTTTAGCGTTTTTGGAGGTTGAGCAGCGCACATTTCTCTAGAAAGTTAGCTGCCAAGCTCTTGCCTTCACTTGAAAGTTCATATCCTAGAAATAGGACATTGAGATGGGCAATTCTGGACTTTTTAAAGTTGAACTTGTAGCCCTCAGAGGCGAAACCCAGTATAATGGTGCTCACCCTGTTCAAGTGTTTTTCCAGGTCATCGTCTGTCAGATAGATGTCATCGACATAGGACAATGCCTCATTGTCATAAATTTGTAGTAACTCCGTTACCCTCGCTGAGAATAAACCTGGGCTGTTCTTGAACCCTTGTGGGAGTCGACAAAAGTGACGCTGGGTCCCCATTATGGAGAATGCTGTTAAGTACCTGCTTTCAGGTGCTAAGTTTTGACAAAAGAAACCATTTGAGATGTCTAATGTTGTTTTATATTTTTTACGCACAATGTTATTCATTAATGCTGTGCTGTGTGCATTTTGCACTGCAAAAGTTTTAGAACAAGTGTTTAGGTGTCTGTAATCCAAAACTAGACAATATGTATTGTCTGGTTTGGAGACAGGAAACAAAGGATTGTTCATTGAGGAGGTGCATGTTTCAATCACCCCTTGATATTCAAGTTGATCTAAGATCTCCTGACCTGTTTTTTAGCTTCTTGCTTTATTGGGTACTGCCGTTGTGCAGTTGGTTCATGTTTCAGATGTATTTTATGGTGAGGTGAGTCCTCATCCCATCCTACATGATTTTTATATATATATATGAGCTAAAGAATGATGATGGATTAAACCCAGATCAGTTGACTGGGGGTGAGTGTTTGATTAGCTCAAACGCTCCGTCCATCATCCCCTTTGGTATCGCTTTGTTCGCCCTAAGTTGGCAGGGTATGCCCAGACGTGGGTCCCTTGCTCACTTTGCCACTGGATTCAAGCTAGCCTGGCTGATGACGGCTGAATAGACAGAAACCGGTCCCAGGATGCTTGTTTCTGGTCCAGGGAAGACATGGCTTGGCGGTTCGGGCTGGACTGTTCCCATGAGGCACAGGGTCAGACTGATTTGCATATGGCCATGTCTGAACTGGGGTGGTGGAGTGAGCTAAAGAATGATGATGGATTAAACCCAGATCAGTTGACTGGGGGTGAGTGTTTGATTAGCTCAAACGCTCCGTCCATCATCCCCTTTGGTATCGCTATTAATAGTAAAGCCCTGAGTTTTATTCAGGAATCTTTCATGACAGTTATTCGTGTCTGTGGGCCAGATCAACCATTTTTTCCAATCAGGATTAGATCTGTTGAGTTGTAGTATATTGTCAACTGTCACCACTGCCTGTGTATCGTTATCACTTGCAGATGTTGGTACAGAAGGTTTGTTCATCTCCTTGATCTTGGCTAATCCAAGACAAGATGTTTGTTGGATGGATTCATTCAAGAACATTATTTGTTCAGGGATGATACAGGCTCTAAATAAAGCTTCTATCCCCTGCACTTGCCAATCTTTAGTACCCCAGACAGTTTTTGTGTCTATTGTATCTTTCCATAAGTCGAAACCCTGTCTAGACAGTTGGGCAATAAATGCTGCAGAGTAAATCTGTTTTGTATTAGTTAACATAATTTTCACTCCTGTATTGTTTACATTTCTAAAGTAAAATGTTTCTGGGTCAGATGTATTGTAACCTGAAAAATATGGAAATTTACTAGCAAATGTTTTTGAACTACCTTTAGGTGATGTAGGACAATGTTCCCATTGGTTAAACATAAACACATTTCTTGGATATGCAGATTTAAGCAACTAATGATGACCATAGTGGTTATAACAATACAGTTGTTCATAGTCTGATGAACCCTCTAAATATTCATTTTTAGAAAATGCAGCAGATTTTTCTAAGTCATACATTATGTCGTTAACAGTCTCAAAGTCCCAATCATCAGAATAGGTACTGGACGAAATTAGATCACTTAGTGAAATTTTAAACAAATGTGGAATGTTCAATTGTTCCGTCGGGCCGAAGATGTCAAAATCTGTTTTGTCCCACACTATACCATCCTGTATAGGAACAGCTGTGATGTTCACTGATGACAAGTCTCTTGCTGCACGATGGGAAGATTTATGAGGTTTCAAAAGTACGTTCACGCCTTTTCTTTCAGTATTCACATGGATGTATCTGCCACTTATAAGCACGCTCACAGTTGTAACCAAAGCTAGCCAGAGCAGGAAAACAAAAAGTCCAGATATAATCCAGAGTTCAATCCATGGAGAAACCAAATAAGTCTTTTTCAAAAAGTGAAGAAAGTCTTGTACTTGCTGCTTGAATTTGAATGCTGACGTCATTTCAGGTTCACTCGGATCTTCTGAGAACGTATCAAAGTTAATGAAATAGCCAGAAGCAGTTCTATCAATTGTTGGAATTGCATCAGGATTTGTAGAAATCACTGGAACCAGTTCATCACTTGCTACATTGGTGTAGACAGGTGTATTTGGACGAACTGTTACTTGGTGTTCAAGAGGGATGAGTTCCATAGCCTTAATGCTTAGTCCTCCATCTGTTACAGCTGAATTCTCGATTGTTATCAGTCTTTCAGTCTGAACCTCTTGGATAGTAGCGAGAGGAGTGCGTCTGCTACTAGGTCGGAGTCCACGAGGCCTACTATTTAGTATTGGTCACATACTGTGGTTTGATCAGGTCGATGGACACAAATCTTTTCTCCTTTCTTCCAGCAAGGGGCGGCAGAAGTAATGTTCTTGTTCCTTGAACTGCTAGGACAGGTACTGGTTGTCTGTAAGAAGGTCCAAATTCCTTCTTGTCCGCAATCTTTTCTCTGACTAGATCCCCAACTTTTGGAATCCAGACAGGCCTTGATGGTACCGCCGATTTTTCCCCAGTGGTGGTTGGCTGTAGGAATACGTTGCTTTGTTTCGTTCTTAACTCATTCAGTTCCTGTAAAACAGCCAAACGATCTTTGATATCAAATGGTTTATTTTCCACCACTGTGCCTACGTGTTCAAGGTCTGGTACC
This sequence comes from Calotriton arnoldi, assembly GCA_963921515.1. Taxonomy (NCBI): domain Eukaryota; kingdom Metazoa; phylum Chordata; class Amphibia; order Caudata; family Salamandridae; genus Calotriton; species Calotriton arnoldi. Next base: position 323,534 of record CAWUFW010002668.1, read on the forward strand.
CACATTCTTGTCCCAAATAGGACCTCATATGGAGTGACCCCCTAGAGAACTTCTTGGCAGATTGTTCAATGAGCGTTGGACCCCATTAAGGTGTTTGACCCACCCATCACCCGAACCTAATACCCTAGCTGTTATAGACTGCTTTATGTCCCGGTTTTTCCTTTCCACAACCGAATTTCCCTCAGGATGGAATGGAGAGGAGTACCGCAATGCAACGCCCAGACTGGCCATGGCTTTTTTGTAAGCCCGAGAGCTAAACGCAGGACCCTGGTCAGAATGTAGCGTGCCTATTGCGTATGTGCCGATAAAGACTCGCAAATCTTTTATAACAGTTCGAGCGTCAGCCGAGCGCTGAGGCCATATCCATAGGAACCTAGAGCATGAATCCACTGCAACCATGATATATTTATAGTTACCGTCCCTTAGCAAGGGACCGCAGTGGTCCAGGTAAACACAAGCTAATGGTTTGTCTGAAATTAACAGGGGTGTCTGCGCAGGACGTTTCACTGTTGAGACTTTCATCTGTTGGCAAATATCACATTCTAAAACATAGTTTTTAGTTTGTTTCCGAATGCCAGGCCACCAATATCTTTGCTTGAGTAAAGATACTGTCGCTGAAACACCTGCATGGGCAGAAGCTATCCCTTCGTGTGCTGCTAGGATTAGTCCTAATCTGCGTTCCTTGTTTGGAATTACCCTTTCCCCCACTCCAGGGATTCGAGCAAAGGAACGTTGTTCGCATCAATTACATAAGAGTACTTGAGTGGAAACTTTTTGGTAACGCTGCACTGCTGCCTTTGCTTGAAGCATTGACAGCCAACATTATCTCACAGTCTATTTTTGTTTTTGAACGAGTGATCGCAGCTACGGAAGCCGTCTGCACAGCCCCCTTTGAGGCTTCATCAGCCAATGAATTCCTGCAACGTGAACGCCATCACGTTGATGACTCAGTGTGTGGATCACGTGAGCCTTTGGTAGTTCGTTTTTCAACTGAACTACTTGTTCCCAAAGCGTTTTATGCTTTATTGTGCCACCTTTCCGATCTTTGAAACCATTTTCAAGCCAGTTTTGTATATATTCATTATACGACTGAACACAGTAAAAGGAATCGCACACTATTAGTGTGGGGAATTCTCGATCTGTACTTTCAAGTGCCAATTTGAATGCTTGTAGTTCAGCTCGCTGAGCTGTACAATCTCCTAGAGATTGAGTTTTTGTGACCATAGGTCTGAAGATACCATCTCGCATGCGACCTTTAACGATTGCAAACGCTGCACTATAAGCTTGCTTACTCCCTGTTGCGGGTTGTGCTGATCCGTCAGTGTAAATTATGAATTCGTACTGATCGAGAGGCAGAATTTCAGTAGGCAGAGGACATTCTTGTTCATATTGCAGGAATGCTTGTGTTTTTAAATCTGGATCAAAAACATATTCAACATCTATTGCAGCAAGAGAATTAACCCATTGTATCCATCTTGGATGTAATGCTTTAGCATTTGGAATGCTTGCTTTTGTGACCGCTTCTAAAGCTGGTACCGGGGTTACGACAATAATGCGTTTCCCTTGGGCTAAGGCTCTTTCTTTTGCTACAGCGGTTTGAACTGCTGTTAGAATTTTTTCAGTTGAACTGAAGCGCATTTCCGCTTGTGTGTACAAATGAGATTTGTATGCGATTGGTATTTTCTCACCCTCATTGAAGGTTAAGTAGGTGAATCCGCATTGACCCGAAATTATTCGGATCACCAAATTGCGTTGATTTACGCGTGTTTGTAAGTGATTTGTTGCTAACCTGTTAGCCTGGAGTGAACGCAAGATTTCTGTGTGTTCCTGTGTCCAGTTTCTGATCGAAAAATCAGGTTTGATTAATGCGTAGAGAGGTTTAACCCTTTCTACATAATTTAGAATGTATGTTCTTCCAAAATTTAGGAAACCCAGGATGGATTGTAAGTTTTTTAGCGTTTTTGGAGGTTGGAGCAGCGCACATTTCTCTAGAAAGTTAGCTGCCAAGCTCTTGCCTTCACTTGAAAGTTCATATCCTAGAAATAGGACATTGAGATGGGCAATTCTGGACTTTTTAAAGTTGAACTTGTAGCCCTCGGAGGCGAAACCCAGTATAATGGTGCTCACCCTGTTCAAGTGTTTTTCCAGGTCATCGTCTGTCAGATAGATGTCATCGACATAGGACAATGCCTCATTGTCATAAATTTGTAGTAACTCCGTTACCCTCGCTGAGAATAAACCTGGGCTGTTCTTGAACCCTTGTGGGAGTCGACAAAAGTGACGCTGGGTCCCCATTATGGAGAATGCTGTTAAGTACCTGCTTTCAGGTGCTATGTTTTGACAAAAGAAACCATTTGAGATGTCTAATGTTGTTTTATATTTTTACGCACAATGTTATTCATTAATGCTGTGCTGTGTGCATTTTGCACTGCAAAAGTTTTAGAACAAGTGTTTAGGTGTCTGTAATCCAAAACTAGACGATATGTATTGTCTGGTTTGGAGACAGGAAACAAAGGATTGTTCATTGAGGAGGTGCATGTGTCAATCACTCCTTGATATTCAAGTTGATCTAAGATCGCCCTGACCTGTTTTTTAGCTTCTTGCTTTATTGGGTACTGCCGTTGTGCAGTTGGTTCATGTTTCAGATGTATTTTATGGTGAGGTGAGTCCTCATCCCATCCTACATGATTTTTATATAATGCTGGGGCCTGGGCCACTGCCCATTTCCTGGCATATGTATATCTTAGGTGAATTGGAATATGGTTGGAGAAGGCAGGCATAATAATGTCCTCGCCATGTGGGCACTCCCTGACAAATTGTGGTGGCCAGTCCTTTTCTGCTAGAAGTATGTTTTAGCCCTTTGATAGTCTTTCCCAAAAAAGTGCTTTCACCTGTCTAGGTTTGTCTCCCTCCATCCGGAGTGTTATTTCATATAACTTTTGTGGAGTACTAACCCTGGTGTCTACAGTCTCTACTTTAATGTACTCATTCAAGTCCACTATCTCCAGCAGTTCCTTCAAGTTCTGGCGAGCTATTGTGACTTCTGCTGCACTGTCCAGCATTGTCTGAGCCCATTCTCCGTTCTTGAGTTGTGTTCTCAGTATTCTCGGCATGTCTGATCTTTAGACCTGCTACTTTCTTTTTGGAGAATTGAGGTTTTGCTTTAGTTTTTGGAGCGTGTTTGTCGTCTTTCGATTTCACGCGTTCTTCTCTATGTTCCGATCGTCCTCTTCTTTCCGAAGTCTGTGATGAGATCTGAAAGGGACGAGAGGAAAGTGTATCAGTATCTTGATACCTGTCAGGCTTTCTCAAATTATCCCTATTCCTGAGGTTATACCTCCTTTCAGAGGGCTCCTTTTGAGGAGACCTACCTCGGGATTGAGAACGTTTCTCATTTGAATTTTGTTTATTAGTCTCCCACTTCTTTTTAGAAGATGTAGGAGTTTGTTTAATTGAGTCCTTCTCAGGACTTTCAGATAGCTTCGGCTTCACTGGTCTTCCACCCAAACTATCTCTGCCTAATTCTGCATAAGATTGTTCAATTATTCTGGGTAGCTCAGTTTGATGTTCTGTAACATCAAATTCCCTTAATTTTTGGCGGATCGCCACTGCTGCTGCCTCCCCTTTAATATTAGATAATATTATTGTTGAGACCTGGTAGAAATTTTTCAGTAATTTCATACCTAAATTTAGAGCAGGCTCTGCCCCGTATTCGTTTTGAATTTGTTACAGGACATCAGGTATTACCGCAATTGACGGAATGCCATGTGTTTTAGTATAGATGGCAGCAAAGACTGAGCCCCAAGTGGTGCAGTCTTCCAGTTGTGGTGTGATCCCCATTGGTAAACTGATTGTCAGTATTCTGTATTTCTCATACGGGCTAGTATTTGGAAATACTGCTTCGATTTGAGTAATTTTTTGAGCTATCCAGAATGGAATTTGTTCACGTTTTGTGGGCATTTTACCCATGACTGCGTATAGAGTCTGTGGTGTAATTTTTAGTGTATTCCCATGTTGGGGAGTTGGATTTGGAATTGTTAATGGTTGCTGGACTGTAAAAGTCTGCATGACATATTGGACCAATTGTCTGTAGATTTTTATTAACTCTGTGAGTTGAGTAAGTAATTCCTCGTCTGACATCTCTTCAATGTCAGGATGAGGTGTGTAGCCGGCTAGAATCGGCCATGTTGCTCATGGTCTACCTAGTGGACCGAGCCTGGTAATGTTTTTGTGATGTTTTAGGGCGCTTTAAACCAGAGCTGATGCTCCTGGTATGTTAATGGAATTTCAATATCCTCGAAAGGAATGTATTCCTCTGGTGGATCATCTTCTTTGTAGAAGTGAAACATGTGTGTTACTGGATTGGATTCAGGAAATATTACCCATGAATAGAATACCTCTGTCTGAAAGGATTCATGTGCCTCTATCACGAAAACTGCTCTACCTCCTCTTGGTGGTAGGCCATGTTTTATGAGTTTTAGAGTGATGGCTCTTCTTAAGTTTGGATGGATGTCTATAACACCCTCCTCGGTTTCATTTAAACCTGTAATGTTAAAAGCTGCTGCTTGGGCTGGATCAGCCGCAGCTCCACCGTTTCCGGTCTCAGTGTCGGAGCCAGGCATTTTGTTGTTTGAAAAATGTAGAACAAGTTTCAAGGAAACAAAGATAAGGTGCACAATATTTTGGAACACTGTATCCTTCAACGTTGAGCAAACCAAACAGCTAATATATAGGGTGCTTCCCTATGTAGCCTTGGTGGATACTTAACCCTGCCCACTCCAGACGTCTTTTGGAGTATATGGGTAGGAGTCTCTGAGAGAAAAAGCACGGCTGAGTTACTCAGTATCTAACGTTGAATTACCGCCTTACCAAACCGTTCGATACAAAAGAGGATGATGGACGGAACGCTTGAGCCAATCAAACACTCACCCCCAGTCAAATGATCTGGGTTTAATCCATCATCATTCTTTAGCTCACTCCACCTCCCCAGTTCAGACACGGCCATATGCAAATCAGTCTGACCCTGTGCCTCATGGGAACAGTCCAGCCCGAACTGCCAAGCCATGTCTTCCCTGGACCGGAAACAAGCATCCTAGGACCGGTTTCTGGCATTTCAGCCGTTACCAAACCGTTGGGCGCCATGTAGTGTAGCTCCTATTTCCCTAATAGGCTCTGCGCATTGGAATAATATATCCTATAGGTTTGACATAGGACTAAGGTCAGTATGTCCCTATCGAGTATATTAAACTTAATTACTTGTGCCAGCTAGCTCAGAGGCCCTAGAAACTCCTTGACAAACAAGAAGGGAGTAGTTTCTGGCAGCCGCAAAACATGACCACTTTGTTTCCCTTTAGAATCAGAACGTGTCCCAGAGTCGTGGAAACAATAGATAACTATTTCACTCAGCTCAATCGTGCATGCTTAGTTTTCTCCAAGTTACAAAGAAAGAACAGACGGGAGTTTCAATAAAATATTTATTGAACAGTCTTGTTTCTGGTGTAAGAAAAATGTGCTGTTACGATCACAAGACAGTATGCGAGATAAATAATGTACAGTGTAAGCAGTAGAAATAAATAATACTGCGATAGCATTATCTTTTAGTATATATGCCTTTACATAAATAACACAGACTAAAAATGCGAGTACTCATACGATGCGTTTCTAATCTAGTTCTACCCCAATGTACCTAACCTAACCTAGGTGTAGGGAGAGGTATGAAGTAGGTGAAGTATTCCTTACTATGATATACTAAGAGTATGTTAAGCCTAGTATGCCTAGTATGCCAAGAGTCCCTCTAGGTTCTTGTCAGCTCCATACCTGAAGAATGAGAGAGGTAGGAATCTCTTTGCCAGACTCGAACTCCAACACCCGCAAGGGAAGTCAGATCACTGGAAGCTGGACTCTCTGCGTGCAGGGATGACAGCGTCTTCTCAGTGCGTCAGGCCGCGAAACGGGCTCCTCTGAAGTCGAGGTCTCCTCTGATTTACAGGGGCTAGGGAAGGTATATTTATACCTGAGAAGTACCTAAGAATGTTAGTATTGACGTGAGTCGGATAGCGGAAGACGTCATGAATGAACCCCTAAGGAATAATGGTTCATGCATAATATATGAGTCCTTGAAGAAATCAATAGTCCTGGGCTAGGGAAACTCCCGCAGCCTAAGGGTCTGTTCTTCATGAACTCGTTGTGACGTTAGGGTGGACGGATGTCAGAGACCATGCCTGTATTTGGAGTGCATGGTTTAATGCCTAAATAAGAGCTGGGATTTTATGCCTATATAAGGGCAGGGCGAATTGTGCCTATTAAGGACATGATACTGGAAAGCCTGTTTATGGACACCCTAAGAGGAATACAACACAGGGTCGTGGAGCTGGAGGAGCGGACAGGGTCCAGAATGCTGCGGCCTCACAGGGTCGTTCTGATAATAATTACTTCGATGACCCTCGGGCGGACAGTATTATCATGATGATTATGACACAGATGAGGTGACAGGAATGTCTTACAGCTAGGACAGCCAGGGAGAGAGTGAGGGACCAGTTTCGATACCTGTAGATCAGCGCGGTCCTTATGTTACTGCGAACTTGCATGGCTCGGCTAAGGAATTTTTGGTGGATACAGGTGCAACAAACAGTTCTATTTCTCGCTCTTTGGTCCCTGGGGTGGCTCTGTCTGGCCATAATAATGTTTCAGTAGGTTTTTCTGGTGTACCGGTTGTAAGCCCCATTTCAAAACCTCTTGCATTGACCATAGGTCCTTTCACTGTGGATTCGCCATTTTTGTTGACATCTAATTGTGGTGAGAATTTGATGGGTCTGGATTTATTGAAAAATTTGCATGCCACAATTTATTGTTCTCCAGACGGTGTCTATATGACAATAGGTCCGAATGTGGTGTGCGCTAAGCAGTACATCCACACAAAAGAAAATAAGGTAATTACAAATCGCAATTTTTTATATAAAGTTGAAATACATGCAGTCATGTATCGGGAGCACTTCCACTTTGTAAAAACTGCCCTCACCCACAACAAGTTGTGGCATGCTTCATCATAGAGCTGCTGCAAAACGCCTCAGCGCAGACCAACGCTAGAGGCGGAGCAATAGGGAGGGGTAGACAATACAAACAAATAAAGAAGGAAAAGAAAAGGATCCTAAATAGGTGCAGACAATGAATGTTAAAACTAACGAAGGGATATCGTCATAACAATTTTATTCCTGGATTCCCTTGTCAGGATTAAAAAAGGGTCAAAAATATCCTGGATGGTGGTGGTGTGAGTGTATTTGTGCACTCTCCACCCCTCCGTTCTGCATACCTCTATGCAAAACGGAGGGGTGGAGAGTGCATAACAAGGGACAAGGGAATCCAGGAATAAAATTGTTATGACGATATCCCTGATGCACAATCCTGGAAAAGGTACCCCTATACTACCTGGTAATTTTGCACCACCTACTTTCCCCTTTGAGGTCCTCCAGATGGACTATATCGAATTAGGTAGGTGTAATAATTTGAGGTACGTGTTGGTGGTTGTTTGTGCATTCAGTAAATGGGTTGAGGCTTACCCCACTAAAGACAATACAGCCATTACGACTGCAAAGGTACTCCTGAAGGAGTTCTTTCCTCGTTTCGGCTTGCCCCGTTTGATCTGGAGTGATAACGGAAGTCACTTTAATCCAGGGTCATTCAGTTCATTTGTGACGGTTTGCACATAAAACAGAAGTTTCATGCTGCAAATCACCCGCAGTCAGCAGGTTTGGTTGAGAAGTACAACGGTACTCTCAAACTGAAATTGCCTGGCTGATGACGGCTGTAAGCCAGAAACCGGTCCCAGGATGCTTGTTTCCGGTCCAGGGAAGACATGGCTTGGCAGTTCGGGCTGGACTGTTCCCATGAGGCACAGGGTCAGACTGATTTGCATATGGCCATGTCTGAACTGGGGTGGCGGAGTAAGCTAAAGAATGATGATGGATTAAACCCAGATCAGTTGACTTGGGGTGAGTGCTTGCAATGTTCAACACTCCGTCCATCATCCCCTTTGGTTTTGCTATGTTCGCCCTAAGTTGGCAGGGTATGCCCAGACGTGGGTCCCTTGCTCACTTTGCCACTGGATTCAAGATAGCCTGGCTGATGACGGCTGTAAGCCAGAAACCGGTCCCAGGATGCTTGTTTCCGGTCCAGGGAAGACATGGCTTGGCAGTTCGGGCTGGACTGTTCCCATGAGGCACAGGGTCAGACTGATTTGCATATGGCCATGTCTGAACTGGGGTGGCGGAGTAAGCTAAAGAATGATGATGGATTAAACCCAGATCAGTTGACTGGGGGTGAGTGCTTGCAATGTTCAACACTCCGTCCATCATCCCCTTTGGTTTTGCTATGTTCGCCCTAAGTTGGCAGGGTATGCCCAGACGTGGGTCCCTTGCTCACTTTGCCACTGGATTCAAGATAGCCTGGCTGATGACGGCTGTAAGCCAGAAACCGGTCCCAGGATGCTTGTTTCCGGTCCAGGGAAGACATGGCTTGGCAGTTCAGGCTGGACTGTTCCCATGAGGCACAGGGTCAGACTGATTTGCATATGGCCATGTCTGAACTGGGGTGGCGGAGTAAGCTAAAGAATGATGATGGATTAAACCCAGATCAGTTGACTGGGGGTGAGTGCTTGCAATGTTCAACACTCCGTCCATCATCCCCTTTGGTAAAGATTCAGAAGACAACAGGGTTGCAGTGGCCAGATGCTTTACCATTGGCTCTTTTGTCAACAAGATCAACATCACATTCTAGGACAGGATTGTCACCATACGAGGTCATGTTTGGGCGCCCGCAAATTACTGAGGCAACCCACGTCCTCATAGATTTTATGACATTGAATATCCATTGTTGACAGACTACCTTTGCCATTTAACTGAAAATTTGCATTCTATTCACCAACAGGTACGCGAGTCCCTTCCACCCACACCAGAGGGGCCCGGACACGATATTCGGCCTGGAGACTACATATTATTGAAGAACTTCCAGTGGAAGAAGAGCTTGGAGCCCCGTTGGAAGGGACCTGAACAGGTCCTCCTGGCCACCCGCACTGCAGTGAAGGTCGCCGGCTGGAAGAACTGGGTTCATGCATTGCACTGCCTCAGGATTCTGCTACCCTTCCCCTATGACCAATTGGTGAGGGATGGTCAAACAAACAATGGTGGCTAGGGGCCCCACTTGTCGCACAGTCACGTGTTGCTAATAAAATCAGAAGAATAGTCAAATTTGCAGTTGCCTGCCTCAAGAAATGGTTCCCCACCAGTTAGAACCACAAATAAATCAGCAAATGACACAAAGATCTGAAAGGCAACAGAAATAGTTTGTAGCAAAAATAACAACAAAGTTGCCAAGCTTAAACAGATGAAACGAGAGGTTGTGTTTGTCAATTATATCCTTTATTTCATATTCCTTGAGGAACTGTGTATTCTCGTTTCATCTGTTTAAGCTTGGCAACTTTGCCGATATTTTTGCTACAAACTATTTCTGTTGCCTCTCAGATCTTTGTGTCATTGGGTGAGGGATGGTGTCGGGGATGCTGAGTGTGAAAAGGTGCCTCAGTTCATTCCCTTCAGTGACGCAAAGTTAACGTGGACCCAAACGGATGCTGAGAACGATGACGTGTTGAATGCAGCGGTCCCCCCCGGAGATAAGAGCTATAAAGGAGCCGCTGTTACTTGATCAAACGGTGCCTGGGGCTGCCAGGTACAATTTGCGGCCCCGGCTTGGGAATAGTGTACAAAAGGAGAAGTCAGATTAGACAGGGATGGACTGTGCAAGTTAGCGTGTACTTTGCTGTAGTACCAACGGAGTCAGTTTAGGGTGAAGTGAGATTTGTGCAATTTTCATGACACTGGACAGGATAAGTTGCACGTGCTCTCCTCGAGGGGGGTACATTATCCTGATCGTCGTGGGATTCATCTCGAGCTTAGGACTGAGCAAGCTCCACCGCCGGTGCTCAAGAGCGCCAACGTTTGATGAACAATAGGAGCCTCTACCAGTGAGGCTCATACGGACACTGGGAACATTTGCCTTTATTATCATTTTTGTTGTATTCCTCTTCTTGACTAATCATGCATCCTTTTGGTCGGCCTGTGGCTGTGGAGGAACAGCCATTTGCACCACCGCGTTCAATGATAGGTTGGTCAAAAAAGAGTCAAATAATTGGCATATTGATTGTTGTGATTGTATTAGCAACAATATTTGGAATATCTTAGTTTTTAGAGGAGAGATTTCCTGTGCACTCCCTGATGGGTAATACCACCATTCCCCCTGAGCACATTTTTGTTACTTTGGCCCCTCACAAAGCAGAGCATAGAAAGTCTTACACAGACAATGTATTTATACAAATGTTGCATCAGGCCCATGATGTGTCCAATACAACTAATTGTTGGGTTTATAGATTGCTTCCCTCAGTTACTCATAAGAGCGACAATTTGTTGTCCATGCCATTGTCATATATTGGTAGCTGTGAAGGTTGGTTTGAATTGTTCATTATGGTACGCTACCATTTCCAACTCTCTACTCTGGTTATGACACCTGCTGATTCTCGCATTGTGGTAGAGTATATATGTTTTCATCACAGGTTTACTCCCGTAGGACAGACAGGACAAGGGTCCTTGGGTACATTGTCTCCAAAGTCCTGTATGAGTATATACGAAAAAGTGAAGAACAAAACATGGCTTAAAATGGAAATGGCTGATTTCCAAAGGTTCAATACCTCTGAGTATTTTCAATCTTTCCAAGCTCGCAATATTACTAAGGACAAACCGATGCCGGTGTCCGTGGTCAACACCACAGCTAGTTTTTGTGACCAGGGGACTGGGGAGGTAAAGGTGGGGGAGAGTAAATGTAATTTCACCTACAGACTGAGAACGATTAATAGTCCGCCCTTGGTCCTACCCCATAATGTCTATTTTGTCTGTGGATCCCAAGCTCATGTCTGACTTCCGAGGGGATGGTCAGGCAGATGTTATCTCCTTTTCCTCCTTCCCCCTGTGTATGTTGCTCAATCCAATTATCATAAAGATCATCAGCTGCAGCGTAGGAGTACATACTTGCCCCGAGTTAGAAGGGTTGTTGACACAAAGGATATAGATCAGTCAGATACCACTGCACAGCAGTTTGGGGATGCCATAAAGGGTCTCCTACCCTTTTGGGGCCCCATGGCTAATAGTCTTCAACTTCGTCAGCTAACAAGAGTTGTGGAGGGGGTTATTAATACAACTGCTGGAATACTGACAAACATCACTGCTGAGCTTCAGGCTATAAGATTAGTCACTTTGCAGAACCGGATGTTGTTAGACATCATACTTGCAGATAGGGGTGGGGCTTGTCACGTCATTGGCAGCAGTTGTTGTGTTTACATACCTGATCACGCTCCCAACGTGTATGCAGCTATACAAAAATTGCATGGACTTTCGTCTGACATACACCAAGAGACAAGTACTGGGACACTATCGGGATGGTTCTGGAACATACTCACATCCTGGGGTTGGAAGATCCTCATTTTCCTAGGTAGCTGTGGTTGCTGGTATTTTCTTCACGTGTTGCCTCTGCATACAATGTCTCGCAGCTTGTTGCTCCTATTGTGTCACTATCTTTAGTCCCAAGCCGAAAATGTCAGTTCATGATACTAATGCAGCAGTTATGTTACAAAAACAGGTTGATGAAATGATGCAAATTGACGAGGGCATCTTTGGTTCTACGTCATCCCTTGCAGCTTCTATTCCTGACGCTGAGTATATGGATTGTTCCGAATATTGATGTCCTTTTCTTCATAAGAATGTTATGTCTTTTTTGCCCCCCCATAAATTTGTTAGCGAATGCTAATAGGAGGGTCTGATGAAATGAATATGCTATGCTATTTTGTTTGTGCATTGTTCCATGTAAGTTAGCATTCGCGGCACCATTTTATGTTTAGCCGCCATTTTGAATCATGCCATTAGCTGTTTATTGTCTCCTCGCGAAGCAAGCTGTGGAAAGTTTCATTTCTCCAAGGTTAGGCTTTGCTCTGCTAATGAATACACTGTTCTAATTAGCGCATATCTTTCCCACTAGATAGAGGTCTTCTCCCACCAGTCTAGCGGCAGGCACGGACAGAATGACCTTGGGTAGGAGATACTGTGTGCCCGGCCTCAGAATCAAAACCCATCCTACTGTACTTCTTTGTGTTAGCTGCACCTGCTTGGAAAATTCCATTATGGGCGGGTTTTCCTTCGTTCTGAAATGTACATAATGTATTGCTATGTTTGCTGATGTCAGTCCTCTCTGCAGTACCCCTAAGCGACTGGGCAGACGGGGCTCCACTCGAGTGCATCTGAATAGATATATACTTGGTTTGTATTCTCTACTGTCTGACCGACTCTTCATTTGGTATGGAAGGCTGAGAGGTGTTCGTGAGTGACCTGAGTGACCCTAAACGGGCCACTTCCTTCAGGAGGCAATACCTGTGCTACTGCGGCATTTAGTAGCCTGGTTAAAACTGGAGCCCAAACATTTATGTTGTCACGAAAAAGGTCCGGAAGAATACCATTGGGTCCGGGAGCCTTATTTCGGAACAAACCCTCAATACCCAACCTAACCTCGTCAAGAGTAAGGGTAACGGTCCAGCTCTAGAAAGGGGATTTAGGTCCATAATAGATTGCTCACTGTAACCATAGTTATAAACTCCCTTGAAATGAGCCTTCCATTGCTCTGAGGTAATGTTATAACTTAGTCCCGGTTTTTCCGGCTCTGAAAAACATGGGCTGTTGATAACCCTCCAGAAAAGGGTACAGTCTTTTTGTTCGCATGCTTCCATTAACTCCTCCTCTGCTTGTTTTTGTAGCAGGTGCTTCCGACCCTTGATGGCTCCCTTATAGTTACAGCGACAAGTTGCCACCCAGAGTCTGTCACGTGAGATCTGTTTCACGGCCATCTTGAGTTGCTGCAGAGCCCGGGAGCACTCCCTGTCAAACCATCTCAGAAAATCAGCATGAGGAGTGACTCCTGGGACTGTTAATAGACTTGCAACTGGTTGCGCAGTTGCAATGAATGCCTGTATAGATTCTTCTCCAGGGGATAGCAAGTCTAAACACATTAGGATCTCCAGTTGTCTTGTTCTAAAGAGAGAATGATGTGATATCCAACTGTGACCACTTTAGGCACCTCCCTTGATCAATTGCAAACATGGCGCCCACATTTGCCCTACGACGCACGTTCTGGTTACCGGGCACTTCCAGCAGCATGGTCAAAGGATTCTGATCACTAAAAGGGCTGTGTCGAATATTAAAAAAAGATATAAACTGCCTCAAGAGAAAAGAAACAAAAACAAAATCAATAATAGTTGCTCATAGCCTGCCTTTATAGGTTGGCGGCACAGGAGAATCAGAGGGATTCGCAATCAAATCCAGAGTATGTGTTAAACCAAAAGTGTTTAGAAGCGCATTCAATTGACGCCCTTCTAAGGAGTGATCCATGTGTAATCCCTCACTGATCATGCATGTGGACCAATCTCGCAAGTTCAGTGCTAGGTCTGTGTTAGAACTGGGGGTCTCTAGTTGGCTGAGGCATTTACCTTAGTCCAAATAGGGACCCTTGCTTCTAGTCAGGGAAAGGAGGGAGTTACACGCTGAAGATAACCCCTGCTCACCCCCTTGGTAGCTTGGCACGAGCAGTCAGGCTTATCCCAGAGGCAATGTGTAAAGCGTTTGCACAACACACACACACAGCAGCAACACACTAGGCACACCACAAAAGAAACTCCACACAAGGTTATATACAAAATAGCCTTTGTATTATCATAAACACATTAGAAACCTAATCACACATTTACACTGTGCCAACTGGCAGTAGGCAATATTCACAGGGGATTATATACAGGACCAGGCCAATCGGGCCATGGTCAGAACCATCAGAATGCAGGTAGTAAATATAAAACACAACCAGTAATTACTGGTACCATAATGACCTAAGCATTATCACATTAGCATTAGACACCATCCTAAAATATCATAGCATGACATTAGGCATAAACACATTAGGCCCAAACCTCATTAGCACAAGCACATTACGCATTAGGCCTCACCAGCATAAACACATTATACAATAACCTCATAAGCATAAACACATTACGCAATAGGTATCACCCTGAGGCAATAACAGTAGGCATAAATCACATTAGCCTAAAACACAGTAGGACCCCAGGTCAACTGGCCTTCCACTGGGGCTCAAATGCCCTATGTCCAGAAATGTCAGGGCGTAGCTGGCAATGCAGCGAAGCAAGGTGCGCAATGCGCTGGGGCATGGGGTGCTTCTCACCCCTTCCTTAGCATGGAAATCAATAAGCCCCCGTCGGCGCAGCTGCCCGCGCTCTCGCGGTACAGCTGTGGTCAGCACTGGCACTCACTGTGCCTCCTGGGTCCCCACTGGGACTCTAAAATAACATGGTCCCCAAACGTTGCAGCTGCCCGCTACGACGGCGCAACTGAAGAAACAAACAGGCACTGGCGCTCACTGTGCCCCGAGGGCCCCACTGGGACCCTGAAAACCAAAGGTGCCCAAACGTTGCAGCCGTCCTCCACGGCGGTACAGCTTTGAGGAAGACAGAGGCACGGGCACCTCTGTGCCTTAGGAGCAACCACAGGGGGAGGGCACCGACAATGTGCCCCGACACACACCCCCACCAGACTCACAACTTAGCCCCACTCACAGGGCTCTCTCTCGGGACACCTCCGATCTCCTCTGGTGCCGCTTCTGGCACCCGGAAGGCTTCGTGGAGCCCCCTTTCACTGGGGCCCCTCTAGGCAACACCGCGGGGCTCTCCCACACTCATGGGAGCCTCGTTTCACGACAGGCACCGTTTGGCCGGACTTCCTCTCCGGCCATCTTCTGGACTCCCCTCTCCTTGCGCAGGTCTTCAGGTCTCCGGGCAGGTCCTCAGGCACCGACAGTGTGCCTCGGCCAAACCCGCCCCGGGGCTTCTCCTGACTTCACCCAGGCCCCCCTCCTGTGACCCGGGACTTCGATGTGGAGCCCGCGAGGCTCCGGACTTTCGCAAGGCAGTTGGCCCCGCCCACAACCAGGCAACCTTTGCCTGACTTCCGGCTCGGGCTGCGGCGGTTCCCTTTGACGGCTCTTCAGTGCGGGGTGGGCACCCGCCAGAAAGGCACAAATGCGGGGTGGGCACACGCAACAGCAAAGGCAAATGCGGGGTAGGCTCCCGCCTGATCAGCAGCACAGGGGGGGGTAATCCCCACGCTCGGGATTCCCTCGGCAGGCACCTCAGCAGCGCACTGCCAGATACCAGCTCCTCTCAGCAATAAAAAGATAGCGCTCTTCAGAACAAAAGTAAAGCGCTCACAAGGCGCTAGAGTCCAAAGTCCAGGGGGCAAAGGCTGGGCCCAGGCAGGCTGGCACACAGGGCCCTCCAGCAGGGAGGCAGTCCCTCGTGGCGGTTCCTCCTGGAGCCCAGCAGTAGCAACCAGCCCCCAGTCACAAGAACAGCACTTGCAACAGACACCGCGCTTCCTGAAACACATAGGGCTCTAATACTTATACCCCTAAAAGCCTTTGAAGTCTTTGTGTTAAGGGGGCACTGACCCCTGTCCAAACCAGTTCTGGGTGTCTCCCTGCCAGGGACACCTTCTTCCTTTGATAGTGGGGGTCTGAATCTTCAATCACTCAGCAGGAGATTGAGCCTTTGTTTTATGGCAGCAGCCCAGGCCTCTTCAACTCCAGGGGCTACTCCTCCCCCCTACACTCCAGATACAGGTCAGCCTGTTGCTGTCTCACCTCCCCTCCCTGGGTCAAGACATTTCCCAGATCCTATCACATTCAAATCCAGACAGTCAATCCACAACCAGGCAGAGACACACAGAATTGTTAGAACAAAAAACCAGCCACTTCTAAAAGTGTGGTTTCTAAACACACAATTCAAAAACCACCTTCACAAAAAGATGTGTTATTAAATTGTGAGCTCAGGCCCACTAAACTTCACCTTTCCATCTTAAACCTATTGGAAGATAGGCTGGAAACATATTACACAGCCTTCCCCATTCTGTCCTATGGGCAAGATGGCCTTGCAACAGTGAAAAACGAAATGGAGAGTATTTCACTGTTAGGACATGGTACACACCTCAGTGCATGTCCTACCTTTCACAGACACTGCACCCTGCCCAGGGGGGTACCTTGGGCCTACCATAGGGGTGTCTGATGTGCATGGAAAGGGAAGGGTAAGGCCTGGCAAGTGGGTGCATTTGTCAGGACAACATGGCAGTTAGCAAACTGCGCACAGGCACTGCAGTGGCAGGCCTGAGTTCTCTCTTTAGGGGCTGCTTATGTGGGTGGCACAATTAGTGCTGCAGGCCCACGAGTAGCATTTGTATTACTAGCCCTGGCACACATAGTGCACTTTACTAGGGACTTTACTAGTAAGACAAACATGCCAATTATGGACAACCAATTACCATAGCACTTGCACCTTGACACTGATCAGCAGTGGCAGAGTGCCCAAAGCATCTAAGTTGGCAACATCATGTCAGAAAAAAGGTCTATGGGGAAGGCAAAAAGTTTAGGGAACTTTAGCCAAAAAGGGCCAAGTCCAACAGTCTGGGTATAGATGACAGTTAAAATCTCCTACTAAAATTAGATGCACCTGCGGTAAACCTTCACCCTGGATTAGCTCAATGTGGCCACTAAACTCGGCAAGACTTGTAGACCCATGGGTCTTCCGTTTCACATTGTAGAAATGAATTAATGTGAAATGAAGTGATTTATCAACCACACATATAAGACCTTGTGCTACTTTGGAGTCCCAGTTGAGGTACTTCACGGATCCACAGATCCTGATGTCTATGAAGATAATTAAACCTCCTCTTGCCCTTCCCGTTCTTGAGCCCTCTGCCGGGCAGAAAAACGTTTTATAACCCTCGAGGAAAAAGTTATTTTCAATCTCCCAGGTCTCCTGTCTGCAAATAATGTTAAAAAATCTAAAATATTGGAGCCACCTATCATCAGCAAATTTTGCAGCTAAACCTGCTACAATCCAGGAAATAATGTTTACATTTAAATTAAAATGTTCCCCCCTACCCTGGGTATTGTTTAAGAGTGGCCCAATGGAACCTTCCAATGGGCTACAAGGCCCAACACTACTTAAGCAACTCAAATGATGGCCTGTAATTACACTAATCTGTGTCTCCCTAGTCACCAGTCTCTGTAATGGTGGTTCCACAGGCATGGTGCTAGCTTTACTTTTGCCCTCACATTCTCGCTGTCAATCTGGGTCGTTAAGGTCCCGCAGGGGAGCGTATGGATTAAGGGTTGTCTGTATTCCCCCAAATGAGGAAGAGCCCCCTTCCTGGATTGAGGGATGGTTGCTAGTTATGGCGTAATAGGTGGACCTATAGAAAAAAAACAGTGGTAGTGATTTAATCCCAGAGTCAAGATAGAGGGGCTGAAAGGTCTGTCGCAAGATGTTTCGTGTCACTTCTGAAAGTCTGAATGTGAGTATTACACAATCGCCCTCAAATGTTTCCCTAGACTGTCCTATCCAGGAAACCCTCCTAGCCATCAGGATATGCCTATGGTCTTCCACTTTAAATCTGGTGTGTATGCTTAGCCAGTGTGTTACTTTTTTGATCAGTTAGTCAGTAGGTTCGTCCCTTTGAGGGTCAAGACCTGGCACCCCTACCAAAACCACAGTGTAGGGGCAGCAGGCTGGAGGGAGATCAATTACTGGACGGCCAGGGCTGTTGATGGCAGATAAACTAACTGTCTGTACTTCCCGTTGCTGTGACGGGGGGCACTGGTGTGTTAAGTCTGAACAGCATGAGCGAGGGTTAAGAGGTCGGGGTCGGGTACCCAAAAGCTCTGATTCACAATGCATAACTCTTGATGCTCTAGGATTAGCAATGAGGTTCTGACTGATACTTGGGGTATCTGGGGGGGGGATTCCCATTTGTTCTGACTGCTGCTGAGAAATAGCAGTTGGGGTGTATGGTTAATAGAGGCCAACACATTTTCGACTTTGCCAAGTGTTCCTCTAGAGTCTAACATAACTTTGGTAAGTTCATTACAGAACTTGGACAGTATGTCAGTCAATACTTCAGTATTTTTTTGTTTTAAAGGGGCCCAAATCTCTTCCACACCTCTCAGATCATTGTTTGCGAATCCCTCCCCTCTCTTTACAGTCTCATATTTCTTGTTGACTCGTCGCAGCCTCTTCGGTGGTGGGGACCCCCCCAAGTCCACTCCCTGGTCAGAAGCAGTAGATGCCTTGTTGTTATTGTTAGGTCCGGGAGTGGGATTGCTGAAGCTGGAACTAGAGGCATCTGGAGCCACCAATACTCCCCCAGGGCTCCTTCCGGGGATTTTTGGTTGGCCATGTCTGAGGGTTCACCGGGTGGGGGGAGAGAGGGACCCCCCGGGTCCAAGGAAAGCCTCCTCTCTGCCCTGTCTATTTCTTTTGAAATGGCCCCCACTGCTTTTGCCAGAAAGGAGTCAATAGTCGCATGTTTCGTGCCAGACGGGGTGCTCCCAGGAGCTGCCTTCCTCTTCCCCATTGGGCCCAGATCAAAAGGACCTCCAGCTATCAAAAAACCAAACCAGAACAGGACCGAACACACTAGCCAAGTACTCATTGTAGGTGCTACTGCCTCCTTCTGCAGCTCACGTGGCATCCAGACGCTAGGCCGGGCACTTCCAAATGAATATGGTTACCTGAGACCATCTACGCCGAAAGAAGGACCAAGAGAGTAGGCTCAGTTAAAGGTGAGTAAGGCCCAGCCTTGCTTCTTCAAACCCTTTTTGTACGTGCACCAATCCAGCTCCTGTCCCCACCCCTAATCAACACTGTACTAGCACACTGTTACACCTTTGCAGCTGCATAAATGGCACCGCTGTAGAAAGAATACTGGAGAAATAGAGAATAGGAGTTTCTAGTGGAGGTTGACCGCAGATGTTAGAGGAGGGGCCCGGCCTGGTCTCCTCTAGTCAGTGATGGGCAAGGATGGGCTCTCCCATGGCCAGGTCTTTGCCCGGGTGCGTCCAGCGCAGCGGGGCTCGCAGCTGGCTTTATGTGCCTCCGGGCGCCAGAGGATGAGGTGGTGTAGAACCGGAGGAGCCTGGGGGCTGTAGTCCGTGCCCCGGCTCGAGTTAGAGTAAAACAGGTCCCACGCAGCGGGGCCTCACAGCTGGCTTTATGCGCCTCCGGGCACCAGAGGATGAGGCGGTGGAGAAGCGGAGGAGCCTGGGGGCTGTAGTCCATGCCCCGGCTTGAGTAAAACAGGTCACGCGAAGTGGTGCCTCATAGCTGGCTTTATGCGCCTCCGGGCGCCAGAGGATGAGGCGATGGAGAAGCGGAGGACACTGGGGGCTGTAGTCCGTGCCCCCGGCTCGAGTAAAACAGGTCGCGCGCAGCGGGGCTTTGCAGCTGGCTTTATGCACCTCCGGGTGCCAGAGGAAGAGGTGGTGGAGAAGCGGAGTAGCCTGGGGGCTGTAGTCCGTGCCCCGGCTCAAGTAAAACAGGTCCCCAACACCATAAGGATTCTAAAGGTACCCAGGGTTTGTGGTTAAAAATGGGAAAAAAGTTCTGCAAAAGAAAGCGTCTGATTTTTCCCTGCAAATGGCATCAACAAAGGGTTTGTGGTGCTGAAATGACCATCTTCTCAGCTTTCAGGGACAGGCAGACTTTTGTCAGAAAACCAACATTTTCTACACACTTTTGCCATTTTACTGGGACATAGCCTATTTTCCCTATTTTTTGTGCTTTCAACCTCCTTCCAGTTAGTGGTAGAAATGGGTGTGAAACCAATAATGGATCCCAGAAAGCTATACATTTCTGAAAACTAGACAAACTTCTGAATTCAACAAGGGATCATTTGTGTAGATCCTTCAAGTTTTATTTATAGAAACTAACAGTTGAAAAAGAAAATATTGAAATTGAGTTGAAAAAAACAGCCATTTGTGCCAACGTTTTCACCTGCAACTTCTTCTAAGTATGACAGATTTTTAAAGCAATATACCGTTACATCCACTGGACCCTTCAGGTTGTGGGGACCTATAGGACTTGTAGGTTCACCAAGAACCCGAGGAACCCAGAGCCAATAACTGAGCTGCATCTTGCAATGGTTTTTCATTGCATGCTGGGTATATAACAATTCATTTGGTAAAATATAAAAAGTGAAAAATAGGTACCAAGGAAACCAATATATTTCCTAAATGGGAACAAAATATAGAGGGGCAGATTTACAAGCCCCTTGCGCCACTATTGCGTCATTTTTAACATGGGAAAAGTGACGCAAAAGTGGTGCAAGGGGCTTGTAAATCTTCCCCAGAGTTGATAAGCAGTGGTTTTTTGCACATCTCCAAAATTGTGGTTACCCATACAAGCATGTGAATTAGAGGTCATTTTTCAAAATGACTTCTTATTTTACAAATTATCTTGCATTTGGAAAGCAGAAATGCAAAGAAAGTCAATTGGTAATAACACTTGTTCTAATATTCTGTGTTCCCCTAAGTCTCCCAATAAAAATGCTACCTCACTTGTGTGGGTAGGCCTAGTGTCTGCGACAGGAAACGGCCCAAAACACAACGTGGACACACCACATTCTTCCAGTGAAAACAGACCCTTTTTTCGCAATGTGCCTAACTGTGGGTTTTGAACCCTAGCTCAGCCGGCACCTATGGAAACCTTGCAAACCTGTACATTTTTTAAAACTAGACAACTAGGGAAATCTAGGATGGGGTGACTTGTGTGGCACTCACTAGGTTCTGTTACCCAGAATCCCTTGCAAAAAAAACAAATTTTCCTCACATTTCTGTGATGGAAATTTCTGGAATCTTTGTGGATCCACAAAACTCCACCCACCCCACATTCCCCAAAGTCTCCCAATAACATAGGTACCTCATGTGTGTGGGTAGGCCTAGTTCCTGCGACAGGAAACAGCCCACAACACAACGTGAACACACTACATTTTTCCAGTGAAAACTGACCTTTTTTTGCAAATTGCTTACCTGTGGATTTTGAACCCTAGCTCTGCTGGCACCTAGGGAAACCTAGCAAACCTATACATTTTTGAAAACTAGACATCCAGGGGAATGCAGGACGGGGTGACTTGTGTGGCTTTCCCCAAGTTCTGTCACCCAGAATCCCTTGCAAACCTCAAACATTGTGAAAAAAACGCATTTTCCTCACACACCACACCACCCCAGTTTGGACCCAGCCATATGCTAATCAGTCTTGACCCTGTTCCCTGTGGGAACAGTCCAGCCCGAACTGACAAGCGAGGTCCTCCCTGGACCGGAAACAAGCATCCTGGGACCGGTTTCAGAGCATCACCCTTCATCAGCCAGGCTAGCTTGAATCCAGTGGTGAAATGAGCACGGGACCCACGTCTGGGCAGACCTTTCCCACTTAGGGCAACATATGCAAAAGAAACAATTGATGGACGGAATGCTGGACAATGCAAACATTCACCCCCAGTCACAAGGATCTGGGTTAAATCCATCATTATTGTGCTCACCACACCACCCCAGTTTGGACCCAACCATATGCAAATCAGTCTTGACCCTGTTCCTTGTGGGAACAGTCCAGCCTGAACAGCCAAGCCAGGTCCTCCCTGGACCGGAAGCAAGCATCCTGGGACCAGTTTCAGGGCATCACCCTTCATCAGCCAGGCTAGCTTGAATCCAGTGGTGTAGTGAGCACGGGACCCACGTCTGGGCAGACCCTTCCCACTTAGAGCGACATATGCAAAAGAAACAATTGATGGACGGAATGCTGGACAATGCAAACATTCACCCCCAGTCACAAGGATCTGGGTTAAATCCATCATTATTTTGCTCACCACACCACTCCAGTTTGGACCCAGCCATATGCAAATCAGTCATGACCCTGTTCCTTGTGGGAACAGTCCAGCCCGAATTGCCAAGCCAGGTCCTCTTGAAACCGGGCCTAGGATGCTTGTTTCCAGTCCAGGGAGGACCTGGCCTGGCAGTTCGGGCTGGACTATTCCCATTGGGCACAGGGTCAAGACTGATTTGCATATGGCTGGGTTCAAACTAGAATGGCATGGTGAGCGAAAAAACGATGGATTTATGCCCAGATCTCTGTACTGGGGTGAATGTATGACATTGTTCTGCATTCTGTCCATCAATTGTTATTTTTGCATTTGTCACCCCGAGTGGGACAGGTATGCCCAGACGTGGGTCCCGTGCTCTCCATGCCACTGGACTCAAGCTGTCCTGGTGTAGTGTAGTTCCTATTTCCCTAATAGGCTCTGCGCATTGGAATAATATACCCTATAGGTTTGGCATAGGACTGAGGTCAGTATGCCCCTATCAAGTTTATTAAACTTAATTACTTTGTGCCAGCTAACTCAGAGGCCACTAGAAACTCCTTGTAAACAAGAAGGGAGTAGTTTCTGGCAACCGCATAAACATGACAACTTTGTTTCCCTTTAGAATCGGAACGCTCTCAGAATCGTGGAAACAACAGATAACAGTTTCACTCAGCTAATCGTGCATGCTTAGTTTCTTCAGAGTTACACAGAAAGAATAGATGGGCGTTTCAATAAAAGGATTTATTGAACAGTCTTGTTTCTCGTGTAAGAGATATGAGCTGTTACAATCATAAGACAGTATGCGAGATATATTATGTACAGCGTAAGCAGTAGAAAGAAATAATACTGCGCTAGCATTATCTTTTAGCTATGACACATATATTCATATACATAAATAACATAAGCTAAAAATGTGAGTACTCATAAGATGCTTCTCTAACTAGTTCTACCCCAGTGTACCTAACCTAAGTGTAGTGCAAGGTAAGAAGTAGGTGATGTATTCTATAGTATGGTATGCTATAGTATGCCAAGTCTGGTATGCTAAGTCTGGTATGCCAAGTCTGGTATGCCAAGAGTCCCTCTAAGTTCTAGTCAGCTCCATACCTTGAGAATGAGAGAGGTGGGAATCTCTTTCCGGGTCTCGAACTCTAACACCCCGCGAAGGGAGTCAGAACACTGGAAGCTGGATTCTCTGCGAGCAGGGATGACAGCGTCTCTTGTCAGTGCATCAGGCCGGGACACGGGCTCCTCTAAAGTCGAGGTCTCCTCCCACTTGCTTAAGCAAGGGAAGGTAAATTTATACCTGGTAGGTGCCTTGGAATGTTAGCATTGATGTAAAGTCGGGCAGAGGAAGACGTCAGGAATGAACCCTTAAGGAATAGTGGTTCATGCATAATAAATGAGTTCTTGGAGAAATCAATAATCCTGTGCTAGGGGAACTCCCAAGAGCTTAAGGGTCTGGTTTCTAAGAACTCGTTGTGACGTTGGGGTGGACGGATGTAGGTGACCATGCCTGTATTTGGATAGCATGGCTAATGCCGAAATAAGGACTGGGATCTTATGCCTATATAAGGCCAATGCAAATTGTGCCTATATAAGGACATGTATCAGGAAAGCCTATATACGGACACCTAAAGCGGAATACAACACCCACTCCACTTTCGAATGAACGATAATACTAAATGCTGAAACATTAAATGCTAAACATTAAACTGAGTACCACATGTTGCTAAAAACATTTCTAAAAGCATACTAAAAGAAGTTTTAAAAAAACTGTTGCTAAACATGTCATGCAATAGGTACTGTACATTTCAAAGCATTTTTTCATTCTAAGCATATATTGGAAATAAATGCAACAGGAATGATAAAACAGAAATATATACATATGACAAAATGGTTGACAAGTATTCAAAAAACCAAGGCCATTTCATATCATGGTACTAAATGAAATTGTGGTAAATAAGGTGACAATGTGTCCCTTGAAGTATTCAAAGAAGTCCGTTCTATATGAATAGTTCTACTGTAAGCAGATTGAATTGCCATGTATTTTCAAAAATAGAGAAAGAAAAAAAAAATCAATTTTTAGGAAGAGTTCCAAGTTTTGGTCTGTTTTGAAAATATGGAGGCCAAATTCATTGCTTCCCCGGTACACTGTGAGCCGAATCAAAGTCAGTGTATGGGTCTGGTTTAAACACGAAATCATCTATTCCTGTAGACAAAAGATCGTCTACCGATGTCGGTGACAGTTGGAACACCTTGTTTGGAAGGTTAACTGCACAGAGATGTGAAGCATCGCCATCAGCATAGGATGCTGCAGCAATGTTCGCGTCCGTTGTTACCTGTGTTCCTGTTGATCCAACTCGTACCTTAGCAGCAGCAGGAAGTGTCTGTGAGATCTCAACGAATGCCGTCATCAGGATTGATAGCCTCTGGGGACAACACAGAGCATGGGCCGTTATCGGGTCCAGCAGAGTATCGATATCCGTTGGCATGACTGATGGGAGTGTTAGACAGATGTCTAGCATGCATTCTTCACCGCAAAGCAGGCAGCGTAGAACAGTTAAGATGCAATCTTGCCAGATTGGTCTAAATGACAGAAACCATGTTGTATTAAGTTCCCGTAGACGAAGTATGCCCAAAAGTTGCACTATGCGCTCACGGCACTTCCGTTCTAGGAGAGCTGTCTACAAATTGCTGGGAGTGACGCCGGTTGATAGGCTTGCCATAGCATAGTAGTAGGAATAATAACAGGATTCCTGCAATGAGTGCTAGAATTAATGGCACACCACCAAACACCGAATGTGCAAAGTTTGGAATGATTCCGAGGACTGCCTGAAAAGGTGTTAACAGTCCTGAACAGATGGTCTTAAATACATGTACAATTCCGCTCGTATCAGACATGTTTAAGATACGTCCCATCATTTCTACGAAATGTATAGGGCAGTTTGTACGAATTAGAGCCTGTATCTCAGCCGAAGTCCTTGCAATTTGTAGATCATAGATTTCTTTGGCCGAGGTCAAAGGCACGGTTTGTTGTAAAAGCATGGCTTTCATTCTGCTTAAAGTATCAAAAGGTATAAAAGAAACATTCAATGAAGGCCATAGAGGCGACTCCTGACTGTGTCTATTTGGGGGAACAATACTTGCATACAACAAGTAACCCTGGAGCTAACCGTTACCAGATATGGGATTCCTGGCAACATGCCACAGCAACTCTGATCATTCAACATGAGGTAACTCCCGTTAGAAAGTTGGCCAAACGTTGGATTAATCACAGCAGCTGGTGTACCCTGCAGGTGGCAGGACAAGTTTGCCACAGAACCATTACAAGACCCGTGTAAAGAAATGTCCTGACATATGAGAGATCCGCTCAGTGCATTTTCACAGTGTGTACCGCTTAGAAACACTTCACGATCCCCACTCCAACATCTGTATTCGTAAGGCAAATCCCAGGATGTCTTAATGTATTCTTTACCCAACCTTTCATATTTGCCTGCTTGCATTTGTTTGAGGCAATACTGAAAATGAAAAGTAGTGACAGGCAGAGTTATTTTGCCATGGATAAGCCATTCTGTAGCTTGTTTTTCTGCTACCGTAAATGGTAATTTTTCCAGTTTTTCAATGCTCAGCACTGTATACTTTGCTCCCCTTTGTGCCAGTTCGACCTGTTTATCCGTGAGATTGTATTCTGAAAACAGAGACGACGTGTTGATAAAACGCCAAGGCACATAGCCTGCACGCAAGGATTGCAGCATCCAGCCTAATAACATAATAGAACGTAACTGAGATTGGCCTTGTTGTAACATGGCTAAATCTTGTTCCATTATGTCAATAGCAGAGGATACAATGTTGTCCAGTGAACACATTCTGGATGACAAAGTTGTTAACCCATTGTCGACCACAGTGAGAGATTTCTCTAAGTTAATACGATCAAGCTCACGTATTCTTTCTGCGGCCTCTGCCTGTGAAACCTTCCATATTTCATTATAAGCAGCATAAATGACGGCATATATGAAACGTTTTTGACGCGGTTTTCTTGGTCCTAGCAAGAAATCCCTAAGGTCTGCGTCTTCTTTAAGTAAAGATAAGTGTTGTTTCACATCCTCGAGTGTAGATTTTTGTAACCATTCGAGGCACAATTTTCCTACACTGTATGTTGTTACTACCCCCGGATGTTGTCGTTGAATATAACATGGATCTGGCCTATGGATAGTAAAGCCCTGTTTTCTATTCAGGAATCTTTCTTGACAGATGTTTGTGTCTGTGGGCCAGAGCAACCATTTTTCCCAATCAGGATCTGATCTGTTGTTTTGTAGTATTGTGTCTACTGTGACCGCTCCCTGTGTAGTGCTATTACTTGCAGGTGTTGGTACAGAAGGTGTGTTCATGTCTTTGATCTTGGCTAAACCAAGGCAAGACGTTTGTTGCACAGTGTCATTCAAAAACATTATTTGCTGTGGGATGATACAGGCTCTAAACAAAGCTTCTATCCCCTGCACTTGCCAATCTTTAGAACCCCAGACAGATTTTGTGTCGATTGTGTCTTTCCAAAAGTCAAATCCTTGTCTAGACAGTTGGGTAATAAAGGCTGCAGAATAAATCTGTTTTGTATTAGTTAACATAATTTTCTGTCCTGTTTTGTTTACATTCTTATAGTAAAATGTTTCTGGATCAGATGTATTGTACCCTGAAAAATATGGAAACTTCTTTGCAAACGTTTTTGAACTACCCCTTGGTGGTGTAGGACAATGTTCCCATTGGTTAAACATAAACACATTTCTAGGTGTTGCAGATTTATGCAAAAAATGATGACCATAGTGGTTGTAACAATAAAGCTGTTCGTAGTCTGATGAACCCTCTAAGTATTCATTGTTAGAGAATGCAGCAGACCTTTCTAGATCAGACATCATGTCATTAACAGTCTCAAAGTCCCAATCATCAGAATAGGTACTGGAGGTAATAAAGTCACTTAATGAAATTTTAAATAAATGTGGAATCTTCAAAAGTTCCGTCGGGCCGAATATGTCGAAATCGGTTTTGTCCCAAACTATACCATCCTGTATAGGAACGGCTGTGATGTTCACTGCTGACAAGTCTCTTGCTTCACGATGGGATGATTTGTGTGGTTTTAAAAGTAAGTTCACATTTTTACTTTCAGTGTCCATACGAATGTATCTACCATTTATAAGCACGCTAAGAGTCATAACCAAAGCTAGCCAAAGCAGAAAGGAAAATATTCCAGAAATAATCCATAGTTCAATCCATGGTGAAACCAGATAAGTCTCTTTCAGAAAATGAAAAAGGTCTTGTACTTGTTGTTTGAAAGTTTGTAGCTGGCGTCGTTTCAGGCTCACTTGGATCCTCAGAAAACGTATCAAAGTTAATGAAATAGCCAGAAGCAGTTCGGTCAATTGTTGGAATTGCATCAGGATTTGTTGAAATCGCTGGAACCAGTTGATCACGTGTTACGTTGGTGTAGACAGGTGTATCTGGACGAACTGTTACTTGAGTTTCAAGAGGGATGAGTTCCATAGCATTGTTGCTTAGTCCTTCATCTCTTACTGCTGAATTCTCGATGGTTATGAGTCTTTCAGTCTGAACCTCTTGGATAGTAGCGAGAGGAGTGCGTCTGCTACTAGGTCGGAGTCCACGAGGCCTACTATTTAGTATTGGCCACATAGTGTGGTTTGATGAGGTCGATTGACACAAATCTTTTCTCCTTTTTTCCAGCAAGGGGCGGCAGAAGTACTGTTCTTGTTCCGTGGACGGCTAGGACAGTTACTGGTTGTCTGTAAGAAGGTCCAAATTCCTTCTTGTCCGCAATCTTCTCTCTGACTAGATCCACAACTTTTGGGATCCAGATAGGCCTTGCTGGGACTGCCGGTTTTTCACCAGTGGTGGTTGGCTTCAGGAACACGTTGCTTTGTTTCGATCTTAGTTCATTTAGATCCTGTAAAACAGCCAAACGATCTTTGATATCAAAGGGTTTATTTTCCACCACTGTGCCTTTACATTCGAGATCAGGAACCCACATTCTTGTCCCAAATAGGACCTCATATGGAGTGACCCCCTAGAGAACTTCTTGGCAAATTATTTAATGAGCGTTGGACCCCATAAAGATGTTTGACCCACCCATCACCCGAACCTAATACTCTAGCTGTTATAGACTGCTTTATGTCCCGGTTTTTCCTTTCCACAACAGAATTTCCCTCAGGATGAAACGGAGAGGAGTACCGCAATGCTACACCCAAATTGGCCATGGCTTCTTTGTAAGCCCGAGAGCTAAACGCAGGACCCTGGTCAGAATGTAGTGTGCCAATTGCGTATGTGCCGATAAAGACTCGGAAATCTTTTATAACAGTTCGAGCGTCAGCCGAGCGCTGAGGCCACATCCATAGGAACCTTGGCTTAGTGTTTGTGGGATTGCACTTGTCATAAAGGACGCCTGCGTGTAGATAGTCTAATGCTGTCTAACAATGGTGTATGTACTGGGCAGGCTACTTCGTAGTCTGGTGTCTGATGGCGTTCTGCACCACGCTGTCTATTGCAGTCTCTGCAGTCATCGATGAAGATGTGAATCTGTGTATTCATTTAAGGCCACCAGTACATCTCTTTTAATGTTAATATTGTTTTAGAGATCCCTTGATGTGACAGACCCTCCCCCAGATGTGCTTCATAAATCAAAGCTGCTCTACGTTCCATGTTTGGAATTACCCTATCCCCCACTCCAGGGATTCGAGCAAAAGGAACGTTGTTCGCATCAATTTCATAAGAGTACTTGAGTGAAAATTTCTTTGGTAACGCTGCACCACTGCCTTTGCTTGAAGCATTGACAGCCAACAATATCTCACTGTCTATTCTCGTTTTTGAACGAGTGATCGCAGCTACGGAAGCTGTCTGAACAGCCCCCTTTGCGGCTTCATCAGCCAATGAATTCCCTGTAAAATGAACGCCATCACGTTGATGACTCAGCGTGTGTATCACGTGAGCTTTTGGTAGTTCGTTTTTCAACTGAACTACTTGTTCCCAAAGCGTTTTATGCTTTATTGTGCCACCTTTTGCATCTTTGAATCCGTTTTGAAGCCAATTCTGTATATATTCATTATATGACTGAACACAGTAAAAGGAATCGCACACTATAAGTGTGGGGAATTCGCGATCTGTATTTTCAAGTGCAAGTTTGAATGCTTGTAGTTCAGCTCGCTGAACTGTACAATCTCCTAGAGATTGAGTTTGAGTGACCATTGGTCTGAAGTTACCATCGCGCATGCGACCTTTAACGATTGCGCACGCTGCACTGTAAGCTTGGTTGTGCTGATCCGTCAGTATAAATTATAAATTCGTACTGTTCGAGAGGCAGAATTTCAGTGGGCACAGGACATTCATGTTCATATTGCAGGAATGCTTGTGTTTTTAAATCAGGATCAAAAACATATTCAACATTTGTTGCAGCAATAGAATTAACCCATTGTATCCATCTAGGATGTAAAGCTTTTGCATTTGGAATGCTCGCTTTTATGACCGCCTATAAGGCTGGTACTGGAGTTACGACAATAATGCGTCTCCCTTGAGCTAGAGCTCTTTCTTTTGCTGCAGCGGTTTGAACTGCTGTCAGTATTTTTTCTGTTGAAGTGAAGCGCATTTCTGCTTGTGTATACAAATGTGATTTGTATGCTATTGGTACTTTTTCACCCTCATTAAATGTTAAATAGGTGAATCCGCATTGACCCGAAATTATTCGGATCACTAAATTGCGTTTATTTACGCGTGTTTGTAAGTGATTTGTTGCTAACATGTTAGCTTGGAGTGAACGCAGGAATTTCTGTGTGTTCTTGTGTCCAATGTTTTGTTGAAAAATCAGGTTTGATTAATTCGTAGAGAGGTTTAACCCTTTCTGCGTAATTTAGAATGTAAGTTCTTCCAAAATTTAGGAAACCCAAGATGGATTGTAAATTTTTCAGCGTTTTTGGAGGTTGGAGCAGCGCACACTTTTCTAAAAAGTTAGCTGCCAGGCTCTTGCCTTCACTTGAAAGCTCATATCCTAGGAAAAGGACATTGAGATGGGCAATTCTGGATTTTTTAAAGTTGAATTTATAGCCCTCAGAGGCGAAGCCCAATATAATGGTACTCACCCTATTCAAGTGCCTATCTAGGTCATCGTCTGTCAGATAGATGTCATCGACGTATGACAATGCCTCATTATCATAAATTTGTAGTAACTCTGTTACTCTTGCTGAGAATAACCCCGGGCTGTTTTTGAACCCTTGTGGGAGTCGACAAAATTGACGCTGGGTCCCCATTATTGAGAAAGCTGTTAAGTACCTGCTTTCAGGTGCTATGTTTTGACAAAAGAAACCATTTGAAATGTCCAATGTGGCTTTATATTTTTTACGCACAATGTTATTCATTAATGCTGTACTATGTGCATTTTGCACTGCAAATGTTTTGGAACAAGTGTTCAAGTGTCTGTAATCCAAAACTAGACGATATGTATTGTCTGGTTTGGATACAGGAAACAAAGGATTGTTCATTGAGGAGGTGCATGTTTCAATCACCCCTTGGTATTCAAGTTGATCTAAGATCTCCCTGACCTGTTTTTTAGCTTCTTGCTTTATTGGGTACTGCCTTTGTGCAGTAGGTTCATTTTTTAGCTGTATTTTGTGGTGAGGTGAGTCCTCATCCCATCCTACATGATTTTTGTATAATGCTGGGGCCTGGGCAACTGCCCATTTCCTGGCATAAGTATATTTTAGGTGAATTGGAATATGGTTGGAGAAGGCTGGCATAATGATGTCCTCACCATGTGGGCACTCCCTGACAAAGTTTGGTGGCCAGTCCTTTTCTGCTAGAAGTATATCATAACCCCTTGAAAGTTTCCCCCAAAAGAGTACATTCATTTTTCTTGGTATGTCTCTCTCTATTCGGAGTGTTATTTCATATAACTTTTGTGGAGTACTAACCCTGGTGTCTACAGTCTCTACTGTGATGTACTCATTCAAGTCCACTATCTCCAGAAGTTCCTTCAGGTTCTGGCGAGCTATTGTTACTTCTGCTGCACTGTTCAGCATTGTCTGAGCCCATTCTCCATTCTTGAGCTGTGTTCTCAGTATCCTCGGCATGTCTGATCTTCAGACCTGCTACCTTCTTTTTTGTGAATTGAGATTTTGATTTATTTTTCTGAACGTGTTTATCGTCTTTGGATTTCACGCGTTCTTCTTTGTGATCTGACCGTCCTCTTCTTTCTGATGTCTGTGACAATATCTGAAAGGTACGAGAGGAACGTGTATCAGTATCTTGATATCTGTCAGGTTTTCTTAAATTATCCCTATTCCTGAGGTTATACCTCCTTTCAGAGGGCTCCTTTTGAGGAGACCTACCTCAGGATTGAGAACGTGTCTCGTTTGAATTTTGTTTATTAGTTTCCCACTTCTTTTTAGAAGATGTAGGAGTTTGTTTAATAGAGTCCTTCTCAGGACTTTCAGATAGTTTTGGCTTCAAAGGTTTTCCACCCAAACTATCTCTGCCTAATTCTGCATAAGATTGTTCTATTATTCTGGGTAGTTCATGTTGATGTTCTGTTACATCAAATTCCCTTAAGCGTTGGCGGATCGCCACTGATGCTGCCTCCCCTTTAATATTAGATAATATTATTGTTGAGACCTGGTCGAAGTTTTTCAGTAATTTCATACCTAAATTCAGAGCAGGTTCTGCCCCGTATTCGTTTTGAATTTGTTTCAGGACATCTGGCATTACTGCAATTGACGGAACACCATGTGTTTTAGTATAGATGGCAGCAAAGACTGTGCCCCAAGTGGTGCAGTCTTCCAGTTGTGGTGTGATCCCCATTGGTAAACAGATTGTTAGAATTCTGTGTTTCTCATAAGGGCTAGTATTTGGAAATACTGCTTCGATTTGAGTAATTTTTTGAGCTATCCAGAATGGAATTTGTTCACGTTTTGTGGGCATTTTACCCATGACTGCGTGTAAACTCTGTGGAGTAATTTTTAGTGTATACCCCTGTTGGGGTGTTTGATTTGGAATTGTTATAGGTGGTTGGACTGTGAAAGTCTGCATGACATATTGGACTAATTGTCTGTAAATTTTTATTAACTCTTGTAGTTGAGTAAGTAATTCCTCGTCTGACATCTCTTCAATGTCAGGATGAGGTGTGTAGCCGGCTAGAATCGGCAATGTTGCTCCTGGTCTACCTAGTGGACCGAGCCTGGTAATGTTTTTGTGATGTTTTAGGGCGCCTTTAAACCAGAGATTATGCTCCTGGTAAGTTAGTGGAATTTCAATATCCTCGAAAGGAATATATTCCTCTGGTAGTTCATCTTCTTTAAAGAAGTGAAATACTTTTGTTATTGGATTTGATTCTGGGAATACAATCCATGAATAGAATACCTCTGTCTGAAAGGATTTGTGTGCCTCTATCACGAAAACTGCTCTACCACCTCTTGGTGTTAGGCCGTGTTTTATAAGTTTTAGAGTGATGGCTCTCCTTAAGTTTGGAGGGATGTGTATAACACCCTCATCGGTTTCATTTAAACCTGTAAAATTAAAAGCTGTTACGACTGGGTCAGCCGCAGCTACACCGTTCTCGGTGATAGTATCCCCGTTCAGGGACATTTTTTGAAAAAATGCAGAACAAGTTTCAAGGAAACAAAGATAAGGTGCACAATATTTTGGAGTACAGTATCCTTCAACGTTGAACAAACCATACAGCTAATATATAGGATTTTTGTCCTATTCAGCTTTGGCGGATACTTAACCCTACCCACTCCAGACGTCTTATGGAGTATGTGAGTAGGGGTCTCTGAGAAAAGCACGACTGAGTTACTCAGTATCTTGCGTTAAATTAGTGCATTACCAAACGTTGGGCGCCATGTAGTGTAGTTCCTATTTCCCTAATAGGCTCTGCGCATTGGAATAATATACCCTACAGGTTTGGCATAGGACTGAAGTTAGTATGCCCCTATCGAGTATATTAAACTTAATTACTTTGTGCCAGCTAACTCAGAGGCCACTAGAAACTCCTTGTAAACAAGAAGGGAGTAGTTTCTGGCAACCGCATAAACATGACAACTTTGTTTCCCTTTAGAATCGGAACGCTCTCAGAATCGTGGAAACAACAGATAACAGTTTCACTCAGCTAATCGTGCATGCTTAGTTTCTTCAGAGTTACACAGAAAGAATAGACGGGCGTTTCAATAAAAGGATTTATTGAACAGTCTTGTTTCTCGTGTAAGAGATTTGAGCTGTTACAATCGTAAGACAGTATGCGAGATATATTATGTACAGCGTAAGCAGTAGAAAGAAATAATACTGCGCTAGCATTATCTTTTAGCTATGACACATATATTCATATACATAAATAACATAAGCTAAAAATGCAAGTACTCATAAGATGCTTCTCTAACTAGTTCTACCCCAGTGTACCTAACCTAAGTGTAGTGCAAGGTAAAAAGTAGGTGATGTATTCTATAGTATGGTATGCTATAGTATGCCAAGTCTGGTATGCTAAGTCTGGTATGCCAAGTCTGGTATGTCAAGAGTCCCTCTAGGTTCTAGTCATCTCCATACCTTGAGAATGAGAGAGGTGGGAATCTGTTTCCGGGTCTCGAACTCTAACACCCCGCGAAGGGAGTCGGAACACTGGAAGCTGGATTCTCTGCGAGCAGGGATGACAGCGTCTCTTGTCAGTGCGTCAGGCCGGGACACGGGCTCCTCTAAAGTCGAGGTCTCCTCCCACTTGCTTAGGCAAGGGAAGGTATATTTATACCTGGTAGGTGCCTTGGAATGTTAGCATTGACGTAAAGTCAGGCAGAGGAAGACGTCAGGAATGAACCCTTAAGGAATAGTGGTTCATGCATAATAAATGAGTTCTTGGAGAAATTAATAATCCTGTGCTAGGGGAACTCCCAAGAGCTTAAGGGTCTGGTTTCTAAGAACTCGTTGTGACGTTGGGGTGGATGGATGTAGGTGA
Source organism: Calotriton arnoldi (assembly GCA_963921515.1). Taxonomy (NCBI): domain Eukaryota; kingdom Metazoa; phylum Chordata; class Amphibia; order Caudata; family Salamandridae; genus Calotriton; species Calotriton arnoldi. The sequence goes on from CAWUFW010002668.1 coordinate 357,356, forward strand.
CCATGCCTGTATTTGGATAGCATGGCTAATGCCTAAATAAGGACTGGGATCTTATGCCTATATAAGGGCAATGCAAATTGTGCCTATATAAGGACATGTATCAGGAAAGCCTATATACGGACACCTAAAGCGGATTACAACACTGGCTGATGAGGGGTTAAACCCTGACACCGGTCCTAGGATGCTTGTTTCCAGTCCAGGGAGGACCTGGCCTGGCAGTTCGGGTGTACTGTTCCCATTGGGCGCAGGGTTAAGACTGATTTGCATATGGCTGGGTTCAAACTGGAATGGCATGGTGAGGAAAAAACGATGGATTTAGGCCCAGATCTCTGTACTGGGGGGAATGTATGACATTGTTATGCATTCTGTCCATCAATTGTTCTTTTTGAATTTGTCACCCTGAGTGAGACGGGTATGCCCAGAGGTGGGTCCCGTGCTCTCCATGCCACTGGACTCAAGCTATCCTGGCTGATGAGGGGTGAAACCCTGAAACTGGTCCTAGGATGCTTGTTTCCATTCTAGGGAGGACCTGGCCTGGCAGTTCGGGCTGTACTGTTCCCATTGGGCACAGGGTCAAGACTAATTTGCATATGGCTGGGTTAAAACTGGGATGGCGAGCAAAAAACGATGGATTTAAGCCCAGATCTCTGTACTGGGGTGAATGTATGACATTGTTCTGCATTCTGTCCATCAATTGTTCTTTTTGCATTTGTCACACCGATCGGGACGGGTATGCCGAGACGTGGGTCCCGTGCTCTCCATGCCACTGGACTCAAGCTATTCTGGCTGAAACCCTGAAACCAGTCCTAGGATGCTTGTTTCCAGTCCAGGGAGGACCTGGCCTGGCAGTTGGGGCTGGACTGTTCCCATTGGGCGCAGGGTCAAGACTGATTTGCATATGACTGGGTTCAAACTGGAATGGCACGGTGAGCAACAAAACGATGTATTTAGGCCCAGATCTCTGTATTGGGCTGATTGTAGGACATTGTTCTGCATTTTGTCCATCAATTGTTCTTTTTGCTTTTTCACTAGGTACTGTCACCCAGAATCGCTTGCAAACCTCAAACTTTGTAAAACAAAACACATTTTCCTCACATTTCTGTGATGGAAAGTTCTGGAATCTGTGTGGATCCACAAAATTCCACCCGTCCTGCATTCCTCAAAGTCTCCCAATAACAATTGTACCTCACTTGTGTGGGTAGGCCTAATTCCTGTGACAGGAAACAGCCCACAACGCAACGTGAACACATCACATTTTTCCAGTGAAAACTGACCAATTTTTTGCAAATTGCTTAGCTGTGGATTTTGAACCTTAGCTCAGCTGGCACCTAGGGAAGCCTATTAAACCTATACATTTTTGAAAACTAGACACAGGGGAATCCAGTATGGGGTGACTTATGTGGCTCTCTCCAGGTTCTGTTACCCAGAATCCCTTGCAAACCTCAAACTTTCTATTTCAAAAACACATTTTCCTCACATTTCTGTGATGGAAAGTTCTGGAATCTGCGTGGATCCACAAACTTCCACCCACCCTGCATTCTCCTAAGTCTCCTGATAAAAATGGTACCTCACTTGTGTGGGTGGGCCATGTGCCCACGGCACGGAAGGGCCCAAAACGTATTGTGGAGACATCAAAATTACCTAACACTAAACGGCCTGGTTTTGCAAAGGGGGCACATGCGTTTTTGTCCTGGGCTCGACGGCCATCTAGGAAAACCTACCAAACCCAGACATTTCTGAAAACTAGACACCTGGGGGGGGGGGTCCAGGGAGGTATGGCTTGTGTGGAGCCCCCAACATTTTCCTACCCAGAATCCCCTGCAAACCTCAAATTTAGCTGAAAAGATCAAATTTTTCTCAAATTCTACATCTCTTACAGGGATTGGTTTTTTTGGGCATGGGAGGAATTAAATTGGGAAAGTGGAGCTCTTTCAATCTAGCCACATCCTCCACAACTCCAAATCTGGGACCACTTGCCTGTTCCACTACAACAAGGCTGCCTATCACAGACTACTGAAACTGAACAAAAGTCATCCTTGACGCTGGAGAACACTCCTTGAACACAACAAAAGCATTAAAAGTTGCTAAATTGAAGAGATGGATCGCCAACTTCTTATACCAAATGTGAGCCTTATGAACAGCAGTGTAAGGTTCCAATCTCTGATCTACTCTATCGACACCACCCATGTGCTCATTGTAGTCTACAATGCACACAGGTTTGCGCACTTCAGCAACCTGACCCCAAACAGTCACAGGTGAAGTACTTTCATCATGGATGGCATTCAGCATGTACGCATCCCTCCTGTCCACAAATTTCACAGCTAGCAGTTCCTCACTACGCAAGGCACTACACTGTCCCCTCTGAAGCTTTTTGCAAAAAAGCTCTTTTGGGTAATCTTTACGGTTAGAGCGGATTGTGCCACAAGCAAGAGTTTCCACTTGGAAAAATTCCTTAAACAATTGTGCAGCAGTGTAGAAGTTATCTAGGTACAAATGGTGACCTTTCTTAAAAATTCCTCTAGCAAGTTCCCACACAATTTTCTCTGAAACTCCTAAAGTGGACGGACAATCAGGGGTGTCAATAGTGGAATCCCTACCAGTGTACACCCTGAAATTTAGACATATCCTGTCCTACTCAGACAACATATACATCTTAATTCTATAACGTGCCCTCTTGCTAGGAATGTACTGCCTAAAAACCAAATGGCCCTTGAACAGGACCAAATGCTCATCAAAGCTATTCCTTTCCCTGGAGTATAGATCTCCGAAAATCGATCTACAAAGTGATCAAGGACAGGCTGAATCTTAAAAAGACGGTCACAGTCAGGGTGATCTTGTGGCAACGGCGAAGCATTATCAACAAAATGCAGCATCCGCAGCAAAAGTAAATACCGATCACGACTTATAATTGCAGGAAATACGGCCGTTGCCATCAAGAGACAGGTAGACCAATGTGAAGCCAGGGACGGCTTCCTTATCAAGCCCATCAAAAAAGTTAAACCCAAAAACTTCTTCATCTCATCCATATTTGTGGGAGTCCACTGGCTAGCTCTAGAGTGGGGCCTAAGCCTGTCACTGCTGTCCCTCAAATACTGTTCAGCATACAAATTAGTCTGCTCAACAATTACAGCCACAAATACATCATCTATAAACAACTGAAAAAACTGTATAGGCAAAAATGTTTCACAATTCACTCTACACCCTGCATCACCACTAAAAGGAAGGCAACACCGACTGCACCATGTTTGGATCAACCCAGAGTCCAGCACATCCAATGGTAAGCCTTGCAGCCCCAGGCTGCAATCCAGTTGCCTCTTGCTGCACCATTGACACATCAGTGTCCTCCTCTAAAACAGGCACTTCATCCGCACTGAGAGTAGCTTCATCCGCGCTGAGAGTAGCTTCATCATCAGATGATTCCTCGTGGACAGAAAACTCACAGCCAGAATCTTGCACTTCCTCCTCTCCCTCAGATGCACTGTCAGTCTCATAATCATGGCCAGAGGAAGATTGAAAAAGCATACCAACCACCTGCTGAGCAGTAATTCTGCGGCTAGCCATAATCCTTACTAATAAAGGTAACTTGTCAAACAAGTCAACAACAAACACTTTGTAAAATAAGTAATAAACAAAATGTGGCTTTATCACAAAGACCTATATACTCCAAAACTATACCACTCACTTGCCAGAAACAGCTAGACTCACCACCACCTACTCTGCACGGACACAGCAAGGACCAACAATATACCGCTAAAAAAGAAAAAGAAAAGAAAATTACACATAAGACAACGCAATACACATCGTGCACAAATCCAAAAAGAATTTAACGCTCAATACACAAACTAAATATATTGCTATTATGACACTTCCAAAAATTCATTCATGCGTGAAAATAATACTCATTTGGAGTAAACACCACAAAAATGTTTTTCTTACCAAATGCATGCAACTACGCAATCTGCAGACCAACCACTGCCGAAACCTCAAACAAGAATCAAAAGCTTTGCACTAGAATAAAAAGGAGAAATAAAACATTCAATCACATATGCAATTAATGCACCAGTCCACACAGAGTCCACCAGCGAAGCTGGGGGGCAGGTGGGCCTAAAAGCATAAGGCCGATCTGCCCCCAAGGGGGGCAGAAACAGTCAAAATTTTCACTCCCGTAAAAGGGGAGCGACCCTTGCCCAAGGGGCCACTCCCCAACACCAACATTTAAAAAACCCTTGTGTCTAGTGGCTTCTGCCCCCCTTGGGGACTGATGGGCCTAAAACATATGGCCGATCTGCCCCCAAAGGGGGCAGAAACGGGCAAAATAATCACCCCATAAAGGGGAGCGACCCTTGCCCAAGGGGCCGCTCCCCACAAACATATAATTGATTATAAAAAAAAAAAACAACATAAAAAAAAGAACAGATATTGTGGTGCCCAAGTGGGGCACACAAAACAAACAAAATCAGCTGATCTGCCAAAAAAATTGCTCCCCAAAGGGGAGTGATCCTTGCCCAAGGGCCGCTCCCCACAAACATATAATTGATTATAAAAAAAAAATCCCTGGTGGCCTTGTGGGGCACATAATATTGCAAATAATGAGCCGATCTGCCCCCCAGGGGGGGCAGCAATGGCCAAAATAATTGCTCCCCCGAGGGGCCACTCTTCGCAAACATTAAAATAATTTAAAAAAAATCCCTGGTGTCTAGGAGGCATTTCTGATGCACGATCGCGCCCCATTCGCGATTGTGCAGCAGGAATGCTCAAAAGAGACATTGGAGGAAAGGAAAACCCTTTCCTTTCCTCTGATGCCTCTTTGTTTGAATTCCCCCCTCCCCCGAGGAGAAACTTACCTTCTCTCTCCTGGATGCGCTGGAAGCAAATGGCTTCCAGCGTGTCCGGTTGCATCTAATGACGTTGGCGTGTGGTGCACGCTGATGTCATTAGATGATGTGGAGGGGGGAACGGGGGACAGCGGAAAGGCTTCCGCTGTCATCACTGGTGGGGCAACCTGAAGGGCGGCCCATGGGGGGAGAACCAGTGCTTCCCCTGTGGGTGGGTGCTAGGACGTCCAGGAGCCACCCGACGCACATGCCCATCATGACGTGGGACATCTCCCGGCCATCCCACGAACACAAGGGGTTAAACAGAGCATGGGGAGAAAGAGAATAATGTTGCTTCACTTGTTTTAAAACAAAAAAATCATAACAGCACTGCTCCTGTAGTAATCATGATAAATGCTCCACTCCAATACATTTCAGGAAGCAATTTGCCCTACTTCAGGGAGGACGGAGCTGCAACAAATTTATGTCCACAAACATTAAAAAAAGGTTACGAAACATAATGAACCTCATAATCCCTATATAAACACGCTACGCACATATATCCTGTGATGCCTTAACAAAGATCAACAAAAAATAACACACATGCCAATACTGATATCTCTTTTCACACTCACTTCAAGATCACACCACACCTTTGATATGACCAAATATTTTATTTTTTTATACTTAATCTTGTATTTTCATATCATTTTTTTTCTTTTAAATTATCAACATTTTAATACACATTGGTTGAAACAAAATTGTTATTCTCGACATTGTACACCATATAGATACAATAACATTAAAATATACATTACTTTCTTTACTCCAAATCAACAAAAACCTTTGACAATCTGACCATATATAACATAAACACATGATAAAGATCTTTAGAAAGCTCTGGTTCTGTGATTTTCTAAGACTTTAACACAAAAACACAAATTACACTAGCAGCCCCACCCTTTTGCTTGTCGGTACAATGCCTGGCTTAATTACTTCTCACAGCATGAGCAAAAATCAAACAGTGTTCCAATTTGGGTCATTCCATATTATCACCCTTATTGACTTTGATTAATTTCATTTTATTAGCCACCTTGGTACAAATCTGCCAAACAACACTTGTTTGAAAAATGAACAGTCTACGCGTTTCGAACCCTAATGTAATGTATTTTTAACAGGGTTCTCCTCAGGACTTAGAACGACAATGAGCTGGAAAAAATAAAAATAAATATATAAATGCACACCTTGTAACTCACTCGCACCATTCATCATGCACACCATCCTCATCATATTTACGTCTTGTATCCAAAATTAATTTTCTCTACCTTGAAAATCCTTATGACTTGAGCCACGGTCCCCACAACAAACTTTCCTACGGCACTGCAAAGATAAATAAACCGACACAGATGCTTCAATTTCGCAACGCGGAATGCCCCCTAGGTTGTGCGGCCTGCTGACCTCTTACCTTCTATTAGCGCGAACGCCGATCTGGACCATTCGTCTCAATGTTGTATGTGTCTGAACGCGTACTGGGCGCCGGTTTTGTGCCCATTGTTTCAGGTAATTACTTCCGGGTCAAAAGATTAGTTCCGGGTCAGGGTCGCCATGAAGCTAGTGACGTTTATTTAAACAAAGTTGCAAAACTTCGTATCTTCTTCGCGTTAGTCACCTCAGTACCTCAAAGTCACAAACTATTGGTAACAATGCCAATTATTTGCTAATATTAAAACGTCGCACAGGGTGCTTCCCGGTATCAGATTGGCACATAGGATCCTGGGAGTTGAAGTTCAAGGGTCCGTACCTTCTCCTATTTCAAAGTGCTCAAATTATTGTCCATGGTCTTAAAGACAAGTTATCCAACAGTAATCACAGTGCATACCATGGATCAAATGAGACACACGCTTTTGTCCAAAGACGAATGTCTCCTCAAGACAACAGATGATCTTACTTAGTACGTTTGTAAGTTTTGTATTCAGTCATTTCATTCAATCCTTCTACAGCAGAGTTGAATTTCACTATTAAAAATGCCTCCCTCTGGATCAATCGTCTGTCCAGGTCACCTCCTTGGATACCTGGTTCAATTACAGATATCACAGTCCATTGTATGTCACTCTCTGCATGATTCGAATCAATCCATTGGCTTACCAAAGGTGCGGAGATGACCTTTTTCTGAATTCTGGACATATGTTGGGTAATTCGTTGCCGTACTTCCTGATTGGTTTTCCCAATGTATAACTTCGGATAAGGACACAGTATTCCATACACCACATATTTTGATTTGCAATTGGAAAAGGTGGTATGTTTCCAATTGGTGTTTTTATTGGTAAATAATGATCCTGCGATCGTTTGGTTGCAGCAGCTACATGTGCCCTTAAAAAAAACTATTTTAAATTTGGTGACAACTTTTATTTTCAAACTAAAGGGACCGCAATGGGTTGTCCATTTGCACCAGAGCTAGCCGTACTGTACATGGTGAAATTTGAAGAGAAATACATCTATAATAACAATCCTTTTTTTCATCATATTTCGCACTGGGTGCGTTATATAGATGACATATTCTTCATTTGGACTGGACAAGTTGACACACTCAAACAATTTCATAATTGGGTCAATGACAGGACAGCAGACATTAAATTCAGTATACATTATGATATTGGGAGAATTACATTTTTGGATGTTGAAGTATATGCTGCAGACGGACTTCTGATGACCACCCTTCACACAAAACCAACAGATAGGAATAAAGCCCTACGCTATACCAGTCACCATCCCCGTAGCCTTCGAGCAAATTTACCATTCGGGCAATTTTTAAGGATTAGAAGGAATTGTTCCAAAATATTGGACTACAATTTCCATGCAACAAAATTGATTGACAAACTAAAAGCATGAGGTTATCCGAAAAGACTCCTTAAGCATTCTATGAAGAGGGATTGGTGGACACGCCAAGGGGAACTAGTACTGAAAAAAGAAAAATGGAGTATAGAGCGTCTTGTATGTGTTACTACATTTTGCACTAAAACCAACCAATTGAAGAAGGTTATCAATCACAATTGGCATTTGCTTAAAAATTTGGATGCGTACTTCACTAAACCTTTGTTTGCACTTAAAAGAGAGCAAAGTATTGCAAACCAAGTAGTTAGGGCAGAACTTCCTAAATCATCAACCAAAAATACATTACGTGAACAACTGAATTTACCACCGATTGCAGGCCACCATAAATGTGGCACATGTAGCTGCTGCAACCAAACGATCGAAGGATCATTATTTACCCATAAAAATACCAATTGGAAACATACCACCTTTTCCAATTGCAAATCAAAAAATGTGGTGTATGGAATATTGTGTCCTTGTCCGAAGTTATACATTGGGAAAACCAATCAGGAAGTACGGCAGCGAATTACCCAACATGAGTCCAGAATTCGGAAAAAGGTAATCTCCGCACCTTTGGTAAGCCATTGGATTGATTCAAATCATGCAGAGAGTTACCTACAATGTACTGTGATATCTGTAATTGAACCAGGCATCCGAGGAGGTGACCTGGACAAACGATTGATCCAGAGGAAGGAATGTTTAATAGTGAAATTCAACTCTGCTGTAGAAGGATTGAATGAAATGACTGTATTACAAACCTTACGAACGTACTAAGTAAGATCATATATTGTCTTGAGGAGACATTCGTCATTGGACAGAAGCATGTGTCTCATTTGATCCATGGTATGCACTATGATTACTGTTCGATAACCTGTCTTTAAGATCATAGACTATAATTTGAGCACTTTGAAATAGGAGACGGTACGGACCCTTGAACTTCAGCTCTCAGGATCCTATGTGCCAATCTGATACTGGGAAGCACCCTGTGCAACGATTTAATATTAGCAAATAATTGGCAGTGTTGCCAATAGTTTGTGACTTTTAAGTACTGAGGCGACTAACGTGAAGAAGATACGAAGTTTTGCAACTTTGTTTAAATAAACGTCACTAGCTTCGTGGCGACCCTGACCCGGAACTAATCTTTCGACCCGGAAGTAATTACCTGAAACAATGGACACAAAACCGGCACCCAGTACGCGTTCAGACACATACAACATTGAGACGAATGGTCCCGGTCGGCGCTCGCGCTAATAGAAGGTAAGAGGTCAGCAGGCCGCACAATCCAGGGGGCATTCTGTGCTGCAAAATTGAAGCAACTGTGTGGCTGTCGTACGATCAGTACAGTTTTATTCTGATAGAGGTTTGTCGTTTCTTGTTTTTAGTAATTTTTGAAGTGGAGTGACATATGGTACCAAGGATCATTTGTTGACTTCCCCGTGAAAGAAGGAAGCGCGTATCACAAGTGAGTACTAGGGTGCTCAACGATGTTGTCGGTTTTTAAACTAAGTTTGGCAGCTGAACATTTCTCAGTGTCGGTATTTATTTATCTTTGCAGTGTCGTAGGAAAGTTTGTTGTAGAGACCGTGGCTCAAGTCATAAGGATTTTCAAAGTTAGAGACAATTAATTTTGGATACAAGAGGTAAATATGATGAGGTTGGTTCGCATGATTAATGGTGCAAGTGATTTACAAGGTGTGTGTTAATATATTTATTTTTATTTTTCCAGGTCATTGTCGTTCTGAGTCTTGAGGAGAACCCTGTTAAAAATACATTACATTAGGGTTCGAAATGCGTAGACTGTTCATTTTTCAAACAAGTGTTGTTTGGCAGATTTGTACCAAGGTGGCTAATAAAATGAAATTAATCAAAGTCAATAACGGTGATAATATGGAATGAGCCAAATTGGAGCACTGTTTGATTCTTACTCATGCTGTAAGAAGTAATTAAGCAGGGCATTGTACCGTCAAGCAAAAGGGCGGGGCTGCTAGTGTAATTTGTGTTTTTATGTGTTTTTGTGTTAATGTCTTACAAAATCACAGAACCAGAGCTATCTAAAGATCTTTTCCATGTGTTTATGATATATATGGGCAGATTGTCAAAAGTTTTTCTTGTTTTGGGGTAAAGAATGTAATGTATGTTTTAATGTTATGTTTCTCTATTATGTACAATGTCGAGAATAACAAGGTTGTTTCAACCAATGAGTATTACAATGTTGATAATTAAAAAAAATAAAATGATATGAAAATACAAGATCAAGTATCAAAAAATAAAATATTTGGTCATATCAAAGGTGTGGTGTGATCTTGAAGCGAGTGTGAAACGAGATATCAGTATTGGCATGTGTGTTGTTCTTTGTTACTAAATAGGCCTAGCCTTACTGATTATGGGCCAATCCCCCTCTAGTTGCTTAACAAAGATCAAGACACTACTGATATGCTATCCATCTAAATGACTCAAAAACAAAAGGTGAAGTGCACCATTCATGCAAGTGAACCCAAGGAAATCTTACTTTTCAAACCTGAGTTAAAACATGTCCGATTCAATGTGTTCAGAGATACAACGAATCACGTGAAAGGTCCACAAAAATAGCACCGTGCAAGGATATAAACTAGCCACTCCCTTGCGTAATTTTGTATGTAAACTGTCACCAGCAAAAAAAGAGACCCAAACATTCCAAGGAGACTCAAAAGTGCATCAAACAGAAAAAGACATCAACCAGTGAGGCAACACCAGAAGAAAGACACCGCAGCGATAACTTAACCTCGAGTCTTGAAATCCGAAAGCACCTCACCAATTCTGTTCAAAAGACACTTGAAGTGATTTTGAACAGAGCTTTAAGATAGACTGTGTTTCTATGCAGACAAAAATTGTATCTGCTCCAAAACATTCACAAGAATCCAAAGGGTCCACCCTTTAGATTGATAGTTGAACTGTTTGCCCTATATGTTGGTTTTGGGCCCAGTGCATGGGCGCAAGAAAAACACGAGACCAGGGCTACTTGTGAATGGCTGGCATGTAACTAACTAAAAGCCACACCCAGGATCTTTTCTTCATGTGTGCACAAACCCTGTAGGATTAAACCATTACTCCCACGGGCACGGGTAAGCAACACGCGATCACCCTGTGGCGTATTGGGAGATAGAACTGTACATTCCTCTCCAACTTTAACAAAACATAACAAAAATGTTTGTCATTATACTTCATAAATACACATTACAGATATGATGCTACCACGTCTTGGTCACATTCTTTATCCTGAATGTGCATCTTCGGGCACCATCGGGTCATCAGATCAGGAAGTCCTTCAGGCGAGTGGATGGTCTTGGGTTGGCTTGCAGGTGGTACCTCCTGTAGTCACCTTGGCCTGAGGACCTTGGAGTGGTGGGACCTGACGCATCTGCACCTCTCCATGAGGAGTTTGATTGAGTTTCATCCGGAGTTGAAAGAAGTTCTCCTGGGTATGGGGCTGCCGACAGAGAAGGTGACTAGTCCTCCAGCTCCACCCCATGTTAGTGTCTGAGGAGGCGTCTGTAGTTTTGGGAGCTGTCATTTTGACTATCTTGAAGAAGGAAACATTGGGGGTGATTTCTTCATCACCTCTTTGGGCAGTTATCATGTTGCCATGGTGCCAAAATGGTAATCAGAATTTCCCTGGTTGCCTATCCTTGACGAACACCGAATCTCCTGGCTGATTGGTCGAACGCTGGGCAATTTGCTTGTCGCTGGCTTGCTGATTGGTTCTTCTACTGAGAACTCTTTCTTCGTTAATGGGGCCTGGGGTCCATTCTGGGTGATGTGAAATGATATCCCCGATGATACGCCCCATGCTATCATGCCTTGGAGCGTGCCCAGTGTTGGAGTATGACATTTGCCGTATTCTCTAAATCGCTCTCTCTAGGGGTTGGTGGTCAGCGTGAGCAATGCAGATTACCTTATTTAGGGTACACAGAAACCTCTCCACTTCTCCATTGGCATGTGACCATTTTTGTGTTATCTTACGATGTTTGATGTCCCAGGAGCGCAGGTATTATGCAAATTCAAGACTTTGGAAAGGAGGATCATTTTCAGTCCGCACCTCTTGAATGAGACTATGAGTGGCGATTATCTTTTTATATTTTTGCTGTGCCTTCAGAGGAAGTCTGCGACACTATGATCTCGATTTCAAGGTATTTGGTAACGTCATCAGTCATGACAAGAGTATGTCTTCCATCCAGTAGGTGACCAAAATCCAAGCTGACATGCTCCCAAGGCTGCTGTGGATAATAATAATTCCTATTTGTAAAGCGCAAACATATCACTCTTTATGGCTTCAAGGTATTCCGGGCCGTCAGGGAGATTAAGTGTGCTATTGCCCAGAGTCACATGATGCTGAGCTGAGCTGCTGCCGGTGCCGAGGATCGAACCGTGAGCCCTGCTCTCCGGAGTCAACCGCTCTGACCTCTGCGCCACACCTCTCCCATGTGACATTCTGTAGTATCCTGGCTTTGAGGTTATTCATGTCACCTCATGCTCTGCCAGTGGAATGTTCCATGGATGATGTGTTACAGAATGTTGGGAGTCAGAGATGTCAGTTGAGAAAGGCTGAGCAGCATGCTGGCTGCTCCTGGTGGGGTTCTGTACTGGACTTAATTACATGTCCTGCAACTAACTACAAATAAACATCTGAAGATCCTCTACACGTCTGGACTTCATTACTACATTTTATTGGCGACGATCTGGTAACTTACCCTCGTGCTACTTGCTCTACAAAGAAGATATTCTCATAGAGGTCACAGATGTTTGAAAAGAAACAAGAAACAGAAATTCAAGAGAAGACTAACTCCAACAGCACGGCTCGTATCCCCAACAGTTGTCCATACATCGGACAGGCCCCATTCAAACATGCTGTCCTTTTTCTTTGTGGCCGCATCTACTGGAATTACCTACTCAACCAAAGTTCCTGTACTAGGTTTCATTGAACCACATCTACAATATCTGCTCTTTTAGGGAACCTGTCTATCTCCCTAAGGTACCTACACACGATTTTTGCGCTTTTCCAGCCTCCTTTTTATTACGCTACAGTTTTGACACCTCATCTATTGGAGCCTGCCTAGCCCCTGGATTGTGTTGTTCCTGCTGCTTGGGACTCTGACTACGGTGTGTATTTCTCCTTGCAGTCTCTTGTCCAGCAACTGAAGCAGAGGATTTGTGGTGAGTTGGGACTTTGTGTCAGTAACTGTTGTCGTGCAGTCGCCCCTTGTGCTGTGGGATCAGTGAAACTGTTTCAGGCAACGGGTACATGGCTTTAGGGTTGTTTGTGGACCCTGCTCACAACAATGGCAGTTTGGTCACTGTGTTGCATTTTTTTTAAAATGTGGCTCGAGCTCTCCATAGCACGTGATATCACCTGATAGACGTGCTCTTCATCTCGAAGGATCATCAGCGCGTTTTTACCTGTTTCAGTGTGCTTTGTTCTGGTTCCATGGATCTCCGTGACGTCTATTGCTGCGATGTCCCTGCTTGCAGTTCGTCATCTAATGCTGCTCCTGGATATCCTCATGCAAAGGCATGCCGTCAGCCATCCGGCTCAAGGTCACGTTACGTGACGCCATCTTGGGATTGGCGACATTTTTCAAGCGCATTTGCAATGTTTCAGTCTTCTGCCAGCCACGTTTTCAGTAAAGTTTCTCAGATATTCAAAGACATTGTAATCATCGCGGTCAAAACCTGATGGAATCTGGAGATATCGCATTGCTACAACGCTTTCGGATCTTTTTCAGTTTATCTTCGTGGGCTAGTCTTGGTCATACCACTATCTCTGATGTCTGGAAGTACATCGGAAGGAGGTCAGAGAACTCTTCTTTTTGTTTGGTGGTGAGTGGCTGTTTGTTTTTGTTCTTCACATCGACTACCATCTGGTGACAGAGTGCACATTGACTGGTTGCCGTTCTACAAAAAAATTCTACTCTGATCCTCAGTTTAAAGTTTGTCTGCTGTTGTGTGGCACATTATCTCTGTGACAGCCACACCATGTTCTTTGACTGCCTACGCATTTGGAGTTAATAAGTCTGTCCTCTGAAGCTCCAATTTCCATTGTTCTGTATTTGAAGTTACACTGTGTCAGGGGAAGTTTATTATTTACAGCATTTTTTTGTGTTTTCATTACTAGGCATGTTTACAATTTGTTCCCTTACGCAAGGGTGTTTGTTGCCTTGTAAATCTCGGGTGAGCGGTCGCTCACCAGCCTAGATGAAATGTTTTACTAATAGTTTCACATATGTATGCAGAGTTTGCTTTACTTGAATTTATATTTGAGTAAGTTCATGTTCACAACTTACGTTTTTCTTATTCCTCTGTTTTAGGTATTGTTGCCTAATGGTATGTTTTGCAATATTTTTTTTATGCATCTCCCGTCAAACGAACCAGTTGGGTTACGGTATTTTAATCTTGTCAGAGTTTGTTTTAACGTAATTTACAATTATGGGGATGGGTACTAGTCCTATTTTCACAGAGTGCATCTCTAGACTATTTATAGAAACAAATCATGGGTTCTCACCCATATGTTTGCAACTAGTATACTTTACCCCACACGGGGTGTACAAAATGGGTTCTTGTCCCATTATGTCAGTCTTCGAGTATGCTAACACACACAGGATGTACAGTTTGGATTACAGTCCCATCTCTACGGTGCCTTTACACGAGGTGTGTTGTATGGGTTGCAGTCCCATCTTTACAGTGCACAACAAATGACCTCTACTCGAGGTGTGTAGTATGGGTTACAGTCCCATCACTGCAGTGCACAATATTTGACCTCTATATGAGGTGTGTCGTTTTGGGTATTCCCATCACAACAGTGCACAACATTTTTACGTTTTACCCTACCTAGGGTGTGTTGTATGGGTTGTAGTCCCTTCACAACAGTGCACAACATTTGAACCTCTACCCGAGGTTGTCCTTGCACGAACTTTTTACGTGGTGTGTCATATGGATTTTGTCTCTTCTCTACAGTGCACAGTGTGCACCCCTTCACCACATATGTTTAGTACAATATTACCCTCACACAGGGTGCATTTTCTTTGGTCTGAATACCAATTGGGATTTCCCTCAATGCTATTGTGTATTGTGTACGTTTTCCAGTTTGGAATGCAATGTCATGGTTTTATTATATTGAGATTTCTATTTTAACGGGAAGTTTGAGTGATGTTATTTTAATTTTCTCTCACAATTTCCTGTTATAGTTCAGTTTTCCTCCTGATTTCTTTTATTGATGTCTTTGATTGATTCTGAACGCTTTTCTTCGTGTGTCTTCTTTCTCCGCTGTTTTTTCCCCTTATTTGATGCGTTCTTGCCTGCATTTTCTCTGGTTTCACCTTAATGTTTTTTACGGTGCTGTGCTTTACCTTCTCGCATGCTTACCTGGGCAGTTGGCATGTTTGGGGGTGGTTTTTGGTACTTTCTTTGTTTGTGGAAGGGAGGATGGGTATTTCTTATCTGTTTCTCCTTCTTTCTTGTTGTTTCTCCTTTGTATTGTTCATGTTGTTTCTGTATTATTTTTCTTCTCGATCTTAGGTTCTCCTCTGTTTCTGATTTCCTCCTTGTCTATCCTCTATCTCAGTTTTGTTGCTGTTTACCTTCTTGTTTGTTTTTTTATATAGAAGGAAAGGGGATATGTAGTATCCTGGCTTTGAGGTTATTCATGTCACCTCATGCTCTGCCAGTGGAATGTTCCATGGATGATGTGTTACAGAATGTTGGGAGTCAGAGATGTCAGTTGAGAAGGGCTGAGCAGCATGCTGGCTGCTCCTGGTGGGGTTCTGTACTGGACTTAATTATATGTCCTGCAACTAACTACAAATAAACATCTGAAGATCCTCTACACGTCTGGACTTCATTACTACACATTCCTCTGTGAATACTGGTGCTGAAGCTTCTGGAGATCCAGAGACTTGGCACAAGGTGCAAGATCTTACTGCTGTTTCTACCATTTCATCCATACCTGAGAACAATACTTTGGTGCAAAGTCTATTTTTGGTCTTAACAATTCCTTGGTGACCATGGTGGACTAGTTGCACAACTTGTCGTATTAGACTGCTTGGGATCACCAAACACGGACCTCTGAGTAGGCATCTACTTGCATCTGTGGAGAGTTCTTGATGAACATTGAACAGAGACTCGAGGACTCTCTTGGCTTCTAGGGTTCTTTGCGACAGGTGTGTCTTCAGAGTTTTCCAGTCACCTGATCGGACTGCAGTGAGTGCCAGTTGGAGACACTCATCTTCCTGGGTGGCTTGCCTGAGTGTGTCCAGTGGCAGGGGACAGGACTGTTCTGCAATGTAGCAGACATATTCTTCAGTCTCTTGGTCCTCTTGGGCTTCTTTGGGGGTTGCTGAATGAGGGTGGCATGCGATAATCAGCCAGATTGGTGATACCACGTCGGTACTCGACTCTCCAGTCATATTCCTATAGCTGTAACATCCATTTTTCAACGCGAAGTGGCAGCTTAGAAACAGATCCTTGGAACAGGTGCTTGTGGTCTGTCGTGACTACAAATGGGTGCCCATACACAGAGGTGGAAGTGACTGCATGCCCAGTGTATGGTAATGGCTTCTTTCTCTATTTTGGAGTATCGCTGTTCAGTCTTCATGAGCGATCGGCTTGCATATGCAACTTCAGTTCAGCTTTTGTCTTTTTGTTGTTGGCGAGAACAGCCCTGAGTCCTTCCAGGCTGGCATCAACCACAATGTTGGTGGGTTTCTGAGGATCAAAGTAGGGCAGAGTGGTATCCATGGACAGAGCTGCTTTTGTCTTGCAGAATGCTTCTTCCTGCTTGGTGTGCCAGGTGGTGGTTTTTTTGGTGAGTTCATGAAGGGGTTAGGTGAGGCCTGTGAGGTCTTGAATGAACCTCCTAGAGTAATTCACCAAACCAAGGAAGCTTCCTACTTCTGAGATGTTGGCAGGCCCAGGGGCTTCTTGTATATCTTGGACTTTCTCTGGGTCTGGTGCTACCCCTTCCACCGAAAACATGTACCTGAAGGGGTAGCACCAGACCCAGAGAAAGTCCAAGATACCCCTCCCTCCAAAAACGTGTACCCAAAGAAGCTGATACGTTGTTTCAGAAACTTGCACGATACAGAGTGAGTCCAGAATTCTTGATCCTCTGGATGACTCTGCGGAGGTGTCTGTGGTTTTCGGCCACTATCTTGGCATGTATGAGAATTTCATCACTGACATTGGTGACTCCAGGTAGGCCACTGAGCATTTCTTTAATGGTGTTCTGGAAAACTTCAACAGCACTTGTTGAGGTGGCGATATCTTCGTAGACTGACGTGAGTGGAAAAGGTAGTGATATACCTTGACTCTGGGTGGAGTAGTAGCTGATGATAACCTGAGCGAATGTCAACCTTTGAGAACCACTTCACTCCATTAAATTCCCCCAGGATGTCGTCTACTGTGGGAGTTAGATGACATTCTCTCTTGATGGCTACACTGGGGAGTCACATATCTACACAGATGCAAACGTACCCAGGCTGTTTCTGCTTCTTAGCGATGACAATGGGAGAGACCCACGGGGTGGGTCCCATCACATTCTTGGTTATGCCTGTACGTTCCAACTTCTCCAGTTCTTCTTATACCTTTGGCCAGAGATGGAAAGCGATTCATTGATGTCGTAGAGATGTCGGCTGAATGGAACGGTCAATGTGCAATCTCACTTCTTCACCTTTGAGACAGCTGATGCCTTTGAACAGTTATGCAAACTTGTCGAGGATGGTGGACAGTTCTTCCTCTTGTTCTCCGAGAGCAAACGAGATCAGGTCGAGTGCTTCGACGGTCTTCCCGCTAACCAGCATGCCATGTGCCTTTTCCGCTACATAGATGATGGTGTAGAACTTGCACTTTTTGGGGCACCAGTGATTTGAAACAACCAGCGAGGGGTATGGGACGTACCTGTCCACAGCGAGGTTGGACAATATTAACTGGTTCAGGTTTAATTGGCCAGCGGAGGACAGCTTCCATATGTGATGCTCTCGCTTTGGACAGCTCTTGCGACTGCCCAAGTGTCAGGATGCCTTGGAGAGATTTCCCAGATTTTTAGATGATTGTCTTTCTCAATTTGGACGAGGAGCACCCTTGTATTACCTGACCTCTTATTTCTTCCTGTTCATCATGGAAACCACAGGTGCATGCTAGCTCTTTTAGGCGACAGTGGGTGGTGTCTATAGATTCATCCAGTTCCTGGCATGCTTGACAGAACACAAAACGTTCATAATCCCTATTTGCCATCGGTTCGAAATTTGCGTTGAGAGCCCTGAGTTATGTTGCATATGACTTGGGCGTTGCTTCAACCAAAGTCTTGTATACTTTGCGAATGTCTTTTCCTCCTATGTATAAGAGGAGAGCTCTGGGCCATTCAACAGGGATTTTGGTGCCCTCAAACTAGAATTGAAGGTGCTCTACCTCTTCCTTCCATTTCAGGGCTAGTGCGAATGGTGACCCATCAAATATGAAGGGTTTTATGGCTGGTATTGAGGCCATCATGCTGTTTGGTCCTGGGGCACAGGGCATCACCCGCTGCATTAGTGGTGCCTAGCGGCAAGAGCGCCGGGAGCCAAGTGGGTTGGTGTGGCACAGCCGCTTGTCCGAGGGCTTCTTTACTCTTGAGATACTCAAAGCAGGGCTCCAATCCACTGCAGGGTGCATGGGGTGGGTAGTACAGCAGCTTGATGTTCTTGGCTGGAGCTCTTGGCACCCTTCTGGGCAGGCCGTCTTTTTGTTGTGTGCCTCAATGAGGAGAAGGACAATGGGTGGGGTATGGATTCACAAGAAACTTCTAAGTCCCTGCTGGTGATCTGGCCTCACACACTGGTGTGTCAAAAAGAGGGGTTTTGGGACCGGGAGCCGTTATTTAAATAGGTCCTGCATACAGGGCTCTTAGTTAACTACTACAAGGGGTATGCAGTTCCTAAGGGGACGGGGAAGACAGGTCTTTCTTCGTGATGCCCTCACACACCCCGAAGGATGTCATGCTTCATCATTGGGCTTTGCTCCTCGTCGGGCCGGCGCTGCAATGCCCGACGGGCTCACCTTAAACGGGGCTCTTTGGCGGAGATATTTTAGAAGAAGCCGTAGGGTGCGTGCGGGTGAGAGGGCAAGGGTAGTGCACGGGTGGTGGATATTAAAATAAGTCTGGAGCAGTCCTAGTCAAAAAAGTTTAATGTTTAAGGTAGTTCCAGCTTGGTTAAAAGTATGTGGATGCCCTATGTGGATGCAATGTTCCTAGAGGGCTATTGCTGTGAGATGGGTCAACATGTTTCGTGCCTTTGTTGTTCCTAACGAGTCGTGTGGCACTTCTTCAGGACCTATGTAAAAGAGTGGTGCACTATTAGAAGTCTGGTTCCAAAATTGTTGGGTGCTGACCAGACAACATAGAGTGGCGCCCTAGTAGACCTATACTGGGCGGCAGAGGAAGACCCTCAGTATAGAGGTCTACGGCCTGATGGGGGAAGTAACAGAGAACGTTGTTGCTCTGAAGGGCTGGGTAGATGGCAACTAGCTGTGATCCTACCCTCGCTCTGGGCCCCTGACACACTGGTGGGCAGCAATTGCAGGGGGGGGGGCATAGGCTGGGAGTGCAGTCTAGTGTAGCCACTGTGGGCACCTTCTGCCACATGGTCGTAGGGCCAGGGGCTGATGCTGTGGGAAGCCGGGACACTCACTGCCTGAAATATCGTGCTGCTGCATGCCGTGCCTGATGAAAGGTTGGATGCAGAGCAGCTGTGAGCCGTATACAGAGTGCAGGATGAGGGCAGGGCTGGTCACTGCATTGCAGCCGCTGCTGATGGGCCAGCTGTAGTCCAGCGACACAGAGGGCAAGCAGCCCCAGCGAAGACAGGTATCGGTGGGTAGCGTCAGGCAGCAGCTTGTGGTGGCCGGGCACGGGAGCAATTACCTGCCTCGTCACCAGTGAACTGCCCGCCCTTTATGTTCGTTTTGGGCGCAGTGCATTGGCACAAATGAAACATGAAGACCAGGGCTACTTGCAAATGGCTGACACGTAACTGACTAAAAGCCACACCCAATATCTTTTTTTCATGTCTACATGAACTGCGTACAATTAACCATTACTCCCACACACACACAATCACCCTGTGATGTGTTGGGAGATGGAACAGTACAATAGTGTCAATTTGTGGTTCAATCCATAAATAAAGTGTCTTGATTAAATTCTCCAACTCCAAGTACAGTCTATGAAGTCATATGTGAAAGATACCACTTCTTTTCTCAACAAGATATCCACAATTAGGTTGGATTACGACTATAAAAACTGGTTATGCACCATATATGTCAATACCTTGTACACTTTAATTCAACATTAAGATGGTATAGAAGCCATAGAGTGGGCATTACTCAGGCATGAAGACATTCACGCAAATAAAGTTTTCCTGCTAGAACGTTTGCAGTTTTGCCTGTATCACAGCTACATTAAATGGAAAAAGAAAAATCTTCAAAAAAGGGACATCCATGGGGTTTACGGGGCCATTTCCAAAGTTGTGATTTCCTAATAGGAAATTGCAAATTTGGAACTAGAAAAGCATTCTTACCTATAGGCCAAAGGGGAAATAATGGTGCTCTTGTAGAGTGCTCAAATGCCTTCTGGACAATTGGGCACTCCATGGCACAGGAAAGAATTAATTTTAGGTGATTTTTTAAAAATTGCACCTGGTTACCATCAGATTGGATTTGTTTGTGATAACATTTCCCTAAAAGCCCATTTTACATTTAGGAAATGCTATGTAGATGGGGTTAGGAAATCGCAAATAGGAAATCCCTATTGCGATTTCCTATTGCGGGAGTAGCAAATGCGATTTCTACTTGGTAAAAATTGCATTTTGCAAGCGCGTTTTTTTTGTACATATGGTATGGCTATGTAGCATTTCCTAGCATCTCGAAATAGTGATTTGGTCTGTTAAGAAATGCTAAATAGCTTAGTACATATGGCCTCAGTTCACACACACAATTAACAAAGAAAGAATTTCATTGTTAGATGTGGAAATATATATCTATGTAGGATTATACATACAAGGATATTTCACAAATCTACCAACAGGAATATCTGTTTATCTTTCTCCAGCTTTCACCCAATCACATCAAAGAAACACCTCCCCTATTCCCAATTTATATGAATCAAACATGCAGGATACAGGGGCCTTTAAAGCCTTATGTTTCTGTCACAGAATCATAAAACGCATAGGTCCACGATTCTTGTGCCCCTTGATTAAACCTTACCGGCCCACTGGTAATCTCAGATCATCAGGAACAGCTAAAGTGACGATTCCCAAAGTCCAGAGAGCTCGCTTAGGTGGCAGATCCTTTAGTCTGCTTGTGGCTCAAATGTGGAATCTTCTCACCCCTAGGTCTCAGAATGCAGCCCTACGAAGTGCTGTTTCGAAGGAATCTGAAAATCTGGTTCTTCAGGCAACCCATGGGCATTTAATGACTATGGTCTGCTTGTTGTATACTTCTGATGGACGGTAAGGAAAAAACCTAGCGTGGGGACACTCTGTTTGGAGTAACCAGGAGCTTTAAAAACTAACAACATAACATCAGAAAATGAATGCTTTAAGGCATCTCTGGGAGAACATGCGTTTTAAAAAATTAGGATATCCACAAACGCTCATACAAGAGTCAAAAAACCATTTACAAAATAAAGAGACTGAGTCATTGTTAAAACAACAAAGAAAAAAGATTCCTAAATTCACATTTGTTTCTAAGTTTTCCACCAATTTGAATGATTTCAGGAATATAATTCTAAAATGATGAGGAATTCTACATTGTGAAAAAGATTTTGGAACTTTAAACAAACAGAAACCATTATTTGAATATCAACGAACAAGAAACTCAAAATGTCCCCATTTAAAATCACAAAACAACACATTGAGATGTGGAATTACATTGTAATAATGTGATTTTGGGTAACACAGTGACTCACCCACTTTGAGGATCTAAGATTGCTTTGAGGCTTACATCTTGTTACAATACTAGCAATTGTATTTTATCTTTGAAGTGTCCGTGTGGACTCATGCAACTTGGAAAAACTAATCATAAAATTAAGAAGAGAATCTCAGAACATAAAAGCAATATTCGCCGTAATCTAAAACTATCCAGTGTTGCCATGCACTGGCAGGAATTCAAACATATTATAATCCAGTTATGGTTTCAAATTCTGGAAGTCATCATACCAAAAGTAGAAAGTGACACTAATAATACATTGTTACAGAGGGAAACCTGCTGGACCAAACTGATGAATACTCTACAACCATTTGTTTTGAACGACAGACAAAGTGGCTTGTTTTCCATGATCTTCCATGGCATCAATATCAGGATTGACTTTGTGTTTGTAAATTCACTTAATACAATTATCAATTAGTGTCATCATTCAGTATATGATGTTTTTCTTTGCCTTTTTCTTTCCATTCTTTGCCTTCTACTTTTCTGGTTTCTTCTGCTTGCAGCTCATCCCTTCCTAGAAAGATCAGAATCAAAACCAACAATGTTAATTATGTGGCTACAAACAAGAATCTCTACAACATATTCTCTGTGTATGCCCAAAGCTCTTAAAAGAAAGTAAAATATTATTAAAAGAATTATTTATAAGCATTAACATTCGAACATGCAGAGAAGCAGGAACCAACTGGTTAGGCGAGACCTCAATCACCTTAGTTTTTCAGGGGGGTAAAATTCTTACATTGGAATTTAAAAGAATTAGGCCAAATTCCAGTGGAAATCCTAAACTGACTTTAAAAATGTATGGAAATTTTAAAAAAAAACATTTCATAGATAACAAGCAGTATTTTCTTACCATGGTTTTAAAATATATAGAGTTACAGGCTTACACTAGGTTTTTATTATAACAATGATTGTAAAGGTTAAAGCCCTGCACGAACCATAGAAATTGAACTTGAGTTCACCAAATGCATAATAAGGACTTTTGGTATTAACTATCTACTAATGATTTTAATTAGGATGTTTTATGTATGCATAACACGTTGTTTTGGTGTAATGGTTTTAAAAGACTGAACACTTGAATAAAAAAATGAAAAGTAAATGCTGTTTGCAGCTACAATAATTAATGCTTGAAACCAGTTTACATTTGTCATTATCTTGTGGTTTGCTCTGTAGGTATTGTTCAGCTTCCTTTACAAGGATCATTTGCACTGCAGTTTCAGTGTGGTTTTTATTTGATTTATCTACAGGTTTTGTAGAGGCTGGGTAGCAAGATTGTGGGTTGAGTTGATTGACCAGTTTTCACATGGCTTCAAGTTAGTTGCAATTGTGATTTAGATAGAGGTGCAATTGGTGGTTGAAACTACGCGGTCATTGTCTTTTCATTAAATAATCATGAGCCTCCACCAGAGTAGCATTCTGCTTGTAAGTTAAAATTGTGGTACTTCATTTCCTCACCCGGGGGTTATCTTTGTAGTTGTCCCATTTCATTTGCATATATTTGACACTGATGGTTGGTCCTACGTGTTCATAATCTTTTCATATTGTCATGAATTTCTGTCAGAGGAGTTTGTTACCCAGTTAACATTGATCTTAACCCTCTTTCTCACCTTTTCAACATGTTGCAGATTCTACCATATTTTGGAGTAGGCATACTCACTACGCCTAATTGTGTTGTGTATAAACGGGTCTATATGCAGTGAGGCCATTATGGTGCTGTTTCAAAATAGACACTTTCAGGTTTTAAGACTCGAGGTGAAGTTATCATCTCTGGTGTCTTTCTTCTGGTGTGCCCTTATTGCTTTTTGAGACACTTGATTAGGACTCTTTTTTTCTGATGACGGTTTACTTATGAGATTAAAACAGGTGAGGGGCTAGTTTAGATCCTTGCTCATTTTTGTTGACCTTTCACGTGGTTTGCTGTATCCGTTAACACATTGAATCAGACTTGTTTTTTCTCAAGTTTTAAAAGTAGGCCTACCTTGGGTTCACTTGCATGAATGTTGCACTTTACATTTTGTTTCGGAGTCATTTAGATCGATAGCATATCAGTAGTGACTTGGGGGCCGATTACGATGTTGGTCGGAAAGGCTCCGAATGGCATTCGGTTTGTCCGAATCCGATTCGGAACCCGCTTTTCGGAATGACTCGGAAACCCTTCTAACCAACGGATTACGATGTTCAGAAAGTGTTCGGACTTTCCGACTCCATTCCTACTCCGTTCCGAACGTCATTCGGAGGAACCGACGGATTGCGATGTTGGATTCGGACAGCCTTTCCGAATCGGTTGTTTGACACGGATCAGTTGTCAGAATTTGACTTTGGGGGTCTGTAGCAGGCCCCCTCATCACCCGGGGACCTTCGGTTGGGGCCCGTTGGGGTACTCAATGGTCCCCTCTTTCCAACCATGCACAGTGTGGCAGGCACCATGGGGTGTCTGCCACAGGGTGCACAATCTTCCCACCCACCCCTTTCTTCAATGGGAGCCTGTGCTGTCGATCGGAACACAGACTCCCATTGAAGTCAGTGGGAGTCTGACCGAACGGTGTTCAGAAGCATCGTAATCGGTAGGTCGGACTCCCCGAATCCATTCCGAGACCGAGTCTGTCGGAATGCTTTCCGACCGACATCGTAATGAAGCCCTAGGTCTTTGTTAGGACATCACAGGATGTATGTTTTTAGCATGTTTATATGGGGATTATGAAGTTCTTTGTATGTCATAACCTTTTTTAACGTTTGAGGGAATACATTTGTTGCAGCTCTGTTCTCCCTAAAGAAAGCTGCTGCTTGAAATGCCTTGGAGTGGAGCATTTATCATGATTACAACAGGAGCAATACTGGTCTGAATTTTTTTTTTAAAACACGGGAAGCAACATTTTCTTTCTCCCCATATTCTGATGAATTTAATTACCTTGGATAAAAAAGATTTATGTTTAAATTGAACTAATAAATATTTTCACCAAAAAAAGTATTGTGGAATGCTATAAACCTATTGGTATTTCCCCTTTGAAGTGTGT
This sequence comes from Calotriton arnoldi, assembly GCA_963921515.1. NCBI lineage: Eukaryota > Metazoa > Chordata > Amphibia > Caudata > Salamandridae > Calotriton > Calotriton arnoldi. The sequence goes on from CAWUFW010002668.1 coordinate 382,038, forward strand.
GCTGCTAGTTTGTATCCCTTGTTATATACAGCATTATTGACAGTTGGCAATTATTTTTTTCATTTTATTTTACATAATGTTTATATATTTTTTCACTAGGTTGTGTGGTATTTTATTCTTTTGATTGTGCTTTTTTAAACCAATATTGATTTTGTAGGTAGTGAAATATTTAAATGTATTATTTGTACAAGTTTCTTTATTTTGAAATTATTTATTTTATTCCAGAGAACGTTTAATAAGCCCTAATGCATGGTGCATGGTATTTACATGTAGGACATATATAGAAGTGTATTGTTACACATATCCTTAGAATGAAACAGCCCCAAAAGCTATGTTCATTGTAGCAAGGCTGACTGTGCCGTAGGAAAGCACTGGATCACATTATTACATGTACTAATGCAACTTATGGTTAGGAACAGCTAGAAATATAATTCAAAAACTCTTTTTATTAGTTATTTCAAATTCAATTCAATGGTAAAGTTGAAGTTATGATATCTATTAAAGAAAATATACTTTTAGAAAGTTACCTTTTCCCTGCCTAAACCCTCTACAGGCCAATTTGCATGAGCTCCAAGTGTTACCTGGAAGCTAAATAGCCTCCTTGATGAGGTTTAATAACTGATTTCAGAGAAAGACAAATGTCGCAGGCCAGTCTTAACAGACACCTGAGTAAGGCCTTTCTTTGTTCCCCTTGCCAGGCAGGCACCAATCCCAGTGGGTGAGGAGCTGCCCAAGGATTGGTTTGAAGTGATCACAGAAGAGGGAATGCTCATTTCCTTGCTCACATCCCTACGGTCAGCACACAGGTGATACACAAAGGAAGAAGGGTTTCACCATCTTGTATTTGGGCAGAGAGGGTCTCCGTGGGATTCTTTGCAGCAGGGCACACAGGAAGTGCTGCAAACATGGGTAGGATTACCCAAGGAACGTTTATCCCGCGGGTGAGGGAGGGACCAGGAGCCTGCCCCACCATAAGCTGGTGCCAGCATAAATGTTAGCCCCCGGTACATTTTTAAGAACATTACTGCAACTGTAGAAGACAGGAGAAGGACTGCACCTGGTGTTAAGACCCTTGAAGATACCTGAAGGGTCAGACCTGCTCCCACATGTACCCAGGACAAAGAGGTGCACTCTAAGGGTCAGTTGGCTGGCCTCATGTTAAGGTACAAGTCTACAAAAATCTGCAAGAAACCCCTTTTGCCAAAGAACCCAGCTAGCAAGTTCAAGCTGGAACTGGCCTGTTACTTGCTGGTGGCTTCTGCTGGTGTCAGTCTTGACTCCTAAGTGGGACCCTTAGCTATACCAAAGTGTACTCCTCCTAACATCCTGAAAACAACCTGGGACTTAGAAATGTTTTGGGTCCAGAGAACTCCAGAGGACCAGGACAAACCAGCCAAGTCAATCCGATGTAGGTGCATCGCAGCTGGACCAAAAATTCAAATTGCTTTCACTCAGCTTCTCCACAGCAGCAAATCTGTTTCAGCGTAACTTCACAGAGAGGTTATCCAGCCTTGTGGAGCCCTGTTTGCCCACATCTTGCAGCCTTGTTCCACTGGAGGAATCCAAGCTCCAAAAAGGTGGCTGAGTCTAAACGAAGAAATCTTCACAGGATGAGGGCGACAAAAGGCATCAAGCAGAAAAGGGGCCTTCCTTGGCAGCAAATTTTGAATTTCTCCTGCTCTGAACTTTCCCGCCAAAAGTCAGCAGCTTCACTGGGATCTCGTTCGATGGCTATCTGACCTCATGGAGTCCTTCATGGCCACAGCCTGATGCCTTGTTCCACTCATGATTTTTACCTGCATTTCAGAGACTAAGCCAAAAGGTAAAATCTCTGACTGAGCCAAACTTGGTTTGTGTAGATGACCATGCTCTATTGAAGTCGGCCTTAAATCATGCCTGGATCCCCGTTAATTGCAACCAGATGACCTTGGTTGGTTCTTAACACTTTTATAACTGTTTTTACTTAAAAGCTTAAAAATTGATATCTCTGCTTACCCTTATTGGATTTATTTTCATTTTGGTGTTATTTTGTTCATTACATTATTCTCTATTTTTAGAGATTGGAGTGTGATTTTTACTGTGTTTGACTTTTTAACTATTTTGGTACTTCTAAATGCTTTACACATTTTCTCAAGTTAAGCATGCATGCTCTGCGCCATAGCTACCAAATGTTGAGATCAGGTTTAAATTACTAAACCTTTCCTGAACCTTACAAGATAGTGACCTAATTACTTGTGGTTGACTCCCATCCACACCAACTAATAGTCTACTTTCTCACATTGCTGTTCAGTGGTCGGATCCAGAACTTGTGTTTAACAGTATAACTCATCTTTCAAGTTGGGACTTCAAAAATCCCAAAATTGAACTGAAAGCAAAAATAGATTTTTAATTTTTAATTGACATCAGGTCTTCTATTGGTATTTTTACATTTTTTCCAAATTAATTTTTTGCTTACATTATTTTCACCTTCTAAAAGTTTAATGCAACATGGAGTTAGATATGGCTACCACAACAACTCTCACAGTGGTGTAGATGAAGGCCCTATGCAGAGAAAGGCATCTAAAGGTGTGCCAGAATACCAGGAAGGCAGATTATGGAAGGACCCCCAAGACCTGGGAATGAGCCCACCAGGCACAGATCCCCTCTGAGGATGAAACAATGGAAGCAACCCCAGATGATGATCAGACAGGGGACCTCCTATCCTAAAATCGAGAGTGAAGCAGGCTCTTCTGAACTGGTGTTGAGCTCAGCGACAAGAAATCAGAAAAAGAGCTGCAGGCCAAACTGGCCGCCATAGCACTGGAGGAGAAGAAACTTGCACTTAAGGAACAAAGACTGGCCTTGGGGTAGAAGAAGGCTAACTTAGGACTCTTGAGGTCTGAAGAAGATGGTGGCAGCAATGGTGAGGTGACTACAGGGGCGGCTAAACACAATTGCTTGCCCGAGGATGTTGTGCCTTGCCTTGCTTTGTGGTGGAGGATGGCATTTGCAAATGGCTTGCCTCCTATGAAAGAATGCACAGGTGGGTCAAAAGCATTGGGAAGCTTTCACTGTGGGAGTTAGTCAGGAGCGGCCCGTGTAGGTAAGAGCGGTGGGGAGGGGAAGGGGGAGTCGATATACGATGACAAGGGAAAATGAAACTTAAAAAAAGAAACCAACATACCTGGCACTCGCCACATTGCTGAGTCAGCAGTGCGGTGAGGGCAAGGTAAGTGGTTTTCTTTTTTTAAATTTTATTTTCTCCCGTCGTCATCTGTTGACTCCCCCCCCTCCCCATCCCACTGCTCTTACCTGCAAGGGCCGCTCCTGGAGTTAGTATCAACACTGGGGAGACATTTGATTTTGTAGATGTCTCACTGAAAGCACTGGAGGGCTGTGTTAAAGGCAATACAATTATTACTGATGATTAGTTATATAATCTGATCACCAAGGAGCACATCTTGAGTAATTGTTATCTAGAGTTATAATAGCATCTAGTGGATTCCAAGCTGACTGACACCAGGCAGCTTGGAAAGACTGCTGATGTGTTGGTGAGCAGAAGCACATTTAGAAAGTCCTATGGGGGTGATACCAAGATAAGGGGTCTAAACCCCTCATCTCCCAGGGGAATTAGGGGAGCAACAAGGATAAAAAGAAGGAGTTCTCAGAGGGCCCAAAAAGCCTGCTCAGGTGTGGGAATCCAGAGCCTTTCCCAAACCAAAGAGGACAGGGTTCAAGGGAAATAAATCTTTTGACCTCTTGGAGGCTGGGGTATGGTTGACTGTTACAAGCAAGGACATAAAAAGGGAGACTCAGTCTGTTCGAAGAAACCCCCCACAGGTGGGCAGTACCAAGGGATTACAAGTGTAGGAACTGGGGTGGCAGTTTGCCCAGGTGAATCCAGGTGTTCGACTGAAGACACCTTAGTCTCTGTGGGTATGGTGGATGTTGAAGCCCAAGCCACCTCACCTCCCACGTTGGTGAAGTACAGGCAATGGCCAGTCATCAACGGGACCAAGGTAGAAACTCTGAGGGATATAGGAACATATTAGCCTAGATGCCCTCCATAGGGTAGTCAACGCTGACAATGAGGTGAAGTTTCATCCCATAGCAATGGTCACCTTTGAGTGGGAAGTATTTACTGGCCCTAAGAAGGTAGATGTGAGCCCTGTCATTACAGTGGAGTGTCTGTTGAGAAATGACCTAGAAACCTCTGCATGTGCAGAAATAGGGAATAGGGGTCTGCCTGCGTGATTGTGTGTGGCCACAATGACCCAGACAGCCCATCAAGGATGTTAAGGGAGCCTGGAGTCTGGAACAATGACCCAGGTTCCCACAACCAAGAGGAAGAGATGGAGGTATAGGAAACCAGCCTCAAAACTTCCCACAGCCCAGAAGGAATCTGACCCCCAGGAGGAAGATCTAGAGCCTAAAGGGAATGAAGAGCCTACCCTTATAGACCTACCAGAGCTCTCTAAATTGCATGTTACAGGAGGACCCCCCCTGGCAGGAATTCTGCCATGGAAAAAAAGAGTGCCCAGTCTTTTGCCTTAGGTGTCAGTCTAAAGTCTGTAACCAAGGAGGTACTAATGAAACCCATGTGATCTAATGGGAAGCGGATGTGTTGTCCAGTGAGGCTGGGGACATAAGACCTGGAGCAACTAGGAAATTGATAGTCCACCAGAAGTACAGGCATTCCTCTTAAGCATAGCCCATGATATACACTTGACTTGGCATTTAGGGCAGACCAAAACTTGAAACATGTTGGTCCTCCACTTTTACTGGTCCCGGATGTCTGAAAAGGTGAAGGAGTTCTGTGACACTTGCACCACCTGTCAAGCCACTGGCAAGATGGGAGGGCAGCATAGGGCTCCCCTGATAGAACTATCTGTTGTGGGCACAATTTTAGACAGGGTGGTGAGTTTGTCTGACCACTAGACCGTAAAACAGGTTCAGCGAACAGGTTCATCTTGGTCATAGTGGACCATCTCACTACATACCCTGAAGTAATAACTCAGAGGACAGTAACTGTAGGGTTCCCTAAAGTGGTAGTATCAAATAGGGACTCACACTTTGATTCTACGTATTTGAAGGCTAGGTGGAACAAATGTGGGGTGACTTACAAGTTCACTACTCTTTATCACCCTAAACCAATGACCTGTGGAGAGATCCAGCAAGACCTTAAAAGGTATGATTATTATGTTGTCTGAGAAACTTAGTAGGACATGTGATGTCCTACTCCCATCCCTCCTATTTCCCTACAGGGAGGTACCAGAGAAGGGAGTAGTCTTCAGCCCATTTGAACTTTTGTATAGGCACCCTGTTAGAGGTTCCTTAAGTCTTGTCCTAGAAGGGTGAGACAAACCTCTCAGGGAACCCAAACAGGACATTGTGATCTGTGTGCTGGGCCTGCATTCCCATATGGCTGAGTACATGAAAATAGCCAACAAGAACTTGGAGGCCAACTAGGAGTTTTTAAGCACTGGTATGACCAAACCTTGGTGGAATACCAGCCAGGTCAAATTGTGTGGTTTGTGAAGCCTCCGGCTCCCAGGGCCCTCCAGGACAAATGAACTGGGTCCTACACAGTACTGAAGAGGGTGGGAGAGGTCACCTACCTAGTAGACCCTGGTACCTTCCGACACCCACATAGGGTGATCCATGTCAATCGTCAGAAGTTTCACTTTGACAGGGCAGAGATCATCACTCTCATGGTCACTGATAGAGGAGAGGAATGGAAGAGGGGACCTCTTCCAAACCTCTTGCCTCACAAAGCCATGGATAGTTCAGTGGTGTGGGGTAGTGCTCTCCTCTACCCTGAGAGAGCAGCAGCAGAAAGACTCTTGCCAGTTGCTAGAGCAGTTTGCAGGACTGTCTCTCTGACACCTGGGCTAACCCACTGGTAAGTATATGACATTGCTAGCTAATGTGTCCAAAACAAAATCTACAGGTTATCAGATAAAGTAAGGACTATTATTCAGGATAAAGTTGCCAAAATGTTGTCCCTATGGGTGACTGAGCCTTCTAGTAGTCACTGGACCAGCCCACTGGTGCTTCTTCCCAAGGCCAACCCAAAACGGAGACCCTAAACTCAGGTTTTGCATGTACTACAGAAGACTGAATGCCTTCACCAAACTGACTTACACACCATTCCCAGAGCTGATGAGCAAATCCGCTCATTGGGGGCTGCCAAGTATCTCAGAACATTTGATCTGACTTCTGGATACTGGCAGATTGCCCTGACTGAGGTAACAAATGACAGATCAACAATCTCAACTCCTGAGGTCACTTATAACTTAAAGAAATGATATTTGGATCGAAGAATAACCCAGACACCTTCCAGAGGTTGGTGAATAGGGTACTGCCTGGTTTGGAGACATTTAGTGCAACATATCTTGATGATATTGCTGTCTTTAGCTCCACCTGGCTGGAACACCTGACCCACCTACAACAGGCAGGACTGACTGTCAAGGCCAGCACATGCCAAATAGGGCAGGGGATTGTAGTGTACCTGGGCCACGTAGTTGGCGGGGGACATGTACAGCCTCTCCAGCCCAAGATGTAGACAATCATGGCTTGGGAGCTTTCCAAAACTCAGACTTAGGTCAGAGCTTTCCTGAGTCTGGCGGGCTATTACAGAAGGAGCGTAGCATTATGGCAGCACACCTGTCAGAGCCGACATCAAAGAAGCAGCCAAAAAAAGTCATATGGATTTAGGAGTGTCAGAAGGCCTTTGGCACCTTCAAGTAAGGGCTGTGTACAGCACCTGCACTCAACGCATTTCATTTCAGCAAGACATTTGTGGTCCAAACACATGCTTGAGAGCTAGGGATTGGGGCAGTGTTATCACAGTTGAATGGCGAGGGTCAGGATAAACCATTTGCCTTTATCAGCAGATGACTACTCCCAAGAGAACAGCTTTGGTATACCATAGAAAGGAAAGCCTTTGCTGTGGTTAGGTCACTAATGAACCTGAGACCCTTCCTGTTTGGGTCTTCTGATTACAAACTGACCACAGGCTTCTCAAATGGCTCATGCAGATGTGAGGGGAAAACCCTAAACTGTTGAGGTGGCCCATCTCCCTGCATGGTGTGTACTTTCCAGTGGAGCACAGACCTGGGACTGACCATGCCAATGCACATGGCCTTTCCAGGTTCTTCCACATAGATGTTGAGAACTTCCAAAGGAATGGCTGGGTTGCTCATCACCCCCATTATTTTTTTGTGGATGGATGATGCTGGTTTTCAGCTCTGTACACTGGGAGTCTGCTAACCAGGCCCCAGCATATGTGCTTTCACCACTAAAAATTGGTTGTATTTAACCCTGGGCGAAGTGCTACGCTACGCTCGCGTAGTTTGCGAAGTTTGCGCTACTTCGCACAACGCGAATTGCACGTAGCACAGTGCGAACACGCGTAGCGTGGCGTAGCGTAGTGCCGCGGTCATTTTTTGCTTGCTCGCGGTCCTCAACGTCAAGTTGGCGACCGCGAGCAAGCAAAATGACATCCCGGCGAGACTTTTCCTCGTTCGCGATCAGCAACATCAAGTTGCCGATCGCGAGCGTGGAAAATAAACCTCCCGGCGAGATTCTCAACGCGGGAGGTCAGGTTTCTCATTGCGAGTGGTCGCGTATGCTTGCGACCGCTCGCGATGAGAAACTACCAGTCCGCGTTGAGAAAGCTGCCGCTCGAGTAAAAATCTACTCGAGCGGCAGTAAGGACAGCTCGCACTGTGCAAGTTGCCGTTTTCAATGATTGCACAGTGCGGACAAGCATCCGGCACTGTGCAATCATTGCGAACAGTGCGCTACGCAGTTCGCGTAGTGCTACGCGAAGCTTGCGTAGCGCGAACTGCACTTTGCGTAGCTTCGCGAAGCATTACTTCGCGAACTACGCCCACCCTTAGTTGTATTCCTAATTGGCACATTTAACTTACATATAAGTCCCTAGTATGTGGTACAAAGTGTACCCAGGGCCTGTAAGTTCAATTTCACTAGTGGACTGCAGCACATATTGTGCCACAACTAAAGTGACAATGCAAAACATGACTGCAGGCCTGCAACTTCAATCTGCCAAAATAACCCCTTTCGACAGGTCTAAACCCTCCTTTTAAATATTTACAAGTAACCCCCATAATGCCCTATAAGGCAGGGTGCATGGTTTTTAAAAGTAGGACTTGTAAAAGTTTAATGTAAAACGTCCTTACAGTGACAAGGCCCTCAAAGCTATTTAAACTGTATCAAGATGTGCTGTTTCATAGGAAATCAGTTAGGGTTAATATTAAAATTAAATAGTTTATTTATGCAATTTATAAAGCGCGCAAATACCCAGGGGTGTCTCGGCGCTATAGTGTTATATTTGTCTAGGAAACAACTAGAAAGTTAATTTTCTGACTTTCATTTTTTTTTAATTACATGTGGAATTCATTGGTAAAGACAGATTTTTAATACATATTTTACAAAGGGTACTTTTTTTAAAGTCACCTTTAACCTGCCTAAAGCCTCTAGGAGCCCATTTGTATGATTTTCGAAACGTCACCCAGGAGTGAATATCTCCTTAATGAGTAGTGAGCTTCCACCTGTTGTTGAGACATGAGAGTGTAAGGGCTGGATCTGCTCCCACCTTTACCTAGGACAAGGAAGTGGACTCCAAAGGTGAGTTGGCTTACATTTTAAGCTACAGGGTTACAAAAGCTGTGAGAAGCCAACTTCTCTGGAAGAGTCCGGCTGAGCAGTTTCAACTGAACCTGCCCTGGACCCTGTTGAAGTGAGTCCTGACCCTCAAGTACTGTTCCTGAGGTCTTGGAAATCTTGGCTGGTATCAAAATGTACTCCTTTTGCTAACTTTTTACCTGGAGAATCATCACGTGACAAGGACCATCCTCCCAGTGGATCCATGAGGGTGCATTGTCAATGGGCCTGTCAATGCCATAGCTCCTGCTACATTCTTCTCCACAGCGGCAAATTTGATTGAGCGGGCCTGACGCCAACCGGCATCCGACAATGTTGAAACCTCTTCAGGTACAGCCTGTAGCCTTGTCGTGTTGAAGAAATTCCAGAAAAGAATGTAAGTCTGAAGGTAGAAAGCTTCACTGGGTCTTACTCCAAGCAGCATACTATCTACGCGGACTCCAGACTTTTCCCTCTCACCGCTTTTCCCACCTTCAGCAGCACAGAGAGACCTCGATCTTGGAAGGAGAAGCAAGATGGCGACCTAGTAAGACCGGTCGGAGGTGGTGGCCCCCGAGGTGACGACTGGACATAGCCCTGGAATGATGCAGGAGCTTTAAAAGAGAAACTAATATGAAATACCCCCAGAAATACCCCCAGACAGAAAGCAGCGGAGAAAAGGATAGGATCGAGCTTTCTGACGCCTTACCGGGATTGAAGCGCTGGGTCTTGGAGCTGGCGGAGATCGCGGAGCAGTTGATTGTAGGCTGCAAGGGATTCGAGCAGGCGCTCTCCCACTCCTTCAGGGCTGATTCGGATCTCGGAACCAAGCCTGGCCCTAGCGAGATGGGTCCCAAGCCTGGATCAAGGGGTAGAGGTGCAGCCCAGCAGGCCGGGGCACGGGACTCTCCGCAGGGAAACCCAGAGGAGGCAGAATCGGCACCCGCCCCCGTCCCAGTCGCAGCGCAGGGACGGAAGCAGAAGACCTGGATGGAAACTCTTCCGGATGGGAAGGGGAGGGGCGCACAGCCCCAGCCGCCTCGCACCACGTTATCTGTCATCGAAATGCTCAGGAACAGCTCGGCAGCTCAGGGGAGCGAGAAGACACACGAACGGGCAGAGATTCCGGCGGAGGAGAGAGGACAGAGCAGGAGACCGTTGGGTAAGCCACCCGTGGGCGCTGATGGGACGGGGGAGCAGAGGTAGGCTTTGGCTGGGGAAACTGGTGAAACTGGCGAGACTGTCTCTTTACAAAGTGAGGGGCAAAATGAGAGCGATGCTGAGCAGGTACCTCAGTGGGGGGAAACACATTTAACTGGGATTGTGGTAACAGCACCAACAGCCCACACTGTGGAGACCCTGAATGACACCCCAGGGGAGGTGGAAGTAATGAATAGTGACCAGTACACGGGGGACACAGAACAACAGCTGATTGAAAAGGATAAGCCCCTGAATCAAAGCCCAACTCAGAAAGGTGTGAAAAAGGCTCCCAATAAGCATATGACTGTGCCAGAGTTAAGGGTGAAGCTAAAAGACCGTGCAGAACCTTTGAAGAGCTTTAGGACGCCTAGGGCGGGTAGAGAGAAGGATATTGACTCAGAAGCAAATGACTTTTTCTCACTCTCAGATGCTACATGGTCGGGTTTAGGCACAGATACTGGATCCAACCTAGAATCCAGTGAGGAGGACAGCGCACCCAGCACCGGCATTAGCGGCCCGGGGACTATCACTAATATCCGGAAATCGCACTCCAGAGTAGGGAGAGCCGAAACCGCAAGACAAAGAGATCTGAGGTGGGACTACTCGCTTGGAGATCATTTGGTGGGGGACAGCAATCAGTCCACCAGAGACGGCTCTGTCGCAGCATCTCCCACATTGGAATCCATCTTGCAGTGCGTAGTCGCACACCGAGAAGAGGCCAGAGCAGAAAGTAAAAGATCACACAAGGCTGCTCGGAAGCTGCAAGGAGCAGTCAGGAAAATCGCTAGGACTTGTAACGACATCAGCGACCGAATGTCAGATATAGAATCACGAACCACTTCATTGGAGATCGACATAGCCGGCTCAAAGGGGCAAGTAGAGGTACACGAGGCGCAACTCATTGATATTCAATGGAAGCTAGAGGAGAGTGAAAATCGACAGAGAAGGAACAATCTGCGCTTCCTTGGCATCCCATAAGGCAAAGAGGGGTCAGACGCACGTTCATTCATGGTACAGCTACTGCAGAAATCCTTTCCCGAATTGGAGGGGTGGAATTGGCCCCAAGAGATCCAAAGAGCACATCGTGTACCTTTCAATATAAGGCAGCCAGCGCGGCCAGACACCAAACCACGGGCATTCTTGGTTTATTTTGGCAATTATTTACTAAGACAGAATGTGTTCGAGAAGGCCAGACCAGAAGCTCAACGCTCCGCCGATGGATTTTCTTTCTTTACAAGGCCGGATTTTTGCCACATTACAGTGGAACGACGATGGCGATTGCGCCAAATGATCACCCAGTTTCAGGATAAGGGTGCGCAGGCATTCCTCTTGAATCCAGCAAGATTGAAGGTAGTCTGGAAGGATCAGACCAGCTTCTTCACGTTGGAGATAAAGGCCAAGGAGTTTCTGAATGCAGGGGGAAGATGACCTCTTCTCGACTCCCTTCTCTCTGCCCCCTCTACTCTTTCTTCTTTTTTTCTTTTTTCTCCTCTCTTTCCCCCCTGATGTTTTTTTCTTTTTTTTCCCTTCTTCTTTCTCACCACCAGGAGGGCACAGGACTGAAATGTATTGAAATGTAACTGCCAGTATAATATTACTCTGATTTTGACGTGCTTTTCTACCTTTGCAAGCTTTTTTTTTTTTGCCGCATTGCATAAGTAAATTGTTTAAACAGTGGGGAGGTGAGGGGGGGAAAAGGGGGAGAGGGGAAGACGGGAGTGGGGAGTGGGGAGGGAGAGGAGGGAAGGGGGAGAGAAGAAGAAATGTAAGGCACAGGGGGTAGTCTCAGTATCACAATTTGCTCAGTTGTCACCACAGGGAGGTCACCACCATTCACCATCACCCACAGACCTGACAGGTCTGTCGCTTCACAGCACAGGGCAGGGCAGGGGGGGGAGGGGGGGGGGAAAAGAAATATTTTCAGGATAGCAGGATACCACAAGAAAAAAAGCGGAGGAGAGCTGATTTAAAGGAAAGACTCAGGGGGACACCTAGGAAACAAGAGCAAAAAAGGGATGGGGAGGCTAAAGATTTGTAGTATAAATGTTGGTGGGCTGAACGATAAGGACAAAAGAGGCAGGGCCGGAGAGCTGCTACGAGCATTAGAGCTGGATATCATATGTCAACAGGAAACTCACATCCCCTGGCAGAGGAGAGGACTTAATATGATACCAGGGTATACACAGGCCATCTGCTCATCTCAGTCTACCAACACCAGAGGGGTGGCAATTCACATATCCAACCGGCTTCCACTTACAAACCGAACGTTTTCGGATAAATGGGGGAGATGGGCAATAGCCTCAATCCCAAGCGGTTTCACACTATGTACAATTTATGGGTCAAACTTAGACGAGGGGGAAATACTGTCAGAATTGGAATTGGAACTCGCTTCATGGCCATCTCCACTTGTTATCTGTGGCAATTTTAACATCCATCTGGATGCAGGTTACCCGCCCAGGGGAGGTTATCAGGGTAGGAAACCACAGGTTTATAGAGCCTTAAAAGCACTAGTGGATAGCCACGGGCTTATAGATGTATGGTCTTATAGGAATCCGGACGATCCAGGGGTCACATACTTCTCTTGCCCTCATAGAAAGTATGTTAGGTTAGACTACTTCTTTGTTTCTTCCACTCTTATCGAAGGCGCGTACATTAAGAAATTGCCTAAGGTCCTGTCGGATCATTCCCCATTGGTTTTAGACGTCGTGGTTCCGGGTACACGAGAACACATACAAAATGGACTTTTGACAGGAAACTACTAGTTACTGAAGGATTTACAGAACATATAAGGGGGTGGACCCGGCAGTTCTATGACATGAATAGGTTCAGCACATCTAGGGAGAATGTCTGGGACGCATTTAAGGCAGGTCTTAGGGGGGAGATAATTAGCTTTGTGGGGTCTAATAGGAAAAAGCAGAGAGAGGTAGTAGACACACTTATGAAGGAGCTAAGCAAATATGAGGAAGAACATACGTCAGCTATAGTACAAACACAGCTGGAGCTTCAGGGACAGCTAGAGCTAAAAGTCATTAGCGTTAAGGCCAAAATCAATGGGTTTTATAATAGTATAATTGCTAAAAAATTCCAAACTTCCAGGCGGGATAACTATGAGTATGGGGAGATGACTGGGAAACACTTGGCACTCCGCACAAAACAAAGGGTGATGGCAAATAATATTCTAAGGATGAGGGGGAAGGATGGCCATATAGCTACTGAGCCCCAAGATATAATTAGTATATTCGCTGAATTCTATCAAGACTTGTATCAATCCAGGTACTGTGTAGCACCTACAATAGAAACGGCAGGTGCACCCCCACTGATCCAGGAGCTAGAGGATGATATTTCATTGACGGAGGTAATGGAGGCACTCCAGTTGATGGCTTCGGGTAAGGCGGCGGGCCCAGACGGGATACCAATCGAGATTTATAAAACATTACAGACAGAATTAGCCCCTCTGCTACTGGACTTATTTTTAGCTGTACAGCAAAGGGAATCCCCCTCAATCCTGGCAGGAGACTAATATAGTTATCTTCTTAAAGAAGGGAAAGGCTCCAGAAGATCCAGCCTCATACAGACCCATATCACTAATAAACACTGATGAAAAGTTGTACTCTAAGATCATTGTACGAAGACTATCCAATATTATCGCGTCCCTAGTAAGCCCATGGCAGCATGGCTTCATCCCGGGCAGAGGGACGGTGGACCATGTTCACCGGGTAATTTCATTATTTAACATTGCGGAAGAAACAGGTGAGCGTATGTCCCTGATATTGCTAGATGCGCAGAAAGCGTTTGATCAGGTAGAATGGGAGTTTCTATGGAAGTGCTTACAATCTAAGGGGTTTGGGCCTCGTATACTAACTGCCCTCCAAGCTATGTATGTACAATCGTATGCCAAAATACAACTATTGGGGAAGGAATCGGGAAAGGTTAAGATCGGGCGAGGTACAAGGCAAGGGTGCCCCTGCTCCCCTATACTCTTCGCGATATATATAGATCCTTTAATGAGATCATTTTAGGCGATGAGGCAATTAAACCAATGGTGGTCAGGGGTCACAATACCAAGGTGTTAGCATATGCTGACGACATTGCAATCGTCACCCCTGACCCATCAGGGGCAATAGGAAGAATTGAAGCTCTAGCCTTGGAATTTGGTAGACAGTCAGGCTATGGCTTAAACACAGATAAAACGAAAATAGTCTGCACCAAATCTGTGGTATTTCAGGACCCACGGAGGGTTGAGGCCGCCACTTACTTAGGAATAACCATCTCGGCGGAAGTTGGGGCAATCTGGGATATTAACTCAGAACCCTTATTGAAGAAGATAGGGGGCGATCTAAAGAAAATGGATAATTTACATCTTTCCATAATCGGAAGAGCAAATGTCATAAAAATGACAATGTCTCCAAAAATCTTCTATCTATTTCGGAGCATCCCAATCGAACCTCCGAACGCCTTTTTTAAAAAAACAGAGGGGATGTTTTCACAATTTATATGGGGATACAAAAAGATAAGAAGATCATTGAAGTTAATGAACTTACCACAAGATCGAGGGGGTCTGGCTGTACCAAATCTGTTATATTACTATTGGGCTATTATGCTGCAGCAAATGACTATGTTATTTAGGCCAAAGACTCGGGACGCGTAAACTATAGTAGACTTAGAAAGGGAACCCCCGCCCTCTATTTACGAATTAGCTATTGGAGACGCGGCACCAGGAATAATGCTCAGGCGATTGGAGGGAAATTACTATAAGAGAACCCGTTTTAAACCTTTAATAGCAGCCTGGAGTGTGTGGCGAAAATCTGGTAAACATCTTAAAATCCCAAAAATACAGCGGTATTTGTCCTTATGGCGGTCATCTTCTATTTTAGCTCCTCTGTACGACAATCTAGGCAGAACATGGGAACAGGCAGGAATTAATAAAATGGGAGATATCGTTAATATGACTGGAGTCCTGTCATTTGGCGAGCTACAGGAACGATACGGGGTTGACCCTAAGACACTGTTTAAATACATTCAAATAAGAGAGGCAATCCAGCCGTTAGTACCACAGCTCACTAATTTAGATCGTATTCCGCTTTTAGAGAACTTAACTCATGGGCAGCCCCGAGTCAAGGATCTATATACAATGTTGATGGACGCTAATCCAGACGATATAGTAAGGATAGAAAGTGGTTGGGCTAATAAGCTGAATAATCAGGATGTGGATCTGTGCAGAGCTCTGAAATTATCGAATACGTTATTTTTATCAGCTAACCTCAAGGCTCAACACTTTAAAACATTGTTTAGGCTCTACTATACACCGGCTAAACTATGGGCATGGGGACACAGAGAAACCAATAACTGCCCAAGATGTGGTCAGGGTCCCGCAGACATGATTCATATGTTTTCTGAATGTGGTAGATTGAACGTACTGAAAGATGGGATTGAATTTTTTTTGCAGCATAATATAGGCCGGAGGGTCCCTTTAACTTAACTTTGCTCATAATTGGGTATGATGAAACCTTACAGCTGGAACTGACCGAAGTTTATTTCTGTTTTATGGTGACAGCTATGGTTCGGCTAATGATAGCCTCAAAATGGAAGGATGAAGACCCTCCGACATTCCAGGCATGGTATGCTAGACTTTTCCACGTCTATATCCTGGAAATGGCATTGTACAAGTGCAATGGTAGGAAAGCGAAGAAAAGGGGTCTTCAAATCTGGGGGTTGCTACTGGATCAGTAGAGTGAATAGAATTTAGAATGAATTCTGTACAAATTGTTTGAAAATGTTATATTCTGATATGTATTTTCACATGTAAATTTGTGCTTTCTTATGTAACTGATTATAATTTCTGCTGTCCTGAAGAATAAAAATAATTTTTTTTTAAAAAGAGAGACCTCGATCTTTGTCAAGTCTGTCTTCAGATCCCATCCCAAATCACAAACCATAAAAAATAGGGAATAGCTTAATGAACAAAATTGCACCAACATGACAACATTCCAATAAGGAGAGCCAGTGATATTCATTTTTAAAGTGGGAAAAAGGTAAGATTTAAAGCTGACCACAATGGAGCATGGTTCGAATACACAGGTTGGATTGGTCCTGGTCAGAAAGTTACCTCTAGTCCCCTCCCAGGGGCGTCGATGTTTCGACCCGACTTAGGCATAGGGGCTAAATTCGAACCTCCGCATGCGGGTCTTCATCAGGACATTGAGAAAAATGTGAGGCAACCGTGTGAGGCGCCCTGGATGGTGGACCTGGTCAGTACAGAGCTTCCAAAAATGGATAACTGCTAAACTCGTGCGTAGTTAATTCAATCAAGAGTTCCTGATTTAGCCCCTACGCCTAAGTCTGGTCGAAACTTCCACGCCCCTCAGCCTAAGACCTGTACTATGCTGTATTACCCCTCACCCAATCTGGAGGATAAATTCTGAACGCAAGAGCATCTTTCCTACAAAATAATATGGGAGAATACATTTAAATCGTTCTGTAGACAGGTTAATTGTGCACTGGCCTACTGTTTTCATCATCCTTGCAGCCAGTGTTCACTATATAGAAATAGAATACCTAGTTCTTTAATCTATTTCTTTTGATACTTTTCCCTTTTTTCACTCACCCTGCACATGAGCACTTTTCCCCTTCCTCACTTGCTCTGAGCAACCGTTATAACAATACCATTGACAATTGTATGTTTTATTCATTTTTTATTTAATAAAAGAGAATATAAATGAGATTTTGTCTCCAGAATACAGGAGTTATGTCTTTTCTCTATAGTGTGATGTTAAGAGGATGTATTGCTCTTAAAATATATGTGAAAATTTGCTTCAGTGGCGTAATCAATTAATTTGAGCGGCCACAATCTGTTGTCTCCCCTGTTTGGCTTTGCCAAATAAGGGACGGCTGGACCATATTGTGTCTTTACTACATTGTACCAAGGTCCTTTGACGTTATTTGGGTTACCCCATCAGTCTGTAATGATAAACTGTAAAGGTGCATTTGGGGAATGTGCATTGGCTGAGGCAGGGTTCTGGTTAATGGGCAATTTTGGCAGGGCTGGGAAGTTATTTTATTTGGACAATGATAGGCTGCTTTGTCTCAACAATAAAACTTAGTGTGAGTGAAGTGGTTTATCATATGGTGTGGTTGTGCGACCTCACCGTGTAATAAACTCGCCCAACCTTTCCTGGGGTCAAGTCAGGCTTGTTTGCCAAACCTTTTGCTCAACCCTGGGCCGGTGTGACTTCAAGCTGCCAGGCTTTGTCCAAGACACAAGTGCACAGCATTTAGAAGTACTAAAACAGTCAGAAATCCGCCACCAGTTTCTAAAAATAGGTCTTATGTTTATGAATTTTTTGTAATTAGAAAGAGCAAAATCCACCTGAGGGTTACGGAGATATATATTAATAAGCAAATAATACATCATTGCTTTTCATTCAAATAGTAAATAAGCATTGGCAGCTTCCACATTTAGCTATTACTTTGAAAACTTTTGTAAAGTTGTAGACTACTACTTTATCCCACTTTGGGCAGCCAACTCCAGAAGAGAGCGAGTCACAGGGGCCAATGAGGCTTAGTTGAGAAGCTACCTAGCAGTCTCCAGTCCAGTTTCAGGTTCTCAGGACACCATAGACTTAAATGGAGTGTTCCTGATGCAAGAAATACAAGATGCTGAAGGATGCTGAGGGTGCTGATCTGGTGACAGTTGTCTTCCTGGGGATACTCCTTGGTTTAAGGTCACAGTGGGGTGACATTGGCCCATAAGGGTCGATGTCCCTCGAAGTCCATTGAAGTCCAGCAAAAAACCAGCTGCCACTGGTCTCCATTTACAACGAAACCAGTTGTTCCCTTTAACTGGTGATAACTCCCGACTTATGGGACCAAACTGCACTCCATGACTTCCCGGTCCAGCAGACTCGGCTGCAACTTTTGAGGTTTGCTACCGACTCACTAAGACAGGCTTCATCACATTTTGTGCCCTTGTGCCCTATAGCCGGAATAGGAAGTCAGCCAACTGACTCTTGGAGTCACTCCTTCTGTCTGAGGCCTGGGGTAACTTTTACGTGAGCAGGACACCACAGGCACAGACCTCTTTTTGCTAGCCCAAGGAGCAGCAGGTATGGTCCAGGCTTGGTGCAGCCTCTCTTTGCTGGGTCCAGGGAACAGCAGGGCAGTCCTTCTTCGGTCCACTCTTCAGTACAGATATGAGCTGAGGTCTTGGTGCCAAGGGTGCCACTTTTATGCCCAGAACTTGCCCTCTGGGGATGCAGTGACTACTATACTACGGGCTACCAGGTCCCCTCTCGTATGATGATGAGTTCCTGCAAAGTGTGGCATCTAGCTAACCCAGAATACAACATTCTGCCCACTCCCAAGATGGCAGGACCCCTCTCTCGGTGTGTGGAGCTCAGAAGCCCGCCCTGTGGGAAAACTGGTTTCCACCAGCTTGGTAGACAGGTTTTACCTGATACCACCTGTCCACCAGAACGAAAGAGCAGCCCCTCTAATACTGCCCGTGTCAATGTCCAAGGGTCACCATTCCTATGTCAGTGTCCCAAGGCTCCTTCACCATCTTTTTTATATGCACTTCTCAATGTACGATCTTTAATTAAACACTACTCTGAAGTTCACGGTATAATTAAAGAGTCCAATTTAGACTGCGTTTTCATAACAGAGACATGGCCCAAAAAATGACTTTGCACCAGAAATATTCCTAGCTTCTAAGTCTGGCTATCTTATTTAACATTTTGATAGAACATCAAAACGGGGAGGTGGAATGTTGTGCTTCTATAAAGAGTATCTTGAGATCTCCGATTGTCTCTTTCCTCCAATTGAGGGAGTAGAAGTGCTATTCCTAATTTTAAAAATATTACCTAAAATCTCCTTCCAATGCGTTCTCATCTACGAACCCCCGAGGCCTACTGATATTTTTACCAAAACATTTTTTGAATCTGTGTCAGCATGTCTTCTTAATACCAATAAAATTCTTCTGGGTATTTCAATATTCATCTTGATAACAAATCAGATACGGACACTGTTAATTGTAGCCATTATTGCCCCCTTTACTTCCAGAAAACAATAAAGAGCCCACCCACAAAGCTGGCCATACATTTGATGCCATTTTATGTTCCCTTCTTTGGCATCAAGTTTGAAGTATCCCAAGTTGACTGGGATTGATCATAGTCTGATTTATTTTAAATTTAACATTTTGCAGGGCCCTTCCCTGCCCTTGACCTCCTTGACATTCCTGTTGACAGCATGAAAAAACTGATCTCTGCAGTTTGGAATAAAGTGCTACATCCTTCCTGTCCCATCCTCACTGAGGACAACCCCACACACAACTCTGACGCCATAGAGAACTGGAGATCATCCTCGCTAGACCAAATGATACCAATAAAAGCATTCAAACATAAACAGGCTAAACCCTCAGCCCTCTGGTACACTGAAGAACTGAAAAAAGACTGCAAAAATTCAAAAGATTGTGGAGGAAAGGCTATGAACCACATGTGAAACAAATATACTCTGCCCACTTACATTCCTATTACAAAAATATCAGAAAATCAAAGGCTGAGTTCTTCCAAAAAAACAGACTTTAGAATCTAAGAACCCCCCAAGGGACATTTTGAAACTTTTTAACAATCTCACCCAACCAGAAGCATCCATCAGACTTTACAGGCAGAGTCTGTTGGGGTTGAGGTCCTTCCCCCAACTCAGACACACCTTGTATGGAAATGGAGTGGTGACTTTTACTAAAAGTATTTGCAGCCTTGATACCATCTCCTACTTCATTTTACTCCAAAGACTTGAGGCAGGCAGAATCTCGGGTACAGTCCTGGTCTGGTTTATATCATTTTTACAGGGCCAGGCCTATTCGCTGATGCTGGGCTACTATAGATCCTCACCTAAGCCTATCCTGTTAGTGCCCCCCCCCCAGGGCTTTGTGCTAAGCCCCTCACTCTTTAACTTGTACGTGACTCATTTGGCTGATCTCATATAAGTTGCCATCCCTATTTATGATGATGATACACATTTGTCCTCAAGCTACAAGAAACCCCTGACAAAATTGCACTTAAAGAACTGTCTCCTTGGCATTGAGAAACGGATGAATACAAACTCCCTTATATTAAATGGCTGAAATAGTAATCTTTGATACTAAAAGCAGTTGGTCTCAAAACTGATGGCCATCAGAATTGGAGGCTGTTCAGCCCCCCTCTCCCCACCCCCCCCATGTAATTTGGGGGTGATTTTCGATTTAGAATTAACTTTTTCCCACCCTATTAACAAGCCATGTTTCACAGATTTCTGACTTTGAAGAGTCTTAACAAGTATTCCTTCTTTTCATTCTGACAACGGAATGGAAGGATCTTATCCAGGACTTAGTTTTCTTCAGGATGGATTATTGTAATGCTCTGTTAGTGAGATTACCAAAACACATGTTGCATAAAGTCCAGATCTTAGAAAACCCAGCAGCCTGTTTATTCTTGGGGCTCCAGAAGTCCACCCCATATCTTTCTAGCTAAAAACACTCAACTGGCTCCCGTTTAGAAATTGTGTATGTTAAAGGCTTTGGGCCCGATTCACAGAACTAACTTAAGACAAAATCCTAAACTTACTACCATTTTGGTATTCACAGAAGGCACTTACTCATTTTGGTATTCACAGAAGGCACTTACTTACTCATTTTGAGTAACTTACTCATTTTGTGTAACTTACTCATTTTGTGTAACTTACTCATTTTGGTATTCACAGAAGGCACTTACTCATTGATGAGTAAGTGCCTTCTGTGAATACCAAAATGAGTAAGTTACACAAAATTAGTAAGTTACTCAAAATGAGTAAGTTACTCATTTTGGTATTCACAGACGGCACTTACTCATTGATGAGTAAGTGCCTTCTGTGAATACCAAAATGAGTAAGTTACACAAAATGAGTAAGTTACTCAAAATGAGTAAGTAAGTGCCTTCTGTGAATACCAAAATGAGTAAGTGCCTTCTGTGAATACCAAAATGGTGGTAAGTTTAGGATTTTGTCTTAAGTTAGTTATGTGAATCGGGCCCTTTATTTTTATGCTACCAATCTATATATTATGTAGAATAAAGCTCATACATATCTTCTATATTCACCTGGTACCAGCCATCTCGCCCTCCCAGGTCACAAAATGCCTTTCTCGTTACGATATCCACTTTTAAGAAATCTAGAATAGGGGGGTGCTCTCTAGCGCTGTTTACTTCGAAAGTCAGGCATAGTTTACCATGCAACCTATGAACCCAATGAGATCAAACCCTTTTCAGATGCCAGGTAAAAACGTTCATTGTTTCTAACTAATCAGCCAAACTGCTACTGAATTTAATTGGTTGAGAAAGCATATCTTTTAACCCATACGTGGGTTAGTTTGCTAGCACTGGACACATCCTTCTAGAGGTAACTGCACTTTAGAAAATTTGTAATCAATAAATCAATCAATCATGTAACTTTAACTATCCCAGTGTCAGGGTCTCACAATATCTGGGATTATATGCCTAATATAACCTAATGCTGCTTGCTTCACGCTACAAGCAAGTGATATTACGGTCCGAACATCCATGGGTTCCTCAAGAGGCCCTTTCCTTCAGAGGATTCAGGTTTTAGGTGGCACTAATGGTAGTCTCTTAAATAGAGGTGACAATCTACGGATATCTTACAGAATTTGTAATTATAGCATTCAACATACCTAGTTTTCCTTAACGTTCTGAATCTAGGAACCTTTCATGTAGATTATGCACACACTTTGGTCCTGATGAATTGCTATTGATCCTTTAGGGGATTGTATAAGGCAAGAAACATGTTAACCTGTTCATACCTTCGGGAACATTGACATCCCCTGAGGTCAAATCTTGTTTTAACCTTAACAAAGACTCACCAACCATATTAAATAAATCTTTTCAGGGTATCTTTAGTTAATTTACATTTTCTCACCTTCCTATTACTTGTTTAGCCAATCTACTCTACAATAACATTAGGGCCATAAAGACCTGGCCCTCCTTGGCTTCTGAGAAAAAGATCTCCAACAAAGAGCCCCTTCATGGGCCCACTGGCTATTGCAGCGCCAGCCCAATGAAGCCACCTTTAGGTGAGTGAGGGCTTGTGCTCCACAACCACACTGCCTATGATAACCACCCAATGATATGAATTGTTATACTTTGGATGAGGTGAACTTCTCCTCCCTTTGGAACTGCACACTTGTTCTTAATTATATACATTTAGAAGGATGTGTGCTGGACTGTTAACCCTCGATTGGATTGATGACATTTACTAGCCATTCAGTCTTTGGCTTTGTGTTTATGATGTCACCAAAACCTCCTCATAACAGTATTTGACCCTATTAAACATTTATCCCATTTGCTAGGATAATCCCTTTTATATTACCTCTGTCCAGGCATCCTGGCATTTTTCATCAAATGAAATACTTGTTGGGGTTTTGTGTGGTCGGATGGGCCCAAGCATGATGTGTAAAATGCTACTCATCTTCACACCTCTCGACATATTAAGCCTTGGACGAGGTCAGGTAGCCCTTTATTACAGCCCTGCCAAGTTTCCCAGGTCTATGGGTGACTAGCTGCTCCAGTATACATTATTTTTTTGCATTCTGGTACTTCTAGTGTTGCCTACCCCATTATAAAGCCGAGACTACATGTAGAGAAAAACTGGTGTGGAGCACCTCGTCTCACATATGGATCTGGGAAACCCGGGAACTATGCTACCAGCAGAGCTGCTGCTGCCTTTTCTTACCAGTGCTACAAGAGAAGGGGTAAAAGCAGAGCTTGCCCAACATGTGTCTTTTGCCTTTTTAAGTAATCCCTTTGCAATGATGTTTGTGGTTCATGCCATGCTCACCGATCATGAGATTGCGGGTAAAAATGGCTAAATGTGAGCACGCAGCAAGCCAGATCACATCCTGTATTATTAAAGGGCCAGTAGCTCCACATACCCCAGGTTCACTTAGTACCCCATATGTCTGTGTTGAAATTAGAAGTTTTTAACCAAAGCACATTTTCATTTCATTTTTACTGTTTGATCACCAAAAAACCAAGTGTACATAGCATTGTCTCAGGAGCTTTGTGATACTGTAGTGCTGTGTCAGTGACTCATTTTCACATTCCTGTCCTGGTTTTTGCTTTTGGAAACCTGGTCTCCCTACAATTAGCAAATATAAAATGTGGTTTTCAACTGACAGGCAAACTTCCAACACTGAAGCAACTTCTCCCTCACCTAGTGCATAGGTGTGATCCAATAAATATTCCAACATTTATGTTGTTACACTTGTGTAGCTCAGCTCTATATACTGCATAATAGCTTCTGAGCTCTTCGAAGATGTTGCCAATTTAACAAAGAGCAGAATAAGCCATGGTGGGACTGGACTTGGTTAACAAACTCGGTGACACTACTTTCCACTTCCGGTTATAGTGGTGATAAAGATGGAGACAAAGTCAGAAGGGCACTTACAAGAACAGCTACAAATCTGCGGAAGGCCAGGGTTGAAATATTTCACACACAAAAACCTGAATGTTTCACTGGGCCCATATACATTTATTTTTTTCCCAAAAATGCTCATCCACACTCCCTGGTCGATCCGCTGGGGGGGGTTGAGTTTTATAATTTACTTAAGTTCTGATTAGTTATTTCCCAGTAACCACAAATCCGGTTAAAATACCATCTCAATGCCTAACTAATCTTCACAAATCAACACTCTTCCTCTGGTCGATGGACCATTAATTGAGTAAGTTGATGGCGATATTAACAATTTCTTAACTAACTCACAATTCTTAGCGAAATAACCACAGACTCTGAGTAAAATTCCTAAGCTTTTATCTAAAATTTCAGTCATAAGTTTGACCGCTAATCAATACAGGTTTAACAGTGCATACTCCATCATTCTTCAACGGGAGGGAGAAAATTCATTTAGCAAATACATTCAATTACACAACCTCATTCAACAAAATCAATACATAAGAGTGGATAGATGTAGAGACAAAAGACACATGATAACATTCATTTGCAAAGAAATATGCAAATTTTGAGATAGAATAACATTTACCTAATAGAGATGACCGAAAACCACCCCTCTGGCCATTGGAATGGTGGGGGTCCCCTGACTTAGAATCAGGAGACAAAGACTATAGGACAGGATCAGGACAGGGCTGATACTTACTAGACTTCTCTACAAACCCGACGCACCAGGGCGATTCCCTCTCAAATTCAAATTCAAATATACTTTATTCGATTTTTAACATTAAAAATCATAAAAGTAACATGTTACAAACTTACATAATTAAAAATACATACTATTCCATCTATACAAAAATCTCAATCCTAGCAATTCCCATCAATTAATTCTAATAATCATCAGAAGGAAATACTAAAATGATGTACAATAACCAGCTTCATACCATGATTTAACCAGTTATGCTTTTCCTTTTTCTCAATATACCTTTCAAGAATCCCGCCATTACGCCCACACAATAAGCATTTTCCAACAATTGCAAATATAAAAAGGCAGGGCGGCATTGCCTCCACCCCCCTCTCTTCAACACTGGCAAAATCCATCTTGATCTTTCAACTAAATAAAATTTGCAGAATAAAATCACATGTATTGTTGATTGGGTAGACATCTTATCGCATGGGCATTGACATAAATCTCTAGACCAATCATTTACTGTGGGAAAGCTAACTAACCGATGGAAACTATCAAACCTAAATCTGGTAAGGACATACCTGTCATACCCTCCTATACACCAAACCAAATATGGTTGTATGGTGGGAGTTACCAGGGTTAACTGATGCTGAATCACAGTACATTTCTTCATTTCCATTGCAGCTCTTAAAGACTCCAAATGCGACAGACATAGCAATTTAAAGTCCTTCCTAGAAATAGCACTCATAGTTTCAGGATGTGTATAAAAATCAAGTCTGTCCAGATCAATTAAAAATCTTCTAATGTAGTTCAGCCAGGTAATCTTATTTGCGTGACATAGACACATAGCATCTCTAATAATTTCTCTATTTAACCCTGTAGTAGTAGACGTCCAGACTCTATACCATAATAATAAAGGTTGCATTTTTATCAGGTCAGAGATGTAAGGGATCCCCAATTCATTGTGGCAATTAAAAACTGAAGAACTCTGTGGAACTGCTAAAATATACCTTAAAAATTAATTTTCCACAATTTGTATAGAGGATACATCATGGTAACCCCAAATTCCTGCCCCATACATCGCGATACTCATACATTTTGCTTGGTAAATTTTGAGAAGGATCCCCGGAGGCTTTTTCCCCAATTGTTTTGCAAAATTTACCACAGCCCCAATTGACCTCTTGAAAAGGAGGGTCCTACTCTTAACTGCCGGGTTCCAGGAGCCAGTATGTTCCAATAAGATGCCCAAATAGGAAAATGTATTAGTTGAATCTATCCTATCGTTCCCCATTGGCAAACTTTTGCATTTATTTCTCCCCTTCCCACATGTCATTACAAAAGTTTTCTTAACATTAAGTTTTAACCCCCGGCAATCCATAAATCTAATATATGCTGCAAGGGCACTCTGTAGGCCCATCTGGGTTCTGGCCATAAGCACTGCATCATCCGCATAGAGCAGGGACACAATAGGTTTGTTATTATACTGTGGTGGATCTCTTGTCCTGGCCACCAGTTCTTCCTCTAAAGCATTAGTATATAAAGAGAACAAGAACGGGGCCAGGACACAACCCTGCCTCAATCCCCTCTCCACGGGGAATGGCGCAGTGCATTCGCCCTTTAATCCATGCCTCACCTTAGCAGAAGCCCCAACGTACAGTTGTCTCAAAAATTGTACTAATAGTGGGTCAACCTTTAAATCCAAAAGGATTTCCCAGAGCCTATTATGTATGACGCAATCGAATGCGGCCGAAAGGTCCACGAATGCCACATATAATTTCCCCTCCTTAGCTTGAGTGTACTTTCCCATTAAAATAGTAAAATTTAAAACCTGCTCATTTGTCCCTAGCCCTTGTCTAAAACCATATTGTACCTTACTTAAAATATTATTGTCCTCAGCCCATGTTTGTAATCTGTTCAAAACAATCCTACCCACTACCTTTACTAAAGAATCTAAAAGGGAGATAGGTCGGTAGCAGGCAGGATTGTCACGTTCCCCTTTTTAAAAATCGGTATAATCACCGATTCAGACCAGGACTTTATAAAACCCTTCGCACAGCAGGCCTCTAACACCCGGGTCAACAGAGGGGACCATAATGGTGGGGTGGACTTAAATAAGTCCATCGGCACACCATCTGGTCCCGGGGCTTTACCTCCTTTACTAGCATTAACTGCCGTTATTACTTCATCCAATGTAATATGCAGCTCAATAGGCGTAAATCCTACCATGTCTCCCTGTTCTAATAATTTAATATCAGTAGGAGATTCTTCATTCCCCTTGATACTATATACATTCGAAAAAAAGTCAATCCATACTTTTTCATCAATTGCAACCTCAATCTTGGCTCCATCATTATTGGAAAGGAATGGGGCATTAACTGCCTGCCAAAATGAAGTGCAATCCTTCCTCAGTGATGCTTCATAAAGCGTGTCCCATGCCTGGTCTTTTAATTCTTTTTTCCTATTTTTTCTGGCCAGATTATACACCTTCCTATATTGTTTAATCTCATCTTGATTTCTCTCTATCTTATGGAGAGCATCTTTCAACTGAGTATAAGCTTTGGTACACTTTGAATCAAACCAACTATTAATCTTAACCTGGGATGCCTTATTTTGTACTCTTAGAGAATTTTGAATCTCTAACGTAATAAGAGAAAAAGCCCTCAAAGTGTCATCATGATCTGTACTGTCTTGTAGGCACGCTACTATTTGATCATAGGCGTTAACTACGATCCGTTTATTAATCTCCTCGGGGTTTATCTTACCCCAACGTAGGGAATAACCATTTTGACGAACTAAGGCAATGTTTCGCGTCCATGCCAAAATATTATTATTGGGTCGAACAACTTGTTTGGGGATTACTAAATTAATACTCAGGGGCAAATGGTCACTCAGAACGTTAGAATGGATCTTGAAATTATCAACCCATGTTGCATAACGGTTGGGGACAATTATAAAATCTATTAAGGATTCAAATCCTCTGCCAATAAACGTATGGGTAAAATCAACAGGGGAGAGCACAGCATATTTGCAAAGCCCAGATCGTGTGAGGCCATTAAATCATTAAACTTCTCCCCCTCTCGGAGTGCACAAAATGCAGTATAGGATCCTTTTCTTCCTCATCTACACCACACAACCCACATTCAGCATGAGAACAAATACTAACATTAAAATCACCACCCCAAAGAGTAATCATATCGGTACCATTTGGGACCCTTATTTTACTTAATTCATCACTAAGTGTGTTTATAATATCACCCATTTGTCCCTTTTCAATATTGTTATAGAAATTAACTACACACACTACTACATCTAAATTCAGGTGGATGGTCAAAATTTGGTAATAAATTGTTGTTTTTATCATTTCAGTTTTTATAACCTCTATCAGATTCGATATATATACACAAATCCCACCTTTATGTCTTCCATATACTGACTGTACTGCTGGTGTATGAAAGGTCTTATAGCCATCTATATTTACTTTATCCAATAACCATGTCTCCTGGAAACATAAAATATCAAAATTATATATAAAATCAGTCCAGATAGAGTTATTTACTTTCGATTGTAAACCGGCAATATTCCAAAAAAGAACCTTAATTCTCCCCGATACAGATGCATTTACAGTGTCAGCAACATGATCATTCTGTACCTGTCCCATCATTTCAACCCCTTCTGTTACATTAGTTATACATACATCACCAATTTCTACAATTAATGGTTCTACCATTTCATCCCTAATATCCCTTATCTCTCTTTGAGCGGAATTATGTTCCCCAACATTAAACATTGGCACATTCTCCCTACGATTTCGATCTACACCATTATCTACACAGATGTGATTGTCACTACTATCAGGGAGTCAATCATTCTCATCTAAGGACTGAAGTGGCCTAAATCTGTTTGTTACCTCTACATTGTAAATCGACTTATTACTGGTTTGTATTGGGGAATACATACCCATATGCCTATTGGAAGAGCTTGGCTGGTAAAAATAGCTCAGGGGCAAAACCTTTATACCTACTTCCATGTTCATGTTATTATCGCCTATTCGGCGAAAAATTTCATGAACCAAAGATGGAATCCCTAAGGAGAGGACAACACAGTCCCCTCGAAAGGATTTCCTGGTCGTTCCCACCCACAGGACACGTCTTACCATCTTAAAGGCTGAGAACATCTCCGTTGTTAACCCTGTTCTAATCCCCAAGCAATGAATTGCCCTGTTCCTCAAGGTATACCACATTTCCTTTCCCACCTCTAAAGATGGGGGAACGTTTGCCAACACAACTGTGTATGGTAACGCGGCAGGAGGTAAATTTAAAATATGATTTTTTGGTGGATGTTCGTATGTTTTAATATTAGATGATCCTACATTAGAACACACTTCCCTTAATTGCTTTCCACCCTGTTGTATTTCGTCCTTACCATTTTCTTTCTCAATGGATTCTGGCCCATTAGTTAGGCCACTGGTAGACGGGGTTTCATTAGGCTTCTTAGAGGCTACAGCTGTATTTATCTTATCACCCCTATTCCTCTGATTACCGGAAGACACAGAGTTAACCAAAGCGATCTGGCTATGGGATTTAGATACCTCACCAGCACTACCATCTACATTTTTGTTAGTTTTACCTTCCATGTTGAGACACCTATTTTGATTCTCAACTATTATTTCTAGGCCCGATTCTATCTTAGCTAATCGTATTTCCATGGTCCCGATAGATTGTTTAATATATTTCATTGAGTCGGTTAATAGACTCAATATTTTATTTATTTCAAAAGTTGGGGGGCCATTAGCCTTACTTTTACTTCTTCTTGCCGCTCCTTTAACTTTGTGATTTGACAGGATACCTTTTCCCGATTTGTTGAAAACTAAAGATTTCATAATATCAGGCTCAGAAGAAGCCTGATGTATTAAAGGCGGCAAGTTTCCAAGGGTAACCTTGGACTTAGGCTTACAATATCTTTTAGTTGGAGGGAGCGGCTCTATATCTTGGTCGCTAATAGAAATCTCATCACTAATAGCCTGAACACAACCATTTAGACATTCCGCATCTGTATTAATTGTAGATCCTGATTCCCCTGTCTCCGTTTGGTATAGCACAATGGCCTTGTTAGTTATTAGGGAGCCCAACGGTTCCTTATTCATGGACTCCTCTACCGTGGTTATTTGCTTGTCCAGTGCTCCAACCGCTCCTGTAAGGTAATTCAGGAGGGTCATATTTGCATGTTTGGGTATGCTACCTCGTTGCCCAGAATTAATGCTTTGCAATTTTCTCTTACCCATTTTAAATATTACCCACACTTACGACAGAGAAGAAAACACACCCTTTACTAAGCAGTACCCCAAACGTGCCTATATCTATCGATCAATTGTATGATATAAGCCCCTCCTACTTTTTAACAACCCCTCTATAGACCCAGTATATTTCAATATTAAATATAGTCACTCAACCTTAACTACCTGAGAGAAAAACAGGGTCGTTAGTACTAGCAAATAACAACTACAACAATATTAGTGCCAATGGTTTTACCGACACAACACACTACAAAAAAATAAAGGTCCAAGAGACCTGGCCCAGCCCAGCCTCCTCCAGTCTCTGACGGGCTCAGACGGGCCCGCCCTTGGCCCGGGCTTAGCCCGCGCGCGTCCCGCGTCGCGGAAGGTTAGGCTCACTTTATGCGCCTCCTGGCGCGAGTTCTACGACGCGTGCGGCTCCTGCCGCAACGCGCTGTGGTAGTTGTAGTCCGTGGTGCTTGGGGGCGGGATAAAAGTGCTGCGTGCAGGGGCCAGGGACAACGATGCAAGAGACAGTGTTCTCCCGATAAAAAAACAGATGGTAAAACAGATTGTCAGTGCCCAGAGAGGTTAAAGTGCGACGTGCTTTCCCTGAGTTCGATGGCAATTCTCAGCGGATCCCGCATATGCGGTCGATCAGCCCCACCTTATGCCCCTCCTGGCGCGAGTTCTACGACGCGTGCCGCTCCTGCCGCAACGCGCTGTGGTAGTTGTAGTCCGTGGTGCTTGGGAGCGGGATAAAAGTGCTGCGTGCAGGGGCCAGGGACAACGATGCAAGAGACAGTGTTCTCCCGATAAAAAAACAGATGGTAAAACAGATTGTCAGTGCCCAGAGAGGTTAAAGTGCGACGTGCTTTCCCTGAGTTCGATGGCAATTCTCAGCGGATCCCGCATATGCGGTCGATCAGCCCCACCTTATGCCCCTCCTGGCGCGAGTTCTACGACGCGTGCGGCTCCTGCCGCAACGCGCTGTGGTAGTTGTAGTCCGTGGTGCTTGGGGGCGGGATAAAAGTGCTGCGTGCAGGGGCCAGGGACAACGATGCAAGAGACAGTGTTCTCCCGATAAAAAAACAGATGGTAAAACAGATTGTCAGTGCCCAGAGAGGTTAAAGTGCGACGTGCTTTCCCTGAGTTCGATGGCAATTCTCAGCGGATCCCGCATATGCGGTCAATCAGCCCCACCTTATGCCCCTCCTGGCGCGAGTTCTATGACGCGTGCGGCTCCTGCCGCAACGCGATGTGGTAGTTGTAGTCCGTGGTGCTTGGGGGCGGGATAAAAGTGCTGCGTGCAGGGGCCAGGGACAACGATGCAAGAGACAGTGTTCTCCCGATAAAAAAACAGATGGTAAAACAGATTGTCAGTGCCCAGAGAGGTTAAAGTGCGACGTGCTTTCCCTGAGTTCGATGGCAATTCTCAGCGGATCCCCTCTCTTACACTCTCTCCCTCGATATTCTTCCACAATCTTTCGGATCTGAATCTTCCCAGTCTGCTCTCTCCTCTCTCTCTCTCTCAGCGTGATCTTGATGCTCTCTCTCGTTGCAGCATACTTGTCTCTCTCGTAACAAGTAATAGAGAAAACAAGGGTACCCCAATATGTGAACCTGGGGTGGTAGGCTGTTTTAGGAAAACAATGGTTCTGGTGTGGCCTAAAGATCCATTCAGAAGTGACCCTGTGGGGGGCACTATGATTGAGAGTAGGAAGTTAATTCTTAAAAGGGAGCGGTAAGTAATATACAGAGGGACATGTACTCAGCGCAGGCAACCGCAGCAGCAGGACACGTTCCGCTCTTCGTCTCCAGGCTTTCATTAAGTGCCCTGATTTCTCCTAAATAAATATTCGGCCCTGAATGATGCCTTGTACCACCCAGCTGCTCTTCCAGAATCAGGCAAATTAATTCTGCACAGCATTTTTTCACGCACTCACGTCAAGAGGACTGCAGCGTTTCACAGGCGCTTGCCACCCCTGATGTTGAATTAACAGCATTTGTACCCAATTCAGCTTGCTCACCTATGTATGTCCTGAAGATGAACTCAAATAATTGAGTTTGAAACGCCGTCGACCCCCTACAACATGAACTCCTTTCACTCTGTAAAAATTTTCTAAGGAGTTCCTACTACTGTTGTCAATGCGATGTCTTTATTTTAATATCACCCTCACTTTTCACGTCACGCTTATTGTCACTTATTGTGTGAGCACCTGAATACTATTGTTTTGGAAAAAACACCTGTCATAAACTGACCTACATATCCCTCTGTATATTACTTACCGCTCCCTTTTAAGAATTAACTTCCTACTCTCAATCATAGTGCCCCCCACAGGGTCACTCCTTAATGGACCTTTAGGCCACACCAGAACCATTGTTTGCCTAAAACATACTCGTCACTCTCAGCGTCGATGATCACACCAGCAGCACCTAACTTAACTTAACTTAATGCCCTCTTCAACCCTCATACAGCTCTCATGGAACTCAGCCTTTTAATGTGTTATCGCCTATCTATTCAAACATCAAAGCCAACCACATGGCAGCCACCCAAATATCTGTGGGACTCGTCGGTGCCTGCGTGGAGAAAGTCGGAATACCGGATTCCGAGGCGAGGGGCCGCGAGGCACGACCCTGAAACGTGGACCGGAGTCTGCATACTCTTCGCTCCAAGTGAGCTTCGACCAGCTGAGGAGAGACGAGTGCCGGAGAGATGGAGGTTGAGGCGGGCGGCGCTTCCCAGTAACAACGGCTGATGGAACTATGACGATGCCCCCTGGGCGGAAGCCATATATGTTGTACTGTCCGCGGAGCCCGAGCAACATGGCTGATGCCCGGTGGAGCTATTTAGGCAGCTATAGAGGAGATTGGCTTTGGTTTCACCCCCTTGGCCGTCACCTACCCAGCCGGACATTGGACATAGTTTTTCCTCGTCTCTCCGCTGTGTTTTTCCTTTCCCTCCCCCGCCCATAAATTCTGCATCTTTACCACTAAGCACTGGGTTCAGGTTTCTTCGAATAGGGATTTCTGAAAATACTAAATCCATATTCGAATAATAATACTGCAACTTGCCTGTTACATAGAACAAACTGGACACAACACTACATGATACACCATATGTTAAAGGAAGATGGTGATATGTCACCCCCTCCGAGACAGACGAAGGAAATTTCATGCAAACATAACAATCACTCACGTCCATTGTATCTACGTATTCGTAAAGAAGTTTAGTAAATACATTTAATGATGAATCACTATTTGATTTGTCATGATGATACATGCTGTCATCCATTTGCTCTAAATTAGTGGTAGTTGTTCTTTTAGTCACTGTATTCACTCGATTACTTGTATTAGTGTTATTTCTGTTATTAGTTACCATTAGAACAGATATCGCAACAGTTAGCAATAACCACATTAACATTAGTATTAGAACACTGCACAAACAATATTTAGCACATCTTTGTTTTAAACGAGATTTCGAATGTTCAGTCACTTTTGTTTCTGCCATTTTTAGTATTCTAAAATTGATCAATATCTAATTTTTTTTTTCTAAATTCTAAATTTATTCTAAAAAAAAATATATAAGAAAAATCTTTGTGTGATCCCACACTTCAAGAGCTTTTCGTCTTTGCTCCCGTTTGTCTTTATTTTCTTTTTCTTCTTTAATTTCTTTTATTCTCTTCTTTATTTGTTTGTCAATTTTCCACCCTTTGTGTCAAAGTGTTTTCTTTTTAAGGTGGTCTCAATTTGCTTTCATAAAATTCCTTCAATAGCAACACTTTCTTGTTCTTCATTCAGATCAAGATTCTCAAAGTCCTCGAGGATGATATATGTCCATTCAGGAGCCTTATATTTTCTGCTCGGAACTCTCACTCTTTTTGATTTTCGTAAAGATTTTCTTCTTGATTGTTCTTGCTCAGTTTGACTTGATACTTCATTTACTTGTTCTTGTTCTTTCCCTGTTTTTCTCCTTAAAAAATATCTCAGTCCTTTTACTCCACTTGGCCAGTGATTACCTTTTCTGACCCTCTTTGTTTGTACTGCCTTTTCACCTTCTTCGCCTATTTCTAGTGTTCTTTTATTTTCTCTTTCTTTTAGCTGAACTTGTTCTGGACTTTCTGATTTCTTTCTTTCTGTTGATTGAATTTGTTCTTGATCTTTCAGTCCTTCTTTTTCTAACTCTAATTGAGCTTGATCTGAATTTCCTACAGTAGATTCTTCTGTTGACTGATTTTGTTCAGAACCTGTCAGTCTTTCTTTTTCTTCTTTTGATTGAGTTTGATCTGGGGTTTCTGGTTCAATTTGTTCTGGTCTTTCAATCTCTTGCTCTTCCTCGGCCTCTACAGCAGTCTCTTGAGACCCAGTAACTGGTGCCCACCCTAATTGACTTGTACTTGGTTGTTCATCATCAATGCATTCTTCAGAGTCTGTTTCTCTGATTTCTTCGACTTCACAAATTTCAGCTTCTGGTTCTTCTCTTTGTTCTACCAGTTGCTGCTCTTGTCGTTCAGGTGGACATGGGACTCTTTGTGTATGACTGGCATGAATCCAGTTTGGCACACCAGCACACTTTACTGCTGTCGTCGTGACCAATATAACTTGATGAGGTCCTTTCCACGTGGGTTCTAAACACGATTTTGTTGTGTGCTTCTTTACCACAACCCAGTCTCCTGGACACAAATCATGAGCTTGATTCAGCTGTGCTGTGGTTGCATCTTCTCCAACCTGGTGAGACACAGAACATACCAGATCAGCTAGTCCTTTACAACAGTCCAACATTAGATCATCAGTTATATTCATCAGTTTGTTTCCAGATACAAATGTTTGCCTCATTGCTCTTCCCATGAGAATTTCATGAGGACTCAATCCTGTCCTTCTGTCAGGGATGCTTCTAAGGCTCATCAATACAAGTGGCAAAGCATCAGGCCATTTCAGTGAAGTGGATGCACACACCTTCCCTAACCTGGATTTTATTGTGCCATTGAGCTGCTCAACCACTCCAGAGGCTTCTGGTCTATAGGCTCAATGTAGTTTCTGCTCAACTTTGAAAACTGTACAAATTAATCGAATTATCTCATTGTTAAAATGAGGTCCTCTATCTGATTCCAAAGTGACTGGAAATCTGAATCTGGGTATGAGTTCTCTCAACAGTAGTTTGGCAACTGTTAGGCTGTCATTCCTTCTCGTGGGATAGGCTTCTACCCATCGAGAAAACAGACACACAATGACAAAGACGTACTTCAAACCATTGCACGACGGCAGCTCTATAAAGTCAAGTGGCAGTCTTGTAAATGGTCCCTCTGCCTTTCCAATTCTTCCCCAACTGACAATCGTTTTTCTACCTGGGTTCTGCTGTTGACATGTCAAACACCGCTGGCAGAGACTCTCTGCAATTGACCTAAACTTGGGATTGTACCAGGTCTGCCTAAAATGCCTAATCATGGCATCCCTCCCAATGTGTGTAGCTCCATGATATACTCTTGCCATTTGTGATAATAAACTATCTGGCATTATTGGTCTACCATCTGGACACACCCATAATTCATCATCTGCTCTTCTTGTGCATCCTGATTTGATCCAGAGTTCCTTTTCTTTTACATCTGCCTCATCCTGTAACTGTCTAACTTCATCCCATGTTTCAAAAGCAGAGAAAAACATTAGTTGGCAATTGGTAACTTCTTTTTCCAACCCTCGGTTCAAAGACATTGTATTTCGAGCACAAAATTGTGCAACTTGGTCAGCATATTTGTTGCCTTGTGTCACATAATCATTTCCTGACTTATGTGCGGCACACTTGACCACTGCAATTTCTTTTGGCAATTGTAGTGCTTCCAATAGTTCTTTGACATTTTTACTATTCCTGATAGGAGAACCTGAAGAAGTCAGAAATCCCCTTTGTATCCATAGTTGGCCAAAGTCATGCACAACCCCAAAACCATATTGACTATCCGTGAATATGGTTACTCTCAATTTTTTCCCAATCTTGCATGCTTTTGTCAAAGCTATCAATTTGGCTATTTGTGCAGACTTGACTCCTCTTAGACAGGATGCTTCCAGAATAGCGGATACAGTACATACAGCATAGGTAGAACTCAGTTCTCCATTTTGTTTTCGCAAGTATGACCCATCAACAAACAATACATAGTCTGATTCTTCCAATGGGACATCAAAGATGTCTGGTCTGGGTTTGTACACATTTCTGTCACATCCAAACAATCATGATCAACCTCCTCTTTTATTTCTTCACAGTATGGATCCGGCAGCAAGGTTGCTGGATTTACTGTGGTGCATCTTATCACACTTACATTTTCAGCACCCAAGATCACTCTTTCATACTTAGTCAGCCGACTAGGGGTCAAGTGCTGAGTACGAGTCCTTGTTAAAAGGATCTCGACTGAATGTGGCACGTATACCTTTAGGGGATGTCCCATTACAATCGATTTACTCTGTTCTAGACTCACATAAGTAGCAGCTACTGCTTTTAAGCAGCCAGGCAATGCCGCAGCCACTGAATCCAGAGTGGCAGAAAAATATGCCACTGGACGTCGTGACAATCCATGTCTGTGGGTTAATACTGAAAGTGCACATCCTTCTCTCTCACAACAAAACAAAGCAAATTCTTTCGTATAGTCAGGCATTCCTAATGCTGGTGCTTGACACAAACAATCTCTCAGTTTTATGAATGCATCCTCACTTTCATCATCCCATTCAATCGGATCTGTCACATCCTTTCGTGTCAATTTTAATAAAGGCTTTGCAAGCAATAAAAATCCACTGATCCACTGACAACAGTATCCAATCACTCCCAAAAACATTCGAACTTCTTTCTTAGTTTTAGGCAGACTCATTTGTCGATTCACTTTTATTCTCTCTGGTGTCACTTTTCTAACTCCCTTTTCTATCTTGTGTCCCAAATATTGAACTTCTTGTTGGCAAAACTGTAATTTTTCTGGTGACACCTTGTGTCCACCTTCTGCCAAATGGTTCAGTAAGGCAATTGTGTCAGTGACACAAGCCCCTTGTGTCTTTGATGCCACTAATAGGTCGTCAATGTACTGAACCAAATCCGAATTTCCTGGCATAACCAATGTTTCCAAACACTTTTTTAGGATCTGATTGAAAATTGAGGGGCTCTCTGTGTACCCTTGAGGAACTCAACACCATCCCAAAACACGGTCTCCGAACCGGAATGCAAAAAGATATTGGCTGTCCAGGTGCAAAGGAATTGAAAAGAATGCTTGGCACAAATCAATCACAGTGTACCAATGTGCATCCCAAGGTATCTGATAAAGGATCACTGTTGGATTTGGTACTACTGGACAACAGGGTACTACCATCTTATTAATTTTCCTTAAATCTTGCACTATCCTATTCTTGCCACTAGACTTTTTAAGCCCCATGATTGGCGAATTACAAGGACTGCTCATTATTTCTTTCAAAATACCTTGTTCAATCATTTGATCAATTACTGGAGCAACTCCGGCTTTTACTTCAGGGCTAATTTTGTATTGGGGTGTGTTCGGGTAAATTGCACCTTCTTTCACCATTAATTTATTTGGGTCTACATTTGCCATCAGACCAATTTCTTTTCCTGAAAAATCCCACACATCTGGTCTCACTGTGTTTTTCAGCTCATCAGGTAAACTGTTTTCAGTAAGAAACGAAAACATCTCATCCACTTCTGTACCTTGTTTCACTAGCATCAT
The DNA here is from genome assembly GCA_963921515.1 of Calotriton arnoldi. Classification (NCBI taxonomy): domain Eukaryota; kingdom Metazoa; phylum Chordata; class Amphibia; order Caudata; family Salamandridae; genus Calotriton; species Calotriton arnoldi. Next base: position 419,020 of record CAWUFW010002668.1, read on the forward strand.
CTTAAAAGCGATATCTTCATCAGGTGTTTGGAAAGCAATACCATCAGGTGTACAATAGATGGTACAGTTCATTTTGCACAACAAATCCCTCCCTAACAAATTTACTAGACTTGAATCACATACCACAAACCGATGCATGTCTTTGAAATTCATAATATTCACTTCTATTGGTTTAGTGACTGGGGTTTTTATTTGCTTATTTGAGACTCCTACAACTTGGATAGTTTCTCCCGAGAGGGGCTAGGTTTGGAATTTCTGCTGCTCTCACAGTAGAACAGGTAGCACCAGTATCCACTAGGAAAGTGATGTCATTACCTTCCACTTTTCCATCAACAAATGGACCTGACTGATCTACCGCCAAGGATGCGCCAAGCACGCATTTTTCCTCCCCCCTCAGGCACCGTCATTGAGAAGTGTCCGAATCACTCTCACCACTTTGCATCCAATATTGTTGAACCATTTGTGTATTCTTACCACTCTCTCCACGAAATCCGGTGTTCACACTGTATCTCTGCACCTGAGCGTTCACATGGTTGGGCATAGGGGCTTGTGGCACCTGTAATTGTAGAGTAACTACCTGTTGCTGTTGCTGCTGGTTCACAACCACCTCATTCTGCATCTGTGGATTTAAATTTTGATTTACCCCATTACTCTGTTGAACATTTCTACACTCATTCTTCCAATGTCCATGCTTTCCGCATGCATGACAAGGATACTTCTTTCTCGCTTCTTCTCTACTCATTTGCCCGTTTCCTTTATTTCCATTTGATCCTTGACTATTCTGATTCTGATCATTCGACTGATTATCATTTTGAGAACCAGAATTTGCCTCTTGGTGTTCTTCACTTGTGCCCACATAATTTTTTCTTTCAATTTCTTGTGTTTTGCATCAATATAATCGCCACAATACTTCGCATACTTCAAGATATCATCAATGGGCTTACTCTGCCAGCAAAGCATATGTTGCTGAATCATCTGACTAATTTCTGATCTCAATCCATACACAAACCTATACACGAAATGTCCCAAATCCTTATCACCAATATTTTCAAATCCACTATACTGCTTAAATACTTGCAATAGCCTTTTGTAATACGCGTGCACTGACTCTCTTGGTTCTTGAGTTGTTCTATCTATTTTAACCCAATCTGTTTCTTTTGGAGGAATTTTCCTTTCAGGAAAGTAATCACCTGTTGATACTTTTTCATCACGCCCTCTGAAGGCGCACCTGTCTTTGCGTCTCTGGGATACTCTTCAGTTGGCCAATCAACAGTAATTTTACATTCTGTCCACAAATCAGTTGGTACCACTATGTCAAACAGGCCATCCAAATCTTTTAATAATACCTTTGAAACTTTCACAAACCTCTCTACCTGCTTGTACCATTCAACTGGTTTCTCTCTTAATCTGGGGAAATCATTCGTAAAAGACAAAATATCCTGTCTAGACCAAGGAACATGAACATATCCACCACCAGGAACTTCTCTCATTGGATACACTCTTTCAACCTGTTCTGTCTCTCTTAATGGAAATTCAGATGTTTCCTTTGTAGCTGCCTCATCCCTTTTTCTTGTCCATCTGACTCTCCATCGGTCTGCATCTCCCCATTTCTTCAAAATATACATTAATTCTTTTATCTGTAATCTCCTTCCTGACGCATTCAAACTTTCTAAATCCTTCTCAGTAAATTCTGACCTATATGGTTTTTGCAATATTTTCGATTTTTCTACATCTATTCCAAATTCTGAAGCCACTTCTACTATCTTCTCATGAAGATTCTTTGCTCTCCAGGTTATACTTTTACACAAAAACAACAATTCCTCATCTCCATATGAACCTAATCTGTCTGAGCCTATAGTACCAATAATCATTTCTTCTAAATCCACTTTCAACTTGCCTACATCTATATTTGGTGTTTGGGGTTTTTTCTTGTCTAATCCTTTTGCCCTCTCCTCTAGATCTTCTGGTGAAAATCCTTTAGAGTTCCCTGCTACTGGAGTGACAATTGGTTCTTTTCTCCTTGTATTTACTGGTGAGATTCTCTTCGGGGTTTCAGTCACTGTTTCAAGATTAGGGAGATCTAGTAGTGAGACATTCGAATCACTCTCACTAGTTTGATCATCTAACATTACTGCCTCTTTCCTAGCATTATTCTGTGGGACTATCACTGTTTGTAATCTCGGGGTGCCTCGTTTATCCCCATATAATGAAATAACAGGACCAATTGTTACGGTACTGTCAAGGCTTCAGCATTCAAACCTAACTGATTTATTTTGTGAATGATCTCCTCTTTTGTCTTATTCAACGCATTCCTTTCTTTTTCCTGTAATACTCGGGTAACTGTTGGATCATATAAAACCTGTGGAACTAATGGAGTTCCCATCATTGGTGCACTTGGAGTTGTCTCTCTAGCATTTTCTTGATAAGGGGAGGTCTTTTAACTAAAAGGTCCTCTAATAACTCATCATCAGATTCATCACATCCTGTTCCTGTCATACCTATGTGTTTCAATTTTTCTTTACACTTACTCCCTACTTGATCCTCAGCCATCAGCACTGGATACAAGCCTTCCATTACTACAGCTCTTCTCCATCTTTTCATCTGATTTCCTCGAGTATCAAATGGATATCTGGGTAAAAACCCTCTATTTATTCTTCTACCTCCTCTGTATTTCTCTCGTTCAAATGCCTCAACTTCCCATTCCTCCAAAGCTTCATACTGCGTTAACCTAGGACTTGGTTCTAATGAATTCATCCGATTTCTCAAATTCTGTAGAATCCTTACATTAAACGTACCATGTTCAGGGAAAGCTAAAACACCATCACCTTTTGTATACTCTACCCAATTTTCCAACCAGACACAAGTATGATATCCTTGTTCCATCATCATAAAGGAAGCAGGCATGTTAGGAGGTGGCATAAGAATTCCTTCTCTGGTTACTGCACGTTTATCTTTTTTAAAGAAACTCTTGATTTTATTAATCAGCTTCATTCTTCCGATCCCTGTGACTAATTGTTTCAGCGGGCAAAACCTAGAGACTCTTACGTATTTTTCACGTATCCTATTTGCCAACACTCGTCCTATACCAGCGCGACTCACCCCAACAGTCCAATCAGGGCTCACTATGTATTCTCTTCGGCAACCAATACCAGTGCAGTTCTTGTCTACCAGCCAATCAGAGCTTTCAACACACTCACTTGTCTGCCCAATGCCAGCGCGGCTCTTTGTGATGCCAGTATTACTCCTACTACTGACCCTCCCTTTACATTCTGCACTTGTTACACGCCCGCTGTCTCAACCAATACCAGCGCGTCTCTTTGTGACGTCAGTATGACTCCTGCTACTGACCCTCCCTTTACAATCTGCACTTGTTACACGCCCGCTGTCTCAACCAATACCAGCGCAGATCTTTTTGACGTCAGTATGACTCCTGCTACTGACCCTCCCTTCACAAGGTAATACGACAATGTATTTTCTAAATCTTCTTTATAATTTTTCTGTTAGTAACAACGTAAAAAAAGCGCTACTCTGTCTGCTCCGCTAATCCAAAGATAGTTTATTCACTCGCTTCAAAGAGAAAGTACTTCCTTACACTGCAAGTAAAAACTACTATTTACCCTTCACTTAAGCTCGGGGAGGACCTATTACTCCTCTAGGGAAACTCCTCCTTTGGGTAAGGCCAAAGTTTTACAGGTGGACCCTTCGCTATCACTCACTCTCTGCTTTTATACGATATAGTCCCTAATATAGCACCTACAGCCCTCCTTAGCTTTTAGGTATTATGACAACAGATGAGTAACCTTCTGCAGTGTGATTTCCTTACCACACTCTTCTAAATTCCATTCCCGGGATTCCCAGGTATCTCCGTACCTGTACTTCCAGACAACATAAAACGCAACACTAACTCTTAATGTTAGACATGTAGTTAATGATCAATAATCAATAGTCAATAATCACCAAACTTAATCAATAATAACCATCCTCTGCTACCAGAAAAACTGATCCAGCGGAAGGCCAGGGTTGAAATATTTCACACGAAAACCTGAATGTTTCACTGGGCCCATATACATTTATTTTTTTCCAAAAAATGCTCATCCACACTCCCTGGTCAATCCGCTGGGGGGGGGGTTGTGTTTTATAATTTACTTAAGTTCTGATTAGTTATTCCCCTGTAACCACAAATCGGGTTAAAATACCATCTCAATGCCTAATTAATCTTCACAAATCAACACTCTTCCTCTGGTCGATGGACCATTAGTTGAGTAAGTTGATGGTGATATTAACCATTTCTTAACTAACTCACAATTCTTAGCGAAATAACCACAGACTCTGAGTAAAATTCATAAGCTTTTATCTAAAATTTCAGTAATAAGTTTGAACGCTCATCAATACAGATTTAACAGTGCGAACTCCATCATTCTTCAACGGGAGAGAGAAAATTCATTTAGCAAATTCATTCAATTACACAACCTCATTTAACAAAATCAATGCATAAGAGTGGATAGATGTAGAGACAAAAAACACATGATAACATTCATTTGCAAAGAAATATGCAAATTTTGAGATAGAATAACATTTACCTAATAGAGATGACCGAAAACCACCCCTCTGGTCATAGGAATGGTGGGGGGCCCCTGACTTAGAATCAGGAGACAAAGACCATAGGACAGGATCAGGACTGGGCTGATACTTACTAGACTTCTCTACAAACCTGATGCACCAGGGCGATTCCTTCTCTTACACTCTCTCCCTCCTCGATATTCTTCCGCAATCTTTGAATCTATCAGGCTGAAGTTTCGGATCTGAATCTTCCTAGTCTGCTCTCTCCTCTCTCTCTCTCAGCGTGATCTTGATGCTCTCTCTCGTTGCAGGATACTCGTCTCTCTCAGCGTCAATGATCACACCAGCAGCACCTAACTTAACTTAACTTAAGTCCCTCTAGTTATAGTCTTTATTTCGACATGTCCCACCCTCAAGAGTTGCAAATTTTACTAAAATACGGAATATGATTGGACGGGGCTAGGGGAGTTTTCATCACACCATGCTGACATATTCATTTTTATTAAAGTACTTATTGTTTGCTAGCCCTTCCCCTTTAGCTCATTCATGTCGTCCTCTTCCCATGCATATATTGTTGCCATTTGTAATAATACATTCAATACAGGCTACATAGACGAGTGATACATGTCTTCTTTTTCTCATGTCTTCTGTCCTTGAAATTTGGCATTCATTCAGCTCTTTCGGTCACCGGGTCACATCACGAATTCACTGAGCATGCGCAACTTTTGGTCATCCATCGCCATTTTCTTATTCCGTCATGCTTTAGCAGGCCCGAATGCACACTATTAATAAAGGAATCATAAACAGATGTTATTTTCTTAAACATATAATTCTCACTGTTAACCACCCACTTCTACTCTATCCCATGTTATTATTATCTTTCTGGGCAAAAGCATTAACAACAGTAGCTTTCTTTTAAATTCAAGCAAGCAGATGCCGGGCACGTGGTAACTCAAGACCGCATGTTAGTTTTTCTTGCGCATGCGTGAGGTTTTCCCTCTCAAAGCGAGTTAGTCACGTTATCTCTACGTAAATCAGGTTTGCACATGCGCAAAGCATTTTCGTAAATTAAAGCGGGTTTTAGTCGCGTTGCATTTTATTCCACATTAATTTAAGCATGCGTAAGCTTTTCTCCCCATGTGTCGGTGTCTGGTGTATATTAGTTTCATCTCATCTACAGTTTTAACGATTAGTGAAAGTTAATGGAGGATTTCTCCGAGCAAGTTTCATTTTCTTGAATCCTTGCTCCATCACTGGACTTGGTTAACAAACTCGGTGACACTACTTTCCACTTCCGGTTTTAGTGGTGATAAAGATGGAGACAAAGTCAGAAGGACACTTACAAGAACAGCTACAAATCTGCTACCATCAGCAAATCAGAACCAACAAATGCTGTGTGCTTACTGACTGCATTGAAAGATGTACCAACAGCGCCTAGAAAAACTTTACCATAGTGACAGACTTCACCTCTCCGGCAGCAAGCTCAACCAGCCTAACACGGTCTCAAGACGTCTGCACCCAGCTGTCCCTATTTGTCAGCAACAAGATCACAAGCATTTATGGAAACTTTGAGCCCCATCTGGACCCTTCTACCATCTTGCCTATTTCTACCAACACCTAGATGACGAACCTGACCACCTGGCACACCATCACTACTTGAGAAACTGCAACAACCATGTAGTCCATACACTCCGGAGCTCCTTCGGACCTCTTGCCCTCACCACGTCTTCATTAAAGGACTGAATCCCATTAGCGCATCCCTCACCTTGATCCTGAATGACTCAATAATCACTGCCACCTACCCGGACATCTGAAAACATGCCACAGTACTCCCATTCCTCAAGAAACCCTCAGCAGACCCAAAGACACCAGCCAACTACTGGCCTATCTCCCTGCTTCACCACCTAGCAAAAGTAATGGAAAAGATGATAAACAAATCGGTCAGCCTGGACCCCTACACCTCAGATGCCATTAACTTCATCTGCGGAGCTCCTGAAGAGTACCCACTGAGCCCTACTAGGTACAACCCCTACATGATCCCACTCGCCAGTATCATCAGCGCCCATGGAATCAATAAATCCTATGCTGACAACACTCAGCTCATCCTCTCCTTCTGCGACAAGACGCCAACATTCTTGGACTAATATCTCGACCTGCTTGTCCGAAGTCACCAGATGGATGAAAACCAACTGACTGTAGCTCAACACGGATAAGACGGAAGTTGTTCTCTTCAGCAAAGACAGCTCGCTCAGGGACTCCCCCTGGTGGCCTGTCGAACTTGGACCCACTCCCAACCTGGCAACCGACACAAAGAACCTCGAAATAGTAATTGACAACCAAATTAGCATCACCAGCCAAGTGAACGCAGACTCTGTCTCCTGCCTCTACACAATCAAGATGCTCAAGAACTCGCAGAACCCTCACCCTCACCACCAGCAAGCTGGAATACTGCAAGCATTCTATGCTGGAGTCAATGCTCAACTGGCCAGAAGACTCCAAATCAAACAAACCTCAGCAGTCATGTTCACCGTCAACCTCCCACCCTATACTCACACCCCCCCACACCTCAAAGAGCTCTACTTGCTCCCAATCCACAAACAGGTAGTCTTCTAACTCTTCACACACACACAAAGCCTTACACAACACTGGCCCCATGTACCTCAACAACTGCAGAAACTTGCACAAACCTGGCAGACACCTCCACTCAGCCAGAACCAGATCCAGAGGTTGCAGCTTCTGCTCCCTCGCTCTAAGCCCTGGAACAACTGGCCCCTGCACACCAGAGCCTCCTCTGCAGTTCTTGAATTCTGCAAGAAACTGAAGATCTGGCTCTTCAGCTAGCCCTGACCTGGCTCAGCCAATACAACTCCCGCTTTCGCCCCTGGATACCCTCCTGGGTAGGTTGTGCACTATATAAATACACATTAACATTTGATGTAAAACAGGAGTAAGAGATTCTCAGTTAGTAGCTAAATTGTGAAACAATAATACATGGGATCTATCCCGGCTTCACCACCTAATCAAATTGTGTGATCCTAGGCCATATTTATATTTCACCATGCTGTCGTTTTCTTTGTTACTGCACATGATAACACATTCAAATATGTGTTTTGGTTGTGCAGTGTGCAAAAGCCTCTTGTGTGTTGATCTAGTAGGCTATAAGGTTGCAGGCCACATTACATATAGGGTACACAAGACAATTGACTTGCCTTGTTCATTAATGGCACTGTCGGCTGGACGGGGGCAGAGATATTTCTAAGTTGAAGTTTAAAAATTCAGTTTCAAAGCAGTGTTATAATCTGATATTTGAACGTTAAACACTTCATGTTTCTGATGCTTAATCAATTTTTGAATTTGAGGAGATTTTTTTTTAATATGATGTTTGCTGCATGATTTGCCGTTCAAATATTTTCATGGCTGAACTCGTGCACGGGCTGTTTAAAGCCAAGCCACACCCTTAGCTCGGCTCTGGCCAGTCACTCCTTGTTCATTTGTTAACTCACCCACCTCTTATGAGAAAGGAGTCCCATCTCGTTTGTTTGTGTAAAGGACTTACTTGCAGAGCAGCAGACGACGATCTTAGTTCAGTCAGCTGTCCTGAGCACCTCTGATTCCTTGTTTGGGCTGGTGAAGCAGGTCAGTACCAGTACCCTCGCTGCTTGCCCGTAGATGGCCTGGTCACCGGTGCTGCAGTAATTGTGCAGGAGCAGAGTGCTGCAGTCTGCAGATAGTATTGGTGATAGTGGCCTCTGTGGTGTCGAGGGGACAAGCTACAGGGAGAGGCAGCTCTGGCAGGCTGGTGGCACGCTGCAGATGTGGGCCAGGCGGAGCATTAAAAGCAGCAGTACCACCATGGAGTCCTGTGCTGGCAGTCACTGTGACACTGCTTACTAATCTGGGAAAGAAACAGAAACTGTTCCCTGAGTTGCGCAGTGTATGTGGAGCTCTGTGCAGCCCCACCAGGTTGATTTTGTTTGAAGAGGCAGACCAGACTAGAGTGAAGGAGGACACACCTCACTGCCCCTCCTCTGCCTCTTTTCTCAGTTTATTTTCCATTTTCGCTGCAAAGGGAAATGTCTGTCCTGCAGCTTGAAAGTACCCTCCTCCAGTCTCCTGTGAGATGAGTTCCCACCCAGCCATAGCCCGTAGCAAGGATAAGAAGAACAGCTGCAGTGGGACAAAGCAAGTCAAAATAATAATGCAACAAAAAACAGCATGGCTTGTATTGTTTAGGGGGACCACACAAAAGTATAGGCTGGCCCGGCCCAGCTAGGCCCCCCCTGCCGGGGGGTAGTGGTCCCTGGTTCATAATAAAGCCCCAGGAGGAGGACCTGCATGGCCCCCTCCCATACTTATATAAAGCCCTGGGGAGGTACTGGTCCCCAGGGCCCAGGTGGTCTACGCAGCCCCTGCATTATTGTTTATTTAGCCCCCGAGTGCTGGTGGTCCCATGGGCATAATAAAGCCCCAGAAGAGGGGTCTGCATGGCCCACCTCCACTATTAGTATAAAGCCCTGAGGAGGTGGTGGTCCCCGGGGCTCAATGAGCACAATGGAGGGGTGTCCCCGTGGCTTCCCTTCCATATTTAAATAAATCCCTAGGGAAGTGGGGATCCCTGGGGCTAATAAGAGCCCTAGGAGGGGGGCCCTGAGCCCCCTTCCTTCTTTTAATAAAATACCCTCACGCCCACAGGACATGGCCCACCCGGGGGCTAAAGTGAAAACTAGAGTGGAAGATTGGGCTTTTTTTCAATTTTGCTGTGAATTTGTGGATCCACCCACAATTTCAGGTCAAAATTGAAAACAAATGTTTTTAACCCCCAGCGGGACTCCTGTGGGACCCCACCACCCGACCTAGGGGTTTAGGGTGTTCCTAGATCTTGGTCAAGAAAAGTGCCTTTTTGTGATTTGGTGTAAATCTGTTCATTAGTTTTAGTGATATTAAATGAAAACCAAATTTGTATATCTAGGAGCGTGGATCCTCCGTGTATCAAACAGTCCCTGTGCTGTAATTGGCTGTCAACAGTTCAACCAGAAAGTGTTGGCAGCCATCTTGGGTAACTCAGCTTCAGTCGAGTTCCTCAAAAAACTTTGCAAATATGGATATTGTGGTGGGTCCCATAGGGACCCTCTGGAGGTTAAAAATATTTTTTTCAATTTTGCAGCAAAATCACAGATGGAACTGCAAATGCTTGGCAAAAGTGAAAAAAAACGACGTGTAGCCCCCTGCTCTTGTTAGGTCTCGCCTAGCGTTGCAGCGCATGCGTTGCTCGCTCTGCGAGATCTATTGTCGTCGAGGAGACTTCGGAAGGGGACTTGAAGCCCCGCCCATCTTTCCCATTGGCCGGCGTCATTATTTATGTTAAACGCTGGCCTCCGATTGGAAACGAGGCTTCTTGGTGAACGCCCTGTCTCCTTCTCGGCCAGCCCATCCGGACTGGATCGTGTGCTGGCGGTGTGAAACGGTCTCCTTCAATTAGGTCTGTGAACACTTTTTTTTTTTCATTCGGCTTTTGCAAACACGCGGCTGCATTCGCGCACTGCCGGTACATGCCGCACAGGGGTTTGCGAGGGAGATTGTGTTTTATTCCGTCTTCAAGTGAGGTACAGTGAATGAGTGAAAAAAAGGAATGTGTTCTTGTGTAATGTGACTGCGGCTCATGTAAAGCGCTCAAATGCCTTCACATCACGTTCACGCTATATGGAAAAAAAACTGAATAAAAAAAAAAATTGAATAACCATAGGCACAAGTTGTGTCGTGGAGGAGGAGAGGACAGCTTTATGATCGGTAGTTTGTCGTCGTGTTAAAGCATCCCCGCCTGCCACAGAACCTGCGCCATCTGAGTGCAGAGCAGAAATCGCAGGCTTAAATTTGAAGTTATAAATGGTGTATTCGCCCCCCTTGACCCCTCCACCGTGAAAGCGTTCTGGCAGCCCCGCGGTAAGTAGTGTCGCACATACCCGAGGGGACCGGCTCAGAGCTCCGGGAACTGCAGGGTCTGGAAGGAAACTTTTGAAGAGGGCGTCGTGGGAAGGGTGCGACGCCAGCATAGATGTGGGCCGGGTGCCCTGTCCTCGGAAGGAAACCTCGTAAGACAGAGAAAACTTGCGTGAACAACACCTGCAGACGCTGCATGTGCAGGGAGGGAGCGTCAAGAGGGGCTGGCTGACCGTGCTGCCATGGACCCGGCAATGAGGAAGGGGCAATCCGGGCCACCAGGGGCGTAACGCACCCTTCTGCAGCCCTTGTGTGTGTGTTTGTGGGGGGCATTCTTCAAGGCGCCCCTACTCACTTAAAATGAATGCTTTATTGGAGAATAGGCCGGGCCTTATCACAACCTGCGCGGGCGGTGGGAGTAAAAACCATTTAGCGTTACGCCCCCATGAGGCTTTCTGGCTCTGCAGCCATCATTATGCAGCATGTTCAGTGGCACCGGAGCCCTGGAGGGCCCACTGAACCCTGATTATGAAGATATTTTTGGTACACAACCAGTTGTGAAAGGGGCTCATACCCTTGCTTTCACCAGAGCCGTTGGTACCCCTGATGCACCACTACTGCGCAAAGAGCTGCGTCACTTCTGCCCAAGGCTTACTGGGCGCTCACTGCTGCTCGCTGAAGTGACGCTAACTGCTCACTGACTTCCACTTTGTTTTGGGCTAGAATATACTCAGTCTAGTCATGCTGATCTTCTCACTGTGTGTTAGAATTAGAACATTGGGATATTTGAAAGCTTCAATAAAATGGTGTATAACAGTTGCATTATGGGAGATGAAGTACAATTTCCCTAGGATGAAAAACTGAAATAAAAACAAATAACGGAAACTACCAAAGAAAATTGTACAAAACTTTATTGAACTGGATTAAATCTCATAATAGAGACACGAATCTGTGCCCAGGGGACATACCCCACATTCATGGGGATGCGATCATTTATTCAACATACACTCAGGTTCGGAGAGTGATACCCAGGAGCACGAAGAACTTTAGTAACCAAGGGAGAACCCTTAGCTGTGCACGCACTACCTAATCGACAATTGAGAATTAGAACATTCTCACTGCTGATACTATTGATTGTGTAACAACTCCCCGACTGTCAATTTGTGTTAGGCTTATCACGTGCTCACTGTTCACACCCGCGACTTGTTATAGCTCACTCACTGTGTCTTTGTGTTAGGCTCACCATGTGCTCACTGTTAACGCTAGTGATGTGTAACGGCTCACTGACTGTCACTATGTGGTAAACTTATCATGTGCTCGCTGTTCACACAAGTGATGTGTAACAGCTCTCTTACTCACTATGTATCAGGCTCATCATGTACTTGCTGTTCACACTAGCGATATGTAACAGCTCTCTCACTATGTGTTAGGCTTATCATGCGCGCGCAGTTTACACTAATGTGTAACGGCTCACTTACTCTCTCACTATGTGTTAGGCGTATCATGTGCTCACTGTTCGCACTAGCAATGTGTAACGGCTCACTTACTGTCACTATGTATCAGGATCATCATGTGCTCACTTTTCGCACTAGCAATGTGTAACGGCTCACTTACTGTCACTATGTGTCAGGATCATCATGTGCTCACTGTTCACAGTAGTGATGTGCAACGGCTCACTGACTCTGTCACTATGAGTGAAGCTTATCATGTTCACTGATAACACTAGTGATGTGTAACGGCTCACTTACTCTGTCACTAAGTGTTAGGCTCATCGTGTGCTCACTCTTCACATTAGCGATGTGTAACCGCTCACTTACTCTCTCACTATGTGTTAGGCGTATCATGTGCTCACTGTTCACACTCACGACGCGTAACCGCTCACTCACTGTCACTATGTGCCAGGCTTCTCGTGTGATCGCTGCTATGTGTTAGGCTTAGTTTCTGCTCACTTCTCACAGTAATGACTGGTAACTACTCACTGATGCTGCCACTATCTCATGGGCTTACAGTATGTCCACACTGGTCACCAGAGGCGCAACTAGAGACAATTTCTTTTTTTTGGGGGTGGGGGGGTATGGCTACTACAAATTTCGGGGGGGGGTAATTCTTTCAGTAATAGACAGAGTGGCGATGCAGGAGCTCTAATAAGGGGTGAAAAAACAACAAAGCCTCGTTAGCAAGTAAATGGTCTTTTAAAGACCTGTGAAGTACTCAGCTCAAAAACTGTGTGTGTGTGTGCCCGGGAAGATGTCTCAGCCCGGGCTGACACACAGGAGGGCATTGTGCACCTGCTGGTCACAATGGTGATGTGTGACTGCTCACTTTCTCTGCTCACTGTGCATGCTAGTGATACTAGTGCTGCGTAACAGCTCCTGCCCTGGAGGCTTCACCACTGCCCACAAGTAAGTGAGTTGCACTCTTTGTTGTCATTGAAGTCTATTCTGATAACGTACCTATGGAAATGAGATGGCAAATGAAGTGCGCTGTATTTGTAGAATTATTATAGCGCCTACCACACATACGAGGGGTGCTGAAACGCCTGCCTACCTGATTTGCATGCTACATTGTGTGGGGCGTGTGGTTGGAAGTATGTTGTTTTTGTTTTGATCCCGTGTGAGAAGTGTTTCCATGTCTTGCTTGAGGACCACCAGTGTGCGGTTGTCGTGTTTTGGGATGCAGCGCTTAGAAGCACGATAGATGAAGTGTGAGAGATAGGCGCACACTATTCTGGAAGCGCTGCTCACCTCCTCAGATCCCAATGCCACCTGTAGCGATGGACTAAAGAATAACTAATTACCAGCAGCGAGAAAGTCATATAAGTACAAGCTTCAATACCACCAGATAATGTGCTTTTTGAGACAAGTGTACATCCTGCCCAGGAATGTACAACAAATAGAGGGATATAAAAACATACAGGTGGGAGATACGTGCAGGCAAATGCGTAGTTTTGTGAGCGTGCTCTCGGCCCTACACAAATTCACTCCACACCACATAATTCCACAACTAACTATTCAAATCCAACCCACATAATTCCGCTACACACCACATACATACACTCCATATCACATAGGAAAAACACACTGCCATTTACAATGCCAATAGCTCTAACTCTACAAATGCGAGACCTATTGCATTTCTAATGCTTGTTTTTAAAAAAGCCCCCGGGAGGGAAGGGTCCCGGTGCATGTCTCCTTTACTGAATTAAAGGACGTGGATCCCCTTCATGGGCACTTTTATGCTACGGTGACCACCACCTCCCTGGGGCTTATGTTTCTATTACAGGGTGCAGCACTGCCCCCCCCCTTGAGCCCTGGGGGCCACAACATCCCCGGGGCTTTAATTTTGAAAATAGTGCTGGGGGGCTGCGCAGACCCCTCGGGCCCGGGTAGCACCACCTCCCTGGGCTAAATAGAAAGAATTTGGGGGGGGGGGGCTCATGGAACCTCAATGCCCCGGGGACCACCACTTCCCTGGGGCTAAATTGTTTGTAATGGGGCAGTCTCGCAGACCTATCCGGGCCCCGGTGACCACCACCTCCCTGGGGCCCAAAAATTATTTGTAAAGCAACCTCCCCGGGCCCGGCCAGTGAACAATAAAGGAGGGGCGGGTGTCACCCCCCCCTCCAGAAATCAACTATGGACCTGGGGACTGCATCCCCCAGGGCCGGCTCCCTGTATGTCCTGGGTTGCCCACCTCTGGGGCATAGCTGTTTGTTCTGACTTGGCTGGAGCTTTGACAGCTTCCGCCAAGCCAGAGCAAACGCAAACTTTGCTCCCAGCAAGCGAGAGCTGTGAAACTGCACCCGCTTTCTGGGAGTGGAGTTTTCATCAGGCAGGGAAACAGACAAAATTATTGCTCTCAGAGACAGTGAGCTGCATATTTAGCAGCTCCCTGTCTGAGACAGCAATGCCAGTTCCCCCTGGAGGTGGGGCCCCTACTGGGACCACGGAGGCCTTGAGGCTCCTCTCACGGTCCCCATGCTGCACAGTGGGTGCCCTGGGAGCACCCAGGAGAAATGGCCGGGCCCCAGGGATGGGTCCCCGGAGCCAAAATCGGCCAGCTACCCATTAAGGCTGGGTCCCCTGAGGATGGGGTCCTAGGTGAGGAAGTAGGAAGTGCGGCTGGATTGGTTGTGCAGGGATTGTGGCTTTCCTCACATTCCGCTGGTTTGTTGTTGATTTTCAAAAACAGTAATGAGGAGTACAGCAATGAAGTCTTGGAGTGTGGCGCTTACTTGATTTCGTACAACTTAAACGACTTGATGAAGGTCTGCTGAATGGGGTTCGAAATGTCACCGACATTGATGACCCATATGCCCTTGGACTGATTCCTTTTTGTTACCAAAGACGAACTCCTCAATGTCTTAAGCTGTTGCTTAAATATACATGTTTTCTAGTAAGTCATGGTTTACCTTTACCTGTAGAGCTACTGCATTCTGTTCTCAGCAGTGACACTCACCACAGATTTTGCCACACTTGATCAGCTGATGTAATGTCTATAAACAACAACAACAAAAATACTCAAAACATGAAAACATGTTAAGAAAGAAAAAACATGTTTAATAATAGTCATGAGTGGGTGCTCATGGCTTTTCAATACAAATCAAAAGATAACATAATTTTGATTATTATTTTAAAGGCTTTTACAAGCTAGTATGCATAATACTAAATAGTATTGTATCGTGGGATCACCCCAGTCATTAGTAAATGGGGACCAAAATGTTTGGTTTTCTATCCTTAACCTTAGGTAATCTCTTAACCTTCGCATTTGTGTTCACCATTTGGGTAATTTGTATAGACACGTTCAATATTATTTTATGGCTAATTAAAAATTGTTTGAAATAACATCACTTGTAAACATCTTTATCCTTATAGACCAAAGGCAATAGCAAAGTCAGATAAGGGTATTTGTTTGAATGTGCGGCTATGCCCCAGATTTGCAACATCACTTGATGCGAAACAGTTTTAGTCTTTGTAATTTTGGCAGTGAATGAACTTGAAATGACTGAATTTTATGCTTAATGAGAGAAGCACCACTTAAGAACAGGAAGGGAGGAAAGCATAGCAGAAGTTTCTCACGCTACAGAATGTGTCAAGCTTTCTAATTTCGTACCATGTCATTGACTATGACCTCGTATGAACACAAGTAAAGGGTTATCGGTCAAGATGACTATATCAATGGAGGACTAAACACGACGGGGCTTATTTACAAGCCCCTTGCGCCACTTTTGCGCCATTTTTAACAAGGGAAAAATGACGTACGGGTGGCGCAAGGGGATTGTAAATAAGCCCTGTAATGAATTGTGCAATGTATGCACATGCGCTCATTCGGATCAAACACGACTCTTTGGCACATGTACAAAACTTGTTTTAGCATCACAGTGCAATGCTTTCCTTAGCACGGCCTTTTTATTATATTACTAAACATGATGGTTAATAGATGGAAAATAATTGGTTCACAACAAAGCAGAAACGAATGAAAGCAGTAATTCTGTGGCAAAGAAAAATGAATCCTCACAATGTATTTCCCCATTTAGATCACAGTGAATGCCAGTTTTACAGGCTGTTATTTTCCATTTGTTTAATTTTCTTCTTTAAATCACTCTTAGGGGCTCATTACGATGACGGATGTAGAGCCTCTGCCCGACAGTCGGAATCTTCACGATTACGATGTTCGCGGTCAAACCGTAAACCAGCCGGTCATTCCGAATCGGTTCCGACCGACTCGCAGAGTATTTCTGTCAGTCGTAACCGCACCATAACCCCCTATGGACCGTGTTTACGCCGTTGGGATTACGATGTCGCTTCCCAACAGCCTTTCCACGTTGGCCTGTCTGACACGGAAAGGCTGTCGGAAAGTGACTTTGGGCCCCCCCCGGCAGGGCCCCAGCGGCCTACTGTTGCTGGCTGAGGGGGTACCTAAGGTACTCCCCTGTAAAACTCTGCACTGTGTGGCAGGCAGGGTGCAGGTTTTTCCACACACACCCCATTTCCTCATAGGTGCCTGTGTTACGGCCGGTTCTCAGGCGTAACACGAGTGTACGGTCGCTTCGTAATCTGGTGGTCGGAACCGCCAACCGCGAGTCGGTCGGTCACGAATTCGAGACGGTGTCAGGCGGAGGCATTCTGCCCAACATCGTAATGAGCCCCTTAATGTTTAACAGTATAAAAGCAGTACCCTTAAGAGGTATAAGAAAGTGCCCCTTTATGAGATGGTCACCCCCCCACTTTTTGACCTAGTGCTGATGCTTTTCAACTGAAAGTGCACTGGGCACATGCTAATCACGCCCCTAGTGGCAGTGCCAGTGCTCTTTCACTTAAAACAGGAACATTTCTAATTGTAACACAATTGGCAAGGACCTTAGCTCCCTGTAAGTCCTTAGTAAATGGTGCCCCTGGTACCTAGGGCATGGGTACTAAAGAGGGCCCATAAGGGCTGTAGCATGTATTATGCCACCCTGAGGGACCCACACACAAAGTGCATGCAGACTGCCATTGCAATATGCGTGAAATGGTGCAAACCATTTTGAAAAGACTACATGGCACACTTCCTGTGTGCCATGCTGATACACACTGTATACACCATATGTAAGTCACCCCCACAGAAGACCTTAGAACCCTAAGGCAGAGTGCATTATATTATATGTGAGGACATATCTGCACAAGCAGATATTCCCCTGCAATATCTGGTTAGATTGCCACAACATTGTAAGTGATCAGAAAGCCATCTTAAGCATATGTACTGGGCACTGGTCATTATGAGTTACCCAGCTACATAATAGCTTCACTGAAAATAATGGTGCTTGGTATCAAACACCTCATCTTAATAAATCCACACTGATGCCAGTGTTGGATTTATTATGACATGCACCCCGAGGGCTCCGTAGAGGTAACCCCTGGTACCTACCAGTCTTTTACTGTGCTGGTTGACTGGACTCTTTCAGCCTGCCACCACATTCGAGTTTCTGACCTCCTGCACTGAAGAGCCAACGCTCTCAGAGGTCAGGAACAATGCCTGCTCCGGAGGAACGTAATTGCACCTCCTCCAGCAGGATGGCTAGTAAATTAGTATACCCATGTCAGAGGCTTCAAAGCCTCTACTTCCTTTGATATGCGACCCCGGCTTCCTACAGACCTGGAGAAGGCTACCCTCTGCCTTGGGGCCCATTTGGCACCACAGCAGGTGGGAAAATTAGTCAGTAGATTTGTCACACTTTCAGGCCAGGCGCACCCCTAAGGTGGGCCACCTGAAGTGGACACTAGAAGAAGGATTTCACCATCATGTTTTTGGTGGAACTAGGAACTCTGGGTCAGGATTATGCCCACTCTCCACAGGAAGTGGTCATATAGGGGGTGTAGTCACCCTAGGGGTAAGTAGCCCATTGATTACCACCTTACACTCTGACACCAGGAGCTCTGTCTACTGGGAATCGAAGGAAAGACAAAGAAGAGCAGTCACCACGAGAACTGAGGACTTTACCGCTACTTGGCGCCAAACCCTGCCTTGCTGCTGGAACCTCGACAGTTGCACCGACCTGGCTCGTCCAAAGGCTGAACTCCTCCTAAAGCTGTGGAGGACCACCCAGCTACTTTAACGACCAAGCAGCATCTCCATTGTGGTTGATGAGCTACCCCCTGCATCTGCAGGCACAGAAAGCATCTGTCTGGTAACCCATACTGTTGGCCATCCGGCCCGCCAGAGGAGCAGCGCAACAGGAGGAGGTCCCTGAGGTGCTAGGAGGTGAGCCTCATCTCTCTGGTGAGTTTTGAGACACTAGACCCTCCTGGAGTCCCCCTGCACCAATACTCTGACTACTGGGACACTTGTGCCCACCAAGGCCTGTTTGTGTCCAGTCCAGACACCATCACCACAAAGACTTACCTTAACGTCGAGGGACTCTGAGAGAGACAAGCTCAACACCAAAAGTGGCCTGCTGTGTTTCTTGTCCCTCTTCTGCAGGTATACCAAGAACCACGAGAGCCTCCAATGCTAAAGTGGCCCACCAGCAAGCACTTCTACAACCGAGCCCCACACGTCTTCTGCTCTATTCCCTTGGCCTAGGAGTCCCCACCAGCTGAGCCCCCCTTTGGGTTCTGCCAGACTTGTCCCCATGTCCCCCTTTGCAGACTCAGTTGTTTTGACAGGCCCCTTTAAACTTTCACAGCTCACCATGCTCAAGGCTACCATTGCGACCAGAACCTCTGCACCCGACATACCAGGGCAGCAGCACCTCTGTACCCGCACACACCAGGGCAGGGAAACCCGAACTGCTGGTGGTAATTTGGACCTTGTCCTCCAAACACCTTAAGTCCTAAAGGATACCCTCTACTACCATTTGAAAATACCTGTATGCAGTACACGTGTTTTCCTTCCATAGGATAACATTACCGCGTTTGAGGCTCATGCTTCAAATCTGACAGCTTTGCCATTCAACTGTTTTACTGTGTAAAAACAATACAGAACTAAAGAGCTTACCTGATCCCAAAGATCTGGTGTCTAAATATTATATGAAATACTGTGTTATTTTTCTTAATTGGTCTCGGATTTCTTATTGAGTGACTGTCTCATTTATTGACTCTGTGTATTCAACAAATGTTCAACACTCCCCCTCTGATAAGCCTAAACTCCTCGACCACACTTCCGTGAATAGAGCACTTTGGGATTCTTGAACCAAGCCCCTGTAAACCAATAAGAGTTGTCTGGACTATTTGCATGGTGTACCCCTATATTGGTACACTACATAAATAGTCAGCTTCCTACAGGAGGGCATTCTGTCAACAATAACATTTTTATAAGGTCCAAACCAGGACTAAAGTGGAAGCTGTTGATCGGAAGGCACACACAGCTGCCCCAAAAATAAAAAGTAAGTAAGCCTGTAAAACTCACTGTGAATCTTTACACTCCACCTGGTCATAGATTTACATTCTTCTTTTTCAGTATTCAGAAATCTTTCTAGGAGTATCACAATTGGCATTGATTCCCCAAAAATGCCAGGAGTAGCGGAACTGACATCACATGTAATTTTACATCAAATGACATAACAGGAAGAGGCGTGAAATGGTCCTTTGCCCTGTGCCACCATCCACCTGTATGTTTCCGGCTGTCAGTTCTTTTATTCTGTCTCTCATCTCTCTTTCTTACCTGTTGCTGTCTCTTTCTCACCCCAGCTCTCTCCTCCTTTAGCTCAACTGTATTTTTCACTGATCCCCTTAATATACCTACAATACCTTCCCTCTTTCACGCAACGTTCTCACCGGTTTTGTCTCTTTTTTACCTCTCTTTAACTTGTACTCCACCTCTCTTACTTCCTTTTCTATTTCTCACCTGTCTCTCTCTATATCACTACCATTTCTCTCACCTTTTCTTCTACCCACCTCTCCAATTGCTGTTTTTTCCAACCTATCTGTCTTAATATCAATTTCTCTCTATCACTCTAACTGTGTAGCCACTGTACCTCCCAATCAACTTTGTCACTTTATTACCACTCTCTCAATTGTATCCCTTTTTTCAGCTATCATTTTTTCCCAGTCCCCCTCACCACCTCTCACAGCTGTCTTTTTAACCTATTTATTGTGCCACTCTTTTACTCCTGTCCTCCCTACTGTATGAGCCTTTTCTCTAATTACTGTATCTAGCACCTCTCTCCCCCACCCTCTGTGTCTCCTTCTCTCTGAACAAACTATTTCGCACCTCTTTTACCTGTCTCTCCACTCTCTCTCAACTGCCTCTTCATTACTTCTCTCTTACCTGTCCTCCACAGTGCTGAATCTTTCTAACAAGCCTCCACCTACCTCTATCTGCCTGTCAATTGTCTTGCAGCAGCTGTCTCTTTATCACTTTTCTCACACCTGTCTTGTCTTTTTCTCATCTGCTTCTGTCTGTATAACATCTCTCATACCGGCATCCCTTTTCAATGGTCTTCCCACTGTCTGACTCGTGCCTGTCTCTTGGTTACCTGTCTATGTGACTATCACCTATTCCTCTCACCTGTCACACTCTCTATTACACTTATCTATATCTCTGTCACACCCGTCACCTCTCTTTGATATCTCTTTAATCCATCTCTATCTCTCTCACATTCACACACTCACCCCCGCCTGTCTATCTCTTTCTCACACTCTCTCTTTGTGGTGTCCTCTTCCTGTTCTTCCTTTTATAATTTTCCCCTTTTTTCATCTTATAATATTTCCACTCTACTCCCCCTTTCTTTCATGGATTTCTTGCTCCCTTTATATGCTGAGTACCAACAGGAGACACCGAGGCACAATTTTACTGGGGCCCACACACTAAATAGCTGAGTGGCTCAGAAAGTAAACAAGGCTCACTAGAGCCTTGTTTAACTTCTAATAACAAATGAAAAGGAGCATACAATTATACAATCAATATAGCTCAATTAACAGCATTAGGACAAGTTCCATATAATACTGAATCAGCAAATAACATCCAATAATATTCCTCGGGAGTCTTGCATGTGAATTTCAAATCCACTTTATTGAAGTTTTTTACAATTGCACATCAGCCCAGCCAAAGCGCTTCGTCTAAGAGGACTTCACCAGGGTTGGGCTATTCTTCAATTCTCAGTGTCCTGCAGTGTGGGAAAATCTCAGAAAGCAGATGTCCAACAAAGGTTCAAGATAATATATAGGGTGGTAAAGTACCCCCTTGTTCAATTTGGGTTATTCCTCAATTCCTAATGTCCCGCAGTGTGGGAGAATCTCAAAAAGCAGATTCTTATCTTGAACCTTTGTTTGACATCTGCTTTCTGAGATTGTCTTGAACCTTTGTTGGACATCTGCTTTCTGAATGTTGTGCTTTGATGACAACCGCATAGGGGTCAGACACTACTCCCTTGTAGAAACCCTGAGCGAAGAGATACTGGAGGAGAGGTGACTGAGACAGCTCCACTAGGGGTGGGCGGCAGGAGAAACGTATTCTCAGGGATGCGAATGATTTAAGTCTCCTGCCATCAAAGACATGATGAAGCTGTTGCAGACCACTTTCATTCCAAGAAGCCCAGCAGAACATCCATTTGCCTATGCCGAGGGCAGCATTATGCCTTAAGGGCACCTTATGATGCAAAATATGGATACACCCAGAAGGTTATATGCCTCCTGCCAAGTACCACTGATGTTGTTAGAATTGGGTTGAATGTAACCCTTAGATCAGCGGCTAAGAGGTAGGGGGTCAGAGTCAAATTCAGAGAGGAAAGAAAGTGGCATAACAAGCATGCCCCTATTGGGGCCTCCCACCCTAGATGCATGTGTGCTATGAGTTCGGATATGTGAAACGCCAGAATGTAAGAGGTCAGATGAGGAAGCCGCAGGCCTCCCACCATTGTGTAAGCCCATAACCGGTACAATCGGATTCTGGGTTTGCAGCCAATCTGAATACAGGATTGAATGTCTGTTTCAATGCACGCTAGAAGATTCCTAGGTATCCAAAGGCGTGACATTCTGTAGACATATTGGAAGCGAGAAGCTGTGGTCCTCTTTACTGTCTGCACTCTCCTCACAGAGATAAATTGAGGTGTGATCAGAAAGCCCTATTTGGAGTGTGCAATGAGGGCAGGGAAAGGGAGAGAAGTTTATCCTCCACCATTCGGTACAATTCCCTATTAATGTAAATGCCCAGGTAGCAGAGCCATTCTGGTGCCCATATTATGTTATAGCCTCAGATACACATGCAGGTGGTGATCCTGGTCATCAGAAGTGCTTCACTCTTTGACTAGCTAACTTTATAAACTAAAAGAGCGGAGAAATCATATATGATGGACATCAGGACTATAGAAGACCGCAGATGAAATAAATGAAGCTAAATATAATCTGCGCAGAGCATGATCTCGAGCTTTCCCATTTCAGTGGGGATCCCTTCCACCTCCCTTGCCCTACAAATGGCTGCAGATAAAGACTCGATTGTGAGGAGAAAAAGCAGTGGAGTTAAGGGGCATCCCTGATGGGTAGCGCAGCCAATCCAAAAGGAGTCTGAAAGGAACCCTCCACAGGACAACTCGAAAAAGGTACAGCCACTCAGCATGGTCAAATGCCTTTTCAGCATCTCGCGCAAGTGGCAACATCTCTGATTGGTCATATCTCGTACGTCACTGGAGGTGGGTTAGAGTCCTAAGGCGATTGCAGGAGCTAGGGTCCAGGAAAAAACCCACCTGTGAGTCGTTGATGGGCTGGGGCATCACCCTCCACAGGCAGGTAGCCAAGAGTTTGGCCCTTATTTTGAGATCAACATAGAGGAGGGAGATTGGGTGGTAGCTAATTTAGTTCAGGGGTTCTTTGTTATCCTTGGGAAGAAAGATAATGACTGCCTTATTAAATGTAGCACTTAGGTAATTTTTTTTTACTGCCTCATTGAAGGCCCTGGTAAGGTGGGGCATGAGGTTAGCCTTTTCGGTTTTGTAGAACTCTCCAGGGAACCCGTCTTCCCTGGGGGACTTGCAATAACCGATATGGCCTCATTCACCTCTTCCTCCATAAAGACACCAGAGAGAATATTCCAGGTCTCCTTGTTAAGAGTGGGTAAATGTAGAGTATCTCAGAACCCCTCAATATGGCCTGGTGCGACCCTGAGGTCTGAAGAGTAGAAAGACGAGCAGTAGGCCACAAACCGATCAACTATGTCCCTAGAATGCACCAGGGGAGTCCTGCAGTGTCGTGGATCACAAGGAAAGCAAGTTGTGATTCCTGTTGCCTGCAGATGCGCAGGCAGAAGCCTGCGTGCTTTGTTCCTAAGGTCATAACAGTGCCAGCAGAGCTTAACCAGGGCTTTCTAAGCCGCCTCTGAGAATAAGGATTTCAACCTGGTCTTTGCATGGTCCTGCTGAGCCTACAAGGCTTACTTGGGAATGATCATGTAGCGTGTAACCTTAGTTTCTAGGACCCTTAAATCTGCCTAGGCCCTGCGCTTTGCATGCACAGAGTCATGCAGCATCCTCCCTCTTAGCGTTTCCTTGCCCACCACCCAGAGAACCAGGTGAGAGTCCACAGAGTCTGCATTTTCCATGAAGTAAGATTGGATATGATTGCATAGGATATTCTTATATCTTGATATTGTTAGTGTACAACCGAGTATTATGCATAGTACAATTCCACATTGGGGAGAATATGTGTAGATTGTGTATATGCACATTTTCTCATTTTCTTTTCCTTTCACCCTCCCATGCTTCCACAAGGAATTTGGGAGTGTTCCATTCCCTTCCCCATTCTTGAAAGGGGTTTACTTCAGCCTTTGGCAGGTACACAACTCAGACCATTTCCACTGTGAGAAAGGTTCAGAGGGAAATCTGTAAATGGCCACAATCAAATTTGCTGGTGGGCGTTTACACACTTTATAGGAATACATGTCTTGAAAAGCAGTGTTTCCACCCTTTGCTGGGCACTTACTTCCATAGAATTGCATGCCTTAAATCCTGTTGGATAAAAAGGATTTGCCAGTGCAAGGTATCATTTAGTAAACACCTTGGACTCCTAAATCCAGCAATTGCTCTAATGAAACAGCTATTCTAGCACAAGCGACTTTGTGTATTAGGTGTGCTTAGTTTGCACAAGCTTATAGACTTCTTTTACAAATGTGAAACTACTATTGACATTCTCTTCATGCAAACAGACAGGGATTTAGTGCGTGGCGGCTCCTCCACTAAGGCGGAGGAGCGTCGCCCCACTGAGCAAAAGGAAAAATAACATGATAATAACTATTGTTATTATCATGTTATT
The DNA here is from genome assembly GCA_963921515.1 of Calotriton arnoldi. Taxonomy (NCBI): domain Eukaryota; kingdom Metazoa; phylum Chordata; class Amphibia; order Caudata; family Salamandridae; genus Calotriton; species Calotriton arnoldi. The sequence goes on from CAWUFW010002668.1 coordinate 443,238, forward strand.
GGTATTATCATGTTATTTTTCCTATAGCTGTCAGTGACTCTCGGGCGGGCGGGTCTGGCCTGAGCAGGGGAGGAGTGCTGTGCACTCCCAAAGTATGCATGAACTGTTTGGCCGGCCGTCCTGGGCCGATCAAACAGTTCATACGCACTTTGCATGTTCCTACCAGGCTGCATTACACAGCCTGGTCCGGAACATGCACAGGCTCCATGTTCCAGTCTAAGTGCCAATCCACGGTGCTCAGACCAATCACAACGCTGCATTGCAGCATTGTGATCGGCTCAGAGGAGCCTGGGAGCCCGGGTGCTTCCTGCTGCAGGAAGTAGACGGATGACGCCGGAGAATCGGCAGCCAGACAGCCAGGGGGCTGGTCTTTCCAGGTACGTTTTTTAAAATTTCTTTATTTTTTGTTCTGTCCTTCCGCCCCCTCCTTCCTCCCCCGCCCCATCACCTGGGACCGGTAGCAGCCGCTACTGGGTTAGACCTAGTAAGAACTTGAGTACCCTAATTTACCATCTCAAAACGTAGTAGTAGTGGAGGAAAGGACGTTATACACCAAGAAAATAGTTTTTCATATGGAGAAAAATGTTCGAATTCACTAACGGAAAAGTATTTATGCATGTAGAGTTCTACAGTATGTGGAATTGTATATGTGGAATCCTCTATGTAAGCACAAGTATGAATCCACAAAAGTTCCACCAATGCTTGAAATATTCCAAGAGTGCTATTTAAAACCTTTGTGTAGTTCTACAATTCTTAACCCTGCACACACACAAAGTTCTTGTGTGGTCAGGAGGTGGGTTTCCATAGTGGGGATACCTAGAAAACTATTCAAACATTCACAAACCTGCTAGTTTGTGGCCACAAATGTGCTAGTTGTTAGATATTCACAAATGTCTGTAAACTGATTGTCCTAAAATTAGCAGCTGAGTGGGAACCTGAAATTCTGACACACAAAGCAAAGTATAAAAAAGCACCTGGAAGTGTGATGCCCACAGGCATGCGTCGGCATGCGTCGGCATGCGTCCATGTGTGCACATGTAATAGGACATACTCAACTAGCATTTATGCTTAGTTGTAACTCCCACCTTCACCCCCAGACCAACTTATCCAACTCCAAACAATATCAGAAGCATATTGATTTCAAATAAAGAGACAACGAAGCAGAGATTGTCATGCCATGCTGTATATACCACCCCCAAAGCCAAGCATGGAGCAAAATACATATGACTTCTCAGAAGAATGAGGAGGTATAACTGTCCTATCATGATGGCAGACGAATAGAGCTTGCATCATATGTATCAGTATACATTTTCTGGTGAACATTTGTTATTTATTCTTTAAAAGGTAATATTTCTTCAAGTGATGCAGTTTAGGTTTACACTTTGGGAAAGGTGTATTTTGCGCCTACTAATGAGTGAATTACATCCAACACATGTTAATGCCAAAAGTAGAGCCAGCCAGATTTTTAAGGCTTATACATTTTTGCAGTTGGTCATCTGTTTCCAAGAATCCAATGCAAGCAAAGTTAGTATTGAGATCTCTGTAGACAGACTACAATATGTATGTGTCAGTGTTACAAAGTGCAATTAGAAAGAAGACAAGACGAGGTAGGTGAAGAATCTTCTTTATTCAGCTCTTCAAAACCAAATGTCAATAACCGACATATCATGTACATTCTAAGGCAAGCTCCAGTGGAATATACAACATAGAATGCATGGGAGGGGAGCAGGAATATACCAATAGAGAACATAAAAAATATATCTACGCATACAAGAGCTTAATGATTAAGGGAATAATAAATTACAACAGTATGTCATTCTAGAAATCTTGCATAAAGAATGCTCAACTGAACTACTTTGACTTTACTTGTATTCAACTTTTAGAAATGGATGACGGATTACAATTATTTCATCCAGAAATGTATGGAGTTTTGTTGTGTCGATCCAACATTTTTTTCATGATCAGAATGCAGTAGGATTCATCAAGCCATATCTTTCTGAATTCCTGAATTCCTCGAAGGCTCCAGTTTTCAGAAATGCCAGCATACCCGGGTAATAATATAGAAGGCTTCTGTCATGACAATTGTGAGGTAACCATGTTTTATACCCTTATTATGATGTCTGAAGGGCATTTTGGGTGAGGAAAAAACATGTGATCCATGTTAGCCATAGCGCCCTCTATTTCTCCAGGATTTGAGCTTTTAAAAGTCTGCTGTTGGTTGCTTTTCTTAGTGGACAAGTGACCCCGGGCCCAAACACTGCCGCCTTCCACATCAAACGCCTGCATCTCAGAGCCCTTTCACGTGGTCATAGATTGGAGCCTTCCTGTCATCTACAGTTAACCTCCCCACACATATGGGAAACTGCTTTTAGTGGGAGAAGTGTGGGAAAACAGGATGGTGAGACGTTTGCTAATATAATAGTTTTTTTTGCAAAATGTTTAGATTCCTATTTCACGTGAATGCCTACAAAAACTCCCTCACAATAGTATGGCTTTATGGGTATTCCAAACTTCAGAGTGGTACAAATAACACATATCTATAACCTCAGGTTCTTAGCTACAGATTTATAAAGTCATAGCTTTTCCTGAACCCAAATTACAATTAATTTTATTTTGGATTATGAACCGATGCATGGCCATATCCATGCAAGACAGGTTTCCATTGCTGGCTCTGGGTATCATAAATTGTTTTGCAAAACACAAATGCTTTTTATAGCTGTAACTAGAATAGTGTAGAGAACATAATAGTATATACCTTTTTTTAAATTGGTCTTGAAAACAAAAAGTTACAGATATAAACTGTATTGACACTTTTGTTTTTTCCTATTTGCATTATACAAATGATGCTTTGTATAATGCAACCTTTTCTCTAGTTATTGGAAATGCATAACTTTCTGGGTTCACCTGCAGTTTTCAAACGTAATTTCCCCACAAATTTCAAACACGTAGATAGTGTAATGGCGTGTGATCATGAACAGTAGGACTCTTGCGGTCCTCTGCGAACTGCTTACAAAGTTATGTAATCAGTTGGGAGGTATCTGGGTGCGTCTGGGTGTGGTCAATAAAGTTTATGTCGTAGTGTGTTCAGTTAATGGCTCCATGCCAAAGAATAAAGACGTGTGCTCCTGAGCTCCATGTGTGGTGTGGTCATTTGTATGCTCCAGTGCTGGGAAGAATGTGACGCCTGCGATGAGTAGGGGATATGTGCCCCAAAGGAACAAGACTGCTCTCCCTGAGAGTTTGCCGAGGTCCAGCAAACTGCTATTGTGTGCCAAATGCACCCCAAGAAGCATTCTACGGTTGGCGTATGTGGAGTCAAAGCGCTGCTCTAGTTCTTACAAGGCCCTCAAAGAAGGTGAAGGCCCTATAGAGGAGCACAGTCAGAAAGCCTGCCAGAAGTTTACTGGTAAGGCTGAAAGGAGTCAGCACACCACCATGTCTTTGAATTCTTTTCAATAAAGCAATTTTCTTTTAAAATGCGGCTTGTTTTCCTAACTGGAAAATGGCATGCGTTTACAAAGAAAAACATCTCATAATAGTAAGCACTGTTCCCGTGGACCACTGGCTACTCTTAAACAATGTTTGAGTCTTCTGGAAACCAGGGAACCTTATGAACCCTGGGCATTTCTGAAAACCTACAGACCCAGCTGAATTTAGGGTGGTGTAGCTTGCACATATCTCACTAGGATTTCTTACCCACAATGTCATGCAAATGTCAACCTTTGACTAAAATCATGCAATTTCTTCAGATTTCTGGGAGAAAAAGTTCAGAATCTACAGGGATCTCCAAAATTCCTGCCACCCAGCATTCCAACACTTCTCCCGAGAAAAACAGTGGACAATTTTTTCAGCTGGGCCTATGCTGCTATTCCTGTTCCCATAAAGAACCACAAAGGCTCACCAGGTATCCTGTTCACTGCCAAGTAGCATATAACCCAGTAGAGGGTAAAACTGGTCCTTGGGGAAGGGAGGTGATCCAAGGACTATGAAAAGGAAAACCAGGACTTGGATTACTCAAGATTATAGGTAATTAATTGTGATTTACCACTTCATTTGTCTTGTATATTGCAGGCGTTATAGAATGAGTATGTACAAAGCAATACACTAACCTCAGCTTCTACAGTTAAAAATGAATTTTGTGCACTCAGAAAAGGACGAAAGGCTCCCATGATATGCTCCTGCATGCGGGTGTAGTCACTAACTGCACCTGTTTGCAGGGAGATCTCTGTCCCACCTTTGATGTGCAGGTCAGGTGCCATCTCCGCTATGGAAGACGGAAAAGCTGCTCCGAACAGTTTTCCACCTTTCACGAATGCGCTGCCATCAGGGCAGCCACGAGTTCGCGGGTACCCAGAGGGCAGTGATTTATATGTAATTCGGTGTACTATCCCTGTTTGCACCCTGAGCACCTCCTTAAAGTTGCACCATGGCGCAAATGAGAACAGTGCACTCTAAGTATAATACGTCCCCAGACTGAAAAGAAGAAGAAAATGGGCCTGGAAGGCTTACAAATGCACATTTGTTTAACAATGGGGTTTAAAATTTCAGATTAAGGAGAAGTATTTGTGGCATCCTTGAAGAAAAGCAATACAAAAACATTGCAAAGGACCTTAGATCTAATGTGTAAAATCATTAAACATTGGCTGATAAGCCTGAAAGCAATATGCAGCTCTTTGGCCTCTGCTTGCGTCTGCTCATCTGTTTAAAATGTTGACTTTCATATGCTTTATGATTCTAGAGTTCACAAGTCTCCCAGTACCTCCAACTCAGCACTATAAGTCCCAGTATACAAAGAAAAGGCCTGTCCATGGGAAGCCTGGGATCCCAGTGATTCAAAAGAGATTAAAGCACACACACACAAGGTGCTGAGGCCTATTTGCTATTTGTTTCTATTTTTAGCCACAGGCGATAGTCTTCAGCTCGGGTCCCAGCTTGGCCCTACAGCAGGACTCCGTGAGATTTAGTTAAGCAAACCTGTCTTGGGTGGTGGGCGGGTCCCAAGCAGGAGAGTCCTAAATACAACCAGTGGTTATTGGGTGACTTGCTGGAGGATATCAGAAAAGTTGTAGTATGGTGGCTGGATATGTCACCCTTGCCTCTCAGTCTCCGCTCAATGTATTTTTTCTCCTGTGTTTGAAAATGTAAAATGGTATACCGCAAGCTGCATGGGTCTGATCTTTGGCAGTACAAGGACCTCCTATATTTTTTTTTGATCAGCACCTATTTTGTGCTCTTTTTTCCCCTCAGTCATGGTCGGTAAAGGGGGGCCCTATTGTTTTTCATTTCTGTCGCCGATGAGGAGGCCTGTGTCATTTCAAGGGCGATAAAAGAATCCTCAATGGAATTCAAGTGGGGCCTGGGCCACCACTGGATCGTTTCACGATACTAAATCTGGCTGGTGGCTCAGTGAGCAACTGTACCCACTTCAGAAACCTGTGTTGGTCACATGGCCACGGGTTCAGATCCACTCAGCCTGTCATCCTCTGAGGTTGAATTGGGTGGTGTTTATGCCCACTATTGAATCATTTCTGAACGCTATACTTGGCTGGTATCTCAGTGATATAAGGCATTCACTCCAGAAGCTTTTGTTGCACTCATGACCTCAGGTTCAAATCTAGGTGGGTCCACTCATCCTTCTTAGGTCAAAATCAGGTAAGCCGCTTTATGGAGGGGTTTATTTGATCTATTGTTTATTCATTTTCTTATTGTAGCATTGCTAATTGCTTCACTACTTATTGTGGTCTGCCAAAATATAGGGCCCCCGAAGTTCTGTGTCTGTACACTACTCTTCTTTTGTTCTCAGACATTCAACTGAATTAAATCAAGTCCAACTATATTTTCTATGGAAATGAACACTCTAGTGTTATGTCACTCTGAGAGTTGATTATTATCTAGGAGATGAGCGCAATAGCATAGGTTTCAATACATTTAACAGCATTGATGTGAACTTTATGTTACCTTAATCTGGTTGGTGTCTATGAATTTAGGATTTTCAGATCCAAAGCAATTTAATGTTTTGTATAGCCTCCGGTGGCTCAGTCATCTGTTGCATCCTCTATAGGCATTATTTTTTCAGACCAGGCCTTGCAGGCCCACTCTGCCTTTTGTGTGTCTAGGGGTTCTTGGATGGTGTGACATGAAGTTGGGTAACTGTGAGTATCTGTTATTCCTCATTAGGTTAATTGATATCGTAAAATCATACGTGGATGCGAACAAGATCATAATTTTTCTGTTGATCTGAATGAGAAATGTGTTTGGCTTGTGCAGGTATTTGTTTGGAGCTCTTATACACCTCACAAGTTTAACTTAGATCTTTCTAATAATTGATGGTGAAGTTAACTATTTTTAATAACACTGTCTAAGGCAGGGACATTTGGGGACCAGGACCAAGCTGCCAAGCCGATCCAACAAAAGTGCATTCCTGTTGGTCCAAAGATTCAGGTTGCTCTTGCTGTGTTCTTCACTGCGGGCAAAAATTCTAATTTCCCCCGCTCTGAGCTTTCCTGCCAAAAGTCAACAGCTTCACGAGACCCTGTCGAGAGGCTATCTGACAACATGGAGCCCTCTTTGGCCACAGCCTGCTGCCTCGCCCCACTGAGAATTTTTGACTTCCAGCCCAGACATTTTGTCCGAAGGTCAAACTTTTCACCGGACAAATCTGGTTCTTGTATAAGTCCCATGCTCCATCATGGTCAGCCTTAAACATTACTTAAACCTTACTCTTGCGCTGGTGAAACACAACCAGATGACCAGAGTTGATGCTTAATATTTTTTGGAGCTATTTTGAGTCTTTAACTTTAAAAATTAATAATGCCAGCTGGATTTTTGTCATTTTATTTTATTAAAAATGACTCAATTTTTCTTAATTGGTTTGGGATTTTTCTTATGTTGTGTTTTCACTCTATTAGTGTTTACATACTGCATAAATACTATGCACATTGCCTCTAAATTACGCCTGACTGCTTTGTGCCAATCTAACAGAGGTTTAAGCACAGGCTTATTTAGTGACTTTTGTGGTTTACCCTATGATTAACTTTTAAGGTGGGTGTTGAAATGAGACGTAAATGAATCGTGAGTAAACTCCTGTTTATTAGTATCACAACCTCCGACAACCACCGCAGCTCCAGCTGAGGAAACCGTCACCAACTGACCATGGAATGTTGGTGACAGCGGGAACTGCTCGTGGCATGAGAGGGGAAGGAACCATAGCGGGTTAAGCGGGTGGGAAAGGTAGGACGACAAGGTGAGGGGAAAAGCAGGGGAATACACATTACAACACATCTCCCCCTTATGAACAAAAGAAAACCAGGAATAAAGCAGGTACAAAAGAAACATCCATAATAAGAACAAAATCGAGAACCAGGACTAACCCAATGTGATTACATTCAAATATTACAGTAGTTCTGGAAGTGAAAAATACAATATCCCACACCCTAGTACAATACAATATTCCCACAGCAACTTCAGAACTGTAGATCAGTGTGGAACATAATCTCTGTGCCACTCCGAAACTCTATGTGGCCTCCTGCTCCTACGACCATATTTTGATCCAGTATCCCCCCTTGAACACACCTCCGGACTGTTCTTGACTAAGAAGGGGTGACAAACAGATAACCTGTCTATACTCCATGTGTGTCCGTCATTCAGTATAACTACGTTCTTGCCCACCTTGACCACTTTCATGGGCTCTGAATACTTGCTTCCCCCTCCTTGACGAGACACTGGTAATTTGGCCAGTACAGTGTCTCCCACTTTCCACCTGCCCTCTACAACACCATGCTTTGAGTCATACTTCTCGTTGTAACTAAGCTGGTGGAGCTGTCTAAGCCTGTTCATCTCGTCCATATCCACCCATCTGGACTCTCCTCCACCCAACCATTTAGGTGATAACTTAGTTTTGGGTAGTCTTCCTTTTAACGCCAGGAACGGTGAGACATTGGTAACCAAGTTGGGTGTGGTATGATAGGACCACAGCATGCTTTGGAGAGCCTGGTCAGCAGGTTTTCTTGACATTTGAGACAATTACAAGCATTCCTTTATCATCCTATTGACCCTTTCAACCAGCTCATTGGCCGTAGGGCAGTATAACGTTGTCTTATAATGGCAAATGGACAAACTCTTCAAGAATGCCTGCATCTCGTCGGCTGTAAACTGCACCCCACTATCAGTGACAATGATACTGGGAATCCCTTCCATCACAAACACCTCCTTGAGGAAACAAATGAGAGACCCAGTGTTGATGCGACTCACCACTTTCATCATGATCCAATGTGAATGGTAGTCTACTAATACCAGCATGAACTTTCCCTCCCACAAAGGTACCTTGAGGGGCCCTATAATGTCCAACCCAAGCTTATCCCAAGTTTTGAAGGGACAGTCACAGGAGACAAAGGCGCTTTATGAGTAGATCTCGATTTGTCACTAACGGCACATGATAAACAATCTCTGACAGTTTCCTCAACTATAGAATCCATTCTGGGGAACCAGTATGTGGCTCTGACCTTAGCTTTGGTAAGGCTTCTGCCCAAGTGTCTCTCGTGAGCAATCGCCGCAATCCTGGTCCACAACTTCCTCGGCGGAACCAACCTATCTCCCCTCATGACTTTATTGTTAGAAATGCTTAATTCATGACGCACAGCCCAATAATCCTTAAGGTTATCACTAAGCGTACCAGGTTTAACGGGCCAACCCTGAATGATCATGCTTTTGACTTGTTCCAAGGGCTCATCACCACCCATCTCCGAATCCCACTCTTCCTCACAAATTCCTAGAATTTCCACTGAAGCCACAATCTCACCACTCAGTCAGGGCAATCTGCCACTACCCTGACTTCAATTCAAAGGGACGCAGGAACTTGGCAACTTCCAGCCTTTCGTTGAGCTCGTCAGCTTGGGGGATGGGGTGAGCGTCAGTCTTGGTAACTGAGTTGAGCCCTCTGTAATTCACGCAGAACCTGAGTTCTGTGGTGGTGCCTGGTGGGGAGGCCTTAGGTACCAGCACCACGGGCTGGACCGGGGACTACTTAAGTGCTCCATCACACCCAATGCAAGCATTTTGGAGACTTCCTCCTTAATGGTATCCTTCAATTTGTCTGACAACCTGTAAGTTTTGTTTTTCATAGGCATACTTTCTCCAGTATCAATGTCATGGGTACACAAGTCTGTAAGCCCAGGGATGAGGGAGAACAGGGAGTAAAACTGCCCCAGCAACTGGGGACAGTCCCTCTGCTGTTCTGGAGTCACAGAAGGGGAGCGGTTGACACACTATATTGACCACCCAGCTTGCCCCTGGGAGGATAGGAGGTTAGGGAGAGGTTCATTCTTTTCTTCCACCCTGAAGCATGGTGACCTCAGACCTCTCATAGTGTGGTTTCAGGCGGTTGACATGGATCACCCTTAAGGGATTCTTAGGGGCCTTATGATCCACCAGGTAGGTGACTCCCCTGTTCACTCCTTAACCTTGTATAGCCCAGACCATTGGTCTTGCAGGGTCCTAGGTTCAGCGGGTGCCATAACCCACAGTTTTTGGCAAGGTTGAAACTCGAACAGAGAGGCCTTCTGGTCATAACAGTTTTATAACCTCTTGGCTGACCTCAAAATTCTCTTTAGCCTTCTTCCAGAAGTGCTGTTTCTGGTTTTGGGGAGCCAACATGTAGCTGACTAAATTCTGGGGGGGAGCTTCTTGGGAGGTTGCTCCCACCCCTCCTTCACCAGACTGAGAGGACCCCTAAAAGAGTGACCATAGAGGAGCTTGAATGGGCTAAACCCAACTCCCTTCTGTAGTATCTTCTTGTAGGCAAAGAGCAGGCATGGCAAGGGGATGTCCCACTTCCACCTCATGGGCTCAGGTGGGCCCATAATCATGCCTTTGAGGATCTTATTGAACCTCTCCAAACAAGCCCATTTGTTTGAGGGTGATAGGGTTTGGAGAACTTGTAGGTAACCCCACACTCATTCCACATGGACTTCATGTATGCTGACATGAAGTTGGTGCCCCTGTCATTCACTTCCTTGGGGAACCTCATTTAAGTAAATATCTCCATCAGGGCCCTAGTCACTGCAGGTGCAGTTACAGACTTGAGAGGGGTAGCCTACTGGTATCTAGTGGCATGGTCTACCAAAATCAGGATAAACCTGTTGCCTAAGGCAATTTTGGCATCCAGGGGCCCAACATTGTTCATGCCCACCTTTCAAAGGGGTTGCCAATGACAGGAAAGAAAACCAAGTGAGCCTTTAGCTTTTCCCTGCTTTCCCAATGGCCTGGCAGGTGGGACATGACCTGCAGACTGTATCTGAGGCCCTCTTCATCTGGGGCCAATAAAATGTGTGACAAGCCTAGAAAAGGTCTTGCCCTGCTCCAGATGTGTTGCCAGGGGTATATTGTGAGCTAGAACTAGTAGGAAGGCCTCGTAGCACTGGGGGACCACCAGTCCCCCAAGTACCAATTTGCCCCAGGCACAGGTGACTTTGGCTTACTCGTAGGCCATTCTCCCAATAGATGAGGTGATGTCCAGAGGTATCACCAGCTGCCTGGACCTTCGCTTGCTTCCTTAAGCCCTCTAGAGTTGGACTCTCTCTCTGGTGGGCCCACCCTCAACTTGCCATCCTGCAAACTCAGGCAGGTCTACCAGGGTGGCAATGGCATCCCCGGTATGCTCCAGGGCAGCCTCCTTGGTAACCCCTTCAACCCGGTCAACAGGAGTTTCAGGGCCTGGTTCCTCATCCCCCTTGCCCTTTCTCTTCTTGCAATAGCCTGGACCATTGTTCCAAGTTCCTCATATTTCTTTCTGGGGCAGCCATAGACTGTTTGGTTATGCAGACCCACTGAGGCAACCCTGACATTTCCAGGTGCGACCTGAGCTCCACTTCTTTCCAGATAGGGTGCTCTAGATCGTTTCCTAATAGACAATCTGCAGGAATGGCAGGGCTCACAGCCAGGTTTTAAAGAACCTGAGACCCCCGCATTCAAAGAAAGCCAGAGCTACTGGGTAGCTCTCACAGCTGTATGCAACTATGACCTGGTGGAATGTATTGCGTACCACCTGCTCCGAGGACACCAGATGACACCTCACAGAAGTCATACTGGCTCATGAGACTCCACAGAAGTCATACTGGTTCAGAGACTCCACCCTCTGCCCATTAATGGTGATACACTGCCTGTACTTAGACGTATCTGAAGGTATATGGGCTTGAAGCACCATCTCTTTATCCCACAGCGACACTAAGGTAACCTCTGTTCTCCCCAAATGCTAACAGGACCCACCTCCTTGCCACATGATACACTGATCATCCCCAGTGTCTGCCCACCAGTGGGGTGCTGTGTCTTCTTGAGGCATTTGGTGTCTCTTTTGGAGTGCCCATTTTTGTAGCACTCAGTACACTGGGGACAAGCCTTCCTGTCTGCTTGTTAAGTAACCCCTTCATCTTCTGATCAGGTTGGGACTGGTTACTGTTCTCTTGGGAATTATTTTATGGGCCTTTAGAGAACTCCTTATGATTACGTTTTTCTCCCCCCTCTTTCTTCTGTATGTACCCTAACCACCCTTCTAGGAGTCCCCCTCAGATTCCTACTTGTGGACCCTGATGCTGAGCCAGCAGCCCACATCCTAAGCAAGCCCCCTGCTATCAGGGAGCTTACCATCATCTAGGTATTGGAGCAGCTCTGGAAAACAATTGCTGAATATGTGCTCTCTTGAAACCAAATTGCCAGCCACTTGTAATCATTCACATCACTGCGCTTCACCCAACTATCCAGTGCCTTGCAAAAGTAATCCACAAAATCAAACCACGAGTGTTGGGTCAAGTTCTGACTGTCCCTAAATTTCTGCCTGCACTTCTCTGGAGTAAGCCTATACTTCCTGGTAAGAGCACCCTTAATGAATGGATACCTCATCTTATCCTCCTTTCTTAGGGCTAAGAGTGTATTCCTCAATTTACCAGGAATGTCCCTCCAGAGACTGGCCCCCGATCCTCCTAAGGGACCCTGTGCATCTCTAGGGCAACCTCATAGGCTTCAAACCATTTATCTATGCCATACCACACAACAAGGTTAGGCACCAGATCCTTGGAAATGTGGACCCTCTTGTCTCTAGTGGACACTGCAGGTATACAGCTACTATTGTTGCTGGACTCTGCCTCTTTGGCCCTGATGTCCAGCTCTCTGAGATTAGCTCATGGGCAATTCTCCTTTCATCCAGGGCCCTCTGGGCTGCAGACTCCTCTGCTGCCCTTTTTGTAGTCACCGCCTCCTTGGCTGCCTCCAATGTTAGCTTAGCAAGCTGCAGTTCAACCCTCTCTCTGCTTTCCTGTCTGCCATCTCCTCTGGGGACAGGGAGTGTAGACTGAGGCACTGCTTCTGACCCTGGATCTAGCAGGGCACCTCACTCCGGTGGGTCCTCCTCTCTCCTCTGGAGCCATGATCAGGGGGCTGCCTTCCACCCCTCTATCTCCACTTTCTTCTCCACCTCAATGTACACCTCCTCCTCTTCCCCTTTGTCTACTTCCTCCTCTTCCTCCTTCTTCTCCTCCTCCTCTGTAGTTTGTAACTGGTGGGCCTCCCACCAGGTGCTGAGGGCTTTCTGGAGCTCCTGGAGCCTGTAGCCCTTGCTTGCTGGATGCCCCCCTCTCCCTGCAGAATCCTCTGAGCTCAGCCACAGTGTAGCTCTGTGAGAAAGTCATCCTTTTTGCCCTGATCACCCCCATGTTTTGACTGAAACTGGTGGTAACTGACTCTGACTGCACTTTGGGCTCTGCTACTCAGCCCAGGGCCAGTGCTTTTATTGAAAATATATATGGTAATTAGGTGTAATTACATTTGGTGCTGACAACCTACCTGTAAGTCCCTAGTATATGGTAGGGCATGTAGGTTTAGAGGCCCAGCAGCTTTGAGGCACTTAAGTGTGCATTGTTGTGTTGCCTACTTTCATTTCAAAAGTCAGCTCTGCGTTGCAAGCTGCTTTTAAATTGAAATGACGTGCAAACTCGACTTTGGATTAAAAGGTACTGCCAAAGTTTTACCCTCCCTTATTTTTACATATGTCACCACTAAGGTCTACCCTGGGTGCCCTTCAGGGTAGGGTGCCATGTAAAAATAAGCAGGGACGTTTTGAAAGATGTTTTATATGCCCTGGTGAGGGAAAAACTACCAGTTTCGCTTTTCCCCATTGTAGCCCTTTAGCTTCATATGCTAACATAGGAATATTGTAATACAGTGTATCAATTGACAGGAGTGAGCTAAAATAATATTGCAAGGACTTAAAAGATTGGTAATGATAAATCCAACAATTTGCCACTGTTGGATTTATCATAACTAATACAGAAAAGAAGTTATAGAACTTTCTCTTTTGTGAGCTAAAATCCAACCTTCTAACAGCATCTCCTGATTGGCCAGCCCTTAACAGGCTTAGCCAAACTGCTTTGCTGAGGAGATAAGTGACCGTCACAGAGACAGAGGTTATCTCATGGAGGGAGCTCTGCAGCTGCAGAGGCCAGGACGGGGCTGGGTAAATCAAACTGGGCTTCAAAGAGAGCAGGACAGTAAGGAATGCCAGCCAGGCCTACTCCCTCTTCCTGTACCCCCCAGTCAGATGGCAGCCCTGGGAATGGATTTTGCAGGAGGAATGGAACGAGAGTGTTAAGGGAAATGAGCCACACCAGTGGGTTGGGTTAGCCAACTCTTAATCCCAAGGAGAGAAAATCTCAATCTTGAATTTTAAAGTGCAGTGCTTTGTGGAACAAAGAAATGGCACACTTTGGAGGAAGCTGTCATGCTTTTGGGTGGCACCCTGTACCCCATTGGTCAGGGGGTACCCCCCTACTTGTCACCCCAGAACATTGGATAAATATGTGAGAGCTGCACAGGAACTCAGATCTGCTGCCTGAAACTATGAGGAGAAGAAGGACTGCCCTGCTGGAACCCTGGTCTGCACCCCCAAAGGCTTGAACTAGGAAGGAGTGCGCCTGCTGCACCCTTGAAACTACAGCCTGAGGACTTTGCCTTGCTTAAAAAAGGATTCAGGAGTATCTCCCTGAAAGCAGCAGATTAACAGAGTTCACATGCACCATCTTCCCCAAGACGTCCCCATCCTGGAGTGCGTCTAGTTGACTTTTACGGCTTTGGCTAAGTGCATTGTGGGAAATGTAGTCACAACTTCTGAGGAGCAATTCAGAGACTCTGGATCCTTGGATTTGTGTTGTGGACACTTTGAACTCTCAAGAGTGTCTGGAATTTCCTGCTTCTCTGCCTTGGTCCCAGTCTGTCTGGGGGCACAATAGGCTATTGTGAAGTCCTTTGTGTGTGAGCCAAGCCAGTGGCTTTGAAATGCAAGTATGATAGCTGACAGATCCACCTCCCCATCCTGCCAGAGATGACCCATCCTGCCAACATCAAGTTCCCCTATTGTGATACTGTCTGGGGGGAATATACAAAGACCAACTGCCAACAACACCTAGTGATGTGACCTAGGAACAGGCTGCAGGCACCAAAAGGTTGGAACTTTCTAAAAGTGGCTTTTTCAGAATAGTGACTTAAAATCCGCCTTTACCATTCAAGAGGGTTTTTAATTACAATTCCTCAGACACCAAACATGGCTTTTCACCTGCTCCCAATCAAAAGTTTACATTTATTAAATGTAATTAGGTAACTTAATGTTATATTATGGGGGAGGTAGACCTTGCAATAGTGAAAACATTATTTGAGAGTTTTTTACTACCAGGACATGTAAAACTTAAAAGTACATGTCCAACTTTTTAAATAAAATGGATTCTCCCAGATTGTGAGTAGTAGGTGGAATTTTCCAATTTTCATTTTCACGGCCTACCCATGGCCAAACTTCCAATGATTTTTCTTGTTTTAGGATGTGTCAAGCCTGGCTCAGGCATTCTGGAGCAGGGAATGACACTGCAGCTAGCTGGACCCTCGGTTGCCAAGGAATACAACTGGGTCCATGCATGGATTGGTGGCTGACAATGAAGAGTGGAAAGTTAGGCAGGGTACAATTGTGGTGGGTTCGAAAACAGTGCAATACGGTAATGACCTAATTTCCCTTAATAGGCTCTCTATTTTTTCTTATCCTACAGGTAATACATAACTTCTTTGTAGTTAAAAAATAAACTATGCAGGGTTCAGAGCTGTCCCACTTAGTAATTTCGCACATCGATAATTGCAGTAGAGTAATGCTTAGTTACCACAAGAGGTAATTCACACTTCTCGATTTCCTTATCTCAGGTCAGGGAATTAATCCACTTGTAGAGCGCTCGTCCACAAGGGGAAAATTCCTGCAAATCTGAAAAAATAAGTAGTTTTAAAGAAAGTATGCGTTTTTCTGCATTTGTTTTATTTGCACTACTAAACACACAGTACGCACTGCAATGACATGGACTCTTCTTACAACTTAAGCTCACAGAAGAAATGCCAGAAAAAACAGGAAACTAACTCTCTTCATGTGATCCCACGCCCCAAAGCAGGGTCAATGTAGACAAATGTGACTTCTGCCCTTCAGGGCAATCTGCGCTCTGGCTGGACCCTTAATGAGCATCCTGGCAGTTTATCACTCAGAGTAGCCACTTAGAATAATTATCAGCGAGAATTCTTCTTCTCACAATATATTATTATCTGTGGTCTGGAAAGGAGAAGGGCACAGTTTGAACTCTGGTGAAGCATTCCACTGCAGCCAGTAATCTCTTAAACAAAGATGATCGAAAGCGTTTACTACCTGCTATGCACCTTCCTATCACTTCCCTGTCATTCACAGCTTCCCCAATCACTCCTGTTTCATAGAGCTATAGCTCCCTCTTACTAGACCACAAAAGAATAGTGGCAGAATTATAATAGAGAGTCATGAGAAGAGAGGACTAAAGGGAGGGAAAGATATACAAAGAGGGGGAGCAAATGAAGGAACAGAGAGAAATGGAAAGAGAAGGAAGAGAGAGTAAATAATAATGAGGATAGAGAGAAGGTAAGGGGTGTCTAAAAAAGGTGGTGAGAGCAGTAGAGAGAAAGAAGGCAAATGGGATTGTAAGAGACAAAATGTAACGGGGAGAAGCTATAGAGGGAGAGGGAGAAGGAAGCTAGAGTAAGGCAATGACTAAAAGACTGAACTAGATCATGGGAAGGGATATATCGAGAAAGAGGGATAAAAAGTGGCTAAATGAGAGTTAAGGGTCGAGGGTGAGAGAGAGCAGGAGAGGCAGGGAGGCGAAAAGAGACAAACAGGGGAATAGAGAGCCAGAGCAGCGAAAGGGGGGACAATCAGTAAGGTTTGAGAGTGTACGAGGGTGGAAGATCCCAAGAAATAATAGAAAAAAGCAAAACGAGAGAGAGTGAGAGCCAGATGGAAAAAATTGTGTCTTCATGAGTAGTTACAGTATCTATGTAGTTCGATCATTGTGACTAACACAAAATGTTTTCAAAAGCACAATTGTGCATCTATTTTTTAAAAACGTGCTTCGATACGTAAATTTTTATGAATGTTTATTTAATTTAAATGTTATGTGGTTTTTCCAAAGCGCTGGAAACCATATCGCATGCTATAGATATGGCGACTCTGTTTCACTTGAGGAACCTGAATGCAGACAATTATACACACAAGTGCTTTTCAAGGGTTGGTCACTTGCTCAAAGTTTTTATCTCATAAGAGTGAGGTCAGATAGCTCCTCATTGGGTATTGTTCAGAAAGGAAGAAATTGTAATGCTCGCATTGCTGTTTAAATGTGGAATAGATATTAGTAAGTGGTATGTGACAAGTGACAAAACTATAAGTCAAATACAAATGTCATCCACAATAGGTAAGGTATCTACAATTTTTATCATGTTTTTGAACAAGCAGTTACACCAAGTAGCTGCAGTTTTGATCCTTCAAACAATTAATGTCGCTGATCATCAACGAGAATTGTAAACATCAACAATTGTCGAATGGAAGCACATTCCATTTAGAGCCAAATGCGACATTTTGAACAAAATGTAAAAAAAAAAGAAAAATCAGTTTGAAGCATTCCGTTTGTTTTGTGACTCACTTGGCCATCGCTGAGACCAGAAGAATCCGAATGCTTTCTGTCTCTGTTTATGTAATACAATTACGGATATGGGGGCAGATTTACAACCCCCCCTGCGCCACCAGTACGTCACTTTTTGTGACGTACTGGAGGCGCATTTCACTTCTCCATATTTACAAGGAGAGGAAAAGCCACCCTGCGTGACTTTTCCTCTCCTTGTAAATATGGCCCCTTCACAAGCAGCACTTTGCGTGGAAGGGGCGTTCCATGGGTGTTGCTGTGGGTGTTCCACACATTTCCAGATTTGGAGTGGAGAAGTGTGGCTCAATGGTTAGAGCGGCAGACCCTGATGCAGAGATCTGGCCCGGGACCAGGGTTCAATTCCCGCCTCGGCGGGTCTTGGGCTCAATTTCCTCGGACCTGATCATTCTCGCCTCGGTGCCTATTCTAATCATGGGTGCAACTCTGGGCAATAGCTTGCTTAATCTCCACAACGGCCCCAACAGCGCTGGGATGCCTGGCTTCACCTTGGGGGTGCCCAGGAGTGGACATTTCACAGGGAAAAGCCAGGAAGGGTTCCACAGCGTTATGCGTACAGCGCCGGGACACCCCTTTGGGGATATAAGTGCGCTTTACAAGTACAAATTTCATTCAGATTTACGAGGAATTGTAAATCTGGAAATGCGTGTCAATGCTACGCCTCCCCAGCGTAGTGAGGCGCAACGAGGAGAAATGTTTTCATTTCTCCTCGTTTTTTCCTCTTTCAATGCGTGCTGCATTCTACAGCACGCATTGAAAGACGAAAATGCCTGTAGTGATTATTTTTGTGCAGGAAGGTGCCCCTTCCTGCACAAAAACAATCTCCCCATGACGCAGGCATCCTTGCACCATGGTGCAAGGGTGCCGGCGCATGGCTGCAGTTTGTGCGCCAGAGCAGGGGAGAGCACAGGAATGCGACATATTATTGTAAATATGTCGCATTCCTGTGCTTCGGAAGTGCCGCAGCGTGGCGCAGCCAAAGGGCTTGCTTTGCCGCTCTGCGGCACTTCCTTGTAGATCTGACCCATGGTATATTAGCACTGATGGACAGTGTTTGATGTTTACTGTGAGTTGTCCACAGGTTCTGTATAAATTGGAACAGGTGCAGATTGAAACAAGCACCTTCATACGAAATGTGTCCCAGATATAGAGAGAAGCAGTCTGGGAGAGAACAATGTGTAATGCATGCAGGACAACCTGAAGCTAGACACTGAATGTACTACAAAGCTGACTAGTTCAGGCTTGGGGAAAGTGAAAGAGAAGGTAGAGGTAGAGGAATTGGGCAGAGCAGGTGAAATGGAGATAGCGTACTGATGCAAACAAGAGTTAGACAGAATCCAGCAGAAAGGAGCTCAATCCTTGTAAATGGTGGTGATTGGGGGACAATAAGATGCAGGGAAGAGATGCAGAGAAAACATCTTTAGACAAATTAAAACTGTAAAAGAGAGGATTTCTAGACAAGGAATACAATCTGCTCGCTTCATTGCTTTCATATTTGAATGTGCATTATCAAGTCTTACAAAATAAAGAAAAATAATAAATGTTTGTGAGACAATATCATCTAGTGAAGTGCTCCCATTTCTTACAGTTGTAATTACAACATGGTCTTGGTGTGTTAGATTACCTGAATAATATTCTATTTGTAGGCGATACAAATGAGAATACATGTTTGTTATTGTTGAATTTGAGGACAAAGCGGGCACGTTGGTGGACCAGTTTGCATTCTAAAAAACAGACAGGTTTCTTGTATTTCAATTTCCGGTCTCTTCACGTCTTCCTATCTTCCCTTACTTGCTTGGCTTCCAGTGGCGGCTCCTCCATTGGGGCGTAGGGGCGTCGCCCCACTCCTTTCTCGCAGTGCGAGATGCAGAAACATGAAATGGTAAAACTACCATTTCATGTTTCTGCTAGTTCTCGCACGGCGAGAAAGCAGAAGTGCCTGGAGTGCCTGGTTGGGGGCGGGTGGGTGGGCGTTCCTGCTCGAGTGCAGGAGAGGCGTGGCTAGCCCACTGTCTTGGGTGTTGACAGTTTTTTCGGCCCCAGGGCCGACCAAACCAGTCATGCGCAGTTGTGCACTCTCTCTTTTTCTCTAGCAGCCTACATAGAGAAAATGGCTACCTGGCCTACAGGCGCCCGGCTGGGGCGCTCTCCGCTGCGCCACACCAATCACAACGCTGCCATTGCAGCGTTGTGATTGGCTTGGGGAGCGGGAGGGAGGCTGCCTAGGTTAAAATCAGGACCGGCCGGGAGCAGGAGCTGAGGCGGTGGCGCGTGACCTGGAGGAAGCACTGGGAGGAAGCGGTAAGTTTTAAATTTTATTTTGATTACTGTCCCGCTCCCCCCACACCCGCGCAAAAGCCCCCCCCCCACATCTTGCCGGCCGCAACCTTAATCTGCCTGTTCATCTCTGGGGCTCACTTGTCACAAGATTTGCGCTTTAGAGGGCTGATCACTCTTGGCTTCCGGAGAGGCCTCTTCGAACTGTGCACACTTCGGTTTAGACAGCAGCTTCTGTGCAGAGAGAAGGAAGATAACTCTCTTGCTAGCACAGCTAGGCCCGGTTGTCTCACGTCACGCAGCTTGGAGCAGCAGCCCTCTCTGTCACGCCACCAGTCGTCTGTCATGTAATAAGATGCCAAGTTCGAGCGTTTGATGGGGCATGTCTAATTCCTTTTATGCCTTACCTCCTCCCTTCAAACCCTACGAAGTTCATGGTCATTGTCAGGCGAGGTTATGCATGGATTACTGCAACCGTTTACGTTTTGTCCCTGGAACTTGCAAACTTGCATTTAAAAGTATTTAGTAGGAAACAGCAAATGTGCAAATCTTATAACAAGCATTTGCAATGCAATAGGTCTCGCATTTGTCAGAGTTAGAGCTATTGGTGTTGTAAATGTATATGTTTTTATTTATGCATACTCGTTTCCTTCCCTTGGTGTACTCCTCTGCGCTAAGACAATAAAGACGTGAAGTACACTCTGAAAGTACCAGATATTAAAAAAAGCTTCACGTGGCTCTCGGGTTCCTTCAACAGGAAAGTGTGGGGGTGGGTTGATTTAGAAACAGAGGAAAGCGAGAGGAGGAGGAGGGGAGTGGTTTTTAAAAGAACGGCAAGCTGCTGGGTTTTAAAAATATCAGATGGGGCGGGGTGAAGTAGAGGGCATGAAAATATTGCAGAGCTCCTGTTTTCCACAGAACATTACCGTGTCCTTGTGCTACCCAAGAGGCCATATAACCCAGCATTGAGTGCAGCGCGCAGCTGCAGACATGTTGATAGAAGCAGCGACCGGAGGTGGTGGTGGTGGGGGGCAACGCATGGAGAGATGGGGTAGCGACGAGCAGGGCACAGAAGACACTAGCAGCTGCAGGCATGTTGATAGGAGCAGAGACCCATTCCAGCAAAACACACACGCACATGTTATTTTAATAGAAAGGAGTGCCAGGAACACAGCGCCTAATGTAAATAATGATGAAAGAACATCGCACGAACCGTGTGTTTGTGAAGTGTGTGCCGCTAATTACATTAAAGCACGGCCACACTCACAAACAGATATAATTTAAAAAATATAATGTTAAAGAACATCGCACGAACCGCGTGTTTGTGAAGTGTGTGCCGCCAATTACGTTAAAGCGCGGCCACACTCACAAACAGATATAATTTAAAAAATACAATTGAGTGTGCAAAGTAAACATCTAGCGCAGAGAAGGGCACTGTAATACCTGCAAACAATGCCGCTCCGAGGCTCATAAATCTAAATTGAAAGTTTTTTTCGGCAGTGGGTGGAAGCCAATTGAGACAATTTGCTCTGCTTACGCCCTGCCTGCAGCTGTGGGATTTGTAGCGGTGGGAAGAGGTGGAAGAGACGGTGGGCGCCGTGCTGGCCTTTTGTGGCGGTGGGGAGAGGTGGAAGAGGCTTCAGGCGCTACTGTGTGTTTGTGAAGTGTGTGCCGCTAATTACATTAAAGCATGGCCACACTCAGAAACAGATATAATTTTTAAAAAATGATGTTAAAGAACATTGCACGAACCGCGTGTTTGTGAAGTGTGTGCCGCTAATTATGTTAAAGCGCGGCCACACTCACAAACAGATATAATTTAAAAAATACAATGGAGTGTGCAAAGTAAACATCTAGCGCAGAGAAGGGCACTGTAATACCTGCAAACAATGCCGCTCCGAGTCTCATAAATTCAAATTGAAAGTTTTTTTCGGCAGCGGGCGGAAGCCAATTGAGACAGCCTGCTCTGTTTACGCCCTGCCTGCAGCTGTGGGATTCGTAGCGGTGGGAAGAGGTGGATAGGATGGTGTGCGCCATGCTGGGCTTTTGTGGCGGTGGGGAGAGGTGGAAGAGGCTGCGGGCGCTATGAGGAAGGAAGCCGTTTTAGGCAACTTGCCCTGTTTGCGCCGTGCCTGCCAGCTGGAAAGAGGTGGAAAAGGTTGAGGGCGCCGTGCGGAAATAAAGGTGCGCATGCTGTGTAATAAAGCGCCGCGCTTGTAACTGAAATTAAACGGCACACTATAAACAAGCTGTCACCATTGCGCGAAAAACAACAAGAACGAACGTGAACACATGCAGTGAAGGGGCCAAGTACTAGCAGGGGGTGGGCCTCAAAGCCTTTAATGCAGCTGGCCCCACCCGGCGTCAGTCACATTGAGTTAATGTCACTCCACCAGCAGGTTGGGCTCAGTAGGGACAGCAATACATAAAGTTACACAGGAACCATTCCACATTGAGGTGCACGCAATCAAAGCCACAACCCGTGTTTACTGTAAACTCCGAACACCTCAAAGACCGCTCAGATGAAGCCGTGGCCCAGACCTGCTCCAGGAATCCGCTCACCCTGTGTGCCAAACTCGTCAGACGGGCAAAGGCCGGTTACTGGAAGGAAGGTTTTCTTTAAAGTGGGCAAACAAAAGATGTAAATCACAACCAATGGGACTCCTTCGTCCACCCATGGTTAGGACAGTGGTAAGCAATGCCCCAGTAGCAGGCAAAACAAAATCACCCAAAGCTACAGCATTTTTTGTCGCTTTGCATCCTTATCTAACCAAAGGGAATGTCTTCCGTTTACTGCATCACGCGCGCAGGCAACACTAATATCTGAACTCTGCCGTCTCAGGCACATTAAAGACATGCTTTCGGGCACCTGAAAATGCCACGGGCCTCATTTGACAAGTCTGAATGCAACTGGAGAACCTCAGAGATTCTGAAATACCCGGTTGTTCGATTACACATCTAAACTTTGGTGGTGTGTCGTTTGGTATAACCGTGTTCTTTTCACACTTCAGACTTCTGTATTACATATTGCGCATCAGCTTTTAAATCATTCTAATGTATTTGTTGCAGATAAAAAAAGTCAACAGTAAAAGGCGAGCGGAAACGTGAGCTCGGAATGTCACACCTTCTCAGCCATTATAGTGAATTAGCAAATTGTCACCGACCCACCCACTGCGTCTGCTCTGGCGCTGGCTGACGTCTGTGGAGGAGGAGAGAGAGGAGGGGGAAGTCAGGCGGGAGAGGGCAGCGTCTCTGCCTCCCAGTGTTTGGGAGTATTTCCAGGCAGCGGGCCGACATTCACCGAGAGGTGTCGACTGCACTCCCGCTTGGCAGGCAGGATGCACCCACCTATAGCGGTGTAAGGAGAAGGGTTTCATTTTGAAAGGCCGGCAGGACAGGGTCATGTGCATTCCGTCACACGCCAGACATGCATTACCTCGAAGGAATTCCGGTCAATTCATAAAGAAATTATTTCACATTTTTAAAACTTCTCTACACGTGTAAAGAGAAGAGAAGATGTTCGATTCCTTTATCTATTTGGGGTTGCAGTGATCGAGCTACCTAGTTCTGTGGAAGGTGGTCAGAGGCCTGACACCATGCACAGTATAAACACACCTCCGACCAAAGCGAAAACACTAGTATCTAGTCAGACTGATGTCCTTTTAGAAGACGACAGACATTTCAACAAGCGCTCGCCATTGCGGAAGGCAGCTGCTTGTTTATATTTGCATCGCGCTTTCACTTTAAGTGAAAGCGCGATGCAAAAATAAACACGCGGCTGAGTGAAACAGACGCCCCCAAAGATAAGAAATTGCTTCACTACAGCCGTGAAGCAGACGACCCAGTCCGGATGGGCCGTCCAAAAGGGAGACAGGGCGGTAACCAAGAAGCATCCTTTTCAATGGGAAGCCAGCGTTTAGCATAAACGCTGATGCGACCCAATGAAAATGATGGGCGGGGCTTCAAGTCCCCTTCTGAAATCTCCTGATCACAATAGCCCTCGCAGAGCGAGCAACGCATGCGCGCTGCAACGCTAGGCGAGACCTAAAAAACAAAGATCAGCAGAATGCGAGTGCTCCCGCGCATGCTATTTGCATGTAGAACACACTCCATGTTTTTAATTTAAAGCGTGCCTTGAATTTGCCTGCATTAACATTCTCCCCAGAAAAAAGTCCGCCTTCTAAGACTCGCATCTTATCGCATTAATGTTCAGGACCAACTGCACAGTCTCAGATTTTGTGTAAAGGGTCTGTCACAACAGATGTACAGTGTGGTGTGGTGTGCCTGGCAGCTGTTTGTGAATCCTCTTTCACCACGGCCCTAGGCTGTTCCCAGCCACTGGTACCCGGCACATGCAGATAAACCGGCATAAATGCATAAAACATGCACAGTCACATAAACATATGTGAAGTGAGCCGTGATCAAGGCCATGCAAGACGAAAAAAGTTTGTAAGGTTATGGCTGCCGGTTTTCCATAATAACATCAAGTCTTTAGACATGCGACAACAGGCGGACACAAACATAAGCAGATATAGACAGACACAGACACAGATGCACACACAATGACTAAAACACAGACATGCCGACAGTCTCACACACACAAACTTACCCAATGAGAGGCATGCAGGCACACAAATCTACACACAGAAGCCCTATAGAGAAACAATTTAAAAGATGCCCACACACACAAACAAGATATTCAGACATATACACAAACACACAGACTCAGACATAAATGAAAAGGCATAGCCATACGCACACACCGACACACACTAAAACAAAATTCCTGGCATGCAGAAATAAATAATGACACCTAAATATATTATGTCTTTGTTATGCATTTCAATTGCATTCTTTTATATTGCCTCTCACAGTGTATAGTTGGTTCTGCGAGTGCCTACATTTGCATAGCAGTGTCGGCTCTAAAAACATCTATAAGCACGCACTCTTAATATATCTTTCAAATGCTTTTAAAGGAGGCCCATATTGATTTAGAGTTAGGAACAAATCAGCTTAAAAAATATATTGTTAGGCATGTGGTCATTTTTAGTGAAAGTACAAGCGACTGATTGTATTAAAAGGTGGGCTCTCAGATGAGAAATTGGCTTATAGTCACCCAATTCCCAAAGCATGTTGCGGACATGTTGTGCATCTGCTGTGCAGGTATTTCCATCTGGAAAATACACTTATGACTGTGAAAAATCTGCAAACTGAGCATATTTATCCCCGGATGTTAGTGTGACCAATGGGGAAACAATTGTTTTACGCCTCACCACTTTCAAATGTCACCAGCCGCCACTGTTGGCTTCTACTTGCTTTCTCTTTTCCCAATTCTGTAATATCTAATTTCCCCTTTCTACATGTATCTTTCTTAAACCTTTTGATTGACAATACCTGTGTGGGTAACCATGAATATGGTTTCTTGTTTACTGTGCTGTGATGTGAAGTTTGCCGGGTCTGGTTAGTTGTAAGGAATATTTAAAACTCAATAGTTTTGTTACATGCACCGTGTAACCAAGTTGGTTTGCACACAGGGGAAATGGAATAGGAGCTGTTTAAGTTTTAAGGTAAGAAGCAACTGAGTGCCACAGCTGCTGACCTCCTTCTCCCCAGTTACCCTCTCCCTCTAGCAATTGTCACCCCATTCAAGCATCCACACACACCCCATGTTCTACAAGCCAACCCTCCATTCCACATTCCGTCTACTCCACCAAGTCTACCTGTTTCACTACTTCATACCATACATCTTTCTTCTCAACACAAATGAAACCCAACAAAAACAAATAAATAGAACTATTCCTAGACTATGAAGTCTACACCAAATCAATACTAATTCCTACTACTATAAAGCATAATCCTTATGCCTGGAAGGCTCTCTACACACCGTTTGGCCACGCCTGTGCATGGCACCCGCAACATTCACAAAGGATGCAGTACCCAAAACATTTACATAGGACGCAGAATCCATTACCTGCTTCCCAACATTCGGAGCTCATGTGCTCAACACAATGTCTCCTTCATCTGGAAAAACGTTTCCTCAGGAACACTCCCACTCACACCCTCTGAAGTTGCATCCACTCTAACACCTCTACTTACTGACACTCTTTCGAAACTCCACACCCTACCATCTTGAACCCTCACAGCTGTTTTCATGACCTTGATTACCTTCTCAAGCTTTGACCACATTGAGTATCCTTTGGTGATCACACCTTATTTCCTGATTTTTACACACTATCCCCAGCACTGTGGAAGGAACTCCCCTTTACCACAGCAATTTGGCTGCTCGACTTCTCTTGATACTACTTCACCCAGTCATACATTTCCACATCTTCCTTAAACTCCAAACCTAGGGCCTGATTTAGATCTTGGCAGACGGATTACTACGTCACAACGGTGACAGATATCTCGTCCGACGAAATATAAATCCCATTATATCCTAAGGGATTTATATTTCGGTGGATGGGATATCCATCACTGTTTTGATGGAGTAACCTGTCCTCCAAGATCTAAATAAGGCCCCTAGTCTGTTGTCACCGGATCAACCACCATGGCATCAAATTTGTCATCAGCTCCTGCCCTCTCAGCAAATTCAAATGGTGACTTGCCAGAGGCAGCACTGGGAGTGACCCTATATGATAACAATGTTGCCTGTAACATCTTCTTCCAACATGATCCACAGTTAAGCACCAACTGTATCAACTCTTTCATCACTCTGTTGTACTAGTCCACCTGACTATCAGCCTCAAGGTGATACAAAGCCACCCTTGTATGCTTAATCGCTCATGAAGACAAAAAAGACTGCATCTTATCGAATTGATATTCCGATTTGAATGCCTTCTCGACAAAAACTTCTTGCAAGAATCCTGTAAAAAGTTCTGTGGTCACACTACCCACCATTCGCACCTCTGGCTATTTTGAAAAATAATCAACCAACAACAATGCACATGGTTCCTTCTAGGCTAAGACTGCAAATGGGAACATAATATTCATATCCAGCTAACTCCATGGGCCTTTCAGCATTCCCACACTATGTAAAAGAGCAGGTGGTGCACATTCCAACTTATCGCTCCTGCTCCACACCTGCCACTTTCTCATTCACCTATTAATTCTGGCATTCATCCCTGGCCAGAAAGGTTCTCTTACCTTCCTTTTCATGCTGGACACCTCACAACATCTTTCATTTCCCAAGCCCAAATTCTTTCTATTCAGATCCACCAGTGGCACGGCCTTGTCCACACTTGTTAACACATTTGCTTTGAAGGCCACTTATCCCCCACCTTTGCATAAGCAACACGGTTACAGTGCAACTTCTACTAAGGTGGCCACCCATCCACCTGAAACTGCCTCACAGAGGTCGTGTCACCATCCGCTACCATTGCTTTCTGCCAATCCTCCTCTGTTAATATACTTCCTTGCATTATAAAACTCCTTTCATTATCCTCAAAAATATCATCTACTT
This sequence comes from Calotriton arnoldi, assembly GCA_963921515.1. Classification (NCBI taxonomy): domain Eukaryota; kingdom Metazoa; phylum Chordata; class Amphibia; order Caudata; family Salamandridae; genus Calotriton; species Calotriton arnoldi. The sequence continues at coordinate 470,004 of CAWUFW010002668.1, forward strand.
CACACCCATCCTCTCTATCCATGATTAGTTGTTCATACATCTGCAACTAAAACCTCAACAACCCGTCTGAATGTACGTTTAATTTCCCAAGCACATACTTCAGAGACCAATGATAGGCCTGTAAAGTAGATGCTAATATGGTTAACCTTGGTGACATGGACCTACCTCTACCAAAAGCTAACAAATTCACCAAACGTTTGTGGTCTGTCCTGAGTAGTAACTTTGTCCCCCACAAATATGTGTGGAAATGCTCCATAGCCTATGTGCACTCTAACATCCCCCATTCTACTAAAGAATAATTTTTATCAGCTGAATGCAAGACTGGTGACCCATGTTCCACAATCCACAGGCCTAACACAGCTCATAAGCCATAGCCACTGGTGTCAACCACCACCACAAACGTCTTGCCACTCACAAAAAATTTAAGACAAGGTGCTTTCCAATCTCTTTTTTTATACTTCCAAAACACTTGTTGTGCTCATTCCCCATACTTACTCCACATTTCATTCAACAACCTGGGCAACAATTCTACTGTGCTTGGTATTTTTCTATGAAACATGTGTACAACTCAGTAAGTCAGAGAAAGATCATTACTGCTGTTTATTAGCAGGAGGTGGAGCATCAACAATGGGAATAACATGATCTTTTTTTAGGCATTATTCCCAATTTAGGGATCTTATGTTGCCAAATACCTTACCTCCACTTGGCCAAATTTGCATTGCTCATGTTTGATTGTCAACTCAGCTTCCTGCAACAAGGATATCTTTCTTCTCAAGTTGGTCTCATACTCCTCCATGTTCTGACCAAAAATTAAGATGTTGTCTCGAAACATACTCACTCCTTCTAATAATGCTTCTACAAATGATGTGTCTCATTTGTAGAATAATCAAGTTCATGTTTCACTTACAAGGATTAGATCTTTTCATTAAACATTTGAAAGTGCATTATTGTCTCTTCTCTTTGTGAAACCGTGGGCATACAAAAGTGACAAATGAAAGGGTAAGATCTGTTTCCATGATTTCCTTGGGAATAAGAGTGGTCATGTTCGAGGTTACTGACAACATCTATAACTCTGGAGGTTTAGGAGTTTAGATGCTGTACTGTGAAATAGCCATACCAACATTTACTGAGCAGCTTGGGAGGGTTGCTTGGGTCCAGCTATGTCCTAGCGCGGGGACACTCCGGTTGGAGTAACCATTGCGCTCTATAAGCTTCCTAATAAGAATAATAATAATATGAGAAGACTCAGTCTCTATATTATGAAGTTTTGTGGATCTAATATGCAGTCCTACTAAATTCATAGACACCGTGTAACAAACGTGTGCCTATCACTGATCAATGCAGGCAAGTAGTTATACTCATTACACTACAAAGTGCAATGCTTAGCTGTTTCCCAGAGTTTCTGTTTGTTGTTGTACAGTGCTGACTCAACTGCTCAATATGCTACGCAGCACAATACTCTGCTGGTTTCCAAGGTTACTCCATGTTGTCCTGCTGTTCAGGTCAAAATGGCCGCAGCACAAATTGAGGTGATGTCAGGGCATCATTGTCGGCCAGCCACTATTATTACGCCTGGTTGGGCACACACAACAATTAACCATGGCATGCTCACCTGCATCAAGTCTTCTTCACTGGCAGTTGGTCAGAGACTTACAATCCCAATAGTAACTCGCGTCAGGCTCTTAGCAAATATGATGAACTACAAAGATATCACCAGCAAGGTCCAGTGTTGATGCCCACCTTAGGCTAGATTGTGACATCCTCTATGGCCTCTGCCACACTCCCTAGATCAGGGAGATGAACAATCATTTGGGAGCAGCCCTCTTCCACCTGGTCCTGGTTGTTGCTCCCAGCTGTAGCCCACATAGCTCAGAGGCGCCATTCCAGCCCTCCAGCTACCCAGTCACCCAGTTTGAGCCCCGGGTCCCCATGGCTTGTTCACCCTAATGCCATCTGAAGCTTGTCTTTTTCTGTATTGTTAGTGCCATTGCAATCCCCCAATAGCCATAATCCTAATTGCGCTGCTTGTGTTTTCTGTATTGTTAGTACCACTACTATCACCTAATCACCATAATTGGACCTGTTTTTCTTGTTGTTATACTGCTGTTGTTGTTTTTCTCCATATCTGCATGATTGTCTGCCCCAGCCTGGCCCAACCCGCCCCCCCAGCCAGTTCACGCGGTTTCACCTGCCCGGTCTTGCCACCGTCTCAGACCACTGGCCACCCGCCTCCCTGACAGCCCCTCCCTCCTCCCAAGGATACTTAATGGAGGCTGTAGCACAGCACCACTGAGCAGCCCTCTTCCACCTGGTCCTGGTCGCCGCTGACAACTGCAGCCTGCATAGCACAAAGATATTGTCCCAGCCCTCCAGCTATCCGGTCACTCAGTTTGAGCGTCGGTCCCCCATGGCTTGTTCACTCTAACGCCATAACCTTATTTGTGCAGTTTGTGTTTTTCTGTATGGTCAGTGCCATTGCTATCACCCAATTGCCGTAATCCTAATTGTGCAGCTTGTGTTTTCTGTATTGTTGTTGCCTCTGCTATCACCTAATCATGGTAATTGGACCTGTTTTCCTTGTTGTTATACTGCTGTTGTTGTTTTTCTCTGTACCTGTGTGATTGCCAGCCCAAGCCCGGCCCGCCCCCCCAGTCAGTCCATGCTGTTGGCCCTCAACCTGCTCAAGAGAACACATATCACACAGCACCTAAGGGACCTCCACTGTCTCCCCGTCAAGAAAGATGGCAGTCCAAGCTACTGACCCCTGCCTACAAAGCCCTCCACAACCAAGGACTCCACTACATGAACTACTGACTGACCTTCTACCAACCTTCCAGAAACCTTTGCTCCTCACACACTCGTCCTCGCTCAGACACCATGCTTCCGTTGCGCAAGAGGACTCTCATTCTCCCACCTCACTGCCAAAGCCTGGAACTCCCTCCCTCACCACCTCCGCACTTCACTATCACTGAACCACTTCAAGAAGGGACTAAAGACCTGGCTCTTTGACTGAGAACTGCAGCACAGCACCTTGGATACCATCCGGGGTATTGAGCCTCGCTATAGAAATATTAGTTGATTTAGTATGCTAACCAACAGCTTTGTTGCTCCACCCGCTCACCACCATTTTAACAAACAGGGTCCTCATACAAAAGTAGTGCAATAGGAGCTGTTTATTTCAATTCCAAGGAAAGAAGCAACAAAACGGTACCTTTGCCAACCTCTTTCTCCCAGCTCTCCTCTCCCTCTAGCAATTGTCACCTCCTTCAAACATCCATTCACATACACCTTACATTCTACACTCCAACCCTGCATTTCACATTCCATCCACTCCATGCATTCCCCTGTTCCACTACTCCATACCACAAAATCCTCATGGACTCTTTTTTACCTGGTAGGTAAGTGCTCCAAATCAATGCAAAATACAATAGATTAAAGATTAGTAATGAAGCTGATGCTTGTGGGAATTCTGTAAGTCATTTAGTTCAGATTTTCTCAAGAGACTCTGAGCATGCTATGCCCATTGGCATTTCATTTGACAAACGTGAAGAAAGTGAGAAATCTGAGAAAGTAGAGCACCTGCTGGATTACCAGGATTTGCCTGTAAAGTGGTGATATCTAAAAAGGCTTTCTGCAAGAACATGGATTCTGTGCTGGTGTAGGTATCTAAGCCTCACCGCAGATTAAGAGAGATGGGGATGATTAAAGATGATTTAAAAGTGTGGCAGATGCCCCTCTTGTTATATTCCCAAGTTAGTCACATGTTGCGAAGCAGCTTATTTCTTACATTGCCCTAGAAAATAACATTTCAGCTGTGAACTTTTGCACGCATTTGCATGCACGACAATGTTGGATTAGTTTCTCTGAAACTACTTTGTTTTCATATCCAGCTTCAGACAACATTATCATGACACCTTGAACATTATGTACTGGGCCTCTCTACGCACTGGGTACAAAAGTCATCCTATCTTCATCCACGAGGCGACAATGCTATCTACATATCCATAACATCACTAATCTAGCGTGCACATAGCGAGGTCGCTTTTTATTATAAATAATAGGCATCCCGATAGATTGATCCTATCTTCATCCACAAGGTGACAATGCTATTTACATATCCATAACATCAATAATTTAATGGGCACATCGCGAGGCCGCCTTTTATTATAAATAATAGGCATTCCAATAGATTGGTAGAGGAGGTACTTCCGCTGATACTGAGGGTCCGTGCATGCTGAGACTCCACCATGCACCGGTCTGACATTCCGTGAGGGGTGTCCAACTCGAGACCAAGATGGGGTCCTTCACTTTATCCCATTAGGTAATGGGGTTGGATCGTCCCTTGTGGGGATTCTTGGCTCTACACCTACACACACTCTAGGTACACTTAGAGTAGGGGTTGCATAGTAGGACTATGCTAGATTACTGCCTTGTTTATATGCCTGCATAGATAAATTGTTCAGCACCATGGTAGAACTACATCTACTATTTTCGCTGTTGGTGCTTGTAATCACGTTTATAAGCTTCTGTCTACTACTCGTTGCAGCACACGTATTTTAAGCAAGAATAACGTTGTTTAAATAAATATTATTGAAAATGTCCCACTGTGTATTCTCTGTATACTTCTCTGAGAATAAGTGAGCACGATTGACTGAGCGTAAGGTTCTGTACTGTTTCCACGATTCCTGAGGAATCGGGGTTGTCATGTTCAGTGGTTGCCAGAAACCATTCGCTCCCTGGTAGGTTAGGGGGGCTTACGGTGGCACTTTGAGCTAGCTGGCCAATAGGCCAACATATCCTGCTGGGGTATCTGGAATCAGCCTTGACACCAAGCCCTTAGTTTATGTTGTTTAAACAATGCGCAGGTCCTATGGATTGGTAGGAACTACACGACATGGCGCCGCACACATTGGTTGATTAGGCTCTTATTTAACGGTCAAATCTAAGTAATTCATTTGTGCTTTCTCAGAGACCCCTACTCACATTTTAACTGGAGATGTCCGTAGTGGGAAGGAAAACAAATCTGCCTCAGCTGAATAGGTTACCCTATGAATTGGCTGTAGGTTAAATCAAGCTTGGAGTATTAAAAGTTCCCACATTGTGCACACAAAATGCCTATAAGATTTTTAGCATAAATACTACTGCTCTAACAATGACCGAACAACTAGATGAGTACATTGGAGAACAGTTAGTTGGATTCAATATTTCAGAGAATTGCATACAGGCAATTACCATGAAATTATTACAAAGTGGCTTCCCGGCAACAGGTGGAGATGTTACCTTCATGGTTGAGGCACATGAAGCATTCAGAACAGAGGTATTCTATTCCTGGGTTATGTTCCCACCTGCAGATGAACACACATGGTTATTTCATGAATATATTGAAGATGACCCACTTGATGAGTATTTAGACTTAGAAGTCCCATTAACTTACCATGAGTACATCAATTGGTTTAAAGGCGCCCTAACCCATACCACAGAACACATGAGACTCGGTCCGCTCACCAGAGAAGGAGCGACTTGGCCAGTCTTAGCATCATACACACCGCATCCAGACTTTGCTGCTTGCCATCAGCAGGAATGTGCAAACTTTACAGTAATTTAGTTAAAATTTACAGAAATCTTACACAATATGTAATGAGAACAGCGGGGGCTGCCCAGCCTACGCAACCACACATGGCTACTACAGGTATTAGCCCACAAGCACTGAATGACATCATGGGAAAGGTTTCCATCAGCTGGGAGCAAATCCCGTTTAAACGCATCCACACGTACATGTGCAGTACAGAATGCACATAGTGCAGCACTAATGAATAAAATTGTGCGGAACAAAATACAAAACTGCACTAGACATCTCAAATGGATTTTTCTGCCAAAATATATCGCCTGGGAGCAGATATTTGACAGCATTCTCGGCACTAGGCTCTAAACACCAATTTTGTCGACTACCCCAGGGGTATAAGAACAACCCCTGGTTGTTTTCAGCCAGGGTAACAGAGTTACTTTAAACATTTTGATGAGGAAACATTGTCCTATATACATGACATCTATCTGATGGATGATGAATTAATGGAACACTTGTCTAGGGTGAACCACATAATTCTTGAATTCGCCCACTTGGGATATAAATTTAATTTAAAAAAATCAAAAATTGCCCACCTCAGTGTTCTATTTTTAGGACACGGATTGTCGAGTGAAGACAAAAGCCTGGCGGCACAACTTTTAGCAAAATGTGCATTGTTCCAACCTCTGATGACTCTGAAAAGACTACAATCCATATTAGAATTCTTGAATTTTGGCAGGACAATCATTTGTATCATGCAGAAAGAGTGAAACCTTTCTACAACTTAATTAGACCTGATTTTTCAGTGTACCATTGGACACAGGAACATACTGATATCCTATGTTCCGTACAAGCTGACATGATAGCTTACAAACATTTACACACTTGTCAATACAACTAACTTGGTGATCCGTGTGGTCGCTGCACCTACCAGGTACAACTGCATCAGTTTCAATGAAGGCGATACGATTAACCCTGGGCGGTGAACTACGCTCTGCTCGCGGAGTTTGCTGCACTTCGCGTTACGCAGATCTCGCGGAGTGCAGAGAAAATCCGCTATGCGTAGTGGACATTTGTGCTTGCTCGCGTTCCTCAACGTCAAGTTGGCGACCGCGAGCGAGCAAAATCAACATCCCGGCGAGATTTTTCCTCGTTCGTGATCGGCAACATCAAGTTGGGGAGCGCGAGCGTGGAAAATAAACCTCCCGGTGAGATTTCTCAACGCGGGGGGGGGTCAGGTTTCTCATTGCGAGTGGTCGCGTATGTTCGGGACCGCTCATGATGAGAAACTGCCCATTCGCGTTGAGAAAGCTGCCGCTCGAGTAAAAATCTACTCGAGCGGCAGAAAATGACCGCTTGCACTGTGCATGATGCCGTTTGCAATGATTGCACAGTGCGGACAAGCATCCGACACTGTGCAATCACCGCGAACAGCATTTTCCTATCGCACTACGCTGCTCGTGTAGCTCCGAGTAGCGCGGTGGAGTTGTTTTACCGCTTCGCATAGCATCGCGTAGCGCAACTCCGCGAACTACGCCCACCCTTAGATACGATACCTATTGCATACAAATCACATTTGTACACAAACGCTGAAATGCGTTTTGCACCGACAGAAAAAATACTCACAGCCGTACAGACTGCAGCAGTGAGAGAGAGCACTAGCGCAGGGGAAATGCATAATTGTCGTGACCCCGGTACCGACCCTAGAGGCCGTTACAAAGGCAAGCATTCTGAATGCTAGAGCACTGCATCCACGATGAATTCAATGGGCTAACTCTTTCACTGCAACAGATGTAGATTACAGATTTGATTCTACATTGCAAACACAAGCATTCCTGCAGTATGAACAAGAATATCCTCTGCCGAATGAAATAATGCCACTAGATCAATATGAATGTATCATTTATACCGACAGATCTGCCCAGCCGGCCATAGGTATGAAATAAAAATATTCAGAAGCATGCACAATTGTAAATGGGTGCATGCAGGACAGGAAGTTTCTTCCTGGGAAAACACACACACCGTCTATAGGAGACTGTACGGCGCAGCTGGCAGAACTAAAAGCCCTGATACTGGCACTACAGAATACGGATCATAAATTCCCCACACACATAGTGTGTGATTAATTTTACTGTGTTCAGTCCTATAACGAATATTTACATTATTGGAGCCAGAATGGATTTGGGAATTCCAAAGGTTGCACTATAAAGCACAAGATGCTGTGGGAACAAGTGGTAAAGCTGAAAGAAGGCCTGCCATGGGCTCATGTTATTCATACATTGAGTCATCAACATGTTGGCGTTCACATTGAAGGGAATTCAATGGCAGATGAGGCCGCCAATGCAACAGTACGCACTGCTGGCGTTGCTGCAATAACTCGCTCCAGTAAGAGGATAGACGGAGCAACTATGATAGCTGTCAATGCAACAGCTCAGCCCTACCAAAAGGTTTTTCACTCAAGTACTCCTACAAGTTAGATGCACAAAATATTTTGTATGCTTAAATTCCAGGAGTGGGGGATAGAGTAATACCAAACACTGATCACAGATTGGGATTAATACTAGCTGCACATGAGGGTCTGGGTTCAGCACATGCAGGGAATCTCTGCTACAGTTTCACTACTAAAGCAGAGCTATTGGTGGCCAGATATTACTAAGAAGACCAAGCACTTTGTGCTCAAATGCGCCATCTGCCAGCAGATGAAGGGTTCCACCGTAGCACGTCCACCACAAACACCTTTATTGATCTCAGACAAACCTCTTGCTTGTGTCTATTTGGATCACTGCGGCCCCTTACACTCTGACGGGGCTTAGAAGTACATCTTGGTGGCAGTAGATTCATGTTCTAGATTCCTGTGTGTTTGCCCCAGTGCTCGGCTCATGCTCGAACTGTTATAATGGATTTGTGAGTCATTATCAGCACATACGCAATTGGCACACTTCATTCCGACCAGGGTCCAGCGTTTAGCTCTAGGGCTTACAAAGAAGCCATGGGAAGTTTGGGTGTGGCCTTGTGGTACTCCCCCTCTAATCCTGAGAGAAATTCGGTAGTCGTGAGGAAAAAGTGTGACTTAAAGCAATCCTTAACAGCAAGGGTATTAGGCTTGGGTGGCAGTTGGGCAATCACATTAATGGGATCCACAGGGCACTTAACAATATGCCAAGAAAATCCCTGTGAGGTAGTATACCTTATGAGCTCCTGTTTGGGGTAAGAGTGTGGGTACCCTACCTCGATAGTGTCAGCACAGTGGTGGCTGAAATCCTATTTGAGCTCAATGATTGTTTGGATGTTCTATAGGACCTTAAAGACTACCGAGCTTTACAAAGCAACGTCGAAGTAAAATGCACCACCACTGGAGAAGTGCAAACGCAAACAACAAGACCTGCCTGGGTCCAGGAGATTGGGGACCTCGTCAGAGAGAAAATTGTGGACAAGAAAGAATTTGGGCCATCTTACAGAGCGTCTGTACCTGTCCGAGCTGTCGAAGGTACGAGAACTGTCCTTCTTCTGCCCCTTGCTGGCCGATGAGACAAAAGGTTTGTCTCAATTGATCTGATCAAACCACACTATGCGCCTTTTCTCAACAGTAGGCCACGTGGGCTCCTGGGTAGCAGCTGCACTCCTCTCGCTACCGTACAGGAAGTTCAGATGGAAGCTTTAATAACGACTGAAGACTCCACTTTCCAAAGAGTAGCTGTCAATGAAAATGAGGTGATGCTTCTCCCCATTGAAACAATTACAACTGTGCAGTCAACAAGTACAGAACTTTCAGTTCGAAAAATTGATGACCTCTATGTCAACATGCCACAGATCGAGTCATCTCCCAGTTCTACAAAACCTGCTGAGCTGCCAAGAATAGACTGGATGGCGTCTGGCTACTTCCTGCATTATGACGATTTTTCATCAGATCCAAGTGAACCTGAGCTGCCGACACCGCCTTCTCCTTTCAAGCTTCGAGTTTATGCTTTCTATCTTTGGCTGAAAAAGACTTACTTCGTTGTTGCCTGGATACATCTATGGATTACAATTGGCTTACTTTTCCTGGTACTATGGATTGGTTTAGTTATTATCTTTTTTCTACTTCTGAATGGACCCTATCTCTCAAAACGCTCTGCAGTCCAACACGTGAACTTGGTTCTAAAGCCACATGCATCATCGCACCGTGAACTGAGAGACCTGTCCCTGGTGAACATTACAGCGGTTCCAGTTCCTGAAGGAATTGTATGGGAGAGGGTATCGTATGGTGTGTATGGCCCTACTAAACCTTTACAAATTCCATATCTGTTTAAAATTTCTTTAAATGAGATCATCACCTCTAGTACTTTCTCTAATGATTGGGACATTTACACTGTGCATAATTTGCTTTCAGATTTAGAGCAATCAGCTGCATTTTCTAATGATGAATTTTATGATGGTACATCTAACTTTGGCGACATGTTCTGTCATCAACATTATGGTCACCATTTTTTACAAAAAGCAAGTATCACATGTGCTGTTTACAATTATACCCAATGGGAACATTGTCCAACACCACCAAAAGGTAGTTCAAAAATATTTACACAAAAGTTTGCATATTTTACTGGTTTTGACACATCAGACCCAGCCTCTTATTACTATAGGCTTGCATCTACACCTGCAAAGAAGAATATGCTCACAAACACCAAGCTGATTTACTCTGCTTCCTTTATTTACGAACTCTCTATACAGGGTTTCAACTTTCAGAAAGACACAATATAGACACAAAGTTTATATGGGGAAGAAGAGATTGGCAGGTTCAGGAGCAAGAGGCCTTATTCAGAGCATGCCTCATACCACATCAAATGATTTTCCTGAATAAACAGTGCAACAGACTTCCTGTTTTGGTTTAGCTAAGGCGAAAGATTTGAACACACCTCACATTCTCACATGTACACGTTTTGACATTGGCAACAATACACAAAACACAGTGAGGATAAGCTAGATGCCATGCTCCACAATGGATCATACAATACATCAGACCCCGATCAGCAGGGTTGGTTGATAATCCAGTCTGTGGATGGTGTCTCAGCCACGGTAAAAGGTAATTGGTCTAATTTTTCAATGTACAGCATGGTGTATTTTGCATCTCTGTGTGTCATAGTTTTTTGCCTTTCTGACAGATCATATTCAAAAAGACAGGCTGGTAGTGTTGATGTAATGCCACGGCACGTGGTCAGAATGTAGTGTTTGTAATATCCAGCTCAGTATTACGATTGATCATAATTGTGACTGTCCATGTTGTAAAATAGACATGTCCTGCTGAATTATGTCGATTGCAGAAGACACAATGTTGCCCAGTGAATAAATTCTGGATGATAATACGGTCATTCCATTGTCAACCACAGCCAAAGCCTTTTCCATATTAACCCTGTTGATCTCGCGCAATCTCTCTGCAGCTTCCTGCTGAGAAATCTTCCATAGCTCGTTGTATATACCATACAAGAAGCGCTTTTGACGTGGGCTTCTGGGACCTAGTAAAAAATTCCTGAGATCCAGGTCATCAGAAAGAAGTGTTATGTCCCGTATAGAGGCCCTAATGTAGACCCGTTCATACATGCCCTAAACTGGACGTATTCATATTTGCCCTAATACGGTCATATTCGTACTTGCCCTATTATGGTCAAAGCCGCATATGCCCTATTAAGGTCATAACTGTACATGTCCTATTATAGTCTTGATTCCTTATATAGGCATGATCTTTCACCTACATTGGTCCTCGCTAGTACACAACGAGCTCTGTGGGCTGAACGTTATCTCGCCTGTGGTTTTGAATACAGCAGGGTTTTTCCCAAACACAGGCCCACACTGTACTCATGAATTATGCATGACTCTCTAGGAATACACCACCTGCATAATATGTATGTACAAAGTTCACCCCTGACGTCTTCCTCAAGTCTAACAAGGCCCAATACAAACCCTATGAAGCAACTAGAAACTTCAGGGTATAAATACATCTTTATGGATTATCCATGGTTATATCACCCCACCGGTCACGACCTTCCAATTCCAATATTGTCTCCAATACCAACAGGTAGGCAGATATAAAGCTCTAGGAGAAGGTTATGTGCACGAGTATTGGGAATTGCAGTTCAGGTTTAGATGCAGGAAAGGGGACACAGAGGTTGTCCTTAGTGGTTCCGACTGTGAGGACACTTTGAGCGGTTCCTTAGTTTGCAAGGACATTTCTCTTCATGAGGCATGTAATGCTTCTGTTGCAAACTTGTCTTGTTATCTGAAGGGTTCCCCAGCTGCCGTGATACGTCCAGTTTTCAAACTACTCTTGAATGGGAGCTATTTGATGCTGAAAGATCAAAGTTGCTGTGGAATGGAACTGGGCATCGCTTATCTGGTGACGGTTAATTCCTTAGTCACTTGTTGTACACAAGTACTGTTTCCACATGCCCGCAAAATTAGGGAGGCAACGCTGTGGCCTTCGATAAATGTTTCCAACATACGCTTTGATTCCCTTAGCAGACTTAAAGCAATGCTTTTTTAACAGGATGTGGCCTTAACTTCGGCCAGAGAGACGTTTGATCTCCTGGTTGCAAGGTCCTCATCTGAGATACAGACACCACTCCACACTAGGCCTAGGCATAGTTCGCGAAGTTACAAAAAACTCTGTGAAGTTCCGCGAGTGGCGGAGTGCAGTGCGAACTGCAGTTTTTGCTGGTATTCCTGCTGCTGCTGGTATTCCTGCTGCTCGGGTACCCAAGCGGCAGCTCGCGCTCACGAATTTACCATTTGCGCTCGCGAATTAACCATTCACGATCGCAAACTTACCGTTCGCAATCGCGAGCGGGGAAAAAACTCTGCTGCACATCGCGAAGCGGAGTTTTCTACACTCTGCGAGCTCCGCGGAGTGCAGAAAACTCTGCAAACTCCGCGAACGGAGCGAAGTTCACCGCCCAGGCCTACTCCACACTAACTTCCTGCTGCATTTTGGGGAGCTAGTCCATCATATCTTTAACGTTTCTGATATGAAGGGAATAGAGCACTTTTTTAAATGTATCAGCGCTGGACTGGTTAGCACATTTCAGACAATCTTCGGAGTCATTCCATCATTTATACACTCTGTGCTGGGGAGCGTTTTTGGAGGGCTCCCGCTTGTCTTGCTACTTTTGGTGGGATTCCTGATTAAACATTTTTTGCTCCACAATGGACGTCCTAGTTCGATTCAGAATGGAGACAGCACTGCTTGTGCTATGATGCCATGAGCACATAGTTCACACGTTTGGCACACTTCGACTTCGAACTGGACGAGCACTTGTTCTTGTCCTTCTGACCCTTTTGGCTTAACTGCATACAATCTGTATTCTTCTGCCTGCTTTGCGGCCATGAATGCATATTGGACATATGCCTAGGATCACAATTGGTTGTGCCATTGGACATTGATGTACTGCTGGACCCGTTAACAGCCCAAGGGTATTGTTGTCCCCAGCGTCTTCCATTGCTGATAAATGCATTTCTTGAGCCACCCTGGGATGCTTAGGCTCCTAGCGACTTGAACAACGGCTCAACGTTACACATACAGGATACAGTCCTTCCCTCAGCGGCTGCTGTGGGAACTGGATGGAATCACCTTTGCTCCATAAATCTGCTTCGAGGTGCGCCTCTGGGATCGTCGTCTGCGGTAATGGGTAACAGCAATGTTGCGTCTACCATTCGGAAAACATTATATAATTGGCCTTTTCTGTGTGGGAAAAATTCAGCTTGTTTTTAAAAAACGAATTTATCCAAAACAGTTTTGTTTTATTTTTCCAGGCACCATGGCTTTCGGAGTGCTTAGGATTTCAAACAGTGTAATCACTTTGAGGTTTTTAACAGTATAATTACTTTAGGCTTTTTAATAGTATAATCACTTTAATGCTTTTTATGAGTATTTAAAAGGGAAGCTGGCTTTTAGATGATTTTAGAAGTAGTGTTTTAACTTTTTATTCCATTTATGGTATACTGGCTATTTAGATAGCTTTTATATATTGACCTTTAGTATGAGGAGTGGGTGTTATATTCCCGAGTTAGGCCCATGTTGCGAAGCAGCTTATTTCTTACATTGCCCTGGAAAATAACATTTCATTGGTTAAATTATATTAAAACCGCTGCCCGCTCCCTAGACTGTATGGACATTTTTAACAGGCCACATCTTCTTAAAAAAGGAAATTGGAGCCTTTTTAGGGAACAATTTTTAAATAGAGTGAAAGATGAGAGGGAAGTTAGGGAGCTGGAGAAACACTCCAACAGATCCTGCCTGCTCCTGAAAACTGTCACTGGCATTGAACCATACCTTACAGCAGTCAGACATCCAAGGGACAGATCATTGCTCACAAAATGTTGCTTGGGTTCTATCCGTAGAATGATCTGTTTTCCCCCGGGTCAGTATGATCCCCATGCACTTTTAACCTATCCTTGTGACGGTCGCTTACGCCAAACCCTAATACATTTGGTCTTATTCTGTAAATTTTATGATTTTCTGCGTAGGAGGTATTTATTACCACTTTTAAAATCAAGGGGTTATATTCAATTTCGACCTGCCTTTTTACATTTACAGTTATTACATGATCATGTGGTGATGTTGGCGGTCACTGACTATCTAAAAGGAGCTCTATACAGGAATAAAATAATGTGTGCCTAACTTATAATGATGTGAATGATAGGTTGGCTTGCTGTTTCTTAAACTGTACTAATTGTCTACAGAATGTGCGATTTGATCGAATTAAGGTGGACTGTATATTTTGATGTTTTTATGGTTTTTATGTCGTATTTATGTCTTTATCTTTTATGATTATGATGCATAATCAAATAAAGATTAATTGATTGATTGATTGATTGAATAACATTTCAGCCGTGAAGTTTTGCACACATTTGCATGCACAACAATGATGGATTAGTTTCTCTGAAGCTACTTTGTTTTCACTTCCAGCTTCGGACAACATTATCACGAAGCCTTGAACATCACGTACTAGGCCTCTGTACGCACTGGGTGCAAAAGTCGTCCTATTATCATCCACGAGGCGACAATGCTATCTACATATCCATAACATCACTAATCTAGCGCGCACATCGTGAGGCAGCTTTTTATTATAAATAATAGGCATCCCGATAGATTGGTAGAGGAGGTATTTCCACTGATACTGAGGGTCCGTGCATGCTGAGAATCCACCATGCACCGGTCTGACATTCTGTGAGGGGTGTCCAACTCGAGGCCAAGACAGGTCCTTCACTCTATCCCATCAGATAATGGGGTTGGATGATCCCTTGGGGGGATTCTTGACTCTACACCAACACACACTCCTGGTACACTTAGAGTATGGTTCACATAGTAGGAGTATGCTAGATTACTGCCTTGTTTATATGCCTGCATATGTACAATTGTTCAGCACCATGGTATAACTATATCTACTATTTACGCTGCTGGTGCTTGTAATCACTTTTATAAGCTTATGTCTACTACTCGTTGCAGCACACGTATTTTATGCAAGAATAACGTTGGGTCAATAAACATTATTGAAAACGTCCAACTGTGTATTCTCTGTATTCTTCTCTGAGAATAAGTCAGCATCAGTGACTGAGCGAAAGGTTCTGTACTGTTTCCACGATTCCTGAGGAATCAGGGTTGTCATGTTCAGTGGTTGCCAGAAACCATTCGCTCCCTGGTAGGTCAGGGGGGCTTACGGTGGCACTGTGATCTAGCTGGACTGTTGGCCAACATATCCTGCTGGGGTGTCAGGAATCAGTCTTGACACCAAGCCCTTAGTTTATGCTGTCCGAACAATGCGCAGGTCCTACGGATTGGTAAACACTACACAACACTCTCTGATTCCAACAATGTGTTGATGTGGCTCTCAAAAGACCCACTATAGAAAGTATATTCCAGAAAGTTAAGTATTGCCTGAGGAGTGACTAAGCAGCTAATACACCCAAAAACAGATATGTTGTTGGGACAACCTAGTGTGAGCATCTGCACGTTTCTAGAGTGTGGAAGTTTCAGAGAGGAATTTGACTTTGTATATGGCCAATGAGTTTCTGGTAACAATTTTCAGGATGAAATACCGTTGGGTTCTGAGGCTTCCCAGGAGTCTGCTATACCAGTTTCTGAGAGGGAATAATGAGTTTTGAGCAAAGTAAAAGTTCAGGGATTGTGAACAGTATGGTATAAGTATTATTTAGCTTACAGCTTACTCCTGCTGAGCATTTCAGGGATGTGCGTTCCGACAAAATCACGAAACTGGAAGGAGTTTATTAGAGCAGTGCGTGATGTGTGTGGTAAGATTCATGTTCGAAATGATTGAGAAGCACTTTGCCCCTCTATTATAGCAGTCAATTTGCAATGGGTTGCATTGATGTCACATGTGTAGTGACGGAGCCACCCGGCCCGTTCACGCACGCCGTACATGCACTCACGCACCCCGAGGGCGGGCTCGCCCGAGGGTATAAATAAAGGGGCTCAGGACCGCTCGGGGTCTTGGCCCAGTACTACATTCAGAGTGCGTGTCATCATTAGGCGCAACCCAAGCCTGTGGCCTAGTTGCACAGTGACCAGTGCCCTGACCCTTACAAACACTACACTGGTGACGAGGCTGGTCTATCCCACGCCTCGCCGTGCCCGCACCTGCTGCCACCGCGGTCCCGGTGCCTGTGCAGTCCGCGCGGCCGGCGCCACCTGCGTGTGTTGCGGGTGCCCACCCCGCGAGACACTGTCCGCCCGGAGAGGAGATACGCCGGCGTGCGTCTCATCGGCGAAGGCACCCCGATTCGACCAGCGCTGCTGGCTGCTGTCTTTGGCGCACGGAACGGCACCCGAGGTGAGGCCTGCCCTGCTTGCGTGCGTGTGCACCGCTCAGGCCCTCTGCTGCGTCACCTGTGACCCGCGCCTACGCCCAGCTGCATCTCGGCCCGGCCGCGCTCCCACAGTGGCGTGGTCGAGCCGGTGGGCGAAAACCTCACGCATCTCGCGGCGCATCCATCATCAGGCTGCAGGTCTGCTCTGCAAGGGCGCGCTAATTGAGCATATTAGCCGTCTGTCGACTGCCCCACCGCGCTGCGACGCTACAGCCCATCAAGGCCCAGAGGGTGAAGTACTAGCTACAGTACCACAAAGTAAAGGCATAGGGAAAAAAACTCCACACATCACCCTGCAGTGTGGTCGTCTGCGGAAGGGACCTACCCCTGTGCAGGTTCACCTACACACCCCAGCCAGTTAAGCATCCGACACAGCCCGCAGACGTTCTGAGGCAACCTGGTTCCATACCAGCAGTCACAGCGTGGCCCCACGGCGCGGTCACTGAAGCCACACTCTCGTGTGCCTACCTTGGGTGCTACAAATCAGCAGGAGGTCCTCTCCCACACGTGCCCTACGCTGATCTGCGTCACCAGTCCTTGCCGCCCTAATACCTCACTCAGAAGACCCGCGGTGGAGGATCAATGTTCAAGGTGCCGATGGTGGCGGTGCTCCCCCGTCAGCGCTCCCGTTACCCCCTCAGCAAGTTGATCCACCGGCCCACGCTCGGCCTGGCCAGGCCACAGCTGCCCCTCTACCACCCTTCAGTGAACTCTCAGACCCGTCCACAGCCGCGGCGCGCTGGAAATCCTGGATTGGCCGCCTGGACCATTACTTTATTGGTGTGAGAGAGACCAACGGGAGGGTGAAGAGGTCGCTCCTCATGTGCTACGGAGGAGGCGAGCTGTATGACCTTTTTGAGACTTTGCCGGATAGAGGAGCAGATGATGACTACAACGGGACTGTTGCGGCCCTGAACCGTCACTTTGATCCCCAGATAAACCCTGATTTTGAGCGTTTCAAGCTTCGGCAGGCGCGGCAGGGCGAGGCCGAGACCATAGACATCTTCTACGCTCGCCTACGGAAACTTGCAAGCTCATGCACGCTGCCGGACCAGAGGGAGGAGATCAGGGCGCAGCTCATCCAGGGCTGTCGGTCAGTCACGCTGCATCGCCTAATACTGCGACAACCCGGCATCAATCTAGATGAAATCCTTGTGCTCGCCAGGTCCCACGAGCTGTCTAACGCTTGCGGGGACGAAATGGAGGGGGCCCTCAACAGGCCTTCCTCGCAGCCCGTACTACAACGGACACCCGTAATCAAGGAGAAAAGAGTAGATGCGATTCAAAGACGGTCGTCCCAATCAAGAGGATCCACGAGGCCTTCTCAGAGGAGCACGTGCGGAAACTGTGGCCTAGACCACCCGCCAGGGGGGAGGTGCTTCGCAAAAGGAAAGACGTGTTCACAATGCGGAAAGCTCAACCATTTTGCAAAGGTCTGCAGGAGTGGAAGAGGACAGGGCAGTGCCCCAAGCCCACGTGGGCTCTCGACGGCGGTGAGGCAACTGACGATGGAGGACCCATTAGGCCAAGTAGACAGCACCCCACCAGGATTTGGACTAGGAATGGAAGACGACGACGTATTCTTTGTATCTTTTGTCGGCCGAGAAGGAACAAAGCACCGACCACCGCCCATGTGCAACATCACCATAGCAGGGTCCCCTGTAAGTGCCCTCATAGACACCGGAGCGTCAGTCAACGTGATGGGCAGCGACCAAGATGACAAACTGTCGCCATGCCCGCCACTCTTACCATCCAAGGCCAGGATTTACACGTATGACAGCGATGAGCCGCTTCCTCTGCGAGGAGTCATGGAGGTCGAAATTACCAGCGACGGTCATCGCATAAACACGAAATTCCATGTCACAGAAGGAAGACGGGGCACACTCCTCAGCTGCCATACGGCGGAGGATCTGGAGTTAGTGTTCTTTGCGAACCAGGTGCACGATCTGCACGCTTGAGAGATGCTAAGAGACTTTCCCATGCTGTTTGAGGGCCTTGGATGCCTAAAGGGGAAGACGTTCAAGCTGCACGTTGATCCGACAGTCCGGCCCATGGCGCTGAGGCACCGGAGGGTGCCAATTCACTTGCGGCCGCAAGTGGAGGAGGAGCTGAAGAAGCTGGAGTACTTGGGGGTGATAGAGAAGGTGTCGGGCCCCACACCATGGGTGTCCCCCCTGGTTGTAGCCCCGAAGCCAAAGCAGCCGGGAGCCATCCGGCTCTGCGTTGACATGCGCCTGCCAAATAGGGCCGTAAAGAGGGAACGCCATCTTACGCCCACGATGGACGACATCGTGGCCGACCTGAACGGCGCCAAGTGGTTCACCAAACTGGACCTCAATGCGGGGTATCATCAGCTGGAACTCCACCCCGACAGTAGGAACGTCACGACATTCTCCACTCACATAGGATTACGGCGCTACAAGAGGCTGAGCTTTGGCGTCTCTTCGGCGGCGGAGGTATTCCAGAACGCAATAAGAGAAACCCTCACAGGATTACAAGGCGTAATAAACTTAAGTGACGACATCCTGGTGTTTTCCAAGACGCTAGAGGAACATCACATACACCTCCGAGCCACCCTGCAACGACTTGCAGACAACGGACTCACCCTGCACAAAGCCAAGTGCTCGTTCTACCAGGAGTTGGTAGACTTCTTCGGGTACATCTTCTCGAGGGAAGGATTGCGAGTAGACCCGAAGAAAGCGGGGGCCATACGATCTGCCCCGAGACGAACATCAGCCACCGAAGTCCGGAGCTTCCTAGGGATGGCCACATACTGTGGCCGGTTCATTCCCAACCTGGCGTCCCTATCAGAGCCACTCCGTGCCCTCACAAAGTCCGGCCAGCCGTGGGTCTGGGCCGCAAAGGAAGATCTGGCATTTCAGGCCGTCAAAGAGGCCCTCATCGATGATCAAGTCATGGCCTACTTTCGCCCACATCGGCGCACGGAAGTCGTGGTGGATGCCAGCCCTGTAGGACTAGGAGCAGTCCTGATGCAGGAGACCGAGTCCAAAGAATGGGTCCCTACAGCATATGCCAGCCAGGCGTTGATTGCTACAGAGATGCGGTATGCACAGATAGAGCGCGAAGCCCTGGCCATCAAGTGGGCATGCCAGCACTTCCATTTGTATCTGTACGGACACGAATTCCGAGTGATCACCGATCACAAGCCTCTCGTCCCGCTCTTCGCCGGCACATCCCGACTTGCTCCCCCCGGATCGAGAGGTGGGCCGTGCAGCTGCAAACATACCAGTTTGAGGTGATCTTCCAACCGGGGGCCGATAACTTGGCCGACTTCCTGTCGCGTCACCCCGGCCTGGTCATGCCGCCTCATGCACCAACGGACGAAGACTACACTGAGGAGTTTGTTCAGATAGTCTCTCTCGAAGCGTGTCCTGTCGCCCTCACACTCGAAGATATAGGAAACGCAACGGAATTGGATGAGTGCCTCATCAAGGTCATGGCCACGTTAGCCAACCGGAACTGGCGACACTTCCTGGACGGGGTCAGCTCCCTCACTGCAGAAGAACGGCTATTCCGACAGCAAGTGTGGAGGGTGCAAAGCGAGCTCAGCGTAGGCCTCCATGGAGTGGTTTTGCGGGGAACCAAGCTCGTGATCCCGAGGAGCCTGCAAAAGGAGGTGGTCCGTCTGGCGCACCAAGGCCACCAAGGTGTCCCGAAAACCAAGGCCAGACTCAGGAGCAAAGTCTGGTTCCCAGGAATGGACGCCACAGTCGAGGAAGCTGTACATACCTGTCACTCCTGCAACATCACGGGCGGCGACCCTGCACCTCATCCAGTGATCACCGAAGATCCGTGTCTGGAGCCGTGGTCCAAAGTGAGCATCGACTTTGGGTCATTTCCGGATGGGTGGAACACGCTGGTGCTTGTCGACTCCCACTCGAAGTTCCCGGTGGTGGAGGTGGTGTCGTCAACGGCGTTCCACCACGTCAAGACAGCTTTGGAGCGCATCTTTGCCATGATGGGACTGCCATAAGAGATCAAATCTGACAATGGGCCGTCGTTCCAAGGCAGAGACTTCCAAGAATACTTGGCTTCCAGAGGCATCTGACACCGGAAGATCACGCCACAATGGCCCCAGGCAAATGGAGAGGTGGAGCGGTTTATGCGTACGATGAACCGGGCTCTCAGGATTGGGGTCGACAAGGGAGAAGATGCCGAACAGTGCCTCTTGCAATTCCTCGGTGCCTATCGTCAAACCCCACACTGCACCACCCAGTGTGCCCCAGCCCACCTCGTGTTTAGGAGAGTGCCAAGAGACTGTGTTCCTGCGGACTCTTCGTGGAGTCCCCCAGCACTGGATCAAGGGGCAGCCCAAGCACGAAGAAAAGCGTTGATTGTCAATGACAAAGCGAGCCAGGCTCGAAGGGCGCGGTCTATGAGCATCCAGGTTGGAGACCGAGTTGTGGTAAAGGACCGTCACCCCAGCTGGAAGTATCGCACCCCGTATGAGCCCGAAGTGTGGGAGGTTGTTAATATACACGGCACCATGGTATTGGCCATGCGGGGAACCCGTGTGGTCACCAGGAACACCTCTTGGTTCAAGAAGGTCACAAACGGAACGCCACCTACCGACCAAGTCATGGAAGATTTGGAAGACGGACATGGGGTAGCCCCCGCGGATGCCCCCCCAGACAACGCAGAGCCTGTACAGCAGCAAGCCGGAAGAGAAGTGGAAGCGGCCGAAGAGCCGCAGGGCCCTGGAACTGGATCCCCCGAGCGAGAGAAGGAAATGGAAGGGTTGGAAGCAAAGGAGAACTCCCGGAGCCAGAAGTATGGTCTCCGGCCGAACCCAACCCCCAACCAGAGACTGAGAGACTTTGCGTGGTGTGCCAAGAGACACTGAACAACCACCTGTATCTAAAAGATTGGCGGGATGTAGTGATGGAGCCACCTGGCCCGTTCACGCACGCCGTACACGCACCCACGCACCCCGAGGGCGGGCTCGCCCGAGGGTATAAATAAAGGGGCTCAGGACCGCTCGGGGTCTTGGCCCAGTACTACATTCAGAGTGCGTGTCATCATTAGGCGCAACCCAAGCCTGCGGCCCAGTTGCACAGTGACCAGTGCCCTGACCCTTACAAACACTACAACATGGTCCTTAGCCGTCAGAATATGATATGGGAAAAGCGATGGTGAAAGCCTGTTTTAGGGAGAGAGGAAAAGGAACAATCAAGAAAGAGCTGTTACAGTAGAAGTTCTGAAATCCATAGTAGTTTCATTTGGATGGAGTGACATATACTCACCACTTCAAATTTGTGGTGTTCAGATTAGCACTGGCGTGACGTTGTTTATTCTAAATAGGCAAAATTATGTATTGAAAAATTTTATTCAACAGAGGAGTCATTAAAATGCAAAGATAAAACAGGGGAGAGGAGCTAGGGAATGCTTTTGCTGTTCCTATAAGGTAATAGGGGATTGGATCCAAACAAACAAATCCCAATAATAAGCCAGTACAAAACAACAAAATAATTATTGCTAGTGACAGGCAGAGGCAAAAGGACCCTACACAGCATGGAAATTGAAGTGATAATTGAACATCTGTATACCTTTTGTAAAAGTATCTGGGATAACTGAAAACAAGCATGTTCACTCTGAATAGAAGTCGCAGCAGATTCTAAGCTGAAGTTTTGGTGAATTTATGTAGTTCAACTGTGAAGACTGAACATATGTAGAGGTCTGGTATGCTCCGTAGTTAATGATAACATGGACAGTTGAGTTGGGGGATTTAGCATATGTTTTCATGGTGTTACAGAGGCACCAACGTGTCTGCATAGGCCCACATTAGCTTTTCAGTTGTTTTTAGTGTTACAGGTCTCTACAAATACCGTCCCAGATTCACTTTTGAGGTTTAGCCTCGAAGCAAAATCATGTTAGGGATTTACTAAGCCACACAAAGTCACTCTGTGGCTTTGCGTGGTTTAGTAAGTACAAAGCGATGCAAAATAGCACATAGCGCTGCCTTGCGTTACTTTGCATCAGGTATCTGTTACATGGGTGGACATGGGCGTTTCCATGGACCCACACATATATTTTGACACAAACCCAGATTCATAAAGACTTGTGGGGCAGATTTACTTTTTGTGACGTACTGGAGGCGCATTTCACTTCTCCATATTTACAAGGAGAGGAAAAGCCACCCTGCGTGACTTTTCCTCTCTTTGTAAATATGGCCCCTTCACACATAGCACTTTGCGTGGAAGGGGCGTTCCATGGGTATTGCTGTGGGTGTTCCCACGCAACA
Source organism: Calotriton arnoldi (assembly GCA_963921515.1). Taxonomy (NCBI): domain Eukaryota; kingdom Metazoa; phylum Chordata; class Amphibia; order Caudata; family Salamandridae; genus Calotriton; species Calotriton arnoldi. Next base: position 492,683 of record CAWUFW010002668.1, read on the forward strand.
CCCATGGAATGAGACACATTTCCAGATTTAGGAGGAATCGTAAATCTGGACATGCGTGTCAATGCTACGCATCCCCAGGGGAGGCGTAGAGAGGCGCAACGAGGAGAAATGTTTTCATTTCTCCTCGTTTTTTCCTCTTTCAATGCGTGCTGCATTCTACAGCACGCATTAAAAGAGGAAAATGCCTGTAGTGATTGTTTTTGTGCAGGAAGGTGCCCCTTCCTGCACAAAAACAATCTCCCCACGACGCAGGCATCCTTGCACCATGGTGCAAGGGTGCCTGCACCGGCGCATGGCTGCAGTTTGTGCGCCAGCGCAGGGGAGAGCACAGGAATGCGACATATTATTGTAAATATGTTGCATTCCTGTGCTTTGGAAGTGCCGCAGCGTGGCGCAGCCAAAGGGCTTGCGTTGCCGCGCTGCAGCACTTCCTTATAGATCTGCCCCTGTGAATCTGGGTTTGCACCAAAATGATGCACCTACCCAAGAGAGGCGTAACGAGGAGAGATATATTTTTCTCCTTGTTAATTCCTCTTTCTTTGGCCTAGATTAACAAAACTTCTCATGGTGGTGCACTGCGTGAAGAAAGTTGTGTGCTGCACTCCGTGCATTGAACAAATTAGTTATGTGCCATATTTTAAATGAGAAAGTTCGCACAGGAGCTAGAAAAGCATTGCTAGGCAGCGCAAAACATCAATGCGCCAAACAAACATGAAAAACACAATCAAAACGACGCAAAACAGAGCAACAAGGTTTGGACTCAGCTACAGTGCACAATGGCAGTGAATCTAGCTTCTGAGGAGACTTGTGGAACACCTGAGGTAAAACAGGATCCTACTCCGAATCTCTTCCTTGAAGGATCACAGAATGTATAAAAATGACATTTAAATTTTTCGAAGAGGAGGTAGAAATTTTTATTACTGAAGTTACAAAGCATGAAAATCAGCTTTTTGTAACTTCAAAATGTTCTCAATCCAGGAAATTGCCCTTGTGGAATTTTATACTCGAAAAAATAAATGCTGTAGAACCTACTGCTAGGACAGCAGAGGAGTGCAAAAAGCATTGGTGTGACTACAAAAGTCCTACCAAAGAACAATTAGCTCGGAGTAGACGTGCTACTATGGCAACTGGAGGCGGATCTGACTGCAGCATACCACTGACTCCTAAGGAGAAACAAGTAGCAGCTGTCATAAGACCAGAGTTGATTGGTGGTATAGAAGGACCAGGAGCTGCAGACCATTAAGCGAATTTGTCTCATGGTAGGATTTAATTAAGTTTACTATGTAGAAAGTTATGCTCTCCAAATTGTAATGTATGACTTTAAATGTGTCTTAACATCTCATTATTTATTAATTAGTGCTAATATTATGTTGCCATTCTAAGGCAGCATTGTAAAAATGCTTTATATATCAATGCATATGTCATCGTATGTCTGTGCATGTGTCCATATTACTCTTTTCAAACATATGTCATCATAAGCATTGTGTGCATATGAATCATTTTCATACTGTGGTAAGTTGACATTTGCCACTGATATCGAGTTAAATCTGCACAGTCTGTTATATCAATCTTTGTCTTCCTTGCTGTGAGAAGGTGGTTCTGACCATCTGAGCTGCCCGGATTTTTCGCTTTTTGAACACCTGATTTTTTAGCTTTTACTGTGGGAGAGCCTCATAAGCTCATGATAAAATGGACTGCATGTGGGTTCCACCGGTGTCTGCCTTGTGAGAAAAGGCTGCTGTGCTACAGCCAGGGTAAGGGTTACCGGACTGGTTACATGTGGACAAGTGTGCATACGTGTGTGCACTTGTGTAAGGGCTGTGCTGTGGAGATTCCTGTTGTGCGCAGCCCAGGAGCTGGGTACAGATAGAATGGTGTGGAAGGGACAATGCAGAGTTGGGTGGTGACATGGGATAGGCCTTATAATGTGTGGAGACAAATGTAAGGGATAGTCAGTGTGCTTTACTGTTTCACTGTAGGAACACTCCATTATTCTCCTATGGAGAAAGAGACCACATGTGGTAGTTTCAGTTCCTTAGGGCCTACAAACTCCAGACACGCACCAAAGTACACTGTAAGTTGTGTGAAAAGAACCATTCTGCTATGTCCGAAGCCATATCTGTACTGCTTATGGGTCATCCAGAAATGTCATATTCCTCTGACTCAGCTCAGATCCAGAGCCTGGCCTGGTGTGACCCTGCCAGGCTGGATTAATTACCTTCCTCCCCAAGCTGTAGCATCAGAGGCCTAGCCCCTCACTGCAAGCATTCCCCAGGGCGAAGGTCGTCTCTCCAAGAGGGAGAGATGGGGTGAAGCTGCAGGGCATCAATCAGCAGCTGTCACCCGGTGCTAGGCACCAGGCCTGCTCCAGGCCCGGGACATGATGTCAGCAAGAGGGGGAAGGGGGCTTTTCAAAGACCATGTGGCATGAGACCCCTGGACGACGCCATCTTGAAGTATCCCAGCGTCCTGTGCAGGAAGGAGGGATCAGGGGCAGAGAGATGATGTGTCACAAGTGCATTCCTGCCAGCCCCCTCCATTTTCACTTAAAAGTTCTTGCACAGGAAAAGGAGCTCTCTCTGGGGTGCGGTCTTGCTGAGGAAGACTGGTGCTGGAGACTGGCACCATGGGCAGTTGGAAGTAGGAACCGCCTGACTGCCCCAGGACTCTGGACTGTGCCTCTGAGGGAGTCCAGGGCTAGTGAGAGGATGCCTGGGCTTCTGTGTGGAGGGAGGAGAGGCCCAGAAGGAGAGTCAGGTGAAAGTCTGGTGCAGGGATTCAGTGAAGACTGCCCCTTGCTGTGTTCACCCTCTTGGAGGCCAGGAGGGTGGTGAAAGTGCTCCAGGTGGCTAGAGCTGGCCACCAGGAGCAAAACAAGCCCAATATTTGTGAAATCGGTCCGGTGGGGGCCGAGATAGGCCCCCTGAAGTTAGGCGCCCTTTGATCTTCAATTGGACTGACGACGAAGTGCATGGTGCTCCACTGCCGGTCTCCGAAGTGCCCCTGGGGTGGGTCAGGTCCTGGGGGCTACCCCCAGAACAAGGTGACATCAAGGAGCGCCGTCATGCCCTCCGTAAAGGTGCCTGCAGGGCCCAGGAGCCCATCCCTGGGCCCCAGCGAAGTAAAGTCAGGGAGCGCGGTCGTGCCCCTGTGAAATGGCCTACCAGGAGCCCAAGAGCCAACCCTGGCCCAGACTAAAATGAAGGCGGGAAGCTCCGTCGGGCCACCCTGGAAGAGGACCAAGGGGCCCAGTATCCCAACCCTGGGACCGGCCGAAGAAGTCAGGGAGCGCCATCGCGCTCCCCGTGAAGGTGGGTGGGGGCCCAGGACTTCATCCCTGGGCCCCAGGTACTGGAGAAAGGAGGGGGGAGTGCCGTCTCACTCCCCCGCAGTGGGAGAAAGGAGGGGGGAGTGCCGTCGCACTCCCCCGAGGCCCCACCCGGTTGGCTGCAGCGTCCGTGTCTGCCCGCAGGAGCGGGCAGACCAGAAACAAGAGCCAGCTCCAGTGTCAGCACGCAAGGGTACTGGCCAGGCAGGGAGCTGGCTAGAGCAGCCGGGGGTGGGCTCCCCGATATGTTCTCCAACTTACCTGGGCGCGGGGTGCCCGGGTGGGACCTGGCCCCTGAAGAAGCGCAGAAGCGGCATGAGGCCGCCATCCGAGGCAGCGCGGCTCTCCACGGAGCAGCGGTAGAGCCGCTGCTCGAATATTCACGCACTGGGGGAAAGCACCCTATAATGCCATGCAGGGCCTGGATATGCCTGCATTAAAAACCTGCTCATTTTCAGCGTGTGGTGACCCCAGCAGGATGGGGTCACCACCATTTGAATGCAAAGGTGCAGGGGGAGCTGCAGGAGCAGCGCAGACTCCCCCAGCACAGAAGTGGAATGTCCCCACCCTAAGTCTTTGGGGACTGTAAAGAAATAACCCCTCAAGGGTTCATCCATGTTTAAAACCTGCCTTATGCTGGAACTTTTGTTCTTCAGCCAGGGAGAACCACTCTCCTAAGGAAAAGGATGATGAATCCATGGAGACATCCCCTAGGAGTGGAAAGGTGTAATTGCACAGGAGATGCATTTACGTAATGGTGTTCTTTTTGGGGACTGGAGGTCACCTGAAATATGTGACGTTATAAGTGATTAGAAATATGTTGCCAGGCACCCTTACCAGGGTGCCTGGTTCGTAGTTGCATAGCCATTTGATTATAAATGTGATGCCTTTTAGGGGATGTGAATGAGTTGCATTGTACATGTTACTAGATATGATAAGTACCCATTATTCCAAGTGATGCTTGGACATATTTAGACATGTATTCTTGCTACTACGTTAGTTGAGCAACCAGACTGTCAGCCACTGTGATTTAAGTGTGTATACTGTATGGTCAGTTTTAGGTGCTCTTAGTCAGGGTTATGTGTCACTATGGCAGGTGTTCCAATTATAAATGCTTGTTGAAATAATGGGGTTGGTGCCAGTGGAAAGGGCCCTCACTCCAGGTTATGGTCAACCTGTTGCATTTGGGGGCAAGATTATGTTCATACATGTGAGTGGTGGTACTAGACCCCCTTCCGGCAGGAGGGGTGGGAATGTTTACGCAAAGTCAAGAAGTATTTCCTTCAGCTTATGCATATTTTTAAATTGATGCGTAGTATTGAGTAGTGTGTGTGTAATAAATGTACTCTGCCTTTTTTTAAAGAAAAGTACAGACTGGACAATCAATTAATGAGTGGTGTTTCTGTGTACCTGTAAATGTTGATTACTAGCCCACACCACCTCCCTTGAGTAAGCCTTAGACTTCTCTGCAAGGCTACCCTCTGAGAGTCAAGCTCTACAATGGGGTGTTTGGTTCCCAGTGAAGGACAAATGTAGACCCATTATTTGTGCAGGCCTCACAACTAATGCCTCGTTTTCCAACACTTGCTTACTAATGATAGGAAGAAACTTTTCCAGAATCATGAGGTACTGTATTACATTTAGGGGCACATTTTCTATAATTGAAAGCAATGGGGGGCAGCAAGGGACCTTGCTGCGTTGTGTTGTATTAAAGGGAGAGAGCATTTTTGCTCTCTCCTTGTGCTGGTGCAAGGTGTGCTGCTTAGCGCCAATGCAGGCACCCTTGCAGCATAGTGCAAGGGTTCACATGTGTTAGGGGCAGGAGTGTTTTTTGGCAGGAAGGGACACCTTCCTAAAAATAAATTATCCTTACAGGCATATTCCCCTTTCTTTTCCAGCACACAGAAAGAAGAAGTAATGGTTCAAAATAAAGATATTTCTCCTTGGAACACCAGGCATGTATGTGTATGTGCACCATGTTTCTGCAAACACAGGCTTACAAGTCTTTGTAAATCTGGGTTTGTGCCAAATTTCAAGGGTGGATGCTTGGGAATGCCTGTGCTCTCTCCGTGTAAGGCCTACCTGAGGCAAAGTAATGCAAGACAGTGCTGTTCACTGCGTTACATTACTTTGTATTTACTAAGGCATGCAACGTCATGCAAATTGGCTTTGCGTGGCTTATTAAATTTAAAGGCATTTTTTGGACTGGGGCTGTGGCAGATGCTACCCAGACACAACCTAACACTACATCTGGACCATTGTCTTTATATGTTATAGGCAAGGTATAGAAAAATAAGGCAATGAGTATTTACTTTTTACTATTCCTGTCAGTGAAAAGCATCCTAAATTGTTTTTCACTGTGGGAAGCTCCTTCCCCCATATGAAAAATATGTCTTCCCTTATAATATCTTACAATGCGTAGCTTCAGTTTGTGAGTACCTAGAAAAATGAATCAATGACTTGTAATTGTAAAATAAATTCAATCTTAATGGTCAGATGAACATTTATAAGGATATATAAAAAATTATACTTTAACAAAGTTGCAATTTTTCTGCCTAAGGGAAATGTGGTTTCCTAGCAGTGTTTGGTGTCACCTGACTGTTAATACCTCTCCTGTGGTGAGATGTGTCTTCCTCCCAGACAGTGGACAAAGGGCTTTGGTGTGGGGAGATGTTTATCGTCTTGACAGGATGCCAATCTGGTCTGTCCTCAGGAAGTCAACTAACTTCAAAGCATTAGTACCCTGTCACAGCCAGATATAGCTAACAACTGGGCATGCTAGATCTATTGTCCTGCTAGTCTGACATATGCCAAACTCAGTGCGAGAGGTTATTCCCCCTGAAGAGGTGTTGAGTGACCACAAGGGAGGTTTTTCGCTATTATCATAGGTGCACCTCTGTGGGCAAATGGAGCTCTGTATAGGGCATGGGTACTCACGAACATTTTTCTAGAAGCCTAAATGTATAGTCTGTGGGGTGCCCGAGGGCCAATTGATACCAGGTGGGAGTGTGGCTTTGTGAGAAGGGGGTGTAAGGTGGGCGTAGGGAAAGTGAAGCATGTACATGGTGTGAACAATGAGTCATGCAGGCCAATGCCCTCTGATGGAGCATAGATGTTATCATGCATCCATCTTCACTAATTCCTACCTGTAGACTCTATTTACAACACCTTTTTAATGGATGAGACAAAATAAAGTGATGCTTGCTTACGGAAAGAAATTTCATATGTACACTCATGTTTAGATACTGCATCATAAAAGCATGCAGAATGTTAGAATATATGATGTAAGTAGCAATGAGAAACTATGCTAAGAAAACAATAAAGTTATGCTGAAGCATTTACATGTTTTAGAAGAGAAAATGAAAACCAAACTGTAGTCTCTAGAAAACTTCCATAGACGAATAACAATGTGCATTGAATAATGTATTTCCTTTAGCTGCACTAGAACTTGTGGATTTTCATGAATTGAATGTAAAGAAATGCATTTAACAAAGGGAAACTGACATAGAATGTTATAAGATTTCTGTTATGTAACATATATAATTACATGCTTTTAAAAGTGAAACGTTGACATTTAAACTTGTATGGTAATGTACGAATAATGACTTGAGGGAGAGAATATTTTTTAGTAGTGCTTAATACTGACGTGTATTTCATGAACAAATCATATTTGAATTAATAAGAAAAGATTCAATGCCTTTAGAAATGTGTGCATATTAATGATATGAATTTTTCGTGAATTAGCAGATTTCTGTTTAGGCCTCAAAAGGTTTTCCTTCCTTAGCTAACGTTAAATCATGTGAAAACAGTCACCCCAGCTCTATGAGAAATTTCTGTAAAGTTTCTATTAGTATTCTCTGTTACAAAGGACTCACTTCTCACATGTAGAAAATTGTAACAACTTTGTTGCATCCCAGCCGAAAAGCGATTGGGAACGGACAGATGACAAAAGGTACTGCCTACTTCCGAGGATGTTACTAGATACTAACTAAATGGAATATAATGATCCTAGAAAGAGAGTGTGGTTTAAGACCCGAAATGGGGGATGTTGATGTATAGATTCCTGTTAGTTTAAGGTTCAGTGAATTTCTTTGATTAAATGATAATTTTAATGGCGAAGAGACAACCAGACCAGGTAATAAAAGTATAGATAAGATTGTGGAATTGTGATCACAGAGGCATCATGTCCTTTGTTTTGTGAGAAATAGTATAGATGTGTTGTCTTGAAGTTGAGAACGGGACCGACGTGGCCTAAGATCCTGAGATATACACCTACGGGTGGGTCTCAGTGTGGCATACACTGAGTAAGTTTGTCTGCTGTTTCGAGGGTGCTGTGCATGAGACGTCATCACCAGTACCACCAGTGAAGGGAAACTTTGTGAGAGTGTGACAAATTAAGATCGTTGGGATTTTTCCTAGAGTGCACCAGGAGAAATCCTAAAGTGAAATCGCGCTGCATGAGATTTTACGGAGTTTGAATGGAAAATCAGTAATTTCTTTTAGTGGAGCAGACAAGAGTTGTTTTATGTTTTATGTATGTGTTGTGTTAAAAAATGTTGAAAAAGAAGAAAACTGAAGTTGTAAAGGGAGGGTCAGAGCTGTGAGGAGTTGAATTGACGTCATAAAAGTGCCACGCTGCGATAGGGTGGTTGGTGTAGAGCCGCGCAGAGATTCGTCATTGAGATCGCGCAGTGATTGGAAGTTGGAACGATAATACGGAAGTAAGCTTTCCTGAAATAAGATTGATTTGAAAAAGAGATATCATGAAATTCTTTAAGCGATTAAGAGCTTTGATACGTAGAGATGAGCCTATTACTACAAGGGAGGGAGTTCCTGTGGCTCCAGAGGGGACGCCAGCTTTGTATATGTCACTGGAGAGAGGATACCATTCTTGTACTTATTTGGGAAACTGGGTGAGGTATACCGAGAAGGATGGTCCTTTGGCTTTCCCACAGTATGGAACGTTTAATATACGAATTTTGGAAAATTTGAGGAGACAAATAAGTGACATGAAACCATTGCCAAGACCTATGCAATTTGAGGCCCTTGAAGAATGGGACCATGTAGCTCATCAGACAGAAAAGGAGAAATATCAGAATAGATATAAAAATACCTTAAACCGATATGTAGAAGCCAAATGGGATTCACAGAAGAAAATGTGGAGACAGGATGTTGCAGAGGGTGCTCAAATGTATCCTGTCAGAGTTGTTGAGAATAAGGGAGGAGAAAAATGTAAAGAGAAAAAGAAACATTTAGAGGACACATAAGCCCAAGTTCTTACATTAACTGAAGAGAATACGGATGAAATAGATGATGAGTTATTGGGTGAGTTATTATTGAAACGACCACCACCTTATAACGAAGGGCAGACAAATTCAGGTATCAACCCGTTTATGGGGATGACACCAGATGCACCACCTTTACCCAGTGGTTCAGGTCCTGGAAATCCCTTTTCATCCGGTGGACAGACCCCTGGTGAAGTAGAATTTAATTCTGCTATGACTATTGATCCAGATGCTTTATCCGTCCCTGTTACTATAGGTCCAGTTGTTCCTTTATATCAATCCGGAAAGGGACCTTCGCAAGTACATGCAATGACAATACCTACTGGATTGTTGGGAATGAATATCATTACACGAGAACTGAATAAGGAACAAATAAATCAGAATGCAGCATATGCCAGAGAGAATACTGAGACACGAGGAAATGAAATAGGAACTAGTGAGAGGACAATATCCATGATGGAAGGAAGATCAGACTCTTTGACTGGCACTTCAGAATAAATTCCCGAAACACCAAGTAGAGGCGCACAGGTTAGGACAGGGAAGGTATTACAAATGGGGACTAAAAGATTGATGACACCTGAGGCACTGCGTTTAGTAGGTGGGGAACCTCGAGAAGGAGATGTGAGTAAATCCATAGGGCCCACCCCAGAAGAACTTGATGATTGAATTAGGGATATAGCTCCAACGACTATTGCAAAAAATCCTGCACGGAAAAATTGTAAAGAAATTGATGATATTACAAACAGTATCTTAAATATAGGTAAGTTAAAAGTAAAACTAGAAGAGCTGATATTGGGAACTATTAGTCCAGAAAGGTTAATGAAATACCGTGACAGTGAGTTACTGTTCATGTGCAAGGTTATTACTCAAAAAGCTAGAAACACCCACAAGAAATTTGTTGCAGTAGCTCAGAAGTATGGAGTGGATGTACAGAAATCAAAGGCATTACAGAAGACATATCGATTGGATTTTAGTGACAATGATTTAGAAAGTTTAAACCCATCAGAAAAAAGATTGCAGATTAAAGAGTTATTAGCTAACCTCAAATGATGGGGAAAAGTAGAGAGATGGGAAGGCAGACGGGCAAAAAAGAAAGAGGAAAAAGTAGTAGCTTTGCCTCAGTATCCCATGATTGAAAGAGAAAATGGGGAAGTAGAGACAAAGGCATATCCCATGAGAGAGGTGCAAGGAGGAGGTTTTGTTCATGTCCCTTGGACTAGGTCAGACATGCTGTCATTCACAAATGATTATCCAAAATTGAGAGACAAACCTGTTGAGTGGTATAAGCAAGTAGAGAAATTTGTAAAGGTTTCAAAAGTTTTGTTTAAGGATTTGGATACCTTATTTGATATTGTAGTATCGACTGATTTATGGACAGAATGTAAGATTGCGGTTGATTGGCCTGAAACAGAGCCTGCTAGAGATTCGAAAACTGGTGCACCATCATCAGAGGCAATGAGAAAATACAATCAGGTCATTTCCTATTTGAAAGGAAAGATTTCGCCAAAGGAAACTGATTGGGTGAAAATAGACAGGATGACTCAAGAATGAAAGGAGACTGTGCATGCTTATTAGGAGCGACTCCTACAGGCATTCAAGAAATATAGTGGAATCGAGAGTGTGTCAGAAAAGGAGATGGGGCATTTTGTATATCGATTTGTGTATGGTTTAAGACCCGAAATAAGTGCGATGATACAGCAGCATTTGATTTGTTGGCAGAGTAAACCGATTGATGAAAGTCTTCGGTATGTGAAATATTGTGGAGATGACATAGACTCTCGGCATAAAAAGTTGAAAGAGAAGTTGATGTTGGCTCAGATGAAGGCAGCACAAAAAGGGCTACGTGGAGTTTGACATGGTTTTTGTCTGGAATGATTCAGGGAAATGTTCAAATGACCACTGGAATGCAAGGTGTAGCAGGAAACTCATCACAGAATTTGATGGCTCAAGGAAAAGGAAAAGGGACCTCTATAGAGACATTGAAAATGACTTGTCCATGTCACATTTGCGGCAACTGCGGGCATTGGAAGAGTGAGAGTAAGTTCAATCCAGCAAATCAGGTGACTGGACAGCCTGTACCAGGAAAGGTGATTCAGTCTCAGACAGGTGATGTGATGCAGAATCAGCCAATGCAGAGACAGAGAAATCAGGATTTGAATATTTCACAAGCTCCTATGCCTCATTTGAATGGTCGAGTGCAGAAATACAATGTAAACATGGGTTTTCATACCAATGATCAGATAAACACAAATGCACAGGTAGCTTCACAGTACCTAGAGCAAATTGATGACAGAGATTCTGATTTTTCCCAATAACGGTGCCTGAGGGGGGAGGAAGAATGTGTGCTTTGCACATCCTTAGAGGTATATCAGAGTGGTCCCTATGTCGATGGCAAGGTAAATGGAACACCTATTTCATTCCTTGTAGACACTGGTGCTACCCGTTCCACTGTGAGAACTGTGGAAATTCCCAACCTACCCCTCTCGGGAGAAAGAATCCAAGTTGTAGGAGTTTCTAACCAATTGATATCGACCCCTGTGACCGAACCTGTGCAGGTACAAATTGGGTAATTTGAAGATTTACATAAATTTGTGGTGTGTGACTCAAGTCCAGTAAATTTGTTAGGACGAGATCAGTTGTGTAAACTGAATTGTTCCATCTATTGTACTCCCAAGGGAAAAGAATTCCATACTAATGATGAAGATGTGGTATTCAGAGAAGTGGATTAATTATTTCCTCTACTCACAGAAAACAATTTGCCACCTGAATTGAGAGATACAGTGCTACCTGAAGTTTGGGATTTTACAGGAAAGGATATAGGGCTGATGAGGGGAGGAGCTCCTATCCGAATAACACTGAAGTCAAATGCAGAATTTCCGAGAACGCCTACTTACAATTTGAGTCGGGAAACCATTGCAGGTATAACACCCTTGATTGACACCTTGATTGAACAAGGAATCTTGAGAGAGATTTTGGGAAATCCATGCAATTCACCTATCATGGGTATTCGAAAACCAAACGGAAAATATAGGATTGTTCAGGATTTGCGGAAAACAAACCAGATTGTGATACCATGTTGTCAGGTTGTACCAAATCCTGCTGTAATTCTATACCAGATTCCTTGTGAAGCTGAGTGGTTTTGTGTTATTGATTTATGTCAAGCCTTTTTCTCCATTCCTTTGCATCCGGATAGCCAGTATTTGTTTGCATTCCGGTTCGGAAACCATATCTTGGCATGGTGCCGAGTTCCACAAGGGTATACAGAAAGTCCCTCAATTTTCAACCAGATATTGAAAAGAAATCTGGAATCATTGGAGATGCCAAATCACTCGGGTTGGTACAATACATAGATGGTTTATTGGTGGCATCAGGTACTCAAGAGGCTTGCGTTTGTGACACTATTGCTTTGCTGAATCATTTGGCAATAAGTGGGCATAAGGTGTTACCAGCAAAGATACAATTTTGCAAAAGAGAAGTTCTTTATTTGGGACAGCACATTGAGAAGGGAGTCAGGGAAGTGTCGCAAGACCGGATTACTGTTATTTTGCAGATGAATCCACTAAGAACACAAAAGGAAGCTCGCATGTTTTTAGGAATGGTTGGCTATTGCCGACAATGGATTCCAAAATGTTCCTTGACAGCCAAGCTTCTTTAAAGGCTTACACACAAAGATGTGTCAGATACAGTCCCAAGGGATGATGAATGCATGCGCTCTTTGAACGAACTGCGGGACAATTTGTGCCGAGCCCCAGCATTGGGAATGCACAACTTCAATAAGAGTTTTACTCTGTTCTGCAGTGAGCGTGAAGGTTCGCACTGTCAGTTCTAACGCAAATGCATGGAACTGCTCGCAGACCTGTTGCATACTTTTTAGCTACTTTGAATCCTGTAGCTTCAGCATTATCTGGATGTCTAAAAGCTGTTGCTGCAACCTGTGTGAGTCTGGAGCAGTGTGAAAGCATTGTGATGGGTCATCCTTTGAAAGTACACATGCCCCATTCTGTTGAGATTTTGCTTACACATACCAGAACGCAACATCTCACAAGAAGTCGATTGACAATATATGAACAAGTGATTGTGGAAGCAGAGAATGTGACTTAAACGAGGTGTACAAGTTTAAATCCCGATACCTTGATGCCCTTACCCGGACATGAAGTTGTGATTGATGAGGCAGAACATGATTGTCTGGATGTGACTGAATTGTGCACTAATCCACGTCCTGGTATTATGGATGTTCCTTTGCCTGAATCAGACCATGTGTTGTTTGTGGATGGATCATGTTTGAGGGACTCTGGAGTTATCTTGCGAGCTGCATATGCTATTTGTACAGTAGTGGGAGTAGTGGAGGCGTCATGGTTGAAAGGAGTGTATTCGGCTCAAGTGGCTGAGTTAATTGCACTTACCAGGGCTTGCAGCATTACTGAACAATTGAGAGTCACCATATTCACAGACAGCCAATATGGATTTGGCGTTGTCTATGATTTTGGGCAGTTGTGGTTTCAGCGTGGGTACATGACCTCTTCGGGTTCACCCATACGAAATGGAGAGAGCGTGAAAAACCTATTGGTGTCACTACAACTGCCAGCACAAATTGCAGTGGTAAAGTGTTCAGCACATCGACAGGGAAAAGATTATGTAACGGTCGGAAATCGCTATGCGGATGAGACCGCACGCTATTGCACTCTAAATTCTTACGTCTTTAATGGGGATCTGTTAAAGGAAAAATCTGATACCACAGAATACAGACTAATGTTTTCAGTCATAGAAACATGGGAAGAGATCAAAGAGTTACAGGATGCAGTGCCACAAACGGAGAGAGAAGGGTGGACTAAAGCAGGATGCCAACGTCGACAGGAAGATGTGGTGTGGGTATCCCTTGACGGGAAGCCAGTCTTACTGGATAGTTTATTGTCACCCACGGCAAGAAACTATCATGGTCCTGCACATACAAGAAGATATGCGATGCAAAATCTCTTTCAACAAACCTGGTTTAATCCCCGATTCAGAGCCATTGCAGAAGTTTTATGCCAGAGATGTGTGGTATGTCAACAACAAAATGCAGGAAGAAAAACATTGGTTAGCACAAGTCATATTGGAAAATCAGGGGGTCCTTTCAGCAGGATGCAGATTGATTTTGTGGAAATTCCCCATTGTAATGGATTAAAGTATGTTTTAGGGATTGTGTGTCCTACCCTATGAGACATAATGACAGCTTAACAGTGGCTAAACTGCTTCTTAGAGAGCTAATACCAAGATTTGGATTTCCGACCTCTTTGGAATCGGATAGAGGGTCTCATTTCAATAACAAGGTGATGTGCATGCTTTGTGCAGCACTCCAGATTGAACAGAAGCTGCATTGTGCCTATCGACTAAGCGTCAGAAGTGGTTGAACAGGTCAATGGAACATTAAAGTCCCGGTTGGCAAAAGTGTGTGCAACTACTTCTCTGAAATGGCCTGATGCTTTACTTTTGGTGTTGATGAGTTTGAGAAGCATCCCAGACAAAAGAACAGGACTGTCCCCGCACGGCATAATAATGGGGAGGGCTATGAGACAGCCTGCAGTCCCAGAAAATCAGCTAGTGAATATAACTGATGATTTGGTACTCGTTTACTGTAAAGAATTGGCTGATGTGGTGCGTTCTGTGTCTCACCAGGTTGGGGAAGCTGCAACCTCAGCACAACAGGAGCAGTGCCACGATTTGTGCCCGGGTACTAGTGAAGAAGCACATGCGAAAAACTTGCTTGGAACCTCATTGGCGTGGGCCATATTAAGTGATACTTGTAACCACAACTGCTGTCAAATGTGGTGGTCTGCCGAATTGGGTACACACTGCCCACACTCATGGAGTCCCATGTACCCTTGGAAATGCAGGGCCTGTAGTGGATGAGCCGGTGGTTGCAGAGAGACAAAAAACTCAGGTTAATAACAGAGCAAAGTTGGCGTCAGCTACTGGGTTTCGAGACGCTGGTTCAGACAAGAGTCAAGGAGAGTTGGTCCCAGTTGGTAACGAGGGTCAAGCTGAAGGGGATCAAACTAGGCGAAGTATTGGCTCGGCTAAGGTGATCAGCGTAAGCGAAAAGCGAGTGCACAGTGGAGACCAATTGCCCAGAAAAAGTGAAAGGCTGAGGCATATCTTGACTGAAGGCAGAATACCTACAACTGTGATTGAAGTGTCAAGCCAATCTGAGCAAAGAGACACAGATGACGAGCCTACAGTGCGTAGAACGAAAAGAGCAAGAGTACCAAGTCAGAGATATGCTGCTCCAGAGTGGACGTATCTAGCAGCTGGGGAAAAGCATAATACGCTTTTTGCTTCAAAGACTGAAACTCACAAGAACCCATTTGAAGAAACTGTTATGAGAGAAGCAAAGGAGAAAGGCTGAAAAAACATTTTATGAGACAAAGTACACTGCAATATGCCAAAACTGTGAATTGAAATATAGCAAAGACAAGAAAAAGGGATACATTGTTCCAAGGCACAGATAAGGACATTTCTGGAAGACTCACATTATAAAAAAAGAAATTAAAGATATTAGTTACCCTATCCAAGAGTTGGGAAATTCAAATCAGTCTCCTTTAATGTGTAAACGCAGATGTGCTTGCTTCTTAACAATATTTGTCGTAATATTTGTATTGTTCCTGATAATACTAAACTTACCCCACCATGCATATGTAGATTCTAATATTAACCCAACTCCACGTATTAAACCGATAGAAGAAAAGAATGATGTGGGTGTTACTAATGAATTAACTGATACAAATTTACACCATGATCAGTCTATTAATGACTTCTCGTTAAATGTGTTTACAAAATTACTGTATGAATATGTATATACTATGGATGCAAAGGATTGCTATGTGTGCATGCAATTACCTTCTTCTGTTTCAGAGGGTGTAACCTATCACCAACTTCCGATAACATATGGTATTTCTTGTATTGTGCTAACCAGTTTATTCTATTGCAAAGGACAGTTTCAATATTACTATTCAAATTACGACTTGATTTTCTCTGAAGTGCCTGTCAAGAAAAATGTTAATGTTGTACCAGATGCACGAAATGCAGATATAATGGAGGGATTCTTTCAACCTGCATTAATTATAGATAAAGTGTATGCACATCGACACAATCTGACTTGTGCTTTACATAATATAGAAACGGATTTCATTAATTCTGTAGAAGATCGGCGTGGGGAAATAAAGAGGAAATCTAAATCGCAAATAGAGATACCACCATGGGCACACAGGGAGGGTGAAAAGAAAAAGGGAGAAACACATGCTGCCATGGCTCAGGATGGGCAACATAAGGGAAAACTATGCATATCGTGACAGAAAATGGATCATAATAATACATTTGTTGGTTCCAGTGAATGTGATCATATCTTCCTATCGGTAGGAGAGTGGGGTAAATATTTAGCAGGGGCAGATCCTGTATTTCCGTGAGTATATTATGTTTGTGGGAGAAATGCCAAAACAATGGTATGGATGCTGTTACATGGGTATTGTTTTCACAAAAATTTATCATGTGGGACAGAACAGTGGAACCAATGAAGGAAAACACACTCGCTTAAGAAGGGGAATAAGTGCTCCTGAAATAATAGGGGATATTTTTAGTGCCATAATACCCTCAGTTGGAGTAATTCTAATTCACAAAAAATTCGGAAGCTTTGAACTGTAGTTGATCAGCTATCAACTGATACTGCTGGAGGATTTCTTTTTATAGATACTGAAATGGTTGCTATCAGAGCTATGATTTTGCAAAACAGACTTGCTTTATTTCTTTCAAAAGAGGGAGGAGTCTGTCACATGTTAAAGGTTCAACAGTGTTGCACATATATTCCTGATAATAGCAAAGATTTGGGGAGATATATTAGCAACATTACTAACCTAGGAAAAGAATTAACAGAACTAAAAGCTGATGGTGCATGGGAATCAATTGGGAAGGTATTCTTTTATCATTTGGAAATTTGTTTGCAGCATTGGGAGGAAGCTTAGTGGGGAGAATACTAACACCATTACTCACAATTGCTATTGGCCTATTAACAATAATAATGATTTATTGTTATTTCAAGAGAATGAAATTCAATAAAGAAAATAGGGGAAAGAAGAGGAACAAAGCAGAAATTGAATTAGAGGATAGACAATGTGGATACTATGATGAATTAAAAAATCTAGAACAGTCTAGATTGAAACGAATGAAGACAACTGCATTCTAATGTGTTATCAGATAAACATCAGATGATAATGAGATAAAGATTTTGTGATGGCTTAATTCGCCATCAAAGGGGGAATTGATGGAGCGTAGATGTTATCATGCATCCATCTTCACCAACTCCTACCTGTAGAATCTATTTACAGTACCTTTTTAATGGATGAGACAAAATAAAGAGATGCTTGCTTACCGAAAGAAATTTCATTTGCACACTCATGTTTAGATACTGCATCGTAAAAGCATGCAGAATGTTAGAATATATGATGTAAGTAGCAATGAGAAACTATGCTAAGAGAACAATAAAGTTATGCTGAAAGCATTTACGTGTTTTAGAAGAGAAAATGAAAACCAAACTGTAGCCTCTAGAAAACTTCCATAGACGAATAACAATGTGCATTGAATGATGTATTTTCTTTAACTGCACTAGAAACTTGTGGATTTTCACGAATTGAATGTAAAGAAATGCATTTAATAAAGAGAAACTGACATAGAATGTTATAATATTTCTGTAATGTAGCGTATATAATTACACGCTTTTAAAAGTGAAATGTTGAAATTTAAACTTGTATGGTAATGTACGAATAATGACTTGAGGGAGAGAAAAAGTTTTAGTAGTGCTTAATACTGACGTGTATTTCATGAAAGAATCGTATTTGAATTAATGAGAAAAGATTAAATGCCTTTAGAAATGTGTGCATATTAATGATATTAATATTTCATGAATTAGCAGATTTCTGTTTAGGCCTCAAAAGGTTTTCTTTCCTTAGCTAACGTTAAGTCATGTGAAAACTGTCATCCGAGCTCTATGAGAAATTTCTGTAAAGTTTCCATTAGTATTCTCGTTTACAATGGACTCACTTCTCACATGTAGAAAATTGTAACAACTTTGTTGAATCCTAGGCGAAAAGCGTCTGGGAACGGACGGATGACAGATGCCAAAAGATACTGCCTACTTTCGAGGATGTTACTAGATACTAACTAAATGGAATATAATCCAACAGAAAACTTGAGAAAAGGATTACTTAATTCTTCCAGATTTGTATATTTTACAGATCACCACATAACCGCCCATCGTGAGTGACCAATGACAGCCCCATGGACTGATGAAATCGATACTTTAAGGTGTGTAAACCTGGATGTATTGGATTATAATTGCAGAGTTAAGGCTGGCTGTCTGACCATTCCTTGCTCGTCATGCTTTTGGGTTTTTCTTTGATCCGTGCATATTACCTATCCTGACCTTTATTCTTTTCCCTTGCCCCAAATCACTCATTCTGAGTGACAGAGACACTAACGAACTGAACCTTAAGCGGACTTAGACCTTATCATGTGCTATTGCCGGCTGGCAATCGGCCGCAGGGAAATAATCTTTCTCGGCTGAGGGGTTATTTTGACTCCTAATGTGGCAATCGGAGCTGCATAACGGACATGAACTGATATCTTGAGTACAGAACCTGAAACGACATTGAGTGGTTTGTATGAGCATCACTGAACTTGTAATTTCTCATGTGCTGTGTGGATTTCCTGTGCAATTTCAGCGTGTTCTTAAAATCTGATCTTTAATGTGTTTCTGTTAAGCCCACATTCTTGAGGCATTAGATAAATGTTTTTACTAAATTCCCTTTATCGATTCTGTCTCATTCTTTTGGTCATATTCTTCGTCTCTAGGAATCTATACTCATTGCTGATAAAGGTGTTAAGTTGTGTTGAAACATTAGTTTAAGATATCAATTATCTATTCCAGGTCCTCATAGGATAATTGTTCATTCCCCGAATATTCTAGTACCTTTTAGCTCAACGCAAGATCCATCGGAGGACCTAAGTGACGTTGGTTGAAGTTGGTAGTAGTTTTCTAACTGACAAGAGTGATATATATTGAGAAAATGGGCATAATGATTTGAGTTGAAGCCATACCAGAAAGGATAAGTAGTAAGTAAAGTTTATGTTACCCAAACCCAGACCTCCCACCCAGCTTCCGCTGGATCACCTCTAAAGCAAACCCCTACGGGCATATTTGCAAGCCCCAATCGCCACCATAACGTCAATTTTTTTGATGCTGTGATCGCGATACGGGCTTCACCTTATTTACAAGGCAGTGTTAAGCCACTTAACATGGTATAGCGCTGCCTTGTAAATAAGGTCCCTTTTCACGCTATACTTAGCGCGAAAGGGGTGGGCAATGGGTGTTGCGGGGGGCGTTCAGCCGCAACACCCATTGATTTTGACGCTGCCCAATATTTGCAAGGGTGGCGTAAATATGGGGCAGCGCCAAAATTAAGACCAGTGAAAACCTGGTCTTACCCTGGCGAAATGAGGAGAAATGCACACATAGGAACAACAAAACGCCATTGATTGTTTATGTACACGAAGGTGTCCCTTCCTGCACATAAACAATCATTAAAACAAAATGACGACTTGCAACTTCTATGTGTGCTGCATTCTGCACATTCAGCCACAATCATTCTGAACATGCCACACCACACACACCTCTCACCTCACCTGAAGGACAAGCAATGCCTACACATACAAAAACAATATCAATTCTAATTCCTATCTCACACTTTGAAGGCACTATACAACTCAGTCACATCATACCACATTAGACCCATGTACTTTCACCACACTTACACATACCTCCGCAGGAATCCTACTTACACACATCCCACACATAAGGACATTAGACATTTTTCTTTGAGCCTTGTCCTACATAACTCATTAACATGGAGCTACCTACCACTGCACATCTGATGGATGCTCATCATGAAATTGTGAATTATACAAGAAGGAAAAAGATGGCATTTGCAGTATTTGCAATATTCCATAGGGCTGGCTACATTCACACTTGTCGAGCACCTTTGTACCCTCCTGGGTGATAAGGTCTTGCATCAAAACCATGAGTGGTTGAATGGGAACGGCCATGTACCACCCATTGAATGCCCCCTTGACTCAGAGTAAGGCAAAGCAGCACTATGTGCTGCTATGCATTACTTTGCGGGAGTTTTCCAGTGTAAATCAAGCTTTGCACAGGAAAGCAAAATAACCTTTTCCTCGAGTTTGCATCAAGCAAACCCAGCACAAAATGTTTGTTAAACTAGGCCCAGGTATTGCAATAAACCTTACATATGTAGCAAATTTTAGCAACTAATTTTCTGAACATCCAAATTGCCTGCTATAACATTTGAGTTATAAATAAATGATTATCATTGGATTCATCTGAATATAATCAGGACCTTTTCTCACGTACATAGTACGTTAATCTTGCTATTATTTAGAATATACAATATCAAAATTACAACTTACCACCATTTACTTCAATACCCAAATGGTGGGGTAAATCTTTCTCGTGAACAACTATGTCGGTCCATCGATGCTGCATTTGTTGCATTGTTCTTTCAACGCCATGGGTCTGAATATTGATAAGCCACACATGGCCATCTATTCCTGTGCCCTTGGAGTGGGTATCTCTATCAAACACACACTCAGCATCTTAGGGAGGTACCGAACTACAAGAAAAATCAAAATTCCTAATTCCTTCGCGTAATATATTGGGTGTGAAATTTGTGGCTGCCTCTTGTTGTCGGACCTATGACTGTCACCAGACCTTTTGAACAGATTTTTCCACTAGAAAAGAAAAAGAAAGTTAGTAACAATAGAACAGCAACTGTATATTTATAAATAAATAAGCTACTCCGAAAGATGACAATATAAGACAACAAAAGCCTACTAACACAACTGACATTACTGACCATTAGTCTCCCCACTACGAGCACAACACTTCTACTCCTCTCTCTACCTAATGGAGTGCAAAGAACATGGTGCTCACGGTTCTGTGCATATCCACACATTGCGTCATAACGTAGGCTTTCGTGTTTTGTTGTGCTGCTTTTTATGATGCTGGCATCGCATTGCAGGAGACATGTCACGCCAATACACTAACAATATGAAACAAGACAGAGAAATTATTTTTCACATTCATTAAACTGACCATTTAAAGGCTAATATTATTTACATAATTTGTTTGGGTTATAAATATTTTAGATGTATGTAATTGAGATTAAACTTTAACTAAAGATTTTCATAGTTTCATGTATAAAATGTAGTTGTTGGCATAAATGGGCTTTAACATTTAAGGTATCACTCCACAATATATGTGTGCAACAAAACAAAAAATTATAATATTTTAACCTTCACTATATTTCTTATGAATGATGGTCAGAAGGCACTAGAATGGTTTTACATATGTCTTATTAAAATGTATAATCTCCCTGTTTCAGAACCAATAGAAAGAAATAATTTTCATTATATGTGTTTAATTATGTACACATTTCTGTTTTCAATCATTGTAAATTATGCATATAGTGCAGATGTATGCCAAGATTAACACACATTTAGTGGTAGATTTGCATCCCAAAAGTGTGTCAAAAATGATACTTTCATTAACTTCCAGTGCAAAACTTGTTTTGTGCTGGAAAGTTCCTTCAAAATAATGCTACGCAGTGCTTACTGCTTCATTAAGGGGGCATTCAGTGAGTGGTACATGCTGTTCCCATGCAACTACCCATGTTCTTTGAAGCAAACCACTATCTAATAACAATAGTAGACAATAGTAGACAGGTTGTTTCCCCTAAAAATCACACCACTTTGAAGCAGGCGTTAAAAAGTAGAAACGCTTTTATTTCTCATAACTTATGCCACTTAACATGTGTGCTGCACTGCACAGCACACATTCAAACCAGAACATTTTTTCAAGTTAATCTAGGCATAGTATTTTGTACTGCAAGACTCATGCAGGCACCCTTGCAATATGACGCACAGGTGTTTGAGTGCCACTCACCTGCCTGATTGTGTGCCAGCGATAGGGAGAGAATAGGATTGTGCCATATCTCTGGAGATATGGTGCCATTCTTCTCTTTCCTTGTCATGCAACACAGCACACTAACTTTGGTTGCTGTGCTGCATTGGATGACACTTTTGATAATCCTGGCCAAAGTGTTCAAATGCAGAAAGTGTTAAATTAGGCTATGTGACCTGGAATGAGCTAATGAATTTCTGGGACACACCCTCAAGTGGGTCAGCAATTTTCTCTTCAGAAGAATCCAAAAGGTCAACTTGGCACCTTACTTATCAGGAGCACAGGAACTCTTTTGGAGAGTACCCAGGGCTCCTCGCTCAGCCCAACACTATTCAACATATACATAACTCCACTGGCAGATGTTATCCAGCCTTACAGCATCAACATTCTCACCTACGCAGATGGCAAACAGCTATACTGTCCCTCTTGGAGAAAACACTCGACATCCGGAACAACTTCCAAGCATGCATGAACGAAGTGGCCATATGGATAAAGTCCCACTGCCCAAGCTGAACACGGAAAATAACAAAGTGGTGTTTTTTTAAAGATACCTAGGCATGGGAATACACCTGGTGGTCTACAGACCTCGGGGCAGATTTACAAGCCCCTTGCGTCAGTTTTGTGCCTCCGTTGCGTCACTTTTTGTGACGCAGCGGCGGCATAAAAATGCGGCCCATTTACAACGTGACGCATCTCCCTAGATGCGTCACGTTGTAAAGCCCTGCGTTACATTATACCTGCATCAGGTATAATGTATGCAGGGTGGGCGATCCCACGCAAAAAAGCCTTGTAGAAGTGACGCAGTGAAATCTACAAGATTTCACTGCGTCACTTCTAGGACACCACTGCGTGAAAACCTTACGCCTGCTTGAAGCAGGCGTAAGGATTGATGCAGTGTTGTGGGAATAGGCGTCAAAATGCATTGCTGGAATTGCGTCGTGCTTGCGACACAATTCCAGCAATGTGTGACTTTTGCCCCAACAGATGCGTCTAAATTTCTGACGCATCTGTCAATCCTTGAGCCATGGTGCGCCGTATTGTAAATACGGCGCATCCATGGTGGCGCAAGGGTTTCTCAGAGTGGCGCAGGGAAAGTGACGCATCTCTACAGATGTGTCACTTTCTTGTAAATCTGCCCCCTCAGACCTACCCCACATCTAGGCCACAAGCAAGAAATCTCTGACTCATTATAGACAACAGGACATGTCAACAACCCCAATCAACATATTTTTTATCAGCCTGTTTCAACATGCTGAGGATGCTGATGAAGATTTACAAGTAGCTACCGGATAACACCAGGAAAACTGTCACCCAAGCCCTCACCACAAGCAGACTGTAGTACAGGAATATCCTACACACGGGAATACCCAACAAGCTCACAAGAAGACTTCACACTGTCTCAATCTTCCATGCTGGGCTCACATCACACATCACCTTAGGGAACTGCACTGCCTCCATATACAGAAGTGCACACACTTCATGCTCCTCACTCACACCCACAAAGCCCTCCACAACACAGTCCCTGCCTACCTGAAAATCCACTTTCAATTCTAACAGCCTTCCAGATACCTCTACTCTGCTGGACTCTCACTAGCATACACCGCATGGATACACAAAAGCAGATGGGAAACAACCTTTACAACAATACCTTAACCCCAACTTACCTGTACAATGACTCCTTTACAACAAATGTGTCTTTATCACAAATGTATTTACAAATATTATTTTTTTACCATGCATATGCCTTTACCACGTATGACTTTACAACAAAAATGTAAGTATTTTGCAGGTAAGTGTATGGTATTACCTACTGGCGGTCGCCAGTAAGTAGTTATAGTTTTGACCTAGTTTCTATAGGAAAAGCATTTTTTGACTTGCCTATATCTTTGGCGCCTTTTGATGAATCTTCACTAAATTTTCCTCAAAAAAGTGTCATGTTGGGTCTTGTTGTGCATGGAAAGTTACGGGATGATACATGAAGTAGGGGTGAGAAAAAGTGTCGGGGGATAAAAAAATATTTTTCCAATGTTAATTCCTATAGAGATTTTAGACACAACCGCAGCCCGATCCGCTGAACAGAATTACACCAAATTTGGCAGGAAGGCAGCTCTTGTTATTTTGTGTAAATCCGTTCAGTAGTTTTCAAGATATTAAAGGAAATCCAAATTTGTATATCTGGGCAGAGCCTAATCACAGATCTCATGGTGAGATCTGATTGGCTGTCAGTATTTCAACCAGAAAGAGATGGAGCCATCTTGGGATCAATATATATGGGAGCACTCCATTGAAAGTAACTATAACTTGCGCCCTCACCATGCACTGCTAATTACCCTAGATATTACATCATTCATGACATCTTCTATGACATCATTGATAATATCACTGAAACATCTGCAGTTAAATTATTGATGAGAAAACTGTGCATGGCGAGGGTGCGAGTTACAGTTACCTTAGGGCACGTGTTACAGTTACTTGAAATAACTCTAACTATAACAGCTGAATATCTATGGTTTTGTGTGTGTAAAATCTGAACCTAACAATAATGTCCCTGTAACCTTTGTTTTTTTCAGTGAACTATATATACACCAGCATCAGACATCAAGACGGACTGAAAGCATGTAAATTTTTCCTCAAAAGTCGAGACATTCATTTACTAGAACACACAACATGCTGCTAGAGATGATCGAGATTTGCTTGCAGGAAAATGTATTTCTGTTTGAAAAGGATCTGTACAAACAGTTGCAAGGGACTTCCATGGGCACCTGCTTCGCTCCCAGTTACGCCAATCTCATGGTGGGCTGGTGGGAGAAGCAGGTGTTCTGGAATGATAACACAGAAAAATGGATTTACAGTGTCAAATCATGGTTGAGATATATCAACGATATGTTTTTTATTTGGGAGGGTGATGAAATGGGATTGAACATGTTCGTTGACCTTCTGAATGACAATAATGTAAACCTCAGGTTCACGAGACACTATCGCAAAGAGACCATTGACTTCCTAGATCTGAAGTTAACCATCGAGGAGGGCACCATCAGTACGAATCTCTTTAGGAAGAAAACAGCAGGAAACTCCATCCTGCATGCCTCAAGCTGCCACCCACCCAGTTTCAGATGTGGTATACCCTACAGTGAGTTTTTAAGAGCCAAAATAAACTGTAGCATCACAGCTACATACGAACACACCAAACAGGCTATGAAAAAGAGGTTCAGGGAAAGAGGTTATTCCGACAAAACACTGAAACGAGCAGAAGCTCGAGTAAAAGACCTCTTCAGGGATGAAATCTTACCCACTAAAGAAACATCAGTTAAAGACACTGACAAGTCAGAACCCATCAGGTTTATTACCAGGTACAGCAGCCAAGCCAAACAATTGCGTAAGATCTTAAATTCCAGATGGGGAATCTTAAGACAGGATCCAATATTGAGGAACAAGATAGGACCCAACCCAGCTATAACCTATAGGAGAAGTACCTCATTCAGAGACATATTAGTGCACAGCCACTTACAGCCTGTAGAAAACAACTGGCTCAAACAAATGAAAGTATTCCGCAAATGAGGGAATTGCAAAGCCTGTAGACATAGCAGCAATGTTACTGAAACTACCCTAGAGAGAACCAAAACCACATGGAAGATTCCCAAGTTGATCACATGTCATACTGACTTTGTGGTCTACTCCATTGTATGCCCCTGTGGTTTGTGGTACATAGGCTCCACTACTTTCCCAGTGAAGAAAAGAATATTGGAACACTGAAGAGCCATAACCAACTCAGACCACAGTTACAACACGGCTAGGCATTTCACGGACAAACACAATGGGGACTGGACACAGGCCAGGTATTTCGGCCTGGACTCGGTCAACCTTAATCCCAGGGGTGGTAACCGAATAGCTGCACTGCGTAGATTAGAATCTCGCTTCATATTACAAGCTGGTACCAAGTTCCCGGGGGGGCTGAATCTGGATGAAGAGATGCATTCTCACCTATAGTGCAGCCCCTGACCTAACAAGATATTGCGATATTACCTCACGCCCCTGTAACCCCTACCTTTTACCATCCTTTTACCTGTAACTCTTCTTTTTGAGTCCAATTTTCGTTTTCACACACTGACACACACTTGATCATATTATGTTAAATTCATGTTGTTTAGATACACAGTTGTATATGTATATATGAGTCATCTGATGTTGGGAATGTAAAAATATATCATATAGGCATCAATCTTACTGATTTTGACTTACGATGAATTGGATCGTAGTACTGTTGCAGACGTTATGTGAATCATAACTATGTACTAATTATATACTTTACACTTTGTTCACAGGAACACTGAGCTGGGGTTCTCCACCGGAATCACTCACCTCCGATAAAGTTATGTGCACCTTGAGAGGAAGGGCATTGACAGCTATCCTCCTATCTCCTAGACACCATAGTCCACCCTAATCACCGGATGGTGAATACGGCATGAGATTAATTTGGTACTATACCACAATTTTCCCGGTTGGTGAATACAGCATTAGATAAATCTGGTACTATACCACAATTTTCCTGAATCCTACTCACATAGGTAGCACTCTGCTAATACAATTACATAGGACTTCCCCTTCCTTTTGAACCCATAGACCAGTATTAAGATACCAGCACTGGTTCAGATCCATGACGGCCAAACATCCATGAACAAGGACCAAAACACCACTCACAGCATTCGCTGTACAGTAATCAACAACCATAGCTAATTGTAGCAACTCCCTGATAACATAGCTGTTTGTACACAGTAACGTCTCCTTAAAATATTCACCAATAGCTAGAACCAAATTAAAGCCTATGTACTTGCACACTGCCAATGGTACATTAACAATGCAACAGCATGATCACAAAGTATTCAATTGTATATTTTGTTTGTAAGTCATAAAATCACCACCAATTGTAAATATTTCCTTTATGTTTATCACTTGTCACGTGATGCAGAAAATCACCATGCTATTATTTAAAGAGGTCAGACCCAGGTTGGGGTCAGATGACCAAGACCACGGACGTGGTCAAAGCGCGTCTTTTTGTCATGCATGAATAAAGAATTTGATACCTGACCAGTGGGCTCGTGAGGTGCTCCTTTCATCACTTCATTTCATTTTGGAATATATATATATATATATATATATATATATATATATTAACAAACGAATCCAGTACTTCAGCTCCTGCACCGGAATGACGACACAGCAGTCTACAACATAGAGTGTAAGAACCTTTTATTCTTTTTAGCTTGGGGCCATGACGCGTTTCGGCAGGAACCCCTGCCTTGATCACATCACTCATTTTTAAATACACCTTTACATATATATATATATATATCTAAAACATATTTAAACTTTAAAGAAACACACATTCACTGGATGATGTCATCAGTGATGTCAGCAGAGATGTCATTTGAGATGTCATCAGTGATGTCATCAGTGATGTCACTGACCATGTCATGAGTGATGTAATATGTGACGTCATCAGCAGTGCATTGCGGGGGCGCGAGTTATAGTTAACTCTACTAACTATAACGGCCGAATGTCTCTGGTTTTGTACGAGTGAAATGTCCAACTAACTATAACGTCCCTGAAACCTATGGTTTTTTCAGTGAATTTCTATGGTTTTTTAAATGCTAATTTCTAACTATAACGTCCCTGAAACCTATGGTTTTTTCAGTGAATTTCTAAGGTTTTTTAAATGCTAATTTCTAACTATAACATCCCTGAAACCTGTGGTTTTTTCAGTGAATTTCTAAGGTTTTTTTAAATGCTAATTTCTAACTATGCCTACAGAGGTAGGACATGTGCAGAAAGAGGAAGAAAGGCACAGAAAGAAGCAAGAGAAATGCAGAAAGAGGCAACAGAAGTCCAGAAAGACGAAGAAAGGTGCAGAAAAAAGCAAGAGATATGCAGAAAGAACCAACAGAGGTGCAGAAAGAGTCCTTGTTGCAAAGTCATCCTGTGCCCCCAACTTTTTGCTGACTGGTACTGGTGGTAACTGACTCTGACTAGCCAGGCCCGGAGCCAGTGCTATGCTGAAAGACACTTAGAATACAGTGAAAACATCTACATACACTAGGGTACACTATGGGTTGGGGTACCCCTGTGATTGGCAAGCCCTCCCATGTAAGGCCCTAGTACATAATAGGGCAGGGGGATTAAAACTACCTCTAAGTCAGAGGTGCAGAAAGAGACAAGAGAAGTGCAGAAAGAAGCAACAGAGGTGCCGAAAGAGGCAAGAGAGGTGCAGAAAGAAGCAAGTGAAGTGCAGAAAGAGGCAAGAGAGGTACACAAAGAGGCAAGAGAGGTACAGAAAGAGGCAGGAGGGGTGCAGAAAGAAGGAAGAGAAGTACAGAAAGAGGAAAAGAATTGCTGAAAGAAGCAACTGAGGTGTAGAAAGAAGCAAGAGAAGTGCCGAAAGAGGCAAGTGAGGTACAGAAAGTGGCAGGAGGGGTGCAGAAAGAAGGAAGACAAGTGCAGAAAGAGGAAAAGAATTGCTGAAAGAAGCAACAGAGGTGCAAAAAGAGGCAAGAGGGGTGCAGAAAAAGGTAGGAGAGGTGCACAAAGAGGCAAGAGAGGTACAGAAAGAGGCAGGAGGGGTGCAGAAAGAAGGAAGAGAAGTGCAGAAAGAAGCAACAGAGGTGCTGAAAGAGGCGCGAAGGGTGCAGAAAGAGACAGAGAAGTGCAGAAAGAACCAACAGAGGTACAGAAAGAGGCAAGAGAGGTGCAGAAACAGGCAGGAAAGGTGCAGAAAGAAGGAACAGGGGTGCAGAAAGAGGCAAGAGAGGTGCAGAAAGAGAAAAGAGGACTGCAGAAAGAGGCAAGTGGGATGCAAAAAGAAGCAAGTGAGGTGTAGAAAGAGGCAACAGAGGTGCAGAAAGAGGCAGGAGGGGTGCAGAAAGAAGGAAGAGAAGTACAGAAAGAGGAAAAGAATTGCTGAAAGAAGCAACTGAGGTGTAGAAAGAAGCAAGAGAAGTGCCGAAAGAGGCAAGTGAGGTACAGAAAGTGGCAGGAGGGGTGCAGAAAGAAGGAAGACAAGTGCAGAAAGAGGAAAAGAATTGCTGAAAGAAGCAACAGAGGTGCAAAAAGAGGCAAGAGGGGTGCAGAAAAAGGTAGGAGAGGTGCACAAAGAGGCAAGAGAGGTACAGAAAGAGGCAGGAGGGGTGCAGAAAGAAGGAAGAGAAGGGCAGAAAGAAGCAACAGAGGTGCTGAAAGAGGCGCGAAGGGTGCAGAAAGAGACAGAGAAGTGCAGAAAGAACCAACAGAGGTACAGAAAGAGGCAAGAGAGGTGCAGAAACAGGCAGGAAAGGTGCAGAAAGAAGGAACAGGGGTGCAGAAAGAGGCAAGAGAGGTGCAGAAAGAGAAAAGAGGACTGCAGAAAGAGGCAAGTGGGATGCAAAAAGAAGCAAGTGAGGTGCAGAAAGAGGCAACAGAGGTGCAGAAAGATGCAAGAGAGGTGCAGAAACAAGCAAGAGAAGTGCAGAAAGAGGCAAGAGAATTGCTGAAAGAAGCAACTGAGGTGTGGAAAGAAGCAAGAGATGTGCAGAAAGAGGCAAGTGAGGTGCAGAAAGAGGCACGAGAGGTGCAGAAAATGGCAAAAGAACAGCAGAAAGAGGCAAGAGGGATGCAAAAAAGGGAAGAAGGGTGCAGAAAGAAGCAAGAGAGGTGCAGAAGGAAGCAAGAGAAGTGCAGAAAGAGGCAAGTGAGGTGCAGAAAGAGGCAAGAGAGGTGCAGAAAATGGCAAGAGAAAAGCAGAAAGAGGCAAGAGGGATGCAAAAAAGGGAAGAAGGGTGCAAAAAGAAGCAAGAGAGGTGCAGAAAGAAGCAAGAGAAGTGCAGAAAGAAGCGAGAGAGGTACAGGAAGAGGAAAGACAAGTGCAGAAAGAGACAACAGCAGTGCAGAAAGAGACAACAGGGGTGCAGAAAGAAGCAAGAGAGGTGCAGAAAGAGGCAATAGAAGTGCAAAAAGAAGCAACAGAGGTGCTGGAAGAGGCAAGAGGGGTGCAGAAAGAGGAGAGAGAAGTGCATAAAGAAGCAAAAGAGGTGCTCAAAGAGGCAAGAGGGGTGCAGAAAGGCAAGAGTAGCGCAGAAAGAACCAAGAGATGTGCAGAATGAGGCAAGAGATGTGCAGAAAGAGGCAAGAGATGTGCAGAAAAAGGGAAGAAAGGTGCAGAAAGAAGCAAGAGAAGTGCAGAAAGATGTGGCGTGTGTTTATCTCTTGATCTTTAATGTCTGACGGGTGCGTGCCCTTTAACCTGGAAGAGTGCCACAGACGTGCCTTTGAACTAGCGGTGCCACCGGCTGATTAAATCGGCTTGAAGCAACTTCGGCCCACACCAAGGCATTGGCGCCCACAGGAGCAGGCCTCTCTTCTCCCTCTCAAGGGCTGCACGCTCACTGAAACAGAGCCAGGAAGGGGATAGTGACTGAGGTGAGGGGCCACTGGCAATTGGGAAGACTTGCCTCCCAGTGCAGCCAGGGGAGCGACTGCCCCGCAGCATGAGGTGAAGCGCGCCACTTCCGGTGCGTGTGGCTTGACAGAGGACTGCGGAGAACCGGCAACCGCGGATACAAAAGTCTACACACCTTAATCCACAGGCACTTTGAGTCTGACTCTGCTTTCACTAACGGGAATAGCTGCCACTGGTGCAGCAGGTGCAGTGGCTCCGGAGTCCTGAGGGTGCCCACTGAACCCTAATTATTGCTGCACTTCAGAGTTCAACCCGCAGCCAGGAGAAACATTTGCTTCCGAACTAGGGCCCATGTCACACTGGTTACGCCACTGATTCGCCAACATTTTGTCCTTTCCTGAACCTGATAGACGTGTAACAATAACAAAGAATGCCATTGTTTAAAAACATGCTTAAACAGATTCCCAAAGGGGATCTGCGCTTTAGAAGTAAAGCCACAGCAGCAGTGTTACATTTCACCATAATACTATTAAGTGATTTGCTAGCACTGTTCGATTTGGGCCTTTTAATTTTACTAGCTCGTGACTTTTAAATTAACTGAGTTGCTGCTTTTCGTTTTTTTGTAATGATTGAGCCTTTTACTTCTTAAGATAGTATTTTATTGTTTTTGGATATGTGGTTTATTTTTTACTTTTGATAATTAACGGCATTTTTACTTTTGGTGATTTAGGACTATTACTTTTACTGCTGGTTCTAGCTTCCACTTTAAGCGACTATAATTTTCACTTGCTTTATGGCTTCCATTTATATTGCTAGTCAATTTTACATTTTAATGAATTGTGTTTTATAGTGATTTACGTTTGGTTTTATTTTTACTACATTGCTGCTTATACATTACGCCACTGTGGTTGTTATGTGCTTGATCTCCATTCCGAGTTTTTTTTTACTGGGTTTCAGCCTTTACAGTGCATAAGTCCTACTCTGTGGTTTTCAACTCTTGCTACAGCCTTGTAATGTTAAGTATTGTCATAAGGCTAAAAGGATGGAACTGTTTAGGTAATGTGGTTGTTGCGCGAGCGTTCGTATGAAACAGTGGAGCAGCAGCGAATTAGGACCCTGGAGGAAAACCGCATAGGTAAAAGTGTTAAAAAACAAGTTTGGGTAACGTCAGAAGCAAGTGGCTCCTACAGGGACAGTAAACAAAAACTATTTTCGTGTGTGTTTTTCACAAGCTGAGCTCTTTACAGAGGGCATATTTTTACAGGAGGGGATGGGGGTGTTGCAAGGATTAAACCGCCTACCTCTTCCCTGCTATAGTTTTCATATTATCGCCAACAGCATGTCCTTGTTTCCTCAAAACAAGCTCGGCCTCCCTGCCAAGTGACAAAATGACAGCTCGACTGTTCATCCTTCCAGTGTCAATTGTACGCCTTTTATGTAAAGCACTCCGAAGCCTAAAATAAACCACGAAAGCCCTATATACAGATTGACGTTTATTTACCACATTTAGTGATTTTAATTAGGATCCAGTATGCAGCTTAAAACTGGGTCGAAGTCGGCACCTAGAAGGTTCTTGGCACGTGCAAGAATATTCATAGCAGGTCGGGGTGACCAAATTCAATCTCTAGACGGGAACTCTAAATACGTGTTAGCCCCAGAGACACAGGTGTTTTGGCCAACAACCCAGCCTTAACCTGTGGGTGAATGCCTAGCAACCCAGGAGACATATGTATGTAAAGGGAACTCTGAGTGCGCGGATGGGGGACAAGGAAGGTGATTATTGTTAGATGTACCATGAAAGCTATGCTGAGAGGGTGTTCGGTGTGCCATGAACTGTCTGATGGAGGGGGTGTGGCAGACAGTGGGGTGTAGGTCCCGAGGTGCCCTTGTTGTTATGAGAGGGTAGAGTCCATGGGGTGATGGTTATGGTGGGGGCAGGGGACGGTGTCTGCTGAAGCCGCCTTCAAGTACAATATAGTGTGAGTGAGGGGAGGCACAGTGTAGGGAATGTGGAGGGGCAATAGTTGCTATAGTATAGGGGTGGGGTTTTCCTTACCATACCTTTCAGGACCACGTTCAGACACATGCTGGTCTCTGCTTCTGCTCGCTTCATAGAGGAGCGGATCCCATGCGCCAGGGAGCTGCATTACAGGACATGCGGAACTATGCCAAGGCCACCTCGGCTCCCTGGCGAATCTAGTGGGGTATAAAAGAGCCTCAAAACATGCCGAACCATACAAAGAGTACCCTACATCCGTGAGGACGTCAATGGGGGTACAGTACATGCTACACCGTACCGAGGGCACCCTGCCTAGGAGGCGTCTAAAGGAGCTACGGTACCTGGTGTACCATGTCGAGGGTACCCTGCCTCCGTGAGGAGTTCAATAACGAGTATAATTACAATGCAGCACATGCCGAACAAAGCAGACGGTACCCTGCCTCCGAGGGAACAGTTTTGTTGGCATACAATACTAGCTGTGTGTACCCTCCTTCCGGAGAAGTCTGATGGGGTATAATGGTGTAATAATGGGTATAATGGTGCCACAGTGCACGCAGTACCATGCCGAGGGTACCCTGTCTCCGTGATGGGTTGACTGAGCCGGCTACAGTGGCGCTGCATTGCATGTTTCACCGGGTAAAGCCTGCTTTAATTCAGCGAGGGAGAGTGTTGCAGAGTTTGGCGGGGTACAGTGGTGGCGGGAGTATGATGGGGTCCTCCTACTAATGTGCGTTCAGTACGTTACACCGTGCCGATGTTGGCATCTGTGAAGAAGGTATTGGGGAGTACGGTTGGGTATAATAACATTGTGACAGATGCTGGTGGTACAGTGCGTGTAACAGCATTCACCAGACTCCCCTCCTCCCCAGCACCTTACAGAGCACATTCCGCTGCCCCTGTAAGAGAAGTACCACAGGAGGGTATATTACGGAGTATGGTACTGTTGGACGGGGGGTACAGTATAGGTCACATTACTCTGGGCACCTCTTCTTACCTTGCTGACCACGTTCTGCCCCAGGCCGGCCCGGATCTGGTAGCTCCACTCACGGCACTGGCAGTCCTCCCCCAGCTGCGGGTCCTCGGCATGGGCAGGGTGCTCCAGGAGCCCGCGACTGTGGCTCAGGTTGTGCGAGGGGGCCATCCTGGGGCCCCCGGTGGGGCTGAGCACTGTGGTGTTGTCCCGGCATGGGGATCCAGGACAGCAGCACCAAGCGCCTCGTGTAGGGCCCCAAGCCGCCCACCACGGG
This sequence comes from Calotriton arnoldi, assembly GCA_963921515.1. Lineage (NCBI taxonomy): Eukaryota > Metazoa > Chordata > Amphibia > Caudata > Salamandridae > Calotriton > Calotriton arnoldi. Next base: position 526,030 of record CAWUFW010002668.1, read on the forward strand.
CATCACCTCACGGTCGAAGTCCAGCAACAGTGGGCTGGGGGCCTCTGCCGTGGATCCCCGTCTGGAGCCGTGCCCCGGAAAGGAGGCGGCGGGCAGCGCTGAGCGATTCTCTTCCAGCCGCGGGAGCTCGGCTCCTCTCCGCTCCGTGGCCATGCCGCCGCCGGGCGCTCACATGGAGGGAGGGCCGCTCTGCCACAGGAGGACCCCCCCGCCTCCACGATGCGGCACCGGGATCACTCGGACGACAACAACCGGTGCAGTGTCAGCACAGCCCCGGAGACCGGGGGAGCCGCATCTGCGCGGGGATGGAGGGGGCTGGACGGCTGCACCCGGGACCAGTCACTGCGCCTGTAGCCTGTGGAGTACCCCTGTTTATTTTTTATTTTTAGAGTTTTATATAGCGCAAACTTGGCCCGAGGGCATCAGAGCGCTTTACAAGGGTTATATATACACAGCAATTACAGGTGATTTAAAACAGTAGGATGCATATAGGAGATACAATTCAAAATGAAGTATACAGTAATACACAATATATAACAGGGGAGAAATGTACATTGGGTTGAAGGAGAGGGTTGCCAATGCAGTTCTGATTTAGTGACTTCTGGTTCCTTACTCCTGGTGTCGCCATACAGAATGCATCACATTTCCCACTCTTCCTGGGGTTAAGCAGTTTCCACATAAAGTCTGCGTCCATCCAACCTCTTTGGATAGGACCCTGCAATGTATATACTTCATGCACTACACAACACTGACTATGTCTTTTACTGGGCCCCCACTGCGCTCCTAGTGCATACGGTACACTGAGCAGCACCCCCAGGGGTCCTGAATCCAGCCTGGCATCATTATGTACTGTTGTGCATAAAATGGGTGGTGACGCGCATGCACACTCACTGAAACAAGGCAATAATTCATAGTAAAGAAATAATAATAAGAGATATGAAGGTTTCATGGAATCAAATCATGCAAGGTAAAAACTGTTGTGGGCTCTCACAAAGGGGCTACCACATACGACAGAGGTGGTTTGCAGGTGCCCTACCACAAACCACCTTCCGCAGCATTTCATGAACATATCAAAACTGATCACTTTAAAAGCGTGCTTGCATACATCATCTCGGTGCCGCCCATGATACGCTGAACAGTTGCCCAGTTATGCGGCTGTCATGCCTCAGCTATGCAGCCCACACAGTGCATGTGCGGACAGCCTGCTGCGGTCCACGCGCCTTGCTTCTGCTTGCTGCAGTCATTTCACATTTGTGACATCACTACTGACCACCACGAACACCCAGGAGTGAACAGATACACCCCATCAGAGGAGCTCCGAGAGGGGGTGCTGTCCTTAAGTAACGAAACTTTGAAACAACCCGCCCCGAGTCCAGCCCGGCCCTGCCGTCATATGATCCCTTCTGAAAGGGCCCATGGCAGACAGTGAAATATCCACAGCTGACTGCTGACAGCTGAGGGGTGGGCGGCCTGGCAGCCGGGCCCATGCCAAGTGCATTCTGAAAAGACCAACAGTGGGCGCGTGACGCGTCACTGAGGGGCTACCTCCAAGGAGAGGTGAGGGGCAGCCCCCACAACAAGCAGCAGCCCATGCTGTTTGCGCAGAATCTGCCTTCACTCCCTCCCACATCCAATTCCTGTCCGCTCGAATCATCTCCGAGGGCAAGGTCGTCCGGGTGAAGTCATTCTGTACAGACGGACCTCGGGAGCCCCGGCCCATATGGAAAGCACATTGAAAGCTGATCTCTTCCCCAGATCTTGCGCATGCTTTGGAGAGCGCCTGCCAATCCCACGGTCTGGCTGTCAATGACTCCACCTATTGTAACGGAAAACACACAGCAGCCGCCAAGCACACAGGCTACCTCATCGGAGAGGAAAACGGTGCCACTGCCCCGCAGGCACAAACAATCACAATATTAATATTCAAGAGAAATAAAATGCACTCGGCTTCTAGTCATGTGTCCTGCCGCTTTGCTGGAAGCAGCGGTGCTTTACAGGCGCATGTGGCTTCCTGGAACCAGATCTGTTTAATAATGCCCATGAATCATTAGCAGCAGACAAACTGTAGCTGCTGCCTGTGCGCACTTATGCTACCCACAGTCCACGCCGTTATCCAATATCACCAGACATGCGCCAAACACAGCAGAACTTGTACCAAAAGGCAGACAAGAGCATCCCCGAGTTAAGGGACTGGGGGTGTCCCTTGTCCATGTTCCCCACATAGAAGGAGTAGGTCTGGAGTACAGGTGACCCAAGCCTATATTCCTGCCCAGTGACACAGTATCCTGTGTCCTGCCTGGAGCGCAGCCTGGAATAAATAATCCGCTTGGGAGGCAGCTCCTGTCCGCAGTAGGGAAGAGGCTATTAAAGGGAGGGTGTCACTGGGTGTCACGTGCACCTAAGCCGTCCCCCGTGGTCCGGAGGTGTATGGGAGCTGTGCCTGCCTGTATCTGCCTGCTCCACCATGGCTGTGATTGCTCGGGGTGGCTGTGTCCGCTGCCCCGCTGGCCATATACCATGACACCTGTTTATAGTGTGTGACCTCAGGGGCTATTTTAAGGCAAGCTGCTGCCCCTGTCAGCGGCGCTGCTCTGCTCCTCGCTGCAGCCCCCCAGCCTGGCGACACCCCCTTCCCCTACCTTTGCATCGCTCCAGCACATCCTCGTAGGCCTGCAGGCACTCCTGTTCTTCGGTATTGTAGCGCTGGAAGGCGGGGGAGCACTGCCGGTAGCCGGCCATGGTTATCCCTGAGAGCTGAAGAGGACCACGGCTTCACTCCCCGGGATGACCAGCCACTGCTTATTTCCAATGCACGGGGGTCTGTCGCAGGGCCGGCGTCTGCCTCCGGGCTCACCAAGGCATTATGCTTCCCTCCCGCTCACCGTCACCGGTATTATTCCGGGCACAGCGCCTGATACCGAGCAGTGTACGTGTTGTCAGCAGCCCGCGGATACTGCCTGTACTAGCCTGTTCTTGCACCCGGCCACTCCACTGCTTAAATTACTACATAATTCCACATTGCCCCTGGGACCTGGCCCACCCGGGGGCTTATAGAAAATGGGCCTGGGGGTCCCTGTGGGACCCCCTGAGCAGGCCTAGGGGGTCAGGGTGTTTCTACCCTGCCCCCTTTTTTTGTTTTTCAACCTTTTTTCACTCTTTTTCTTGTGACTCGGTTAATATATAATATAATTACCTACTGGCGGTCGTCAGTAGGTAGTTATAGTTAGGACCTCGTTTCCATTCAAAAAGCATTTTTTCTTTTGCCAATATCTTTGGCGCCGTTTGACGAATCTTCGCAAAATTTTCAAAACGAATGCCCTGCTCCGTTCAGCTCCTGACTTAAAAGTTTCGGAGTGATTCGTCAAGCGGGGGCTAGAAAAAAGGGGGGTCCCAAAACACTTTTTCTCCTTGTTAATTTCCATAGGAACCTTTCGACAAACCTACAGCCTGAACTACTGAACGGAATTACACCTAATTTGACAAAAAGGAAGCTCTTGGTTCAGAGAGAAACCTTTTTTTTAAAATGGTGTAAATCCGTTCAGTAGTTCCTGAAATATTAATATTTTAAGAAATATATATCTTATAGGCGCATTTGCAGACAGGTGGAGAAAGGGTGTGTGGCCTGTGTCCACCTCTCAGCAATCCCACTATCTGGGGCTTACTGGAGGTATCAGGTATGCTAGTTGGCCCCTAAGGACCACCAGCAGCAAAGGGAACTTTAATCCCCATCGAAGAGCGCGCCAGGGAGCGCGTTTGCAGACTGGTGGTCAAAGGGGGCGTGGCCTGCCAGGAGAACTTACCAATGCTGCTGTGTGGGACTTACTGGAGGTAATAGGAGGGGTAGTTGGCCACCAAGGACCTCTCTTGCTTCTTTCTGCACTCCTCTTGCCTCTTTCTGCACCCTTCTTTCCTCTTTCTGCACCTCTTTTGCTTCTTTCTGCACTTCTCTTGCCTCTTTCTGTACCCCTCTTGCCACCTTCTGCACCTCTGTTGTTTCTTTCTGCACTGTTCTTTCTTCTTTCTGCACTCTCTTGAAAATTTCTGCATCCCTCTTGCCTCCTTCTGCACCTCTGTTGGTTCTTTCTGTACTGCTCTTGCTTCTTTCTGCACCTCTTTTGCCTGTTTCTGCAACTCACTTGCCTCTTTCTGCACTTCTCTTGCCTCCTTCTGCACCTCTGTTGCTTCTTTCTGCACCCCTCTTGCCTCTTTTTGTACCTCTGTTGTTTCTTTCTGCCCTTCTCTTGCTTCTTTCTGCACCTCTCTTGCTTCTTTCTGCACCCCTCTTGCCTCTTTCTGCACCCTTCTTCACTCTTTCTGTACCTCTCTTGCCTCTTTCTGCACCCCTGTTCCCTTTTTCTGCACCTCTCTTGCCTGTTTCTGCAACTCTGTCGCCTCTTTCTGCAGTTCTCTTGCCTCCTTCTGCACCTCTGTTGCTACTTTCTGCACTTTTCTTGCCTCTTTCTGCACCCCTCTTGTCTGTTTGTGCACCTCTGTTGGATCTTTCTGCACTGCTCTTGCTTCTTTCTGGACCTCTTTTGCAAATTTCTGCACCCCTTTTGCCTCCTTCTGCACCCCTCTTGCCTCCTTCTGCACCTCTGTTGGTTCTTTCTGTACTGCTCTTGCTTCTTTCTGCACCTCTTTTGCCTGTTTCTGCAACTCTCTTGCCTCTTTCAGCACTTCCCTTGCCTCATTCTGCACCTCTGTAGCTTCTTTCTGCTTTTCTCTTGCTTGTTTCTGCATCTTTCTTCCTCTTTATACACTACTATTGCCTCTTTCTGTGCTTCTCTTGCTTCTTTCTGCACCTTTCTTCCTCTTTCTGCATGTTAGAACTGGGGGTCTCTAGTTGGCAGAGGTAGGTACCTTTGACCAAATAGGGACCCTTGCTTCTAGTCAGGGTAAGGGGGAAACACACTGTAGATAACCCCTGCTCACCCCCTTGGTAGCTTGGCACGAGTAGACAGGCTTATCCCCAAGGCAATGTGTAAAGTATTTGCACCGACACCCACAGTAACACAGTGAAACACCAAAAATGGGCACCACACAGGTTATTATAAAAATATAGTTATCTTTATCTAATTTTAGGCAAGACCAAAACAACAAAAATTCCAACATACACAATGATCTTTTCTTTTAAATGTTCGCTTGTAGGTTCTGTATTTCTCTTAGGCAAATATCGTGGGATCAACAGTTCAGTCTTAGGATTTAATAAAAAAGTAAAAATGTGTGCAGAGACTGTGGGGCCTATTAGCAATAACCGGCGATAATTATCGTAAAGCGCAGTTAGTGCTTGGATAATTATCGCCGGCTATCGCTGGTTTCTATCGAGGAGATAGCGTGCTATCAGCAACGCTTATCTCCTAAGCGATAGAAACCCTGGAGAACAGTGTGAATATCGCTTGAAAACAAGCGATATGCACACTGTGACCAGTGTTAGATAGGTGATAGGGTGAGGGGGATTTAGCCATGTAATCCACCTCCCATTGGATTACATGGCTAAGTCAGGTCTGGACCAGGCGTTAACAAACCAGCGCTAAACGTGTTTAGCGCTGGTTCGTTAATCACCTCCCCTGCCTCGCTAATAGGCGATAGCGAGCTTAGCGACTGTTTCCAGTCGCTTTTAGGTTGGGAACGCCTACTTTGCATGCCATTAGCGATAAATATCGCTGGCATGCAAAGCGGCACCCAACCCGGTCGCTATCGCCTAGAAGCTAATAGGGAGTTAGAATTATCGCCGCTTTAGCGGGAAAGAGTCCCGCTAAAGCGGCGATAGGGCCCTTGATAATATGGCCCAGTATCTCTCTTAATCATCAAAATACAGTAACACTAGCGCTGAGCCTTTTAAGCACCTGCACCGTCCGGTTTGTTAGCCACGGAATTCCCCTTGTTTGGTTGTGGGCCCCGGTACCGCAGCTCGTCTGCTGTGCCGGTACGGGCCGTATTTGGGTGTCACAGAAAAAGGGGAGCCCTCAGCACTTGGTAAAACGCTTGTGCAGTCCCCACCAGGCCCCGGTACTAGACCCAGGGGCCCCCACAATCAGCAGCTGCCTCGCAGGTTTGGAACGCGCCCACACAGTCCCTGGCAGCCCCGCCGGCTCCCAACCCGCTCCCGGCCTCACATAGACAATAGAGCGGCTGGGAGCGTATTACCTGGAGGCTGATCTCACGCTGGGGTCCACACTAGGAGATCCTCCGATGGGAGCCCTTCTCCTTCGGCGGCGCTTCTTCGGTAAGGACAAGACCTCCTTCCCGCACTCGAGCGCGGCTCTCCTTCAGTTAGGGCTGACGTCCTGCTGGGCGGCCCTCTGCTCTACGTGGTGGTGACGTCAGTGTGGGAGTCCCGGTTGCTAGGCAACGCCTCGCAGCCGGGGATTGCAGCATGGCCTTGGTTTTTCCTCGCAGCGGCTTCGCTGTAGATTTTGGACCAGCAGAGACACACGTTGTTCTCTGGTGCTTACGCTGTTGGCCCCACGCAGGTCACAATGTCCCTCAGTGTAGGCAGGGCTGGGTACAACACAGCGGCGAGGGCAGGGAAACTCACGATCTCCCCACAGTACGGCAGACTTCACAGGGGTCACCAACTGCAGGCAGGCACACGCTTGGGCTTTGCAAAAACAATCTTGGAAAAAGGCGATCTTGGGAACTTTGATATGCCTGAGTTCCCACAACAGGAGGCCAGCTCTCCTCAGGCCCTTGCAGACTTGTTCTTCTTTCAGGACACAGCACACAGCAATGTCCTTCTTGCAAGTAGGGGGGGACACAGCACACAGCAAAGTCCCTTGTCCTCTCCTCAGTTAAATCAGCAAACTGCAGGCCAGCCCCAGAGCACACCGCAAGGGCAGTACTTCTCCTCAGTCTCTTCAGCTGTTCTTCTTTGTCAGAGGGTCCTCTTGATCACGAAGTAGTCTAATTTTACAGGGGTTTCAGCTCTTACTTTTATACCCCAAAAGTCTTTGTTCTTCATGTGTTAGGGGTCCTGGACCCAGTTCAAACCAGTTCTGGGTGCACTCTGCCAGTGCACAACTTCTTCCTTTGTGACTGTGGGCCAGGGTCTTCAGACGCACCGCAGGAGGTGGAGCCAGCATTGTGGAAGGCAGGCACAGCCCTATTCAGGCCCAGGTGCTACTCCTCCCACCACTCCAAATGCAGATAGGTCTATTCAGCCTAGTGATGACTCACCCAGACTCCTGGAGCCACCCCAGCCCCTGTCACTCTCAAACCAGACAGTCAATCCACAACCAGGCAGAGGCACACAGAAAGGTTGAACAAGAAAATAGCCACTTTCTAAAAGTGCCATTTTCAAACACAGAATTTAAAAACCATCTTTACTAAAAGATGGGTTATTAAATTCTGAGTTCAGGGATACCAGACTCCAATTTCCTATCTCACTCCTATGGGAAGATATGCAGGTAAACATGTCACACAGCATTCCCCATTCTGTCCTATGGGCAAGATAGCCTTTCAATACTGAAAAACGAAATTGGTAGTATTTCACTATCAGGACATGGTACACACACCAGTACATGTCCTACCTTTTACATACACTGCACCCTGCCCAGGGGGGTACCTTGGGCCTACCATAGGGGTGTCCTATGTGTAAGAGAAGGGAAGGGTAAGGCCTGGCAAGTGGGTACACTGGCCAGGTCAAAATGGCAGTTAACAAACTGCACACATTCACTGCAGTGGCAGTCCTGAGACATCTTTTCAGCGCTACTCATGTGGGTGGCACAACCAGTGCTGCAAGCCCACTAGTAGCATTTGAGTTACCAGCCCTGGCACACTCAGTGCACGTTACTAGGGACCTTATAGGTAAAACAAATATGGCAATCAGGGAGAACCAATTACAATAACAATTTATACAGGGAGCACTTGCACTTTGACACTGAACAGCAGTGGCAAAGTACCCAAAGCACCTAAGCCAGCAAAACTAAATCCAGCATAGCATCAAAAACACAGGAGGTAGAGGCAAAAAGTCAGGGAATACCACGCCAAGAATGCCAGGTCTAACACGTGTACCCTCCAGCTGAAAAGTGGGGAGAACTACCCACCCTCTTGGGAGTTCTTATCACTAAGGCGGAAGAATCTGGACAGACCATCAGCATTGGCGTGTTCTGTACCAGGGCGGTGTTCCACCGTAAAGTCCATTCCCTGTAGGGAGATGGACCACCTCAACAGTTTTGGGTTCTCACCCCTCATCTGCATTAACCATCTGAGGGGCCTGTGGTCTGTCTGAACCCGAAAGTGAGTCCCCACAAGTAGGGCCTTAGCTTCTTCAGTGCCCAAACCACAGCGAAAGCTTCCCTTTCAAATGCACTCCACCTCTGTTCCCTGGGAAGTAGCCTCCTACTAATGAAAGCTACGGGTTGGTCCAAGCCCTCGTCGTTCAATTGTGAGAGTACTGCTCCCACACCATGCTCTGAAGCAACTGTCTGCACCACAAACTCTTTGCAGAAATCAGGCGCCTTGAGCACGGGCGCCGTGCACATGGCAGCTTTCAGGGCATCAAAAGCGGTCTGACAGGCATCGGTCCAGATCACCTTCTTGGGCTGGTTCCTTGAAGTCAGCTCTGTCAAGGGGGCAACAATGGTGCCATATCCCTTGACAAACCGTCTGTAATAGCCGGTGAGACCTAAGAAAGCTCTCACCTCTGTCTGGGTCTTGGGGGATTCCCAAGCCAGAATGGTATCAATCTGGGCCTGTAGGGGCGCCACCTGGCAGCTCCCTACTTGGTGTACCAAGTACACCACTGATCCCTGCCCTATCTCGCACTTACTGGCCTTGATAGTGAGGACTGCGCTTTGCAGAGCCTTCAACACTTCATAGAGGGGTTGCAGATGTTCCTCCCAAGTGGAGCTGAACACAGCAATGTCATCCAGGTAAGCGGCGCTGAATTCCTCCAGCCCGGACAGTACCCGGTTGACCAGTCTCTGGAAGGTGGCAGGGGCATTTTTCAATCCAAAGGGCATAACGCGGAGCTGGTAGTGCCCCTCAGGTGTTGAAAACACTGACCTCTCTTTGGCCCCCTCAGTTAAGGCAATCTGCCAGTACCCAGATGTTAAATTAAACGTACTGAGGTACCGGGCAGCGCCTAACTGATCCACGAGCTCATCAGCTCTGGGGATGGGGTGTGCGTCAGTCTTGGTGACCGCATTGAGCCCACGGTAGTCCACACAAAACCGAAGTTCTGGAGTGGCACCGGGCGCAGCAGCTTTTGGCACTAAGACCACTGGGCTAGCCCAGGGGCTGCTGGAGGGCTCAATTACCCCTAGCGCCAACGTCTTGGAAACCTCTTCCTTGATGCTAGCCCTGACCTTGTCAGCTACTCTGTAAAATTTCTGTTTTACAGGCAGACTGTCCCCAGTGTCCACATCATGGACGAACCAATTGGTGACTCCTGGTGTCAGGGAGAACAGGGAGGCGAACTGACCCAACACATGGCGACAGTCCCTCTGCTGTTCTGGGGTCAGGGTGTGCGAGAGGTTCACCCATCCACTGACCAATCCTGCTCCTTTGCTGACAGGAGGTCAGGAAGAGGTTCACTCTCCTCCTCCCTCCCATCATCTGTAGCAAAGAGCATTGTCACATCAGACCTCTCAAAGTGTGGCTTGAGGCGGTTCACATGTAGGCAGTAGCGGCCCGTGGTGGGAGTGCTGCCGGGCGCTGATGTGGGGCGGGGGAGGGGCAGGGTGGGGGGTAGTAAACTACAGATTACGGCCGATTAGAGGTAAGTAAATATATAAATAAATAAAACGAATTTCGTTGCGCGCGCTGCATTGCATTTGGCGAAGCAGCGCGCGCAACGAAATTTGTTTTTTTTTATTTATATGTTAACTTACCTCTAATCGGCCATAATCCGTAGTTTACTACCCCCCACCTTGCCCCTCCCCCACCCCACATCAGCGCCCGGCAGCACTCCCTCCACCGGCCGCTCCTGCATGTAGGACCCTCAAAGGGTTCCCGGGAGACTGCAAGTCAACCAGATAGGTTACTTCACTCTTGCGCTCCACTACCTCATAAGGACCAGTCCACTTGTCCTGGAGCGCACAGGGCTGCACTGGTGCCATCACCCACACAATCTGCCCAGGTTGAAATTCTACCAGAGTGGCATTCTGGTCGTACCATCTTTTCATTTCTTCCTGGCTAGCTTCCAGGTTCGCCTGAGCGAGCTTCCTGAAGCGTTGAGTCTGGTTCCTGAAGGCCAGCACATAGCTGAACACATCTTGGGGGGTCTTACCAGGGGACTTTTCCCAACCCTCCTTCACCAGACTCAGAGGTCCTCTCACAGGGTGACCGTACAGGAGTTCAAAGGGACTGAACCCTAAGGACTTCTGGGGTACCTCCCTGTAGGCAAACAACAGGCATGGCAAGAAGATGTCCCACTTCCGTCTCATGGGCTCCGCAAGGCCCATAATCATGCCTTTCAGGGTTCGGTTGAATCTCTCAACCAACCCATTCCCTTGAGGATGGTAAGGAGTGGTGAACTTGTAAGTTATCCCACACTCCTCCCACAAAGACTTCATGTACTTTGAGATGAAGTTGGTACCCTGGTCGGAGACCACCTCTCTGGGGAACCCCATACGGGAAAAGATCCCCATCAATGCACGACCCACCACGGGGGCTGTTATTGTCCTGAGAGGGACAGCTTCCGGGTACCTGGTGGCATGGTCCACCAAGACCAAGATAAACTTGTTGTCTAAGGCTGTCTTGGGTTCCAGTGGCCCCACAATGTCGATGCCCACCCGCTCAAAAGGGGTGCTCACCACAGGAAAGGGTTGGAGGGGAGCCTTACACTTCCCTCCACTCTTGCCACTTGCCTGGCAAGTCTGGCAAGTCCTACAATGTGTACCGACGTGCTTCCTCATTTGGGGTCAGTAAAAGTGGGTGACAAGCCTCTGATAGGTCTTGTCATACCCCAAATATCCTGCGAGACGCACGTCATGAGCCAGACCCATTAGGAAGGCCCTGAAGCGCTTGGGTACCACCAGCACACAGGCTGCACCGGGCTCAGCGACCTTAGGCTCACTATAGAGTAATCCATCTTCCCAGTAAATGAGATGTGATCTGGACTGACCACCTGCTGCCTGGTCTGCAGCCTGTTGCCGCATACCAATGAGAGAGGGTCATTCCATCTGCGCCTTGCAGAACTCCTCCCTGGAGGGACCTCCTTCTTGCTGCCAATGGGTCAGCTCAGGCAGGTCTCCCAGTTCGGCCATTTGTTCCCCTGTAGGTTCCAGGGCATCACCCTCAGGTTCTGCTTCCTCCTGGACCGTGGGAACTTCGAGGGCCCCCTGCCCCTCCTCCTTCTGGCAGGCACCTGGGCCACTGTTTCAGGCTCCAGGTCCTCTTGATTACCTCTACTGGCTGCCATTGACCGAGTGGTCACACAGACCCACTCAGGCAGTCCCAACATCTCCAAATGAGCCTGGCGTTCCACCTCCCTCCACGGGGAACTCTCCAGGTCATTTCCCAACAGACAGTCTACAGGCATGGATGGACTAACAACGACCTTCAAGGAACCTGAGACCCCCCCCCACTCAAAGGGAACTAGCACAACCCCGTATAATCAGGTACCTTGCTGCCCTTTATCCAACTTTCCAGTGCACGGGTGTACAAATTCACACACTCAACCCAGGTGCCTGACTCATTCTTCCTGAACTTCCTGAACTTCTGCCTGTACTGTTCTGGTGTGAGCCCATACTTGAGGCATAAGGCCTCCTTCATGTTGGGGTAGGTCAGGAGACCTGACTTCTCTAAGGGCGGCAAGATATCCCTCCCATTAGCCTCAAAGTGTTTCCACAGGCCTGCCCCTCAGTGTTTCTCAGGCACCTCATTCATCCTCAGTGCAATCTCATATGTCTCAAACCATGCATAAATATCATCACCCCTCCGGTAATTCTGCACTACATCTTTGGGTATATACACCTTACCCGGTTGCACTGGCTGTACCGTGCCACCATTTGAACTGGACTCCACTTGTTTGGTCTTAATGTCCAGTTCCCTCAAGCTCAACTCATGAGCCAAAAGCATTTTCTTCTCTTCCAGAGTGAGAGCGTTCTTGCTCTCCTCAGCTCTCTTTTCGCTTTCAAAGCGCAATTTCTTTTCCTCTAGAGCAAGAGCGTTCTTGCTTTCCTCTCCCTTGGCCTTGAGCCTCATGACTTCCAGCTCATATTCTCTGATCCTTTGGTTTTCTTCCCTCTCCTCTGGGGTCAGACTCTCCGCGGACTGTATGCTGCCAGCCCTGGAGGCTGCCCTTGACACAGGCAGATCCTGTGACCTAAAACCATTTCTTGGTGCTTCCTCATCCACGTTGGCATCCTCTGCCCCCTCTGCCCCCCCAGCCTCTTTGGCCTCCCACCAGGCCCTCAAGGCCTTTTGCAGCTCATCCTTCTTAGAGCTACTCTTAATGGGACATCCAAAACTTTTGCAGAATTGTTTTAGTTGATCTACTTTGTAGGTAAGCAATGCCTCAATATCAAATTCCAATTCTGCAACCTCCTTTGCAGATTTACCATTTAAAGACATGGTGCGTGGATGACTCAAGGATCAGTTTCTCAAAAATAGAACCAAAAACAAAACACAGTATGTGGTTGCGTAGTGGTCTGCGCTAAACTAGTGAAGTACACCAATCACTGTGGATCAAGTACAAATACAAGTTCAAATCCTCACCGCTGACCACCAATGTTAGAACTGGGGGTCTCTAGTTGGCAGAGGTAGGTATCTTTGACCAAATAGGGACCCTTGCTTCTAGTCAGGGTAAGGGGGAAACACACTGTAGATAACCCCTGCTCACCCCCTTGGTAGCTTGGCACGAGCAGACAGGCTTATCCCCAAGGCAATGTGTAAAGTATTTGCACCGACACTCACAGTGAAACAACAAAAATGGGCACCACACAGGTTATTATAAAAATATAGTTATCTTTATCTAATTTTAGGCAAGACCAAAACAACAAAAATTCCAACATACACAATGATCTTTTCTTTTAAAAGTTCTCTTGTAGGTTCTGTATTTCTCTTAGGCAAATATCGTGGGATCAACAGTTCAGTCTTAGGATTTAATAGAAAAGTAAAAATGTGTGCAGAGACTGTATCTCTCTTAATCATCAAAATACAGTAACACTAGCGCTGATCCTTTTAAGCGCCTGCACCATCCGGTTTGTTAGCCACGGACTTCCCCTTGTTAGGTTGTGGGCCCCGGTACCGCAGCTCGTCTGCTGTGCCGGTACGGGCCGTATTTGCGTGTCACAGAAAAAGGGGAGCCCTCAGCACTTGGTAAAATGCTTGTGCAGTCCCCGCCAGGCCCCGGTACTAGACCTAGGGGCCACCACGATCAGCAGCTGCCTCGCAGCTTTGGAACTCGCCCACACAGTCCCTGGCAGCCCCGTCGGCTCCCAACACGCTCCCGGGCTCAAATAGACAATAGAGCGGCTGGGAGCGTATTACCTGGAGGCTGATCTCACGCTGGGGTCCACACTAGGAGATCCTCCGATGGGAGCCCTTCTCCTTCGGTGGCGCTTCTTCGGTAAGGACGAGACTTCCTTCCCGCACTCGAGCGCGGCTCTCCTTCAGTTAGGGCTGACGTCCTGCTTGGCGGCCCTCTGCTCTACGTGGTGGTGACGTCAGTGTGGGAGTCCCGGTTGCTAGGCAACGCCTCGCAGCCGGGGATTGCAGCACGGCCTTGGTTTTTCCTCACAGCGGCTTCGCTGTAGATTTCGGTCCAGCAGAGACACACGTTGTTCTCTGGTGCTTACGCTGTTGGCCCCACGCAGGTCACAATGTCCCTCAGTGTAGGCAGGGCTGGGTACAACACAGCGGCGAGGGCAGGGAAACTCACGATCTCCCCACAGTACGGCAGACTTCACAGGGGTCACCAACTGCAGGCAGGCACACGCTTGGGCTTTGCAAAAACAATCTTGGAAAAAGGCGATCTTGGGAACTTTGATATGCCTGAGTTCCCACAACAGGAGGCCAGCTCTCCTCAGGCCCTTGCAGACTTGTTCTTCTTTCAGGACACAGCACACAGCAAAGTCCTTCTTGCAAGTAGGGGGGGACACAGCACACAGCAAAGTCCCTTGTCCTCTCTTCAGTTAAATCAGCAAACTGCAGGCCAGCCCCAGAGCACACCGCAAGGGCAGTACTTCTCCTCAGTCTCTTCAGCTGTTCTTCTTTGGCAGAGGTTCCTCTTGATCACAAAGTAGTCTAATTTTACAGGGGTTTCAGCTCTTACTTTTATACCCCAAAAGTCTTTGTTCTTCATGTGTTAGGGGTCCTGGACCCAGTTCAAACCAGTTCTGGGTACACTCTGCCAGTGCACAACTTCTTCCTTTGTGACTGTGGGCCAGGGTCTTCAGACGCACCCCAGGAGGTGGAGCCACCATTGTGGAAGGCAGGCACAGCCCTATTCAGGCCCAGGTGCTACTCCTCCCACCACTCCAAGTGCAGATAGGTCTATTCAGCCTAGTGCTGGCTCACCCAGACTCCTGGAGCCACCCAGCCCCTGTCACTCTCAAACCAGACAGTCAATCCACAACCAGGCAGAGGCACACAGAAAGGTTGAACAAGAAAATAGCCACTTTCTAAAAGTGCCATTTTCAAACACAGAATTTAAAAACCATCTTTACTAAAAGATGGGTTATTAAATTCTGAGTTCAGGGATACCAGACTCCAATTTCCTATCTCACTCCTATGGGAAGATATGCAGGTAAACATGTCACACAGCATTCCCCATTCTGTCCTATGGGCAAGAATGCCTTTCAATACTAAAAAACGAATTGGTAGTATTTCACTATCAGGACATGGTACACACACCAGTACAGGTCCTACCTTTTACATACACTGCACCCTGCCCAGGGGGGTACCTTGGGCCTACCATAGGGGTGTCCTATGTGTAAGAGAAGGGAAGGGTAAGGCCTGGCAAGTGGGTACACTGGCCAGGTCAAAATGGCAGTTAACAAACTGCGCACAGGCACTGCAGTGGCAGTCCTGAGACATGTTTTCAGCGCTACTCATGTGGGTGGCACAACCAGTGCTGCAAGCCCACTAGTAGCATTTGAGTTACCAGCCCTGGCACACTCAGTGCACGTTACTAGGGACCTTATAGGTAAAACAAATATGCCAATCAGGGAGAACCAATTACAATAACAATTTATACAGGGAGCACTTGCACTTTGACACTGAACAGCAGTGGCAAAGTGCCCAAAGCACCTAAGCCAGCAAAACGAAATCCAGCATAGCATCAAAAACACAGGAGGTAGAGGCAAAAAGTCAGGGAATACCACGCCAAGAATGCCAGGTCTAACACGTGTACCCTCCAGCTGAAAAGTGGGGAGAACTACCCACCCTCTTGGGAGTTCTTATCACTAAGGCGGAAGAATCTGGACAGACCATCAGCATTGGCGTGTTCTGTACCAGGGCAGTGTTCCACCGTAAAGTCCATTCCCTGTAGGGAGATGGACCACCTCAACAGTTTTGGGTTCTCACCCCTCATCTGCATTAACCATCTGAGGGGCCTGTGGTCTGTCTGAACCCGGAAGTGAGTCCCAACAAGTAGGGCCTTAGCTTCTTCAGTGCCCAGACCACAGCGAAAGCTTCCCTTTCAATTGCACTCCACCTCTGTTCCCTGGGAAGTAGCCTCCTACTAATGAAAGCTACGGGTTGGTCCAAGCCATCGTCATTCAATTGTGAGAGTACTGCTCCCACACCATGCTCTGAAGCATCTGTCTGCACCACAAACTCTTTGCAGAAATCAGGCGCCTTGAGCACGGGCGCCATGCACATGGCAGCTTTCAGGGCATCAAAAGCGGTCTGACAGGCATCGGTACAGATCACCTTCTTGGGCTGGTTCCTTGAAGTCAGCTCTGTCAAGGGGGCAACAATGGTGCCATATCCCTTGACAAACCGTCTGTAATACCCGGTGAGACCTAAGAAGGCTCTCACCTCTGTCTGGGTCTTGGGGGATTCCCAAGCCAGAATGGTATCAATCTTGGCCTGTAGGGGCGCCACCTGGCCGCTCCCTACTTGGTGTACCAAGTACACCACTGATCCCTGCCCTATCTCGCACTTACTGGCCTTGATAGTGAGGCCTGCGCTTTGCAGAGCCTTCAACACTTCACAGAGGGGTTGCAGATGTTCCTCCCAAGTGGAGCTGAACACAGCAATGTCATCCAGGTAAGCGGCGCTGAATTCCTCCAGCCCAGACAGTACCCGGTTGACCAGTCTCTGGAAGGTGGCAGGGGCATTTTTCAATCCAAAGGGCATAACGCGGAGCTGGTAGTGCCCCTCAGGTGTTGAAAACACTGACCTCTCTTTGGCCCCCTCAGTTAAGGCAATCTGCCAGTACCCAGATGTTAAATCAAACGTACTGAGGTACCGGGCAGCGCCTAACCGATCCACAAGCTCATCAGCTCTGGGGATGGGGTGTGCGTCAGTCTTGGTGACCGCATTGAGCCCATGGTAGTCCACACAAAACCGAAGTTCTGGAGTGGCACTGGGCGCAGCAGCTTTTAGGCACTAAGACCACTGGGCTAGCCCAGGGGCTGCTGGAGGGCTCAATTACCCCTAGCGCCAACGTCTTGGAAACCTCTTCCTTGATGCTGGCCCTGACCTTGTCAGCTACTCTGTAAAATTTCTGTTTTACAGGCAGACTGTCCCCAGTGTCCACATCATGGACGCACCAATTGGTGACTCCTGGTGTCAGGGAGAACAGGGAGGCGAACTGACCCAAAACATGGCGACAGTCCCTCTGCTGTTCTGGGGTCAGGGTGGGCGAGAGGTTCACCCCATCCACTGACCAATCCTGCTCCTTTGCTGACAGGAGATCAGGAAGAGGTTCACTCTCCTCCTCCCTCCCATCATCTGTAGCAAAGAGCATTGTCACATCAGACCTCTCAAAGTGTGGCTTGAGGCGGTTCACATGTAGGCAGTAGCAGCCCGTGGTGGGAGTGCTGCCGGGCGCTGATGTGGGGCGGGGGAGGGGCAGGGTGGGGGGTAGTAAACTACGGATTATGGCCGATTAAAGGTAAGTAAACATATAAATAAATAAAACGAATTTCGTTGCGCGCGCTGCATCGCATTTGGCGATGCAGCGCACGCAACGAAATTCGTTTTATTTATTTATATGTTAACTTACCTCTAATCGGCCATAATCCGTAGTTTACTACCCCCCACCTTGCCCCTCCCCCACCCCACGTCAGCGCCCAGCAGCACTCCCTCCACCGGCCGCTCCTGCATGTAGGACCCTCAAAGGGTTCCTGGGAGACTGCAAGTCAACCAGATAGGTTACTTCACTCTTGCGCTCCTCTACCTCATAAGGACCAGTCCACTTGTCCTGGAGCGCACAGGGCTCCACTGGTGCCATCACCCACACTTTCTGCCCAGGTTGAAATTCTACCAGAGTGGCATTCTGGTCGTACCATCTTTTCATTTCTTCCTGGCTAGCTTCCAGGTTCGCCTGAGCGAGCTTCCTGAAGCGTTGAGTCTGGTTCCTGAAGGCCAGCACATAGCTGAACACATCTTGGGGGGTCTTACCAGGGGACTTTTCCCAACCCTCCTTCACCAGACTCAGAGGTCCTCTCACAGGGTGACCGTACAGGAGTTCAAAGGGACTGAACCCTAAGGACTTCTGGGGTACCTCCCTGTAGGCAAACAACAGGCATGGCAAGAAGACGTCCCACTTCCGTCTCATGGGCTCCGCAAGGCCCATAATCATGCCTTTCAGGGTTCGGTTGAATCTCTCAACCAACCCATTCCCTTGAGGATGGTAAGGAGTGGTGAACTTGTAAGTTACCCCACACTCCTCCCACAAAGACTTCATGTACTTTGAGATGAAGTTGGTACCCTGGTCGGAGACCATCTCTCTGGGGAACCCCATACGGGAAAAGATCCCCATCAATGCACGGCCCACCACGGGGGCTGTTATTGTCCTGAGAGGGACAGCTTCCGGGTACCTGGTGGCATGGTCCACCAAGACCAAGATAAACTTGTTGCCTAAGGCTGTCTTGGGTTCCAGTGGCCCCACAATGTCGATGCCCACCTGCTCAAAAGGGGTGCTCACAACAGGAAAGGGTTGGAGGGGAGCCTTACACTTCCCTCCACTCTTGCCACTTGCCTGGCAAGTCTGGCAAGTCCTACAATGTGTACCGATGTGCTTCCTCATTTGGGGTCAGTAAAAGTGGGTGACAAGCCTCTGATAGGTCTTGTCATACCCCAAATATCCTGCGAGAGGCACGTCATGAGCCAGACCCATTAGGAAGGCCCTGAAGCGCTCGGGTACCACCAGCACACAGGCTGCACCGGGCTCAGCGACCTTAGGCTCACTATAGAGTAATCCATCTTCCCAGTAAATGAGATGTGATCTGGACTGACCACCTGCTGCCTGGTCTGCAGCCTGTTGCCTGGGGTGCGTCTGAAGACCCTGGCCCACAGTCACAAAGGAAGAAGTTGTGCACTGGCAGAGTGCACCCAGAACTGGTTTGAACTGGGTCCAGGACCCCTAACACATGAAGAACAAAGACTTTTGGGGTATAAAAGTAAGAGCTAAAACCCCTGTAAAATTAGACTACTTCGTGATCAAGAGGAACCTCTGCCAAAGGAGAACAGCTGAAGAGACTGAGGAGAAGTACTGCCCTTGCTGTGTGCTCTAGGGCTGGCCTCCAGTTTGCTGATTTAACTGAGGAGAGGACAAGGGACTTTGCTGTGTGCTGTGTCCTACCCCTACTTGCAAGAAGGACTTTGCTGTGTGCTGTGTCCTGAAAGAAGAACAAGTCTCCAAGGGCCTGAGGAGAGCTGGCCTCCTGTTGCGGGAACTCAGGCATATCAAAGTTCCCAAGATCGCCTTTGCCCAAGATCGTTTTTGCAAAGCCCAAGCTTGTGCCTGCCTGCAGTTGGTGACCCCTGTAAAGCCTGCCGTACTGTGGGGAGATCGTGAGTTTCCCCGCCCTCGCCGCTGTGTTGTACCCGGCACTGCCTACACTGAGGGACATCGTGACCTGCGTGGGGCCAACAGCGTAAGCACCAGAGAGCAACGTGTGTCTCTGCTGGTCCAAAATCTACAGCGAAGCCGCTGCGAGGAAAAACCAAGGCCGTGCTGCAATCCCCGGCTGCGAGGCGTTGCCTATCAACCGGGACTCCCACACTGACGTCACCACCATGTAGAGCAGAGGGCCGCCCAGCAGGACGTCAGCCCGAACTGAAGGAGAGCTGCGCTCGAGTGTGGGAAGGAAGTCTCGTCCTTACCGAAGAAGCTCCGCCGAAGGAGAAGGGCTCCCGTCAGAGGATCTCCTAGTGTGGACCCCAGCGCGAGATCAGCCTCCAGGTAATATGCTCCCAGCCGCTCTATTGTCTATGTGAGGCCGGGAGCGGGTTGGGAGCCGGCAGGGCTGCCAGGGACTGTGCGGGCGCGTTCCAAAGCTGCGAGGCAGCTGCTGATCGTGGGGGCCCCTGGGTCTGGTACCGGGGCCTGGCGGGGACTGCACAGGCATTTTACCAAGTGCTGAGGGCTCCCCTTTTTCTGTGACACGCAAATACGGCCCGTACTGGCACAGCAGACGAGCTGCGGTACCGGGGCCCACAACCTAATAAGGGTAAGTCCGTGGCTAACAAACCGGATGGTGCAGGCGCTTAAAAGGATCAGCGCTAGTGTTACTGTATTTTGATGATTAAGAGAGATACCATCTCTGCACACATTTTTCCTTTTTTTTTTAAATCCTAAGACTGAACTGTTGATCCCACGATATTTGCTTAAGAGAAATACAGAATCTACAAGAGAACATTTGAAAGAAAAGATCATTGTGTATGTTGGAATTTTTGTTGTTTTGGTCTTGCCTAAAATTAGATAAAGATAACTATATTTTTATAATAACCTGTGTGGTGCCCATTTTTGTTGTTTCACTGTGAGTGTCGGTGCAAATACTTTACACATTGCCTTGGGGATAAGCCTGTCTGCTCGTGCCAAGCTACCAAGGGGGTGAGCAGGGGTTATCTACAGTGTGTTTCCCCCTTACCCTGACTAGAAGCAAGGGTCCCTATTTGGTCAAAGATACCTACCTCTGCCAACTAGAGACCCCCAGTTCTAACATTGGTGGTCAGCGGTGAGGATTTGAACTTGTATTTGTACTTGACCCACAGTGATTGGTGTACATCACTAGTTTAGCGCAGACCACTACGCAACCACATACTGTGTTTTGTTTTTGGTTCTATTTTTGAGAAACTGATCCTTGAGTCATCCACGCACCATGTCTTTAAATGGTAAATCAGCAAAGGAGGTTGCAGAATTGGAATTTGATATTGAGGCATTGCTTACCTACAAAGTAGATCAACTAAAACAATTCTGCAAAAGTTTTGGATGTCCCATTAAGAGCAGCTCTAAGAAGGATGAGCTGCAAAAGGCCTTGAGGGCCTGGTGGGAGGCCAAAGAGGCTGAGGGGGCAGATGGGGCAGAGGATGCCAAGGTGGATGAGGATGCACCAAGAAATGGTTTTAGGTCACAGGATCTGCCTGTGTCAAGGGCAGCCTCCAGGGCTGGCAGCATACACTCTGCGGGGAGTCTGACCCCAGAGGAGAGGGAAGAAAACCAAAGGATCAGAGAATATGAGCTGGAAGTCATGAGGCTCAAGGCCAAGGGAGAGGAAAGCAAGAACGCTCTTGCTCTAGAGGAAAAGAAATTGCGCTTTGAAAGCGAAAAGAGAGCTGAGGAGAGCAAGAACGCTCTCGCTCTGGAAGAGAAGAAAATGCTTTTGGCTCATGAGTTGAGCTTGAGGGAACTGGACATTAAGACCAAACAGGTGGAGCCACCATTGTGGAAGGTGGAGCCACCATTGTGGAAGGCAGGCACAGCCCTATTCAGGCCCAGGTGCTACTCCTCCCACCACTCCAAGTGCAGATAGGTCTATTCAGCCTAGTGCTGACTCACCCAGACTCCTGGAGCCACCCCAGCCCCTGTCACTCTCAAACCAGACAGTCAATCCACAACCAGGCAGAGGCACACAGAAAGGTTGAACAAGAAAATAGCCACTTTCTAAAAGTGCCATTTTCAAACACAGAATTTAAAAACCATCTTTACTAAAAGATGGGTTATTAAATTCTGAGTTCAGGGATACCAGACTCCAATTTCCTATCTCACTCCTATGGGAAGATATGTAGGTAAACATGTCACACAGCATTCCCCATTCTGTCCTATGGGCAAGAATGCCTTTCAATACTGAAAAACGAAATTGGTAGTATTTCACTATCAGGACATGGTACACACACCAGTACAGGTCCTACCTTTTACATACACTGCACCCTGCCCAGGGGAGTACCTTGGGCCTACCATAGGGGTGTCCTATGTGTAAGAGAAGGGAAGGGTAAGGCCTGGCAAGTGGGTACACTGGCCAGGTCAAAATGGCAGTTAACAAACTGCGCACAGGCACTGCAGTGGCAGTCCTGAGACATCTTTTCAGCGCTACTCATGTGGGTGACACAACCAGTGCTGCAAGCCCACTAGTAGCATTTGAGTTACCAGCCCTGGCACACTCAGTGCACGTTACTAGGGACCTTATAGGTAAAACAAATATGCCAATCAGGGAGAACCAATTACAATAACAATTTATACAGGGAGCGCTTGCACTTTGACACTGAACATCAGTGGCAAAGTGCCCAAAGCACCTAAGCCAGCAAAATGAAATCCAGCATAGCATCAAAAACACAGGAGGTAGAGGCAAAAAGTCAAGGAATACCACACCAAGAATGCCAGGTCTAACACTGCACCTCTCTTGTCTCTTTCTCACCTTTCTTCCTCTTTCTGCACCTCTCTAGTTTCTTTCTGCACCTCTCTTGGTTCTTTCTGCACTTCTGTTGCCTCTTTGTGCACTTCTCTTGCGTCTTTCTGCACATTTCTTGCTTCTTTCTACAGTTCTCTTGCCTCTTTCTGTACTTCTCTCACCTCTTTCTGTACTCAAATGGGAAGTGCAAGCTCTCAAGTTTAAATGTCTGCGTGCTCTCAGGACTGAGGTATATGTCTACTTGTACATGTATTCTTACATATGTTATGCATCTGAAAATGGTAGCTTAAAAAGCGGGCAACTTCTCGTATATAGGTGTTATAGAGCCCCTCAAATATACTATTGAATACCCATGTACCCTGTATTGTGAGCAGAAAGAAATGCATACACCTTTTTGTACACAGATTTACAGAGTATGCTGTTTGAAACACAGGTATTCAAGTATTTGTATGTTTATTTTTATGTAACATGTCACTAGGTAAAAGCAGACACACACACATGCATACTTTCGCAAACTTGGTGAGACTTACAACAGTGATATGGTTAGGATTGCTGTTTTACATTTGGTAGGCCTAACATTCTGAGCAGTCGATGAATAGTGAACCTTGAAGAGAAAAGTGAGGTTTAAGACATCTTGGGAGAAGGATTAGTGATTAGGCTACCTTGTATGAGTCTGTGGAAAGGTACAGTTAAAGTAGGCCTTTTTCTGCACCTCTGTTGCTTCTTTCTGGACTTCTCTTGCTTTTTTCTCCACCTTTCTTCCTCTTTCAGGACTTCTGTTGCCTCTTTCTGCATTTTTCTTGCTTCTTTCTGTACCTTTCTTCCTCTTTCTGCACCTCTCTTCCCTCTTTCTGCACTCTCTTGCTTCTTTCTGCGCCTTTCTTCCTCTTTCTGTACATGTTCTACCTATGTAGGCATAGTTAGTAATTAGCATTTAAAAAACCTTAGAAATTCACAGCAAAAACCACAGGTTTCAGGCACGTTATAGTTAGTAATTAACATTTAAAAAACCTTCGAAATTCACGGAAAAAACAGAGGTTTTTGGGACGTTATAGTTATTAATTAGCATTTAAAAAACCTTAGAAATTCACTGAAAAAATCACAGGTTTCAGGGACGTTATAGTTAGGCTGACATTTCACTCGTACAAAACCAGAGAAATTCGGCCGTTATAGTTAGCTGAGCTAATTATAACTCATGCCCCGCAATGCACTGCTAATGACGTCACATATTACTTCACTCATTACATGGTCAGTGACATCACTGATGACATCTCAAATGACATCACTGATGACATCATCCAGTGACTGTGAGTGTTTTTAAAAAGTTTATGAATGTTAAATATATATAGCAAGGTGTACTGGTGAATCAGTGGGTGTATGGGTTGCTGTATGGATTTATCAGTGGGTGTGTGACTGACTGTATAAGTGAGTGATTAGGTGTCTTAGTGAATGTATGGGTGAGTGACTGGTTGTGTGAATTTCTGTATCAGTCTGTCAGTTGGTGTCTGAGTAGTTGCTTGGGTATGTGAGTGGGTACTTGAGTTTCTATATGGGTGAGTGATTGGTTATCTGAATACCTCTATGGGTGTCTGAGTGTCTGTGTGGGTGGGTGAGGGTGGGTGTGACTGCCTGTATGGATGAGTGAATGCGTGATTCAGTGGCTCTATGGGTTAGTGTGTATGTATGTGAAGGGCTGTATGGGTGAGTGAGTGTGTGTATGGCTGTGTCGGTGATTGAGTGCATGTATCAGTGGTATATGGGAGAGTAACTGGGTATGTGAAAGGCAGTATAGGTGAGTGATGGGGTATGTGAGTGACTGTATGGGTGAGTGAGTGAATGTGAGAGTGGCTGTATGGGTGAGTGTGTGCTTGTCTCAGTGAATGTATAGGAGAGTGAGTATGTGTTAGTATCTGTATGAGTAAGTCAGTGAGTGTGTCTGTGTGTAACTGTATGTGTGAGTAAGTGGCTGTGTGATTGACTGTATGGGTGAGTGAGCAAATGTTTGAGTAATTCAATGGGTGACTGACTCAGTGTGTGAGTGGCTGGGTGTATGCATGGATATATCAGTGGCTGTATTAGTGAGTGAGTGAGCATGTGAGTGGCTGTATGGGTGAGTGAGTGGATGTGTGTGTTGATCTATGAATCAGTGAGTAGCTGTGTAAGTACTGGTATGGGTGTGTGAATGGGTTTGAGAATGGTAGTGTGGAAGTTGGAGTGGGTGTATGAAAGGTTATATGGGGTGTGAGCGTGTGCGTCAGAGATTCTGTAGATGATGTCATCAGTGATGTCATCAGTGATGTTGTTTGAGATGTCATCAGTGATGTCAGCAGTGACGTAACAGACCATGTCATGAGTGGTGCAATATGTGAGGTCATAAGCAGTGCATTGCGGGGGCGCGAGTTATAGTTAGCCCAACTAACTATAACCGCCGAATTTCTCTGGTTTTGTACGAGTGAAATGTCCAACTAACTATAACGTTCCTGAAACCTGTGGCTTTTTCAGTGAATTTCTATGGTTTTTCAAAATCTATTTCCTAACTATAACATCCCTGTAACCTTTGTTTTTTTCAGTGAGTTTCTAAGGTCTTTTTTAATTCTATTTCATAACTATAACTTCCTTGTATTTTTTTTCTATAATTAGATATTGAACATTACATATGCATGGTGCATCATTTTTAGCATTTATAACTCCCTTAATATCTCTATAACACAGTGTATAACTCTTTCAGTGGAATCTGTGACTGAGTGCATCACTGTATCAGTAAGTCTCTCATTCACTATATAAGTATTTCAATGGATCTGTGAGACGGTGCATCAGTCTATCAATGGTTCTGTAACGAACTGCGTGACTGTCTCAGTGCTTCTATGACTGGATTCATCAGTGTCTCAATGGATCTGTCATTGGTTGCATGAGTCTCTCAGTCGATCTGTGAGTAGGTGCCTCAGTGCCTTTGTGCATTTGAAAGTAAATATATGACTGTTTGACTGGATCTGTGAGTCGATGCATGTGTGTCTAAGTGGGTGTCTGAGTGGGTGAGTGAGTGGGCGCATGACAGGGTGTCTGAGTCCCCCCTCCCCATTTTAAAAGTACCTAGCCCCGGGATGGGATCTCCGGGGCCAAATGAGGCCCAGGGAAGGGGGGCCACTCAGCCCCCCTTCCTTTATAATTAAAAAAAGAAAAATTAAAATGCTACCGGCATGACGCCGGATGCCCCGCCCCCTTTCTGCACCACTCTGCAATCGCGCCTCTTGGCATGCTGATGGTTGGGGGATGAAGTACCCTTGGCTGCTGTGGGTCCTTAGGGGCCAACAACACTTCCTGTTACCCGCAGTAAGTCCCACACAGGTCAATTGCTGGGAGGTAGTCAGAGGCCATGCCCCCTTCTTCACCACTTTGCAAACACGCCTTTCGGTGCACTGCTGGTGGGTGAATTATGTCCCCTTGCCTCCTGAGGGCCTCAGGACTTAAGTGGACTTCTTCCCCCAACCAGTAGTATGCCAGGAGTTGCTCTTGCAAAGTGATGGAGAAAGGGGGCCTGGCCTCCAACAACCTCTTAGCAATTCAGCTGTGTGGAACTTACTGGAGGTAACAGGAGGTTTAGTTGGCCCCCAAGGGCCCTCAGGAGTAAAGTGGGCTTCATCCCCCAACCAGTAGTGCACCAGGAGGTGCGTTTGCAGAGTGGTGGAAAAAGGGGATGTGGCCTTCAAAGACCTCTCAGCGATCCCTCTGTGTGAGACTTGCTGGAGGTGACAGAAGGGGTAGTTGGCCCCCAAGGACCCTCTGGAGCCAATGGGTCTTCATCCCCCAGCCAGCAGTGCACCAGGAGGCACATTTGCATAGTGGTAGAGAAAAGGGGCATGGCCTCTGAAGACCTCACAGCAATCCCACTGTGTGGGCTTTACTGGAGGTACCAGGAGGGCTTCTTGGCCCCAAAGACCCTCTGGGACCAAGAGGACTTCATCCCCCAACCATCAGTGCACCAGGAGGCCCGTTTGCAAAGTAGTGGAGAAAAGGGGCATGGCCTCCGAAGAACTCTAAGCAATCACGCTGTGTAGGACTCATTGGAGGTAACATTACTTGAGACTCAGAATTAAATGAAATATGCCAATTGTGGATAAGCCAATTTTACCACATTTTAAGGAGAGAGCACAAGCACTTTAGCACTGGTTAGCAGTGGTAAAGTGCACAGAGTTCTACAGCCAACAAAAATGAATGCAGCAAAAACTGGAGAAGGAAAGCAAAAAAATGTTTGGGGGTGACCATGCGGAAAGGCCATTTCCAACAATCCCCATTATACCTCTCCCAGGCCTCCCTAAAGGGCCCAGATGCCTCACTAGAAGTGAGCTACAGTCGTTGAGATTAATCTGGGCTTTCCACCTATTGGCGATCTATTTCAGGGTGGACAGCTCATGTCCCTTGAAGCTCTCATGTAGCAATTTGACCTTTATGGAGGTTGGTTTCTAGTCTATGGCCTTCTACATCGCATTCTTTGGGAAACATGGCATGTAAAAGACTCTGAACCTGAAACTCACCACCTCATAAATGATTTACATACAATGGGAAACAGCAGATGGCATGTCACCTGGTTGGCCAAAGCACTTGTTACTCACACTCAAATTTCATTAAACCCCTGAGAGATATCTGGGAAGCAGAGTCCTGAATGACAAGGAATGGACGAGAGCCCAAGGTTACCCCCAAAAGGATTCCTGTAATGTGTACTTAAAAATCATACAGTTCTGTGTACTTCATAGGGCTTGTCTCTCGTCCCAAATGGATTCAAAGAATCTTCCGGACGCCTCAGATTCTTGTGCCATATGCACTTGCCCAGCTGTGGATTACTTCTGTCGGCAGTCATACTGAACTGAAATGAAGCAAAATATATTGGTAACCACAGGATTGCCAAGAGTGGACTAATTGGAAGCTGGGGCAGTGATCATTTATAAGAGGCTCATGAAGCACAGGACGGCCATTCGCTTCATGGACATGGCTTTAATCCCTGTGAAACGTGAGATTACATTGAAATGGAAAAATCCATTGCCTCCTAGTAGTAAGGCCTTGCAACACATGGTGAGACTATGGGCTATGGCTGAGGCTGTAGCTCTACATAGAGTACATATAAAAGGAGCTAAAGGTCTTCACCGATGACAAATAGCTAATGCATAGGACTACCTCCAAATTAATTTTACAGAATCACATGAGGCTGATAGAGCGTTATGCTCTCGTAGAAAATTTTAGGGGTGCGTCATAATCATCGTTAGTCTGTACCCGCATATATCCAGTTATATATCAATGACTGGTTAGTCAAATGTAGCCGTAACTTGCATTATTAGAGTGAATAGGAGGGAAATTGTGCTATTATAATTTTGCAAATGTAATGCTTAACTGAAACGTGTTCAACGGTGTATTAATGAAGTAGGCCATGTGTAATCGAGATGTAGTAGTTTAAACGTGTACCATATTAAGATGCACGTGTAGTTCACTTTTTGCATATGAAATGTAATGAACTAATGCTTATAGGAGTGATTATAATTGTGTGTTTAAATCGTGTAAAGGCCTGACTGCACATACGCCAAGGAAAGGCCTGTTTGTTCTTATGTTAGCTTATTTGTAGGCAGAGAAGGTTCTCTTGGAAAGGGTCTATGGGCACCGACAGTAGAATTAATTAGCACAGTGGAAGGTTTCTGTTGCACGTATCTTCTGTTGCAGGTGCAAGGACACATGCCTCGTTAGCGAAAGACTGGCTCTTTGTTTCACGAGTTAGGGCGATGGGAGGCATGGAGATGGGAGTGCAATGGAATTTAGGGATGATACTTTCAGCGGAGAAGGTGCCTGGGACTCAAGGTCATTGCAACCGTCCTGGATGAAGTAAGAGCTTCGATGGAAAAGTACGGGAAGGAAGACATGGCCGAAGAGGCATGACAAGGGCGTGTTCAATTGTATTTGGGTTTTGTATTAGGGACAGTGCCCAGAGGAAGGAGGTAGAGAAGAGGTAGAGGAGACCAGAGAGGGAAGACAGAGAGGGATTCTAGGAAGGAGCATCTTAGACCGAGCTCGAAATGCTATGTGAATGCACTTCTTAGGAAGTCTTCACAGCTGATACCTTTTCTTTACTCTTGCCTGGGTAACTCGTTAAGTAGGTATGTCACCTGAGTGATAGAGTAGAGTCAGCTAATGGGTTTTATGCTTATCTAGGTAAATGAGGACTAACATAGAGGTTGGAGCAGTTATCGCTTGTCTAATACTTCTGGAGCTAACGATTCTTCTTATCCTGAGTCGGATGAGACTCCTGCGTAGGATGCTATTTGTATTAGTGCCCATCTATTTCTTTAACCTTGTGTTGAGGTGTTTGCACGTGCAGTTATTCTTGGCAGTAATAAATTCACAAAATTGAATTTGGAGTCAGTGGTCATTTAAAGGTAAACTGGATTCTAAAACAATTGCATAACTGAAATAGATTTTCTTCCCTTCACGCTATTCAGCAGGTAAAAAGATCCTGGCGACCTGGAGATCCTTAGGAAAGATAAGATCGGCGTTATCAGTTGGTAGCAGAGTAGGATGGTTTCCTCTGATAGCAAGGGGAGATCTAGATTAGGATAAGAGATTATTTGCCCCATAGAGCCCGGGTGATGGTGATCCAGTGGATCGTAAGAGGAGGACGACGGCGGTTGATGAGAACTGACGGAGAGTGACGGTGCGGCGGAAGTAGCAGTTCGTGGTAGAGTGAGTATGAACAGGGTGATGCTTGTTAGATTGCGGTGTTTAACTGTTGTGTGATGTCTTGCGGAGTTGGAATGAGAGTCGTGTGATTGAAGATCGGACCGTGAGCGCGCGCGGGGCCGAGAGATATTGTGGTGTAGAAGACACCCAGAATTGAGATTGTTGACCAGAGGTTGTGGGGGTCATGAGACGTCGTTGATTAACCCACTGAAGATAGGGAGCACATGTGTGAGTGTGTGAATAACCGACGCTGGTCGTAGGTTGTTGTATGCAGAATATTGAGCGTTTGAATCCTATCGATTGTGTCAGAGGTGATCGTCCGGTCGTTCGCGATCAAACAGTTGCCAGATTGAGGTCAACAATTTCAAGAGGCTGATCGGTCATTGGTTGACCGACAATCAGAGAGGTGATTATTCGGTAAGACGGACAATTGCTTCAGAGTGTGATTGGGACATATGAGAGCGAGAGAAGGTTAATTGAGAAGGAGGGGAACTGCTGTGAGCAGAGGAAGAGTGATGTCAGACAGTGCCACGCTGAGATAGGTCGGTTGGTGTGAGCCGCGCTGGCATTGGTGGACTGAAATCAGGAAGTAAAACAAAAACTTGCGCGTGAACGGAAATTTGTTTCATCATGAAATGTTTTAAAGTTTTACGAGAACTCTGTAGAGGTGATAGACATGTGGTTACTCGGGGTGGAGAGGAAGCCCCTCCCGAGGATACGCCAGCACATTACATGGCTAAGAACGTAGGATTGCATACTATAATTTGGCTTGAGAATTGGCATAAAATGACAGAAGGAGTAGGAGAATTGACTTTCCCACGCTATGGCACTTTCAGGTTGGAAGTGTTGTACCAGCTAAAAACTATAATGTCTTCTTCACGACCGCTGCCTAGACCGACACAGTTTGAGGCGCTACATGCATGGATCAGGGCAGCGTATGACAGGAAAAGAGACAAAAGTCAGGAAAGGGTGAAGAAATCGATCAGGGTATTTCAATATGCGAGATGGGATGCATTGGAGAAAAGGTGGAGAGTGGAAACTATTGAGGGGGATAGGCTGTTTCCACTGTTGATAAATGTAGGGGAAGCTAAGAAGAGGTGGGCTGAAGAGGACGACAGTGATACAGATGACAGCCTGTTAGATAGGTTGCTAGCAGAGAGACCACCTCCATTTAACCCAGATTCAGAAGAGGGAAAATCAGCTTCAGCAGCAGAAACTGGCGAGTTACGGAATCAGACAAACATGAGGGTAGAAGGAAAAATTTCCACAGGGACGGAGGGAGTGGGAACCCAGCCTTCCATTGGGAATATGCGGTTACCAGACTCCCTGACGGTACCTGTTACCATTGGTCCTATAGTATCGGTATATGACCCAGACCGAATATGAGAAGGAAGTCCAATGCAGACGACAGAGGGAGAAGGGACCAGCGTTGGAGGGAATGGCTTAGGGATACAAGTGGTTCACTTCCCGAAGCCCCTAGAAACAAGCACGCCATTGCCAGCCACTGCAGACTCCTCTTTTGGACAGGAGGATGTGAGACCAGTCAGACCAAGGTCTTTAATCGAGTCCAGATCAGACTTAAGGATGTGGGTACCACCTGTAAGAAATCAGAGTGATAGGATGCCAAGAGATAGGGATCAAGGTAACTTAGGAGACAGACCAGATTCCAGGAATACGATAGAAGAGAGCAGGTCACGAGAACAAAGCAATGATTATGACGAGCGGAATGGTGCGGCTTGTCAAGAAATACTGAAGAGCGCAGTACAGGCAAGGTTGCTGGACGTAGTAAGACTAAAAGCGGAGGTAGACGAAATGATTAGTGGGAACCTGCCTTTGGAGAGAATAGAGATTTATGGGCCAGACGAGTGCTTTTCTTGGCAAAATATGTGACTCGTAAAGCAAGGGCTGCACATGAGAAATTGACAGAATTGGCTAAAAGATACGAGGTGGATTTGAATAAAACAAAATCGTTGCAAGGGTCACATAGGTTGCAATATAGTGATCAGGAATTGGAGGAGAAAAGGATCACAGGATTAAGGACGCATACTAAAGATTTGATTGTAGGAATACGTATATGGAAATTGTTGGATAAATGGGAAGAAAGGTGGTCGAAGAAAAAAATGGCAAAGAAAATTGTAGGAGAAACGCCGCCTCCGGGGGGAGGGGCGACGGGCGTCGGGAACTTTCCTTTACGGGAAGTGCAGAACGGAGGGTACGTGCATGTGCCATGGAGTAGAGGGGATTTGGATGCATTTACGAATGATTTCCCTCGGCTGAGGGAAAAACCCGTAGAATGGTACAAACAGGTTGAGCGTTTTGTTAAAATCTCGAAGGTACTATGGACTGATTTGAACACTTTGTTTGATATAGTGGTAAGAGCAGATTTGTGGACAGCTTGTAAAATTGCAGTTGAGTGGCCGACCTTTGAACCTGAAAGGGATGCTGTTACAAGTTGTCCGTCACCCATTGTTATGAAAAAATTCGAGCAAGTGATTACATGGTTGAAGTTGAAGATTTCACCTCAGGATATCGATTGGGTTAAGATAGATCGAACTGTGCAGGAACCCAAGGAGACCGTGCATGAATATTATGAAAGACTCTTGCAAGCCTTTAAACAGTATAGTGGATTAGATGCCTTGGACCCCAAGGATATGGGACAATTTGTCTCAAAATTTGTCTTGGGATTGAGACCAGAGGTCAGCCTCATGATACAGCACCATTTGATCTGTTGGCAAAACAAGCCGGTAGATGAAATCTTGCGGTATGCGAGGTACTGTAGCGATGAAGTAGACTCGAAGCACCGGAAGCTAAAGGACAAGCTGATGCTCGTTCAGATGCAGACAGCTCAGGTCCAGCCTAGTGGAGGGACGTTGGGAAGGAGACAGGGAAATTATCAAGGGAACCAAAACGGGCAAGGACAGGGAAAAGGGAAACCTATTGATTCCAAGACGGGGGTGGATGTGGCGACATTGAAGAAGACCACTGCGTGTCATCTTTGTCATCAGATTGGACATTGGAAGCGCGAGTGTCCCTTGAACCCAGCCAACCAGGTACAGCAGGAGGTAGACGTGGTTCAGGCACCTGCGCCGGAGGTAGTTAATACTGTGATGAGGCCCAGATCGATGAAAGGGGGGACGTAAAAACCAACAAGTACAGGTCCCCCAGCCACCGAGAATCTCGCAGGGAATGCGGACTTACCAGCAGATGCCCGTTTTCGAAGGGTATGATGGGTACAGTCCAGACCTGTTATCCTGACGGTGCCTGAGGGGGGAGGAAGACTGCACCCTTGGAGCAGTCTTGGAGGTAGACCAGAGAGGACCTTTTGTGGAGGCAGACATTGATGTCCATCCTACCACTCTTTTGGTTGACACTGGTGCTATCCGGTCTATTGTAAGATCAGCAGTAGTCCCCAACCTACCCCTCTCGGGACAATGGATCCAAGTTGTTGGAGTGGCGAATAAAAGAATAAACAGCCCACTGACCGAACCGATCCCAGTGAGGATAGGGTCCTTCCAAACTAGACATCAGTTTGTGGTATGCGATACGAGTCCAGTTTGTCTTCTGGGAAGAGATCTGTTATGTAAATTGAATTGCACTATTTATTGCACACCCAGAGGAGTGGAGGTTCAGACGAGGGATGATGATGCGACCTTTAAAGTCGCTAATCAGCATTTGTGTATAGACTTGTATCTGATGGTGACCGTGGAAGAACTTCCACCGGATTTGAGAGACACCGTGTCACCAGAGGTGTGGGACTTTACAGGAGAAGAGATAGGACTGATCAAGAGGGTGGAACCTGTGCAGATCCAGGTGAAACAGAATGTTGAATTCCCTAGAACGCCCCAGAACAATCTGTCGCCTGAAACGATCGCAGGAATTAAACCTGTAATCGAGTCTATGATCAAGCAAAGCATTCTGAAGAAGATCAGAGGTAGCCCATGTAATTCACCTATTATGGGACTACAGAAACCGAGCGGGAAATTCAGGATCGTGCAAGACCTGCGAAAGGTCAACACGATAGTTGTTCCTTGTTGTCCAGTGGTACCGAATCCATCAGTGATACTGTTCCAGATCCCATGCGAAGCCGAGTGGTTTACTGTCATTGATTTGTGTCAAGCATTCTTCTCAATACCGCTCCATGAGGAGAGCCAATTTCTTTTTGCGTTCCGGCTGGAAAATCGTGTGTTAACATGGTGTCGTATCCCTCAAGGGTATACGGAAAGTCCATCGATCTTTAATCAGATCTTGAAGAAGAATCTTGAGAGTCTTGCATTGCCACAGAACTCGGTCCTTGTGCAGTACATAGATGACTTACTTGTGGCGTCGGAAACGGAAGATGCTTGCAGGATAGACACGATAGCCCTTCTGAATCATTTGGCAGAGAATGGACACAAGGTGTCCCCAAACAAGTTGCAGTATTGTCTGAACGAAGTTCAGTATTTGGGCCACAGACTAGAAAAAGGCAAGAGGAAGGTGTCACCAGATCGAATTGAGGCAATAATGAACATGTCAGTGCCCACTACCCAAAGGGAAGTTAGGATGTTTTTGGGAATGGTCAGCTATTGTCGTCAGTGGATTCCCAATTTTTCCCTGAGGGCAAAGCCTTTACAGAGACTCACTCACAAGGATGTGAGTGATCCGGTACCATGGGACGAGGAGTGCTTGATGTCATTCCTAAAACTGAGAGAAGAGTTGTGTTCTGCACCAGCTTTGCGAATGCCCGATTACAATAAGGCTTTCTCACTGTTCTGTTGCGAGAGAGAAGGTTGTGCATTAGCAGTTTTAGCTCAGAACCATGGAGGTGTCCGTAGACCAGTTGCCTATTTTTCAGCTACTTTAGATCCAGTAGCTTCTGCATTGCCCGGATGTCTCAGATCCGTTGCTGCAACCGGTGTCAGCATTGAAAGATGTGAAAGCATTGTAATGGGTCATCCTTTGACTGTTTATGTGCCACACTTGGTTGAATTGTTGATGACTAGGACTAAGACTCAGCACCTAACGAATAACAGGTTAACGAGGTATGAGCAAGTCATACTTGCTGCAGAGAATGTGACTCTGAAAAGGTGCTCTGTCTTAAACCCTGCGACATTAATGCCCATACCGAATGCAGATGATGAAGATTGTGTGGACCATGATTGTCTTGACGTGACGGAACTATGCACCAAACCGAAACCTGACATTGTCGATGAACCACTGACTGACCCAGATGAAATTTTCTTTGTCGATGGTTCATGCCTAAGAGACAGTGTCGGCCAACTAAGGGCAGCGTTTGCTGTATGTACCATTTCAGGAGTGGTTGAGGCCGCTTGCCTAGAAGGAGTACACTCCGCGCAGGTGGCTGAGATCATTGCCTTGACTCGTGCCTGTTTGGCCGCGGATCAAATCCGAATCACGATATACACGGACAGCCAGTATGGGTTTGGTGTGGTTCATGACTTTGGACAGCTATGGTCACAGAGGGGATTTCTGACATCATCTGGTTCACCCATTAGGAATGGAGAATATGTAAGACAACTGTTAGATGCATTGCAGTGTCCGAAGGAAATCGCAGTTGTCAAGTGCACTGCGCACGGAAAGGGGGATGATTTTGTCTCTCTGGGGAACAATTATGCGGACGAAGTCGCACGCTTCTGTGCAGAGCAAGGATGTATATTTACAGAGGGTTACATGGGAGAGAGCCAAGAAAGAACCGAGCTCAGCATGATGTTGGCCAAGGCAGACACTTGGGAGGAACTTAAGCGGCTGCAGGATGAGGTCTCAGACCAGGAACGGAATGGATGGGTCAAAGCAGGGTGTGAAAGAGGAGATGTGGATGTTTGGGTTTCCAGTGATGGGAGAGCTGTGTTGCTGGAAAATTTGTTGAGCCCAATGGCGAGATTGATACATGGATCGGTACACCTTGGTAGAGATGCAATGATGCGTGTGTTTAGACAGACGTGGTATAATCCACGATTTCGTGCGATTGCTGAAACAGTTTGTCAGAGGTGCGTTACGTGTCAGCAGATGAATGCTGGAAAGAAAACTGTGGTCACTATGAGTCACATTGGGAGGTCAGGAGGGCCTTCAATAGAATACAGTTAGATTTCGTGGAAATGCCTAAGTGCAATGGGTTGAGATACATTTTGGTGCTGGTATGTGTATTCTCACGGTGGGTGGAGGCTTACCCAACACGCAGGTGTGACACTCTCACAGTGGCTAAGTTATTGTTGAGGGAACTCATCCCGAGGTTTGGGATACCAACCTCTTTGGAATCGGATAGAGGAAAGCACTTCCACAGTGAAATCATGAAGTTACTTTGTGCCACATTGAATGTTGATCAGAGACTCCATTGCAGTTATCGACCAGAGGCTTCAGGGATGGTGG
This sequence comes from Calotriton arnoldi, assembly GCA_963921515.1. Classification (NCBI taxonomy): domain Eukaryota; kingdom Metazoa; phylum Chordata; class Amphibia; order Caudata; family Salamandridae; genus Calotriton; species Calotriton arnoldi. The sequence continues at coordinate 560,862 of CAWUFW010002668.1, forward strand.
AACAGGTTAATGGGACTTTGACAGCCCGGATGGCAAAAATGTGTTCATCAACGTCCTTGAAGTGGCCTGATGCATTGCCGCTTGTGCTGATGAGCATGCGAAGTGTCCCAGATAGGAGGACTGGGTTGTCCCCTCACGAAATTTTGATGGGAAGGGCAATGCGGTTGCCAGCAGTACCGACTACAGCTTTGATAAACATCACTGATGACTTGATTCTCGATTACTGTAAAGGACTATCTGATGTGGTCCGTTCTGTGTCCCAGCAGGTGCAAGCTGCAGCTGTCCCGGCTTCAAGTGACCTGTGCCACGACCTGTGTCCAGGCGACTGGGTGCTTGTCCGAAAGCACGTGAGGAAGAGCTGTCTGGATGTTCGGTGGCGAGGCCCGTACCAGGTGATACTGGTAACGAACACAGCAGTGAAGTGCGGAGGATTGCCGAACTGGGTACATGCTTCCCATACCCGCAGAGTTTCAGCACCCTCGGAAGAAACAGCTCCTCTCGTAAATGAAAATCCAGCTGATGTGGCAGGGCCACATGAGAGGACAAGTCAAGCTGTAAGGGTCGCTCATGCAGCTGGTTGTGCACCAGAGCAAGCAGAAGGGGGTTTCGACAACCCGAACCTCAACTCTGACTCAGATGACAGAGGTGGTGCAGTGGGTGGAGTAGAGTCAGATTCAGCAGAAGAAGGAAGTGGTGCACAGGGTATAGAAGGGGAAGGTGGAAGAAAGACCAGAATTGAGGAGGCTTGGCCTGAAAGACAAAGGCGACTGAATCTGAGGTTGGCACCCAAAAGAGATCTTGTTCCAGTGTCTGAAACGTCTGAAACAGAAGCAAGTGACGAAGAGCAGACTCAAGAGGGTCGGAGGAGGTCAAAAAGAATGAGGCTAACTTGCCAGAGATACTCTACCCCTGAGTGGACCTACGCAGTGACTGATGCAGGGGGTAGTGAGCACGGGGAGGCTGAGGTCTGTGCAGGTGGTCAGCAAGAGCCCGAATGTGGTAGTGAAGGTGGTGCTGTTGTTGCCAGGACTCGAAGTCGAAGGAATCCTGACCCTCACAGTTCCGAATCCCCCGCTTCTGAGTAAGGTCCGAGAATTGGTTCTGCATCGACTCGAATTTCCGTCTTTTGGATTTGAGCCGTATTCACATGAAATGGTAATTCTGTGTCTTGAACTTTTGTATCATGTTTTAGAAGCGCTTGCAAATGATCTTATCGTGGATGAAGTATGACCTGTTGTAAATAAAAAGTCTAAAGAAGAAGATAACCTAGATCCGAGTGGAAGAAGAATAAACTTAGGGACTTTCCACCGAAGAGGAACGAAAACTTAGGGAAGTCTTTTTCTGGACTATGTAAATAAGACTGTAGACGAAAAAAGGGGATTTCCAGAGGGAAAAAGAGGGAAACATAGGAGCTGACAAGGCTTTGCTCATAGAAGAAAGTCGTAGGTTGCATGTAGATTTGTCTAGAAGTGATTTCAAGCTTAATGCTTACGCCAAGCTGCTATACTACGTGCTATGGCACGTGTTACTTGCGAATAATCTTTCCATAGATTTACCATACAGACGAAAAAAGGGGTTTTCCAGAGGCTTCGAAGTGTTGCTCGAATTGGTTAAGCGAGTCACGTGTGGAAAAGACAGAGACTTTTGAGTGCTCTTTGCTGAACTAAGAACTTTCGAGAACTTTCGAGACCATGGAGGCTGGAGATCCACATCGTAGATCCAAATTGATCGCAGGCACCATTATAGGGGGTGTGATAGTTTCTATAATCATAGTAATTGTAGTCTCATATACAGTTCCACACGAGCTAGCAGTGGAGGGGGTGCCAGGTACTCCTACACCTACTACACCTAGCCAAAAAGAGGGAAACATAGGAGCTGACAAGGCTTTGCTCATAGAAGAAAGTCGTAGGTTGCATGTAGATTTGTCTAGAAGTGATTTCAAGCTTAATGCTTACGCCAAGCTGCTATATGAGTATGTAGATGCGATGGATGCTAAAGATTGCTATGTATGTATGCAGTTGCCTGCTTCAGTGGATGAGGGTATTAGGTATCACCATCTTCCACTGACGTATGGAATTTCCTGTAGTCTGTTGCTTAGTATATTCTATGAAAGAGATCAGTTTGAGTATTTCTTTTCCAATTACGATGCAGTGCTTCCTGAAGTCCCAGCTTATAAACATTTGAATAAGTACGATTACTATAAGTCAGGGGATAGACTTAGGAAGTTCTTCATACCGTCTGTGGAACTGGACACAGCATATGCCCACCAACATAACTTGACGTGTTCATTATCAAATGTAGAAAAGAAGTTTGTAGATCAAGTAGAAGACAGGTATAGAAAACTAACACAGACATGGGACACAGGGCATAGTCCAGTAGATTGGACCGAGGAGGAAAGATTGCACCGAACAAAAAGAAGTTATGGTCCTATAGCCTTGGATAATGAGCAGAGGGGAAAGCTGTGTGTGAGACGTTATCAGACCTACTATGAAAATGTTCCAGTGGGACAGAGTACATGTGATCATGTTTTCACCATGGCAGATTCAGCAAAGAATTTTCTCCAAGGCCCTGAACAAGTGATACCTACGGCGTATTTCGTGTGTGGAAGGAATGCTTATGTGAGATTGCCTGCGAACTGGTATGGCACGTGTTACTTGGGAATAATCTTCCCATAGATTTACCATACAGAGGATTTAGAACTTTTGGAAGGTGGAAAGCATTCCAGAGTGAGAAGAGGTGCGAGTGCAGGGGTCGTAGTGGGAGATATCTTTGGAGCAATGATACCAAGTTTGGGAGTGGTCTTGAATGACGTAAAGATCCGGAGATTGGCGACTGTGATAGATCAACTATCAATGAACACAGCAAAATCGTTGGTACTGGTGAAGGGAGAGATGTTGTTGATAAGGACAATGGTTTTGCAGAATCGCCTTGCTTTGGATGTCTTATTGGCAAAAGAGGGCGGAGTCTGTAAATTATTGAAGGTTCAAGAGTGCTGTACTTATATACCAGACCGCAGCAAGGATCTGGAGAAATATATAAGTAACATCACTACTATCCACACGAAAATAGCGGATTTGACTGAAGAGGGAGCTTGGGAGAAGGTTGGAAAAGGATTCGGTCAAGTGGGGAGCTGGTTTGCAAATTTGGGAAAGGGTTTCCTTGGCTATGTTCTGAGACCTCTCATTATTGTGGTAGTTTGTGTGGTTTGTCTGTGGGGTCTGTTCAAAGCATACAAGTGGTATCGAGCAGGCAGAGCTGAGAGGGCCTTAAGAGAAAATGAGACAAGAATGGCTAAACTGCAGGACAGTCACTATCGAAACCTTAAGAGTTTGGAGAGATTCCGACAAGGGAGAATGGCAACAAGTTCTGTTTAGGTCGGTTCTTTCTCCAAGGGAGTTGAAAAGATGTGATGACAGGAGTCATCAAAGGGGGGAACTGATAGAGCGTTATGCTCTCGTAAAAAGAAAAATTGTAGGGGTGCGTCATAATCATCGTTAGTCTGTACCCGCATATATCCAGTTATATATCAATGAATGGTTAGTAAAATGTAGCCATAACTTGCATTATTAGAGTGAATAGGAGGGAAATTGTGCTATTATAATTTTGCAAATGTAATGCTTAACTGAAACGTGCTCAAACGATGTATTAATGAAGTAGGCCATGTGTAATCGAGATGTAGTAGTTTAAACGTGTACCATATTAAGTTGCACGTGTAGTTCACTTTTTGCATATGAAATGTAATGAACTAATGTTTATAGGAGTGATCATAATTGTGTGTTTAAATCGTGTAAAGGCCTGACTGCACATACGCCAAGGAAAGGCCTGTTTGTTCTTATGTTAGCTTATTTTGTAGGCAGAGAAGGTTCTCTTGGAAAGGCTCTCTGGGCACCGACAGTAGAATTAATTAGCACAGTGGAAGGTTTCTGTTGAACGTATCTTCTGTTGCAGGTGCAAGGACACATGCCTCGTTAGCGAAAGACTGGCTCTTTGTTTCACGAGTTAGGGCGATGGGAGGCATGGAGATGGGAGTGCAATGGAATTTAGGGATGATACTTTCAGCGGAGAAGGTGCCTGGGACTCAAGGTCATCGTAACCGTCCTGGATGAAGTAAGAGCTTCGATGGAAAAGTACGGGAAGGAAGACCTGGCCGAAGAGGCGTGACAAGGGCGTGTTCAATTGTATTTGGGTTTTGTATTAGGGACAGTGCCCCGAGGGAGGAGGTAGAGAAGAGGTAGAGGAGACCAGAGAGAAAAGACAGAGAGGGATTCTAGGAAGGAGCATCTTAGAACGAGCTCGAAATGCTATGTGAGTGCACTTCTTAGGAAGTCTTCACAGCTGACACCTTTTCTTTACTCTTGCCTGGGTAACTCGTTAAGTAGGTATGTCACCTGAGTGATAGAGTAGGGTCAGCTAATGGGTTTTATGCTTATCTAGGTAAATGAAGACTAACATAGAGGTTGGAGCAGTTATCGCTTGTCTAATACTTCTGGAGCTAACGATTCTTCTTATCCTGAGTCGGATGAGACTCCTGCGTAGGATGCTATTTGTATTAGTGCCCATCTATTTCTTTAACCTCGTGTTGAGGTGTTTGCACGTGCAGTTATTCTTGGCAGTAATAAATTCACAAAATTGAATTTGGAGTCAGTGGTCATTTAAGGTAAACTGGATTCTAAAATAATTGCATAACTGAAAAAGATTTTCTTCCCTTCACGCTATTCAGCAGGTAAAAAGATCCTGGCGACCTGGAGATCCTTAGAAAAGATAAGATAAGGATCAGCGTTATCAGTTGGTAGCAGAGTAGATGGTTTCCTCTGATAGCAAGGGGAGATCTAGATTAGGATAAGAGATTATTTGCCCCATAGAGCCCGGGTGATGGTGATCCAGTGGATCGTAAGAGGCGGACGACGGCGGTTGATGAGAACTGACGGAGAGTGACGGTGCGGCGGAAGTAGCAGTTCGTGGTAGAGTGAGTATGAACAGGGTGATGCTTGTTAGATTGCGGTGTTTAACTGTTGTGTGATGTCTTGCGGAGTTGGAATGAGAGTCGTGTGATTGAAGATCGGACCGTGAGCGCGCGCGGGCCGAGAGATATTGTGGTGTAGAAGACACCCAGAATTGAGATCGTTGACCAGAGGTTCTGGGGGTGATGAGACGTCGTTGATTAACCCACTGAAGATAGGGAGCACATGTGTGAGTGTGTGAATAACCGACGCTGGTCGTAGGTTGTTGTATGCAGAATATTGAGCGTTTGAATCCTATCGATTGTGTCAGAGGTGATTGTCCGGTCGTTCGCGGATCAGACAGTTGCCAGATTGAGGTCAACAATTTCAAGAGGCTGATCGGTCATTGGTTGACCGACAGTCAGAGAGGTGATTATTCGGTAAGACGGACAATTGCTTCATAGTGTGATTGGGACATATGAGAGCGAGAGAGGGTTAATTGAGAAGGAGGAGAACTGCTGTGAGCGGAGGAAGAGTGACGTCAGACAGTGCCGCGCTGTGATAGGTCGCGTTTGGTGGATTGAAATCAGGAAGTAAAACAAAAACTTGCGCGTGAACGGAAATTTGTTTCATCATGAAATGTTTTAAAGTTTTACGAGAACTCTGTACAGGTGATAGACATGTGGTTACTCGGGGTGGAGAGGAAGCCCCTCCCGAGGATATGCCAGCACATTACATGGCTGTAGGATTGCATACTATAATTTGGCTTGAGAATTGGCATAAAATGACAGAAGGAGAAGGAGAATTGACTTTCCCACGCTATGGCACTTTCAGGTTGGAAGTGTTGTACCAGCTAAAAACTATAATGTCTTCTTTACGACCGCTGCCTAGACCGACACAGTTTGAGGCGCTACATGCATGGATCAGGGCAGCGTATGACAGGAAAAGAGACAAAAGTCAGGAAAGAGTGAAGAAATCGATCAGGGCATTTCAAGATGCGAGATGGGATGCATTGGAGAAAAGGTGGAGAGTGGAAACTATTGAGGGGGATAGGCTGTTTCCACTGTTGATAAATGTAGGAGAAGCTAAGAAGAGGTGGGCTGAAGAGAACGACAGTGATACAGATGACAGCCTGTTAGATAGGTTGCTAGCAGAGAGACCACCTCCATTTAACCCAGATTCAGAAGAGGGAAAATCAGCTTCAGCAGTAGAAACTGGCGAGTTACGGAATCAGACAAACATGAGGGTAGTGGGAAAAATTTCCACGGGAACAGAGGGAGTGGGAACCCAGCCTTCCATTGGGAATATGCGGTTACCAGACTCCCTGACGGTACCTGTTACCATTGGTCCTATAGTATCAGTATATGACCCAGACCGAATAAGAGAAGGAAGTCCAATGCAGACGACAGGGGGAGAAGGGACCAGCGTTGGAGGGAATGGCTTAGGGATACAAGTGGTTCACTTCCCGAAGCCCCTAGAAACAAGCACGCCATTGCCACCCACTGCAGACTCCTCTTTTGGACAGGAGGATGTGAGACCAGTCAGACCAAGGTCTTTAATCGAGTCCAGATCAGACTTAAGGATGTGGGTACCACCTGTAAGGAATCAGAGTGATAGGATGCCAAGAGATAGGGATCAAGGCAACTTAGGAGACAGACCAGATTCCAGGAATACGATAGAAGAGAGCAGGTCACGAGAACAAAGCAATGATTATGACGAGCGGAATGGTGCGGCTGTTAAGAAATACTGAAGAGCGCAGTACAGGCAAGGTTGCTGGACGTAGTAAGACTAAAAGCGGAGGTAGACGAAATGATTAGTGGGAACCTGCCTTTGGAGAGAATAGAGATTTATGGGCCAGACGAGCTGCTTTTCATGGCAAAAGATGTGACTCGTAAAGCAAGGGCTGCACATGAGAAATTGACAGAATTGGCTAAAAGATACGAGGTGGATTTGAATAAAACAAAATTGTTGCAAGGGTCACATAGGTTGCAATATAGTGATCAGGAATTGGAGGAGAAAAGGATCACAGGATTAAGGACGCATACTAAAGATTTGATTGTAGGAATACGTATATGGAAATTGTTGGATAAATGGGAAGAAAGGTGGTCTAAGAAAAAAATGGCAAAGAAAATTGTAGGAGAAACGCCGCCTCCGGGGGGAGGGGCGACGGGCGTCGGGAACTTTCCTTTACGGGAAGTGCAGAACGGAGGGTACGTGCATGTGCCATGGAGTAGAGGGGACTTGGCTGCATTTACGAATGATTTCCCTCGGCTGAGGGAAAAACCCGTAGAACGGTACAAACAGGTTGAGCATTTTGTTAAAATCTCGAAGGTACTATGGACTGATTTGAACACTTTGTTTGATATAGTGGTACCAGCAGATTTGTGGACAGCTTGTAAAATTGCAGTTGAGTGGCCGACCTTTGAACCTGAAAGGGATGCTGTTACAAATGGTCCGTCACCCATTGTTATTAAAAAATTCGAGCAAGTGATTACATGGTTGAAGTTGAAGATTTCACCTCAGGATATCGATTGGGTTAAGATAGATTGAACTGTGCAGGAACCCAAGGAGACAGTGCATGAATATTATGAAAGACTCTTGCAAGCCTTTAAACAGTATAGTGGATTAGATGCCTTGGACCCCAAGGATATGGGACAATTTGTCTCAAAATTTGTCTTGGGATTGAGACCAGAGGTCAGCCTCATGATACAGCACCATTTGATCTGTTGGCAAACAAGCCAGTAGATGAAATCTTGCGGTATGCGAGGTACTGTAGCGATGAGGTAGACTCGAAGCACCGGAAGTTAAAGGACAAGCTGATGCTCGTTCAGATGCAGACAGCTCAGATCCAGCCTAGCGGAGGGACGCTGGGAAGGAGACAGGGAAACTATCAAGGGAACCAAAACGGGCAAGGACAGGGGAAGGGGAAACCTATAGATCCCAAGACGGGGGTGGATGTGGCGACATTGAAGAAGACCACTGCGTGTCATCTTTGTCATCAGATTGGACATTGGAAGCGCGAGTGTCCCTTGAACCCAGCCAACCAGGTACAGCAGGAGGTAGACGTGGTTCAGGCACCTGCGCCGGAGGTAGTTAATACTGTGATGAGGCCCAGATCGATGAAAGGGGGGACGTATAACCCACAAGTACAGGTCCCCCAGCCACCAAGAATCTCGCAGGGAATGCGGACTTACCAGCAGATGCCCCTTTTCGAAGGGTATGATGGGTACAGTCCAGACCTGTTATCCTGACGGTGCCTGAGGGGGGAGGAAGACTGCACCCTTGGAGCAGTCTTGGAGGTAGACCAGAGAGGACCTTTTGTGGAGGCAGACATTGATGGTCATCCTACCACTCTTTTGGTTGACACTGGTGCTACCCGGTCTACTGTAAGATCAGCAGTAGTCCCCAACCTACCCCTCTCGGGACAATCGATCCAAGTTGTTGGAGTGGCGAATAAAAGAATAAACAGCCCACTGACCGAACCGATCCCAGTGAGGATAGGGTCCTTCCAAACTAGACACCAGTTTGTTGTGTGCGATACGAGTCCAGTTTGTCTCCTGGGAAGAGATCTGTTATGTAAATTGAATTGCACTATTTATTGCACACCCAGAGGAGTGGAGGTTCAGAAGAGGGATGATGATGCGACATTTAATGTTGCTAATCAGCATCTGTGTATAGACTTGTATCCAATGGTGACCGTGGAAGAGCTTCCACCGGATTTGAGAGACACCGTGTCACCAGAGGTGTGGGACTTTACAGGAGAAGAGATAGGACTGATCAAGAGGGTGGAACCTGTGCAGATCCAGGTGAAACAGAATGTTGAATTCCCTAGAACGCCCCAGTACAATCTGTCGCCTGAAACGATCGCAGGAATTAAACCTGTAATCGAGTCTATGATCAAGCAAGGCATTCTGAAGGAGATCAGAGGTAGCCCATGTAATTCACCTATTATGGGACTACAGAAACCGAGCGGGAAATTCAGGATCGTGCAAGACCTGCGAAAGGTCAACACGATAGTTGTTCCTTGTTGTCCAGTGGTACCGAATCCATCAGTGATACTGTTCCAGATCCCATGCGAAGCCGAGTGGTTTACTGTCATTGATTTGTGTCAAGCATTCTTCTCGATACCGCTCCATGAGGAAAGCCAATTTCTTTTTGCGTTCCGGCTGGAAAATCGTGTGTTAACATGGTGTCGTATCCCTCAAGGGTATACAGAAAGTCCATCGATCTTTAATCAGATCTTGAAGAAGAATCTTGAGAGTCTTGCATTGCCACAGAACTCGGTCCTTGTGCAGTACATAGATGACCTACTTGTGGCGTCGGAAACGGAAGATGCTTGCAGGATAGACACGATAGCCCTACTGAATCATTTGGCAGAGAATGGACACAAGGTGTCCCCAAACAAGTTGCAGTATTGTCTGAACGAAGTTCAGTATTTGGGCCACAGACTGGAAAAAGGCAAGAGGAAGGTGTCACCAGATCGAATTGAGGCAATAATGAACATGGCAGTGCCCACTACCCAAAGGGAAGTTAGGATGTTTTTGGGAATGGTCGGCTATTGTCGTCAGTGGATTCCCAATTTTTCCCTGAGGGCAAAGCCTTTACAGAGACTTACGCACAAGGATGTGAGTGATCCGGTACCATGGGACGAGGAGTGCTTGATGTCATTCCTAAAACTGAGAGAAGAGTTGTGTTCTGCACCAGCTTTGCGAATGCCCGATTACAATAAGGCTTTCTCACTGTTCTGTTGCGAGAGAGAAGGTTGTGCATTAGCAGTTTTAGCTCAGAACCATGGAGGTGTCCGTAGACCAGTTGCCTATTTTTCAGCCACTTTAGATCCAGTAGCTTCTGCGTTGCCCGGATGTCTCAGATCCGTTGCTGCAACCGGTGTCAGCATTGAAAGATGTGAAAGCATTGTAATGGGTCATCCTTTGACTGTTTATGTGCCACACTTGGTTGAATTGTTGTTGACTAGGACTAAGACTCAGCACCTAACGAATAACAGGTTAACGAGGTATGAGCAAGTCATACTTGCCGCAGAGAATGTGACTCTGAAAAGGTGCTCTGTCTTAAACCCTGCGACATTAATGCCCATACCGAATGCAGATGATGAAGATTGTGCGGACCATGATTGTCTTGACGTGACGGAACTATGCACCAAACCGAAACCTGACATTGTCGATGAACCACTGACGGACCCAGATGAAATTTTCTTTGTCGATGGTTCATGCCTAAGAGACAGTGTCGGCCAACTAAGAGCAGCGTTTGCTGTATGTACCATTTCAGGAGTGGTTGAGGCCGCTTGCCTAGAAGGAGTACACTCCGCGCAGGTGGCTGAGATCATTGCCTTGACTCGTGCCTGTTTGGCCGCTGATCAAATCCAAATCACGATATACATGGACAGCCAGTATGGGTTTGGTGTGGTTCATGACTTTGGACAGCTATGGTCACAGAGGGGATTTCTGACATCATCTGGTTCACCCATTAGGAATGGAGAATATGTAAGACAACTGTTAGATGCATTGCAGTGTCCGAAGGAAATCGCAGTTGTCAAGTGCACTGCGCACGGAAAGGGGGATGATTTTGTCTCTCTGGGGAACAATTACGCGGACGAAGTCGCCCGCTTCTGTGCAGAGCAAGGATGTATATTTACAGAGGGTTACACAGGAGAGAGCCAAGAAAGAACCGAGCTCAGCATGATGTTGGCCATGGCAGACACTTGGGAGGAACTTAAGCGGCTGCAGGATGAGGTCTCAGACCAGGAACGGAATGGATGGGTCAAAGCAGGGTGTGAAAGAGGAGATGTGGATGTTTGGGTTTCCAGTGATGGGACAGCTGTGTTGCCGGAAAATTTGTTGAGCCCAATGGAGAGATTGATACATGGATCGGTACACCTTGGTAGAGATGCAATGATGCGTGTATTTAGACAGACGTGGTATAATCCACGATTTCGTGCGATTGCTGAAACAGTTTGTCAGAGGTGCGTTACGTGTCAGCAGATGAATGCTGGAAAGAAAACTGTGGTCACTATGAGTCACATTGGGAGGTCAGGAGGGCCTTTCAATAGAATACAGCTAGATTTCGTGGAAATGCCTAAGTGCAATGGGTTGAGATACATTTTGGTGCTGGTATGTGTATTCTCACGGTGGGTGGAGGCTTACCCAACACGCAGGTGTGACACTCTCACAGTGGCTAAGTTATTGTTGAGGGAACTCATCCCGAGGTTTGGGATACCAACCTCTTTGGAATCTGATAGAGGAAAACACTTCCACAGTGAAATCATGAAGTTACTTTGTGCCGCATTGAATGTTGATCAGAGACTCCATTGCAGTTATCGACCAGAGGCTTCTGGGATGGTGGAACAGGTTAATGGGACTTTGAAAGCCCGGATGGCAAAAATGTGTTCATCAACGTCCTTGAAGTGGCCTGATGCATTGCCGCTTGTGCTGATGAGCATGCGAAGTGTCCCAGATAGGAGGACTGGGTTGTCCCCTCACGAAATCTTGATGGGAAGGGCAATGCGGTTGCCAGCAGTACCGACTACAGCTTTGATAAACATCACTGATGACTTGATTCTCGATTACTGTAAAGGACTATCTGATGTGGTCCGTTCTGTGTCCCAGCAGGTGCAAGCTGCAGCTGTCCCGGCTTCAAGTGATCTGTGCCACGACCTGTGTCCAGGCGACTGGGTGCTTGTCCGAAAGCATGTGAGGAAGAGCTGTCTGGATGTTCGGTGGGGAGGCCCGTACCAGGTGATACTGGTAACGAACACAGCAGTGAAGTGCGGAGGATTGCCGAACTGGGTACATGCTTCCCATACCCGCAGAGTTTCAGCACCCTCGGAAGAAACAGCTCCTCTCGTAAATGAAAATCCAGCTGATGTGGCAGGGCCACATGAGAGGACAAGTCAAGCTGTAAGGGTCGCTGACGCAGCTGGTGGTGCACCAGAGCAAGCTGAAGGGGGTTCTGACAACCCGAACCTCGACTCTGACTCAGAAGACAGAGGTGGTGCAGTGGGTGGAGTAGAGTCAAATTCAGCAGAAGAAGGAAGTGGTGCACCGGGTATAGCAGGGGAAGGCGGAAGAATGACCAGAGTTGAGGAGGCTTGGCCTGAAAGACAGAGGCGACTGAATCTGAGGTTGGCACCCGAAAGAGATCTTGTTCCAGTGTCTGAAACGTCTGAAACAGAAGCAAGTGACGAAGAGCAGACTCAAGAGGGTCGGAGGAGGTCGAAAAGAACGAGGCTACCTTGCCAGAGATACTCTACCCCTGAGTGGACTTACGCAGTGACTGATGCAGGGGGTAGTGAGTACGGGGAGGCTGAGGTCTGTGCAGGTGGTCAGCAAGAGCCCGAATGTGGTAGTGAAGGTGGTGCTGTTGTTGCCAGGGCTCGAAGTCGAAGGAATCCTGACCCTCACAGTTCCGAATCCCCCGCTTCTGAGTAAAGTCCGAGAATTGGTTCTGCATCGACTCGAATTTCCGTCTTTTGGATTTGAGCCGTATTCACATGAAATGGTAATTCTGCGTCTTGAACTTTTGTATCATGTTTTAGAAGCGCTTGCAAATGATCTTATCGTGGATGAAGTATGACCTGTTGTAAATAAAAAGTCTAAAGAAGAAGATAACCTAGATCCGAGTGGAAGAAGAATAAACTTAGGGACTTTCCACCGAAGAGGAACGAAGAGACTTAGGGAAGTCTTTTTCTGGACTATGTAAATAAGACTGTAGACGAAAAAGGGGATTTCCAGAGGGAAAAAGAGGGAAACATAGGAGCTGACAAGGCTTTGCTCATAGAAGAAAGTCGTAGGTTGCATGTAGATTTGTCTAGAAGTGATTTCAAGCTTAATGCTTACGCCAAGCTGCTATACTACGTGCTATGGCACGTGTTACTTGGGAATAATCTTTCCATAGATTTACCATACAGACGAAAAAGGGGATTTCCAGAGGCTTCGAAGTGTTGCTCGAATTGGTTAAGCGAGTCACGTGTGGAAAAGACAGAGACTTTTGAGTGCTCATTGCTGAACTAAGAACTTTCGAGAACTTTCGAGACCATGGAGGCTGGAGATCCACATCGTAGATCCAAATTGATCGCAGGCACCATTATAGGGGGTGTGATAGTTTCTATAATCATAGTAATTGTAGTCTCATATACAGTTCCACACGAGCTAGCAGTGGAGGGGGTGCTAGGAACTCCTACACCTACTACACCTAGCCAAAAAGAGGGAAACATAGGAGCTGACAAGGCTTTGCTGATAGAAGAAAGTCGTAGGTTGCATGTAGATTTGTCTAGAAGTGATTTCAAGCTTAATGCTTACGCCAAGCTGCTATATGAGTATGTAGATGCGATGGATGCTAAGGATTGCTATGTGTGTATGCAGTTGCCTGCTTCAGTGGATGAGGGTATTAGGTATCACCATCTTCCACTGACGTATGGAATTTCATGTAGTCTGTTGCTTAGTATATTCTATGAAAGAGATCAGTTTGAGTATTTCTTTTCCAATTACGATGCAGTGCTTCCTGAAGTCCCAGCTTATAAACATTTGAATAAGTATGATTATTATAAGTCAGAGGATAGACTTAGGAAGTTCTTCATACCGTCTTTGGAACTGGACACAGCATATGCCCACCAACATAACTTGACGTGTTCATTATCAGATGTAGAAAAGAAGTTTGTAGATCAAGTAGAAGACAGGTATAGAAAACTAACACAGACACGGGACACAGGGCATAGTCCAGTAGATTGGACCGAGGAGGAAAGATTGCACCGAACAAAAAGAAGTTATGGTCCTATAGCCTTGGATAATGAGCAGAGGTGAAAGCTGTGTGTGAGACGTTATCAGACCTACTATGAAAATGTTCCAGTGGGACAGAGTACATGTGATCATGTTTTCACCATGGCAGATTCAGCAAAGAATTTTCTCCAAGGCCCTGAACAAGTGATACCTACGGTGTATTTCGTGTGTGGAAGGAATGCTTATGTGAGATTGCCTGCGAACTGGTATGGCACGTGTTACTTGGGAATAATCTTTCCATAGATTTACCATACAGAGGATTTAGAACTTTTGGAAGGTGGAAAGCATTCCAGAGTGAGAAGAGGTGCGAGTGCAGGGGTCGTAGTGGGAGATATCTTTGGAGCAATGATACCAAGTTTGGGAGTGGTCTTGAATGACGTAAAGATCCGGAGATTGGCGACTGTGATAGATGAACTATAAATGAACACAGCAAAATCGTTGGTACTGGTGGAGGGAGAGATGTTGTCGATAAGGACAATGGTTTTGCAGAATCGCCTTGCTTTGGATGTCTTATTGGCAAAAGAGGGCGGAGTCTGTAAATTATTGAAGGTTCAAGAGTGCTGTACTTATATACCAGACCGCAGCAAGGATCTGGAGAAATATATAAGTAACATCACTACTATCCACACGAAAATAGCGGATTTGACTGAAGAGGGAGCTTGGGAGAAGGTTGGAAAAGGATTCGGTCAAGTGGGGAGCTGGTTTGCGAATTTGGGAAAGGGTTTCCTTGGCTATGTTCTGAGACCTCTCCTTATTGTGGTGGTTTGTGTGGTTTGTCTGTGGGGTCTGTTCAAAGCATACAAGTGGTATCGAGCAGGCAGAGCTGAGAGGGCCTTAAGAGAAAATGAGACGAGAATGGCTAAACTGCAGGACAGTCACTATCGAAACCTTAAGAGTTTGGAGAGATTCCGACAAGGGAGAATGGCAACAAGTTCTGTTGAGGTTGGTTCTTTCTCCAAGGGAGTTGAAAGGATGTGATGACAGGAGTCATCAAAGGGGGGAACTGATAGAGCAGTTATGCTCTCGTAAAAGAAAAATTGTAGGGGTGCGTCATAATCATCGTTAGTCTGTACCCGCATATATCCAGTTATATATCAATGAATGGTTAGTAAAATGTAGCCGTAACTTGCATTATTAGAGTGAATAGGAGGGAAATTGTGCTATTATAATTTTGCAAATGTAATGCTTAACTGAAACGTGCTCAAACGATGTATTAATGAAGTAGGCCATGTGTAATCGAGATGTAGTAGTTTAAACGTGTACCATATTAAGATGCACGTGTAGTTCACTTTTTGCATATGAAATGTAATGAACTAATGCTTATAGGAGTGATCATAATTGTGTGTTTAAATCGTGTAAAGACCTGACTGCACATACGCCAAGGAAAGGCCTGTTTGTTCTTATGTTAGCTTATTTGTAGGCAGAGAAGGTTCTCTTGGAAAGGGTCTATGGGCACCGACAGTAGAATTAATTAGCACAGTGGAAGGTTTCTGTTGCACGTATCTTCTGTTGCAGGTGCAAGGACACATGCCTCGTTAGCGAAAGACTGGCTCTTTGTTTCACGAGCTAGGGCGATGGGAGGCATGGAGATGGGAGTGCAATGGAATTTAGGGATGATAGTTTCAGCGGAGAAGGTGCCTGGGACTCAAGGTCATTGCAACCGTCCTGGATGAAGTAAGACTTCGATGGAAAAGTACGGGAAGGAAGACATGGCCGAAGAGGCGTGACAAGGGCGTGTTCAATTGTATTTGGGTTTTGTATTAGGGACAGTGCCCCGAGGGAGGAGGTAGAGAAGAGGTAGAGGAGACCAGAGAGGGAAGACAGAGAGGGATTCTAGGAAGGAGCATCTTAGACCGAGCTCGAAATGCTATGTGAATGCACTTCTTAGGAAGTCTTCACAGCTGATACCTTTTCTTTACTCTTGCCTGGGTAACTCGTTAAGTAGGTATGTCACCTGAGTAGGGACAGCTAATGGGTTTTATGCTTATCTAGGTAAATGAGGACTAACATAGAGGTTGGAGCAGTTATCGCTTGTCTAATACTTCTGGAGCTAACGATTCTTCTTATCCTGAGTCGGATGAGACTCCTGCGTAGGATGCTATTTGTATTAGTGCCCATCTATTTCTTTAACCTCGTGTTGAGGTGTTTGCACGTGCAGTTATTCTTGGCAGTAATAAATTCACAAAATTGAATTTGGAGTCAGTGGTCATTTAAAGGTAAACTGGATTCTAAAACAATTGCATAACTGAAATAGATTTTCTTCCCTTCACGCTATTCAGCAGGTAAAAAGATCCTGGCGACCTGGAGATCCTTAGGAAAGATAAGATATGGATCGGCGTTATCAAGGCTATTACCTCGCCCTCATGAGCACCTCTTCTGGACTATGCCCCCCCACAACTTCATGGATTGACAGGGTCAGATTCTGGGCCCGTTACTTTTACCCTGCATGGTCATACATCAAGAGGAGAGGAGCAGATGTTTATCTCTCTCCTCTTTTTATGACCCTTCAGCTCACTTGCCGGCTCCTATTTTCCCTTCCCCTATAGCCAGACCCCGTTTTGATAGGTCACTCATTCCAACATGCAGTTCACCGGCTCACCCCTTCCATCTTGAATCTAATACCTTTAGCTACATTCCAGTTCACCAGGGTACCCCTAGATATTCCCTTTCCTTTTACTACCTTGTTTGCTACATGTTCACCTACACTTAGATAGGTTTGCAGTCTCAAATATTCCAAATGGCATCTCCTACTAATTGGTTCTGTCTTTGTATGTTCCTACATTGTCTCTCTTTTAAGACTTTATTGTTCATTTTGGTTGTGTGGAAGAATCCTGTTTTACATTTAATCGCACCCCTTTGTTCTACATTGATGTAATCCTAAAAACCTCTTTTGTGCTAACTGTTATTGTATTGTGAGCGGCTGTTAACCCCTTCACTGCTAGGCCTTTTCCCCACTGTGCTAAGCCTTTTTTTGACTATTTGAGGTAGTTTGCGCTTAGGCCCCTGTAACTTTTTGACCACATAAGGTATCCACGCCAAATTTGCGTCCTTTCTTCCAACATCATGGGGATTTTAAAGGAACCCAGAAATTAGCCAAAATACAGCTACATTTTTGTTTTTTTTGGCAAAATTAGGAAAAAAGTACTACAGATGAAAGCATCTGTTTTTTCCCCTGAAAATGGTATCAACAAAGGGTTAGTGGCGCTGAAATCACCATCTTCCCAGCTTTCAGTGACAAGCAGACCCTTGTCAGGAAACCAAACATTTTTACACAGTTTTGGCATTTTTCTGGGACATAGCCTATTTTTGCTATTTTTCGTGCTTTCAACCTCCTTCCAGTTAATGGTAAAAATGGGTATGAAAGCAATGATGGATCCTGGAAAGCTATACATTTCTGAAAAGTAGAAAACATTGTGAATTCAGCAAGGGGTCATTTGTGTAGATCCTTAAAGGTTTTTGTATAGAAACTAACAGTTGAAAATAGAAAAAACTGAAAATGAGTTAAAAGAAACAGGCATTTGTGCCAACGTTTTCACCTGTAACTTCTACTAAGTATGACAAATGTTTAAAAGCAATATACTGTTACATCTGTTGGACCCTTCTGGTTATGAGGAAATATAGGAATTGTAGGTTCACCAAGAACCCGAGGAACCCAGAGCCAATAACTGAGCAGTGTCTTGCAATTTTTTTTTATTGTGTACCGGGTATATAGCAATTCATTTGGGAAAAAATAAACAGGGAAAAATCGGTATGAAAGTCACCAATGTATTTCTGAAATGGGAACAAAATATAGAGATTAGAAGCAGTAGCTATTTGCACATCTCAGAAATTGTGGGTACCCATACCAGCATGTGAATTATAGGTCATTTTTCAAAGTGACTTCTATTTTACACATTGTCTTACATTTGGAAGGCAGAAATGCATTGAAATTCAATAGGTAATAACAGTTGGTCTACAATTTTGTGTTCCACTAAGTCTCCCGATAAAAATGGTACCTCACAGGATGGGGTGACTTGTCTGACTCTCACCAGGTTCTGAGACCCAGAATACCTTGCAAACCTCAAAATTTGTCCAAAAAAACACATTTTCCTCACATTTCTGTGGTGGAAAGTCCTGGAATCTGCGTGGATCCACAAAATTCCACCCACCCCGCATTTCCCAAACTCTTCCGAGAAAAATGGTTCCTCACTTGTGTGGGTAGGCCTAATGCCCGTGACAGGAAATGACCCAAAACGCAACGTGGACACACCACATTTTCACAGTGAAAACGGACCCTTTTTTTACAAAGTGCCTAGCTGTACATTTTGAACCCTAGCTCTGCCGGCACCTAAAGAAACCTAGCAAACCTATACATTTTTGAAAACTAGACACCCAGGGGAATCCAGGATGGGGTGACTTGTCTGGCTCTCACCTGGTTCTGTTACCCAGAATCCCTTGCAAACCTCAAATGTTTTTTTTTTTTAAAACACATTTTCCTCACATATCTGTGGTGGAAAGTTATGGAATCTGCGTGGATCCACAAAAATTCACACACCCCGCATTCCCCAAAGTCTTCTAAGAAAAATGGTATGTCACTTGTGTGGGTAGGCCTAGTGCCCGCGACAGGAAACGACACAAAACACAACGTGGACACACCACATTTTCACAGTGAAAATGGACCCTTTTTTTACAAAGTGCCTAGCTGTAGATTTTGAACCCTAGCTCTGCCGGCACCTTGGGAAACCTAGCAAACCTGTACATTTTTTAAAACTCGACACCCAGGGGAATCCAGGATTGGGTGACCTGTCTGGATCTCACCAGGTTCTGTTACCCAGAATCACTTGCAAACCTCAAAATTTGTCCAAAAAACCCACATTTTCCTCACATTTCTGTGGTGGAAATTCCTGGAATCTGTGTGGATCCACAAAATTCTACCCACCCCGCATTCCCCAAAGTCTTAAGAGAAAAATGGTACCTCACTTGTGTGGGTAGGCCTAGTGCCCGCGACAGGAAACGGCCCAAAACGCAACGTGGACACATCACATTTTCACAGTGAAAACTGGACCCTTTTTTTGCAAAGTGCCTAGCTGAAGATTTTGAACCTTAGCTCTGTCAGCCACCTAGGGAAACCTAGCAAACCTACACATTTTTGAAAACTAGACACCCAGGGGAATCCAGGATGTGGTGACTTGTCTGGCTCTCATCAGGTTCTGTTACCCAGAATCCCTTGCAAACCTCAACAATTTGTCCCAAAAACACATTTTCCTCAAATTTCTGTGATGGAGAAGTCCTGGAATCTGCGTGAATCCACACAATTCCACCCACCCCGCATTTCCCAAAGTCTTCCGAGAAAAATGGTACCTCACTTGTGTGGGTAGACCTAGTGCCCGTGACAGGAAACGGCCCAAAACGCAACGTGGACACATCACATTTTAACAGTGAAAATGGACCCTTTTTTTGCAAAGTGCCTAGCTGAAGACTTTGAACCCTAGCTCTGCCGGCACCTAGGGAAACCTAGCAAACCTATACATTTTTGAAAACTAGACACCCAGGGGAATCCAGGATGGGGTGACTTGTCTGGCTCTCATCAGGTTCTGTTACCCAGAATCCCTTGCAAACCTCAAAATGTGTAAAAAAAAACCACACATTTTCCACACATTTCTGTGGTGGAAAGTCCTGGAATCTGCGTGGAGCCACAGAAATTCCACACACCCCGCATTCCCCAAAGTCTTCCGACAAAAATGGTACCTCACTTGTGTGGGTAGGCCTAGTGCCCGTGACAGGAAACGGCTCAAACCGCAACGTGGTCACACCACATTTTCATAATGAAAACTGACCTTTTTTTAACAAAGTGCCTAGCTGTAGATTTTGAACCCTAGCTCTCCGTCACCTACGGGAAACCTAGCAAACCTATACATTTTTGAAAACTAGACACCCAGGGGAATACAGGATTGGGTGACTTGTCTGGCTCTCACCAGGTTCTGTTACCCAGAATCAATTGCAAACCTCAAAATTTGTAAAAAAAAACACATTTTCCTCACATTTCTGTGGTGGAAAGTCCTGGAATCTGTGTGGATCCACAAACTTCTACACACCCCACATTCCCCAAAGTCTTCAGAGAAAAATGGTACCTCACTTGTGTGGGTAGGCTAAGAGCCCGTGACAGGAAACGGCCCAAAACGCAATGTGGACACATCACATTTTAACAGTGAAAACGAACCTCTTTTTTTGCAAAGTGCCTAGTTGAAAATTTTGAACCCTAGCTCTGCCGGAATTAGGGAAACCTAGCAAACCTACACATTTTTGAAAACTAGACACCCAGGGGAATCCAGGATGGGGTGACCTGTCTGGATCTCACCAGGTTCTGTTACCCAGAATCACTTGCAAACCTCAAAATATGTCCAAAAAACCCACATTTTCCTCACATTTCTGTGGTGGAAATTCCTGGAATCTGTGTGGATCCACAAAATTCTACCCACCCCGCATTCCCCAAAGTCTTCCGAGAAAAATGGTACCTCAATTGTGTGGGTAGGCCTAGTGCCCGCGAAAGGAAACGGCCCAAAACGTAACATGGACACATCACATTTTCACAGTGAAAATTGACCCTTTTTTTGCAAAGTGCCTAGCTGAAGATTTTGAACCTTAGCTCTGTTGCCACCTAGGGAAACCTAGCAAACCTACACTTTTTTTAAAACTAGACACCCAGGGGAATCCAGGATGTGGTGACTTGTCTGGCTCTCATCAGGTTCTGTTACCCAGAATCCCTTGCAAACCTAACAATTTGTCAAAAAAAACACATTTTCCTCAAATTTCTGTGATGGAAAGTCCTGAAATCTGCGTGGATCCACACAATTCCACCCACCCCGCATTTCCCAAAGTCTTTCGAGAAAAATTATACATCACTTGTGTGGGTAGATCTAGTGCCCGTGACAGGAAACGGCCCAAAACGCAACGTGGACACATCACATTTTAACAGTGAAAATGGACCCTTTTTTTGCAAAGTGCCTAGCTGAAGACTTTGAACCCTAGCTCTGCCGGCACCTAGGGAAACCTAGCAAACCTATACATTTTTGAAAACTAGACACCCAGGGGAATCCAGGATGGGGTGACTTGTCTGGCTCTCATCAGGTTCTGTTACCCAGAATCCCTTGCAAACCTCAAAATCTGTCAAATAAACCACACATTTTCCTCACATTTCTGTGGTGGAAAGTCCTGGAATCTGCGTGGATCCACAGAAATTCCACCCACCCCGCATTTCCCAAAGTCTTCCGAGAAAAATGGTACCTCACTTGTGTGGGTAGGCCTAGTGCCCGTGACAGGAAACGGCCCAAACCGCAACGTGGTCACACCACATTTTCATAATGAAAGCTGACCTTTTTTTTACAAAGTGCCTAGCTGTAGATTTTGAACCCTAGCTCTCCGTCACCTACGGGAAACCTAGCAAACCTATACATTTTTGAAAACTAGACACCCAGGGGAATACAGGATTGGGTGACTTGTCTGGCTCTCACCAGGTTCTGTTACCCAGAATCTCTTGCAAATCTCACAATTTGTCCAAAAACCACATTTTCCTCATATTTCTGTGGTGGAAAGTTCTGGAATCTGCGTGGATCCACAAAAATTCACCCACCCCGCATTCCCCAAAGTCTTCCGAGAAAAATGGTACCTCAATTGTGTGGGTGGGTCAAGTACCCGCAACATGCAAGGGCCCAAAACGTATTGACGTGAGATATCACAACCACACTATCACAGAAAACGGACCCTGGTTTTGCAAGGGGGATCCCAGCTGTAGTTTTTGGCCACCAGGCTCGGCAGCCATCTTGGGAAACCTACCAAACCCACACATTTCTGAAAACTTGACACCCTGGGAAGTCCAGCGATGGTAGTGGCTTGTGTGGACTCTCACCAACATTTTCCTACCCAGAATCCCTTGCAAATCTCAAATTTAGCTTTGAAAACAAATCAAATTTTTCTCAAATTTCTGTGTGGGAAAGTTCAGGAATCTGCATGGATCCACAAAATTCCTACCCACCCAGCGTTCCCCAGATCTCCCGAGAAAAATGGTACCTCACTTGCATGGGTGGGTCAAGTACCCGCGACAGGAAACGGCCCAAAACGCATAGCGTGGACACACCACATTTTCACAGTGAAAGCAGACACTTTTTTTACAAAGTGCCTATCGGTAGATTTTGAACCCTAGCTCTGCCAGCACCTAGGGAAACCTAGCAAACCTATACATTTTTGAAAACTAGATACCCAGGGGAATCCAGGATGTGGTGACTTCTCTGGCTCGCACCAGGTTCTGTTTACCAGAATCCCTTGCAAACCTCAAAATCTTTTTTAAAAAAACACATTTTCCTCACATTTCTGTGGTGAAAAGTCCTGGAATCTGCGTGGATCCACAAAATTCCACCCACCCCGCATTTCCCAAACTCTTCCGAGAAAAATGGTTCCTCACTTGTGTGGGTAGGCCTAATGCCCGTGACAGGAAATGGCCCAAAACGCAACGTGGACACATCACATTTTAACAGTGAAAACTGACCCTTTTTTTACAAAGTGCCTAGCTGAAGATTTTGAACTCTAGCTCTGCCGGCACCTAGGGAAACCTAGCAAACCTATACATTTTTGAAAACAAGACACCCAGGGGAATCCGGGATGGGGTGACTTGTCTGGCTCTCACCAGGTTCTGTTACACAGAATCCCTTGGACCCTCCAAATTTGTAAAAAAAAGAAAATTAAAAAAACTTTCCTCACATTTCTTTGGTGGAAAGTTGTGGAATCTGCGTGGATCCACAAAACTCCACCCACCCCGCATTCCCCATAGTCTTCCGAGAAAAATGGTACCTCACTTGTGTGTGTAGGCCTAGTGCCCGCGACAGGAAACCGCCCAAAACGCAACGTGGTCACACCACATTTTCACAGTGAAAACTGACCCTATTTTTTCAAAGAGCCTAGCTGTAGATTTTGAACACTAGCTCTGCCGGCACCTAGGGAAACCTAGCAAACCTATACATTTTTGAAAACTAGACACCAAACAGAATCCAGGATGGGGTGACTTGTGTGGCTCTCACCCGGTTCTGTTACTCAGAATCCCTTGGAAACCTCAAAATTTGTAAAAAAAAAAACACATTTTCCTCACATTTCTGTGGTGGAAAGTTCTGGAATCTGCGTGGATCCACAAAATTCCACCCACCCCGCATTCCCTATAGTCTTCCGAGAAAAATGGTACCTCACTTGTGTGGGTAAGCCTAGTGCCCGCGACAGGAAACGGCCCAAAACGCAACGTGGACACACCACATTTTCACAGTGAAAGCAGACACTTTTTTTACAAAGTGCCTATCGGTAGATTTTGAACCCTAGCTCTGCCAGCACCTAGGGAAACCTAGCAAACCTATACATTTTTGAAAACTAGATACCCAGGGGAATCCAGGATGGGGTGACTTCTCTGGCTCGCACCAGGTTCTGTTTACCAGAATCCCTTGCAAACCTCAAAATCTTTCAAAAAAACCCACATTTTCCTCACATTTCTGTGGTGAAAAGTCCTGGAATCTGCGTGGATCCACAAAATTCCACCCACCCCGCATTTCCCAAACTCTTCAGAGAAAAATGGTTCCTCACTTGTGTGGGTAGGCCTAATGCCCGTGACAGGAAATGGCCCAAAACGCAACGTGGACACATCACATTTTAACAGTGAAAACTGACCCTTTTTTTACAAAGTGCCTAGCTGAAGATTTTGAACTCTAGCTCTGCCGGCATCTAGGGAAACCTAGCAAACCTATACATGTTTGAAAACAAGACACCCAGGGGAATCCGGGATGGGGTGACTTGTCTGGCTCTCACCAGGTTCTGTTACACAGAATCCCTTGGAAACCTCCAAATTTGTAAAAAAAAGAAAATTAAAAAAACTTTCCTCACATTTCTTTGGTGGAAAGTTGTGGAATCTGCATGGATCCACAAAACTCCACCCACCCCGCATTCCCCATAGTCTTCCGAGAAAAATGGTACCTCACTTGTGTGTGTAGGCCTAGTGCCCGCGACAGGAAACCGCCCAAAACGCAACGTGGTCACACCACATTTTCACAGTGAAAACTGACCCTATTTTTTCAAAGAGCCTAGCTGTAGATTTTGAAAACTAGCTCTGCCGGCACCTAGGGAAACCTAGCAAACCTATACATTTTTGAAAACTAGACACCAAACGGAATCCAGGATGGGGTGACTTGTGTGGCTCTCACCCTGTTCTGTTACTCAGAATCCCTTGCAAACCTCAAAATTTGTAAAGAAAAACCCATTTTCCTCACATTTCTGTGGTGGAAAGTTCAGGAATCTGCGTGGATCCACAAAATTCCACTTACTCCGCATTCCCCAAAGTCTTCCGAGACAAGTGGTACCTCACTTGTGTGGGTAAGCCTAGTGCCCGCGACAGGAAATGGCCCAAAAAGCAACGTGGACACACCACATTTTAACAGTGAAAATGGACCCTTTTTTTCCAAAGTGCCTAGCTGTAGATTTTGAACCCTAGCTCTGCCAGCACCTAGGGAAACCTAGCAAACCTATACATTTTTGAAAACTAGACACCCAGGGGTATCCAGGATGGGGCGACTTGTCTGGCTCGCACCAGGTTCTGTTAACCAGAATCCCTTGCAAACCTCAAAATCTTTCAAAAAAAACCACATTTTCCTCACATTTCTGTGGTGGAAAGTCCTGGAATCTGCGTGGATCCACAAAATTCCACCCACCCCGCATTTCCCAAACTCTTCCGAGAAAACTGGTTCCTCACTTGTGTGGGTAGGCCTAATGCCCGTGACAGGAAATGGCCCAAAACGCAACTTGGACACATCACATTTTAACAGTGAAAACTGACCCTTTTTTTACAAAGTGCCTAGCTGAAGATTTTGAACTCTAGCTCTGCCGGCACCTAGGGAAACCTAGCAAACCTATACATTTTTGAAAACAAGACACCCAGGGGAATCCGGGATGGGGTGACTTCTCTGGCTCGCACCAGGTTCTGTTAACCAGAATCCCTTGCAAACCTCAAAATCTTTCAAATAAACCCACATTTTCCTCACATTTCTGTGGTGGAAAGTCCTGGAATCTGCGTGGATCCACAAAATTCCACCCACCCCGCATTTCCCAAACTCTTCCGAGAAAAATGGTTCCTCACTTGTGTGGGTAGGCCTAATGCCCGTGACAGGAAATGGCCCAAAACGCAACGTGGACACATCACATTTTAACAGTGAAAACTGACCCTTTTTTTACAAAGTGCCTAGCTGAAGATTTTGAACTCTAGCTCTGCCGGCACCTAGGGAAACCTAGCAAACCTATACATTTTTGAAAACAAGACACCCAGGGGAATCCGGGATGGAGTGACTTCTCTGGCTCGCACCAGGTTCTGTTAACCAGAATCCCTTGCAAACCTCAAAATCTTTCAAAAAAACCCACATTTTCCTCACATTTCTGTGGTGGAAAGTCCTGGAATCTGCGTGGATCCACAAAATTCCACCCACCCCGCATTTCCCAAACTCTTCCGAGAAAAATGGTTCCTCACTTGTGTGGGTAGGCCTAATGCCCGTGACAGGAAATGGCCCAAAACGCAACGTGGACACATCACATTTTAACAGAGAAAACTGACCCTTTTTTTGCAAAGTGCCTAGCTGAAGATTTTGAACTCTAGCTCTGCCGGCACCTAGGGAAACCTAGCAAACCTATACATTTTTGAAAACAAGACACCCAGGGGAATCCGGGATGGGGTGACTTGTCTGGCTCTCACCAGGTTCTGTTACACAGAATCCCTTGGAAACCTCCAAATTTGTAAAAAAAAAAAAAAAAAAACTTTCCTCACATTTCTTTGGTGGAAAGTTGTGGAATCTGCGTGGATCCACAAAACTCCACCCACCCCGCATTCCCCATAGTCTTCCGATAAAAATGGTACCTCACTTGTGTGTGTAGGCCTAGTGCCCGCGACAGGAAACTGCCCAAAACACAACGTGGTCACACCACATTTTCACAGTGAAAACTGACCCTTTTTTTTCAAAGAGCCTAGCTGTAGATTTTGAACCCTAGCTCTGCCGGCACCTAAGGAAACCTAGCAAACCTATACATTTTTGAAAACTAGACACCCAGGGGACTCCAGGATGGGGTGACTTGTCTGGCTCTCACCAGGTTCTGTTACCTAGAATCCTTTGCAAACCTCAAAATTTGTAAAATAAAACCCACATTTTCCTCGCATTTCTGTGGTGGAAATTTCTGGAATCTGCGTGGATCCACAAAATTCCACCCACCCCGCATTCCCCAAAGTCTTCCAAGAAAAATGGTACCTCACTTGTGTGGGTGGGTCAAGTACCCACAACAGGCAAGGGCCCAAAACATATTGAGTAGACATCAAAATTACCGATCACAAAAACAATCTGGTTTTGCAAGGGGGATCACATGAGTTTTTGGCCCCAGGCTCAGCGGCCATCATGGGAAACCTACCAAACCCAAACATTTCTGAAAACTAGGCACCATGGGGAGTCCAATTAGGTATGGCTTGCATGGATCCCCCAACATTTCCCTGCCCAGAATCCCCTGCAAACCTCAAATTTTGCTGAAAAAATCAATTTTTTCTCAAATTTCTGTGTGGGAAAGTTGTAGGATCACTGGGTTGAGAAAAATTTCCTACCACCCAGCGTTCCCCCAGGTCTCCCGATAAAAATTGTACCTCACTTGTGTGGGTAGGCATAGTGGCTGCAACAGGAAATGGCCCAAATCGTACTGTGGAGACTTCAAAATTACCTATCAAAAAACTATCTGCTTTTGCAAGGGGGGGTCCCATGCATTTTTGTCCCTGGGCTCAGCGGCCATCTTGGGAAACCTACCAAACCCACACATTTCTGAAAACTAGACACCCGGGGGAGTCCAGCAAGGTATGGCTTGCGTAGGTCCTCCAACGTTTTCCTACCCAGAATCCCCTGCAAACCTCAAATTTAGCTGAAAAAATCACTTTTTTCTCAAATTTCTGTGTGGGAAAGTTCTGGAATCTGCGTGGAGCCACAAATTTCCTACCACCCTGCGTTCCCCCAGGTCTCCTGATAAAAATGGCACCTCACTCACGTGGGTTGGTCAAGTACCCGCGACAGGCAAGGGCCCAAAACGTATTGAGAAGACATCAAAATGACCTATCACAAAACAACCTGGTTTTGCAAGGGGAGTCACCTGGGTTTTTGGCCCCAGGCTCGGTGGCCATCTTGGGAAACATACCAAACCCACACGTTTATGAAAACTAGACACCCAGGGGAGTCAAGCGAGGTATGGCTTGCTTGAGTCCCCAAACGTTTTCCTATCCAGAATCCCCTGCAAACCTCAAATTTAGCTGAAAAAATCACTTTTTTCTCAAACTTCTGTTTGGGAAAGTTCTGGAATCTGCGTGGATCCACAAATTTTCTACCACCCAGCGTTCCCCCAGGTCTCCCAATAAAAATGGTTCCTCACTTGCGTGGGTGGGTCAAGTACCCGCGACAGGCAAGGGCCCAAAACGTATTGAGGAGACATCAAAATGACCTATCAAAAATCAACCTGGTTTTGCAAGGTGGGTCACCTCAGCGGCCATTTTGGAAAAGTACCAAACCCACACATTTCTGAAAACTAGACACCCGGGGGAGTCCAGCGAGGTATGGCTTGCTTGGATCCCCCAACGTTTTCCTACCCAGAATCCCCTGCAAAACTAAGATTTAGCTGGAAAAAACACATTTTCCACGTATTTTTGTGTGGAATCACCAGGCCGACACAAATGTCCTACCCCACAGCGTTCCCCTCAGTCTCCCGAGTAAAATTATACCTCACTTGTGTGGGTGGGGCAAGGGCCTATGACTGGGAAGAGCTAAAAAGATAGGAATTAAGGGTATAGCAAGGAGAATTTTAAGCGCTACATTTTTTTAAAAATACGTTTTTATCCAATTCTGCACTGGACACCCACACAAGTGAGAAATCATTTTACTCGGGAGACTGAGGGGAACGCTGTGGGGAAGGACATTTGTGTGGAAAATGTGTTTTTTTCAGCTAAATTTGAGGTTTGCAGGGGATTCTGGGTAGGAACCTTTGGGGGATCCACGCAAGCCATACCTCGCTGGACTCCCCCGGATGTCTAGTTTTCAGAAATGTGTGGCTTTGATAGTTACCCAAGATGGCCGCCAAGCCCGGTTCCAAAAACCCAGGTGACTCCCCTTGCAAAACCAGGATGTTTTGTGATAGGTCATTTTGATGTCTCCTAAATATGTTTTGGGCCCTTGCCTGTCACGGATACTTGACCCACCCACGCGAGTGAGGTACCATTTTTATCGGGAGAGCTGGGGGAACGCTGGGTGGTAGGAAATTTGTGGATCCGCGCAGATTCCAGAACTTTCTCACGCAGAAATTTGAGAAAAAAGTGATTTTTTCAGCTAAATTTGAGGTTTGCAGGAGATTCTGAGTAGGAAAACGTTGAGGGACCCACGTAAGCCATACCTCACTGGACTCCCCTGGGTGTCTAGTTTTCAGAAATGTGTGGGTTTGGTTCGTTTCCCAAGATGGCTGCCAAGCCATGGGCCAAAAACCCTAGTGACTCCCCTTCCAAAACCAGATTGTTTTGTGATAGGTCATTTTGATGTCTCCTCAATATGTTTCGGACCCTTGCCTATCGCGGGTACTTGAGCCACCCACATGAGTGAGGTACCATTTTTATTGGGAGACCTGGGGGAACGCTGGGTGGAAGGAAATTTGTGGATGCACGAAGATTCCAGAACTTTCCCACACAGAAATTTGAGAAAAAGGTGATTTTTTCAGCTAAATTTGAGGTTTGCAGGGGATTCTGGGTAGGAAAATGTTGGGGGACCCACACACGCCATACCTTTCTGGACTCCCCCGGGTGTCTAGTCTTCATAAATGTGTGGGTTTGGTAGGTTTCCCAAGATGGCCACCGAACCCGGGGCCAAAAACCTAGGTGACCCCCCTTACAAAACCAGGTCATTTTCAGATACATAGGGGGCATCTGCGTTTTTGGTCCCGGACTCAGCGGCCATCTTGGGAAACCTACCAAATCCAAACATTTCTGAAAACTAGATACCCGGGGGAGTCCAGCGAGGTATGGCTTGCGTGGGTCCCCCAACGTTTTCCTACCCAGAATCCCCTGCAAACCTCAAAATTAGCTGAAAAAAACACATTTTCCACATATTTTTGTTTGGAGTCACCATGCCGGCACAAATGTCCTACCCCACAGCATTACCCTCAGTCTCCCACGTAAAATCATACTTCACTTGTGTGGGTGTCCAATGCAGAATTGGCTAAAAACGTATTTTTAAAAAAATGTAGCGCTTAGCACTCGCAGTGCTATACCTTTAATCCCTATGTTTTGGGCTCCTCCCAGTCACAGGCCTTTGGCCCACCCACACAAGAGAGGTACCATTTCTATCGGGAGACTTGGGGAAATGCTGGGTGGTAGGAAATTTGTTGTTTCTTTCTGAAGCGTGAACATTTTGGCACAGTAATGCAAGGAAAATGTAACAGTCACATTTTGAGATTTGCAGGACATTCTGGGTAAGATAACCTGTTGGGATCCACAAGAGAGACATCATCATGTACTCCCATGGGTGTTTAGTTTACGACAATATCTACAGTTGGTAGGTTTTTTTTTAGATGGAATGTACACCTTGGCAGAGAGACAAAAAAGACAAATATTACTGCACAACCATCTATTCCTCAAGCGCACACACATACTGGTTGGATTTGGCAGGAGGGCGAGCGATGGTTCAGTATATAAAATTTTATTAACAAGAGATTTCACAAAAATGAAATGCACTTTCAATAATTGAAAGGACAAAAAACTGAACAGGTGTCTCAAAGCTCGCGAGCTGTAAAGCCGCGTCAAGGCCCCAACCGCTTTACAGGCCATTCACACACCTTTCGTACATGAAAAACACAAGACCATTCACACCACCTGGCATGGAACCAACACATTACAACATTCACAAAAAGGGACAAGGGACACCCTGCTTGAGAAAGACAGAAAAGACAATTATTGCTGCACAACCATCTATTCCTCAAGCACACACACATACCGGTTGGATTTGGCACGAGGGTGAGTGATGGTACAGTATATACAATTGTATTAACAAGAGATTTCACAAAAATGAAATGCACTGTTAATAACTGAAAGGATGAGAAACTGAACCATTGACTCACAGCTCGTGAGCTGTAAAGCCACGACAAGGCACCAACCTCTTTACAGGCCATTCATACACTTTTCATACGTGTGACACATACAAAACCATTCACACCACCAGCCGCGGGCCCATCACATTACAAGGCTCACAGCAGCAGACAGCGCCATTCAAGGGCCCATCACTTTCACATGCCCACATGCCTGACACAGCAACCACACCAGCTGACGGATTGCGTGGACTGGCGTTTGGCTACCAGTGTAGTGACCAGCAGCAAGTCACTACTCACACACCGCCAGCCAAGCACCAGTCCATGCACATCGCCAGCCAAGCGCCAGTCCACGCACACCGCCAGCCAAGCACAAGTTCACGCACACCACCAGCCAAGCACCAGTCCATTCACACCACCAGCCAAGCGCCAGTCCACACACACCGCCAGCCAAGCACCAGTCCATTCATACCACCAGCCAAGCGCCAGCCCACGCACACCACCAGCCAAGCGCCAGTCCACGCACACTGCCAGCCAAGCGCCAGTCCACGCACACCACCAGCCAAGTGCCAACCTAATCACACCGCCATCACATTTAGGGTTTTTTTATACAAAAAAGAAAACACAAACAAATTGTGAATAGATACAAATCTACTAACACAAAATCTGAAACTAAATACATTGCACAAATGCCAACCTTGAAATTGAACAAAAAATATAAAACAATACAGACCAGGCAGTTCACTTTACCACTCATGGATGCTCCCAAAAATTATTTTGCGTGTGGTACATTCTAAAACAAGCAGGCACACATAGCGCAGGGTTAGAAGAACACTCGGGGCAGTACATACGAGTCTCCTTCCGCCTACCTCTTCGCCAACAGACTCTACATCTCCTACTGGGAAAGTCTTTTGAGGGTGTGGGAGGAATGTGATCAGGAAAGTGGCGATCTTTCAATCTAGCCACATCCTCCACCACTCCAACTCTAGGAACATTTACCTGTTCCACTACAACAAGGCTGCCTATTACAGACTCCTGAAACTTAGCAAAAGTCATCTTTGACTCAGGACAACAATCCTTAAATACAACAAAAGCATTAAAGGTTGCCAAGTGGAAAAGATTGATAGCCAACTTCTTATACCAAATGTAAGCCTTACGAAGAGCAGTGTAAGGTTCCAACCAATGATCTACTCTATCAACAACACCCATGTGCCTATTATAGTCTAAAATGCACACAGGTTTGCGAGCTTCAGCAACCTGACCCCAAACAGTCACAGGTGAAGTGCTTTCATCATGGATGGTAGTCAGCATGTAGATATCTCTCCTGTCTGAAAACTTCACTGCTAGAAATTCCTCGCTGCGCAACACACTGCACTGTCCCCGCACAAGCTTTTGACAAACAAGTTCTTTTGGGAAACCTTTACGGTTAGAGCGGATTGTACCACAAGCAACAGTGTCCACTTTGGCCAATTCCCTGAACAACTGCACACCAGTGTAGAAGTTATCTACATATAAATGGTGACCTTTGTTAAACAGTCCTCTACCAAGTTCCCACACAATTTTCTCAGTCACTCCAAAAGTGTACGGACAACCAGGGGGGTCAATCCTGGAATCCTTACCGGTGTACACCATGAAATTAGAGACATATTCAGCCCTACTGTCACACAGCATATACATCTTAATTCCATAACATGCCTTCTTGCTAGGAATGTATTGCCTAAAAACCAAGCCACCCTTGAACAAGAACAAAGACTCATCCACTGCTATTTCTTTCCCTGGAGCATAGATCTCAGAAAATCGATCTACAAAGGGATCATTGACTGGCTGAATCTTAAAAAGACAGTCACAATCAGGGTGATCTTGTGGCAACGCTAAACCATTATCGACAAAATGCAGCATCCGAAGCAGAAGCAAATATCTATCACGACTCATGACTGCCGGAAATATAGCTGTTGCCATCAAGGGACTAGTAGACCAATATGAAGACATCAATGGCTTCCTTGGCAAGCCCATCAAAAAAGTTAACCCCAAGAACTTCTTCATCTCTTCCAGATTTGTGGGAGTCCACCGAGTAGCTCTAGAGTGGGGCCTAAGGCTGGAACTGTTGTCCCTCAAAAACTGTTCAGCATACAAATTAGTCTGCTCAACAATCTCTGCCAAAAATACATTGTCCATAAACAACTGAAAAAAATGTATAGGCAAAAAGTTTTCAGTATCCACTCTACACCCTGGACCACCAGTAAAGTCTGGCAATGTTGGCTGCACCATGCCTGGGGCAACCCAGAGGTCAGCACTTCCAACGGGAGGCCTTGCAGCCCCAGGCTGCAACCCAGATGCCTCTTGCTGCACTATCGGCACATCAATGTCCTCCTCTAAGACAGGCACTTCATCTGCACTAAGAGTGGCTTCATCATCCGATGATTCCTCGTGGACAGAAAACTCACTGCCAGAATCTTCCACTGCCCCCACTACCTCCTCTGCCTCAGATGCAGAGTCAGTCTCTGAACCATGGTCAGAGGAAGACTCAAAAAGCAAATCAACAGCCTGCTGAACAGTAATCCTGCGGCTAGTCATAGTCCTTACAAAGAAAGGAGACTTCACAAACAAGTCAACAACAACAAACACTGCAAAATAAGTAATAAACAAAGCGTGGCTTTAGCACAAAGATCTATATACTCAAAGACAATGACTCACTTGCCAAAGATAGCTACACTC
Organism: Calotriton arnoldi; assembly: GCA_963921515.1. Taxonomy (NCBI): domain Eukaryota; kingdom Metazoa; phylum Chordata; class Amphibia; order Caudata; family Salamandridae; genus Calotriton; species Calotriton arnoldi. Next base: position 593,446 of record CAWUFW010002668.1, read on the forward strand.
ACCAGCACCTACTCTGCAGAGACACAGCAAAAAGCAATGATATCCCACTAGAAAGAAGAAACAAAACCAATTACTCACAAGACAACAAAATACACATTGAGCACAAATGCAAAAAGATTTTGACACTCAGAAAACAGAAGCCAAACATACTTCTATTATTATACTATTTGCAAAAACACATTAATGCAGGGAAATGAAACTCATTTACATTGTACAAAAAAATTCTCTTACCAAACACATGCAACTACACAAACTGCAGAACCACCAGCAACGAAACTGCAACCTGGAACAGTCTAAAGAACAAAAGCCTTGAACTAGAAAAAAAAGGGATAAATAAAGCATTACAATTGCAACTCACAAGAAATAAAACAATTAACATTATAACACGCTATGTCACTACCCAAATGGTCAATCTGCCAGATGGGCTTTCAAATATGGCCGAGAAAAATGGGGGGTGATCTTGCCCAAGGGATCGGGTGAGGTTTTCTGCCAGGCCGATCTGTCCCCCAGGTGGGGCAAAAACAGCAGACAGAAATGTGCCCCCCTTGCAAAAGAAATAGATCCCTGGTGCCTGGTAGAGTTTTCTGCCTCCCCCCTCCCGCCTAGGGCAAAAAGGCCAAAAAAAGGGGCAGATATGTCCCCAGGAGGGGCAGAAAAAACATTAACAAAATGTTACCCCCTTGGAAGCAACCATGTCGCTTCCATTACACACAAAACAAAATCCCTGGTGCCTAGTGGGGTTTTCTGCCCCCCCACCCCTCTGGGGGCAGAAAGGCCAAAGAAATGGGCCAATCTGCCCCCAGGGGGGCAGAAAAAACATGCACATAAAATAAGCCCCTTGGAAGCGACCCTTGCCCAAGGGGTCGCTTCCATTACATTAAAAATAAACTCCCTGGTGCCTAGTGGGGTTTTCTGCCCCCCCTGGGGGCAGAAAGGCCATAAAAAACAGGCCGATCCACCTCCAGGGGGGGCAGAAAAAACATACACAAAATATCAGCCCCTTGGAAGCGACCCTTGCCCAAGGGGTCGCTTCCATTTCATTTAAAATAAAGTCCCTGGTGTCTAGTGGGGTTTTCTGCCCCCCCCCCCCCCCCGGCGGCAGAAAGGCCAAAAAAATGGGCCGATCTACCCCCAGGGGGGGGGGGGCAGAAAAAAACATACACACACTTTGCCCCCTTTGGAAGCGACCCTTGCCCAAGGGGTCGCTTCAAATACAATAAAATAATTCCCTGGTGCCTAGTGGGGGCATTTCTGCTGCACGATCGTGCACAGAGACATCAGGGGAGAGGAAAAACTCTTTCCTCTCCCCCGATGCCTCTGTGCATGCAGGAAACCCCCCGGGAACAGGAATCGCCGTACCTGTTTCTCCGGACGCCTGGAAGCAAATGGCTTCCAGGGCTTCTTGAAGACGTCGGCGCGCGCTGTGCGCACTGATGTCATGGGATTGCCCGGTGGGATTCGGGGGTGGCAGCGGAAACTTTTCCGCTGCCATCCCCCTTCGTGGGAAGTTGTTGGGCTGCCCATGGGGGGAGCGCCAGCGCTGCCCCCATGGGTGGGTGCCATGACAGAGCGGTTCCATCATGAGCACACGCCCACCGTGGCTCATGACGGAACCGCTCCGTCATGAGCACGGTAGGGGTTAAAATCAAAATCAATAACAAAAGATTATAAAATATGACTCAAGTGAAGAAAGAACAGAAGAAAGAATCTCTTTACAGTTTCCCCAATGCACACAACCTTATTTAGGAAGGTGACATGGCAAGGTAAAAATTACTCCAGAACTTAGTGGAACTTCAAATGAGAAGATAAACTTACTGACGATAAATCTAACTATAGACTTTGTGCTACCCAGGGATAGCACTCTGCAGGAAATGACTATCTTTTGCGTGGTATTCCCCAGATTTTTGCCTTCTGCTGCTGAACCCATTTTTGTTGGCGAGATGACTATGTGCACTTTACCCCTGCTAATGAGTGGTAATGTGCTTGTGCCCTCCCTTTCAAGCCTTTTAAAAATGCTATATACATGAATAGCACACTTAATTTGCTTGTAGTCCCTAGTATATTATATTGCCTTTACCCAGGTCCTGCAAATTAAATGCTACTAGTGGGCTGCAACATTCATTGTGCGACCCACTACAGTAGCATGGTAAAACATGTCTCCAGGCCTGCCACTACAGCCTAGATATGTAGTTTAAACACCCATTCCTACCTCGAAAAATTCACCTTTTGCCAGGCCAAACCTTCATTTTAATACTTATAAGTCACCCCTAAGGTAGGTCATCAAAGCCCATGGTACAGGGTGCAAAGTAGGACATGTACATTTAGGGGCTCATTACGATGCCGACGGAAAGTGTCCGCCGGACAGTCAGAAACTCCTCGACCGCATCGGAGCCCTTCCGACCGACTCGGTCGGATTACAATCCGAGCGACTGAAAACGATGTTCGCAGTCGGAATGTAAACCGTGCGGTCATTTCAAATTGGTTCCGAGTGATTCTCACAGTATGCCTGTCGGTCAGAACCGCATCGTACACCCCTATGGGCAGTGTTTCCGCCCGAGGGATTACGATGTCGATTTCCAACTGCCTTTCTGAATCGGCCTGTCCGACACAAAAAGGCTGTTGGAAAGGGACTTTGGAGGCCCCTGGCAGGACCCCCTTGGCCCCGCGGCCTCTGGTTGATGGCTGAGGGGGTACCTAAGGGACCCCCCTGTAAAACCCTGCACTGTGTGGCAGGCACTGTGGTATGCCTGCGACAGGGTGCAGGGTTTTCCGCAAACACCCCATTTCCCCATAGGAGCCTGTGTTAGGGCCGGTTCTCGGGTGTGACACGGGCTCCCATAGAAAACAATGGGAATCTGACCGAACAGTGTTCGGTCGCATCGTAATCCGTCAGTCGGAACCGCCGACCGCAAGTCGGTCTGTCCTGATTCCGAGACGATGTCAGGCGGAGGCTTTCCGTCCGACATCGCAATGAGCCCCTTAATGTTTGATGTGTCCTGACAGAGAAACGCCTCCAAATCCATTTGTCACTGTGGCAAGCCTGGCTCTCCAATGGGATAACACTGGGTGACTCTATTACCTTTTATAAGTGCTAAATTCAGTTTGGCAAGAGCTAGAAAAAAGGTTCAAGGACTGATTTTCTTAATAATTTACTTAACGTTCAAGTCCGATTTAATATTACTATTTTGTAAATTACACTTTTAGAAAATTTTAATTTTCCTTCCTAAAAACAAAAGGCTTTCCTGCCAGAGTCCAGCTGTCACCTGACCCCTGATGGCTCCCCTGTACTGAGATGTGTATTGACCCTAGACAATTGACAAAGGGCTCTGCGTGTGTGGAGAAGGATTCCTACCTTCACAGGATGGCCTGGGGCCTGTGTCCAGCTCCTTCCTGTGCTTCAAATAATGCTTACCTTGTCACTGGCAGATGAAGCTCAGACCCAGGCACTTTTGTCTCTCTAGTCAGGCTGGCTCCCAACCCAGTGGGAGGGGAAACTGGGGAAATGGGGAAATGGATTAGAGGGTGGGTAAAGGCTTACCCTCCATCCACAGGCTGGCTCTGGGCATAAAAGTGAACCCTACAAACGTCTCCTCATAAATCTCCTAAGCCTGAAAGAATCAGAAGAGGGACTGCCCTGGTGTCTGAAGAACTTGAAGGAAGATTGGACCTGCTTGCCTTGACCCCAGAACCTCAGACCTGACTCCAAGTGTCAGTTGTCTGACCTCCTGTTTGAGCCAAAGGGACACAGCAAGCTTCCAGGGGCATCTATCCCTGCAACTGCCCAGCTGACCAATTCCAACTGCACCTGCCCTGGACCCTGCCTCTGGCCTTGCTGAAGTGAATCCTAACCCCGAGTGGTGCCACCCAACTTCTGGACTCTTGACTGGTATTGCAGTGTACTTCTCCTGTCCCCAAACTGCAAGAAGCAGGACTTTGAAACTTTTCATCAACTCTCTGCCTGGAGCCACGATGGAGACCATGGTCGCTGTCAATGCTGCAGCCGTTGACGTCGACCCGCCGCTTGACCTCAACTGGCTGGTTTGCCCTTGCAAAGGAAATCTGACTTTTAAAAAAGTTTTTAAGTCCGAATCTAGAGGGCTTTCCCAGCTTCAAGAAAAGTTTCTAAGTCCGACGCCGAGCAGCATCCGATTGACGCCGAGGTTTTCCTGGGCACAGACATCAAACTTTTGTCGATGACTGCATCCCGACCCCACTCTTCAGCAACCCACCGTCATCGATGCCCGCTTTGGATCCAGCTTGTCCCTCCGATGACTCTTGATGACCACTTTTTCTCCATATAGGGGGCAGATTTACAAGAAGGTGCTGCAGCGTGGCACCGCAAGCTCTTTGGCTGTGCCACGCTGTGGCACTTTCAGAGCACAGGAATGCGACATATTTACAATGATATGTTGCATTCCTGTGCTCTCCCCTGCGCTGGTGCACAAACAGTTGCCATGCGCCGGGGCAGGCACCCTTGCACCATGGTGCAAGGATGCCTGCGTCATGGGGAGAGATCGTTTTTGTGCAGGAAGGGGCACCTTCCTGCACAAAAACAATCACTACAGGAATTTTCCTCTTTCAATGCGTGCTGTAGAATGCAGCACACATTGAAAGAGGAAAAAACAAGGAGAAATGAAAACATTTCTCCTCGTTGCGCCTCGCTATGCCACCCCTAGGGTGTCGTAGCATACTGACGCATTTCCAGGTTTACGAATCCTCGTAAATCTGGAAATGTGTCTGGTTCCATGCGTGTTGCGTGGGAACACCCACAGCAACACCCATGGAATGCCCCTTTCACGCAAAGTGCTGCGTGTAAAGGGGCTGTAATACAAGGACAGGAAAAGCCACGCAGGGACGTACTGGCAGCTCAAGGGGCTTGTAAATCTGCCCCTAGGTTTCTAAGTCAGAAGTTAAACTTTCCCTTCTGACGAACCTGGTACCTGTATCTGACCAGTGATCCATCGTGGTCAGCCTTAACTTCTGACTTTGACTCGGTCTAGTGCGACCAGATACCCGCGGTTGGCACTTTGTGGTCAAAATTTAGAAATGTATATCTCTGGTTCTACTTCGAGTCCAGGCATTCCTTGTCACAGTCAACACTTCCCACCATCCCAACCTGGGGTTTCTTTAGGTTTCGACTTGGTATCACAGGAAGTGATCGTGGGAATTAAGGAATACTGCTTGACTGCTAACTGTGATGACATGTTGGAAGGGTGGGAAGTGCCAACTTGTTTCTTGATCTAGTTTTAGTGAATATCATTGTGCATCACCAAGTAAAGTGTCTCGATTTGTTTTGATCCTTGTTCAAATATTTGTTTCCATCACACTTAAAATGTACAAAAAAAAGCTTCATTTGTGTTTTCCAAAATCTTGATATATTTTGAAATAGTTGTACAGTTCTTGAGTGTTAGAAAAAAAATAACATCCTGCAACCTTTCCTTTCACACTCAACAAGATGGCCACATTACAAAATCCTCGCAGTCAGAGAAAGAAAGCACCAATCTCCATCTTAAAAGAACAAGCAGCAATCTGTCAGAAGACATAGCCTAATGATTTGACATACAAGACAAAATAAAATTTAAATGTATATTTATTGCTCATTTATCTTCTGAACTCCAGCATGTTTATTTTTGGGGTGCTGCAACATGCCCCACACGCATATGTCCAGCGCCTAAGTCTATTTCTATGTTATTATGGTAAAGTGCAATGAGCCTTAAACTAAATATATGGTTACAAAATTAAATTAAAACCCAATAAAATGTTTTTTTCCACATAACTAAATATAAAAGAACAAGGATTTGTGCACGAACAGCAAACAGGCAGTTGGCAAGGAAGAGATGACGAATTATAACATGCATTGGCATATCCAACTCATCTAGCATGCAGAGACCGTTAACAGTACAGGAAGAAAAGCATGCACATAGAACAAAAAACACAGGCAACACATAGTGACACATGAAAATCACTTTGAAATAAAAGAGATTAAAGAATGTTGTTTATAAATTTTTGTTTTTAAATTGAAGCTAGTTGGAGTTGTGTATGATGCTTTGTAAATATACATAGCTCTGTGTTTCTCATTATGGAGGCTTTTGTTGAAAATGTTTAATTCTAGTAGATATGTCTGATAGCAGTGAGGTTCTTCCAGGTTAGCCTCTGTTTCTGTTCACTCTATTGACATTTGAATGTAACGTTGGGTATTTCTGTGAAAAATGATTTGCTAATTAAAGTTGAATTTTGCCTACTATGAATAGAACCAGTCAGAAGCTCAACATGTGTATTGTGTCAATCTTCCCTCGACAATATAAATGTAGGTGAGGCAACTTCCCAGTCAATGTCTTCACTTTAGCTGGGAGTATTTTGGTGTCTAATAATACATGCAATGGCATTTGCTAAAATGATTACATGGTATTTATTTACTTGGATTCGTGTGTCGTATTATACTTAGCGCAGATGACAAATCTGTGGTGGTGTGAATATTTAGGCGTTCATTATGAGTGCCGCAGATAATTTTGATATGTATGGGAACTCCCGCATATATTGAAAATATGAGTTTTGCGCTAAACACGACGGCTATGCATTTTCCCCAGGTACCTTTCAGCAGGTGAAACCTGCAAATATTTACTTTGGGGAAATACCTGGCAAATAGAGCGACATGTAGCTTTTGGTGCAGTAACCACAAAATAGAAATGTTATGTCTCCATGTGAGAGAATTATTGTAAATAATGATTCCTGATATGGTGCCAGATTTTATTGAGTGGTATCATTGTTACACCGGGTCACCTAGAATCGAGGCCATAGAGAAACACATTCTGACTGGGTTTGTTCCCTGATGACTGGAAGTATCCGCTGATTATGTTTGTAAATGTGGGAAGTAAGATGGATGTTTCTCATCCATATTGATGTATGCCTTCTTCAAGATGGTTTATCATATGATTTAGGAGTTATGCTTGACAATATTATGCCACAAACTAATGTCACCATATTCTCTTCCCTTTGTTGCACGTCATAATGCCAGGTCTGGTGGCTCAGTCGACTAATGCATCATCTGCAGCAACCTGTGTTTGACCTCATGGTCACAGGTGCAAGTCCACTCAGCCTTTCATCCATCTGAAGTTGATAAAATGAGTACTGTTGGGTAGCAATAAACATCTGTTATTCAGTACCAAGATACCTACGGTGAATGTGCACTTCACAAGTACACGTTATGTTATAAGCTGCTGTTGGCAATATTTAGGTCGGCATTAGCCAAGACCTCCAGATTTACTGAAACTATAACTACAATATACTTACTTAAAGGGGCTTTGAGGCACCCCTCTTCATCCATTGGTCTATCGTAGTGTCATTCACATTTAGTTTCCACCAACTCCAGTATATGGCATGGGGCTGTGGGTCAGCCATCTTAAGTCACTGGTTAAATTCACTTTGAGTGACTGAATTGTGTTCTCTCGCATGAAGCACAGCCCCACCCAAGGTAGTTCCCCTCAGTGCCAATATTTTAGTTTTTCATTTATTAGTGCTTTAGTGTTGTGTTTATAGCCTGATGTGGTAGCAGGCTGCTTTTGACGTGAGGAACATTCCAGTTTTATCAGTTTTTGTCTTCTGCCAATGCCTTTGTAAATCCCTTTTAGTGTGGTCTTGGTTTATTTATCTGGCTGCTGCTATTTCACAGCATAACAGATTATGTCCTTTTAAAACTGTTTTGCGTTAAGTTATCTATCTTTCTTTCTTTCTTTCTTTTTTCTTTCTCTCTTTCATTCTCTCTTTCTTTTGTTCTTTCTTTCTTTTCTTCTTTCTTTCTGTATTTCTCATTCGATCTTGCCTCTTGCATGTTTTCTTGTCATCATTCCTTCTTTCTTGACTACTTTCTTTTCTTATTTCTTGCTTTCCTTACTTCTTTCTTTCAATCTTACCTTCCTTTATTCCTTCTTTCCCATCTGTCCAGCTTTCTTTCCATCTTTTTTCCTTCTGTCCATTTTTTCTTTTTTTCTTCTTCCTTTTTTCCCTTCTTTCCTTCCGGCTTTCGTTCTTTCTTTCTTTGTATATTTCTTTCTTTCCGCCCCTCTTTCTTTGTTCCTGTCTTTCTTTCTTGCCCTCTTTGTTTCTTTCCTATTTTTTCCTTCTTTCCTTTTTTCTTCTTTCTTGCCTTCTTTATTTCTTTCATTGTTTCCATCTGCATTTCTGTCTTTCTTTCCTTTACTCTTTCTTTCTTTCATCCTTTTTTCCTTTTTCCTTTTTAGTTCTTTTTTCTTTGTTTCTTGCTTATTTTCTTTCATTTTTTCTTGCCTTTTTTCTTTCATGCCTTCTTTTTCAAAGGCAAAAGGATAGCTGCCAGTGCCAGACTAGTTGACTTTTTTCATCTGTGTTAGCAAAAACCTTTTGGGCCTCCTTTATGGGTTTTTTGTCATAGGGCAGCCCAGCAGGCCTTGCTGCTGCGCTGCCCTACGGCAAAAGAAAAGGGCAGGAATGCGCTGTATCTATTAGATTCTGCGCATTACTGTCCTTTTCCCCTGCGCTGGCGCACTATGGGCTGCTGCACGCCAACGCAGGCACCTTTGCACCATGGTGCAAGGGTGCCTGCGTTGTGGGGATCATTATTTTTGTGTTGGAAGGGAAACCTTCCTGCACAAAAACAATCACAAGAGGCTTTTTCCTCTTTCTATGTGTGCTGCAGAATGCAGCACACATAGAAAGAAGAAAAACGAGGATAAATAAAGATATTTCTTCTCTTTGTGCCTCCCTTACGCATCCCCTGTGGAGGCATAGGTTTTTGACGCTGCCTCAGACTTATGATTTCTTGTCAATCTGGGGCATTGTCAAAAAGCCATGGATGTTCCTGGGAACGCCCCCAGCAACACCCATGGAATGTCCCTTTTACACAATGTTCTGCATGAAAGGGGCACTTATTTATAAGGCCATGAAAAGCCACGTAACGTGGCTTTACGTGGCCTTATAAATATGCAAGTGGCACATTGCGCCACCGGAACGTCAAAAAAGTGATGTTCCGGCTGCCCAAAAGTGCCCGTAGGGCCTCATAAATGAGGCCCTTTGATTTTACTAAAATTATGTGTATAAGACAGCTACTTATAGGGGTTTTCAGACAGACTTCAGCCATTGGTCTGTGGTTGTGTAATTCACATTTTTTGCTCACCCACTCCAGCATGCATCAATGGGCAATACGTCAGCTTTTTCCAGCCACTGACTATGAGTTGCGGCATTCAGTCTTTTCACAGGGAGCACATCCACACACAAAGTAGTTCCTTTCAGTGCCAGGGATTACTATGGTAATGTATGCTCATTTGAGACCAAAAAAATGTTTTGCCTTCAACCAATGTTTTTTTTTTAATTGATTCGGGCCCAGCAGCTTCTTGATCAAAAAGATTTTGCAAAAACCATGACAAAACAAGAATTGACAAAAGGCTGGTGGCCAACGCTAGACCTATTGGCTTTGCCGATGCTTGTTAATGTTGGTATTGTCTTTGAATAGAGTGGGATTAGGATTCTGGGACTTGAACTTCCTTAGATAAGTGTTCAAAGAGAGTGAATACCTGGAAGGAGGATGATCTGACTATGAACGCAGAAAATACTTTGGATTCAGCCCAATCCAGGGGTTTTTATTGCTTCCATCACTTTTAACGCTTTAACGATTTTCTCAAAGGATAAATCCATATCTAGGTTGGCATTATCAGACACTCAGGGCCTGATTCACAAAGGTAAATGTACACTTTTGTGTATGTTTACGATTGTTTGCTATTCAAAAGGTATTTTACTAGCAGTGTTTTTACGACTGTGGAGTCTCTGCACATAAAAAGATAGGACTGTGCTATCAGTCCATATGATGCATTATCCAGTGGTCTAAGCTCTATGGCAGAGTACCTTATCATTTCATTTTATTTTACTAGACCATTGGTTTAAGACTTCAAAGAGCTGCCTGGATTTCACTGGAAGATGCCATGTCAGACAATAAACAAAACAAAAGCATGTAGTCACTTAAAAGGGAATCAATAACTTCAAATTATTTATTCAAATTCAATCAAGCCCCCTGAACAATAATATAGTCAAGAGCAATATCCGTACCATCGTAGGCAATGTGTGTCGCAGATGCAAGTGTATCACTGAGAAGGTGTCAATTAAACTGCTGGCCTTGCATTGCAAACAAACTGTCTCTCAAGAGCTCGCTTCTGGAATTTAACAATGGCAATTTGGGGGGCAGCCGACCATAGGGAGGTCTGCCCTGCTCAGGTTGGGCTATGTTTGGGCTACATTTTGCAGCCCAAGGAATATATAGAAGGACATTTTGGGTGACCAGCCACCATTTTGTATTGGTGACACAGTGGCTGGTACCTGGTAGCTAGCATTTTTGCCCGCCCTCCCATCCCCTTAATTTGGGGTTTTTGGGGAAGGGTTTTTCCCTTTTTTTGGAGCCCTCATGGGTGTCTTGTTTGGAATAGGTGTGCAGAAAGGGATGTTACAGTTTAGGTTGTCGCTTTGAAGCAGGTGCATAGGTGGTTGGCTGAGACGTTGCTATGGTTTACCGAAGTTTAGTGTTGTTAACAGCGGCAATTCAGGCAGAAAGGGGTAGCCAAGTTCACACCTGGATGAGCCAGGAACTTAAAGGTTCTGTAGGAAGTTAAGTTAGTTAGAGGTTATTAGTGGTACTAAAGAGGGAGAGGAGTTTAAAGGTCGCAGTTGCAGTTAAGCAGCTCTAGAGCAACTACATTGGTACTGAATTATGCTGTTATGGGGAGGGATATTTAGGGGTGGGGGATAGCTTAACATAGGTGATCAACGTTGTATAGTGAGGTTATAGTTTTGTGAGGCAAAGGCCCAGGTTGTTTATAATGTGCACCTGTTACAATAAAGCGGCCTTTTTCACACAAACCTGGTGTCAGTGGTCTGTGCTGCTCCCCCTCTTCCCCAATTGAATGGGGTAGTTGGAAGCTGGCATTCTGCTAAGAGAAGCTCAAGTCTCAACACTTAATTCCTGCGTATGTTGAACAAATAAACTGTTGACTCCTACTACTTGGACCGTCTGTTTATAAGTCATATGGGATAAATCATACTAATGAATTCTTTACTTACAGTCTTCAACATATTTATGATTGTGGCAAATGGAGATTGCCAACATTGAAATGAATCCTCCTCCGTGTGGCATTTATGTGAACAATTTGTGTGAAATGACATGCAATGTCCTCTGCCTGCCCTCCTAACAGGCAAGTTGTAGCTATCACTTTGAATATGGGTCAGTAGTTCTAGGGGCTCCAAAACTATTCCATGGAAGCTTGCAAGGAAGTGCTAACACAAATACAACAACTCCCAGCGGGTTTAGGTGCCAAAGCCTGCACTAAAGCCTGCCAAGGGCAATGTCAGAGCATAGAAGAAGATCAAACCTTCCCTTCACTGCATGACGTAGTGCGTGCTGACGTCAGGTTCTTCCCAAGTGTTGCCACAGTGGTCCCAATGCTAAAGGTTTGAAAGTGGGGATAACACATTGGATAAACTATTCCTGCACAAGTGCATTGATGCTAGGATTCTTCTCTGGTGCCCGCCATTTTAGGACACATTTTACACTTTAAAATTGAGAGCACACCTGGGTGCAGGGTACTCAGTCTGCAATGGAACAACTGGCTTCACTTAGCTTCCTTGATTCTATTAGTTGCGGACTAGCAGTCCAGACATAGTCAAGAGCGCGAGGAGGTGTTGTACGAGTCTAGATACAGCATAACATAATTATTACCCTAAAAATAAACATGTTTCCAGTCAGGGCTGTAAGTACACAACTCTCTAACAATAACTCAAAAAAAGATATATGCACAATTATCAGCAGTATAGGCAGGAATAAAATGATAGAAAATACGCGAAACGCAATACATATCACACAATAAATGGTAATTCAACTCAACATAGTGGTAAAATCAGGATACATGGCTTGGCACCCTTTATACTGTTCGCTAACGCTAACATTTCAAGAACATCTTCCCAGTCCTGGAAGCAGGGAACACAATACCACAATAATGCAGTTATAGAACATTAGCACAGTTAAGCAGTGCTTTAAAACATCAAACTGATGGCAAACATAAATGTTTGTGAGTAGCTATGACGCCATAACAATAGGTACACCTGCAGACTTTGCGAAGATACTGGCAATCAACAATGGAAAAGATTATGTTCCTAATAAACTTGATACGGCCTAACTCTACTCCAGGCTCTTCAAATCAATGCATGCAGGAAGACACGTAGGGATCTCCGTAGGCACTCTTACTGGATGCTAAGATCTAAAATGTGCTGCAACTAGCTAGGGTTGGTCAAGAAGGGCCAGGAGGAGCAGTGGAGTGTCTGCCCCTCAAAGGACATCAAAGAGGTCACACTGAGAAGCATCAATGTGCAGTTTGGGGGTTCCCTTATAGCCAACAGTCCCACAAAACTGTTTCCAGAAAGCAAAACAGGCAGAGGGACTTTCAGGGACAAGGACAAAATGAAGAGTTGGTACACATTCTCCTGGATTTCCTGTCTTACAATGCATTCTACAAAAGCGTAGGACCACAAATAATCCATGCTGATCTCACTACATGCAAGAGGGTACACATACTATACATATGTATTATGCTCAGAATTTGTACGTGAAACCTCTGAGACCTATAATGTATGCAGATCTATTTGCACGTAAATTCGAACAGATTGAAATGTACATGTTTAAATGTATAAATTAAAAGGTCATCAATGTTTATATTGACCTTTTTCGGTGGCAAATCGATAAGCAATCCTGAAAATGGATATAAAATTGAAGATAAACTAAAGTGCCACAGGGGTGAATGTTTGCGCGCATTGGGGTGAACTCACACTGGTCCTATGTGCGGCAGCCCAAAGAATAGACCTAAACTAAAAGAATTAACTCTGACCATCTGGAGAACAAATTGCTGTTAGACCCAGCTCACTCGGGTCTTCGACCTTCACATAGCACTGAATCTGCTTTGATATTAGTCATGGACGGCCTATGCATGAGGGATGACAAGGGTCACTTTTTTGCCCTTGTCTTACTAGATCTGTCAGCTGCCTTTGGCATGGTCAGCCACAAGATTATGATATCAAGACTGCACAACAGGATCAGCTCAGAGATAGTGCAGCTCATATTTCGAATAATGCTCAAAAGCGATACATGTATGTCCTTTTCGCTCAGAGTTCAGGGCCAGTAGGTGTGGGAGGCCTCAGGGTTCATCCTTGAGCCCCACACTGTTCAAAATATATCTTCGACCACTAGCTCAAATGATTCATAGTGAGGGAATTCTATTAATGAACTAGGCAGACTTACAGCTCATCATCTCATTGGATCACTGTCATCCAGGATCCTGTGAAGCATTTCCAAACTGTATGCATAGTATCGACAACTGGCTTACCCGGAACTCACTCAAGCTCAATGGGTACAAAATGGAGGCAATGTTTCGCTCTAGGGCAGGGTACCAAAGTCACTTACAACTGATTTATAGGCACTGCCTGCAATAGTCCCAGCAGTAAGAAATTTAGACTTCCAATTTGATGCAGATCTGACTTTGACTACTCAAGTTAATAAACTGTCCTCAACCAGATGTGCGTTATATAGATCTTTGTATAAAATATTTCTGCTTATATCACAACAGCTAAGGCCTTTAGGTCAGGCAACAATCTTGAGCAGACTTAATTTTTGGAAATCACTGTTCTTGGGCGCCCCTGATTACATTATGCAACAACTGTATAGAATTCAGTCGGTGGCTGCATGCCTGACTCTTTCTCTTCCCCACAGTCCTCTGCGCCCGCTGCTTTAGTCAGATTTCACTGGCTCCCTGTTCCTGAGAGAATCTCTTTTAAATTGTTCTGCTTAGTGCACAGAGCCATTCACCGGACCAAACCTCCAAGATAAATTGTCTTGTTACACCTGACCAAGATCATTGTGTTCTGTTGGACTAACCTGATGACCATTCCAAAGTTTAAGCACACTTGAATGGGAGGTAGAGCTTTTACAGTCCAGGCCACTTAGATATGGAATAGCCTCCAAATATCCCTTCGCTGTATTCCAGACCTATTATGATTTCATAAAGCCCTAAAAACGTGGCTCTACACTCAATCTACTCATAAAGAGCAAGCTCATTACATGTGAAGTCGGTCAGCTCCAGGATGCCATTTGGGTAACAGCAGGGCCACTGGAATTATGCGGCCGGGGAACACCAAAATATGCTGCAGGATCTACTTAATTATGTAACAAGAAAAGCCAAATTATGCGGCATAATACAGCACATTTTCTTATAGTATTACTTCATTATTTTGTCATTTCTTCACATGGTAATACTGTCGGGGAAAATATTTCATCTCAATCACACCAATTTAGCAACCAAAAAGAGAAATAAGCAACTGAAAGATGACCAATTTATCTTCGAGAAGTTCCTTTCACTGTGTGCGAACACGTTACCACGTTTTAAGTAACTTTTGATCCATGTGAACTGCATATTATGCAGCAGATGATGCATTAGGTGGCAAATCCATTATTATGCAAAAAAAGCCACAGCTGCAGAATCACATAATTCCAGTGGCCCTGGCTAATAGCCATGCTAAATAAAAAGAACCATAATAATAATGATACCAATGAGCCACTTCTCATACTCTGTGGCTGCATAAGACTGGTATCATGGCTCTAGACCCTTGCACCAAGATAGAAGCCAAGACTCTGAAGAACATGGGGCTGTTCTTTGAGGAGAAGGGACAGACTTCAAATGTTGAACATGGTTGGTTCTATAATCAGCTCCAGCGTATCTTATCTTACAGCCTGAGTGAAGCTTCCTAATCAGAAACATGGAAGAGGGCAATAATACGGCTCATGGGCTTATCCCCAGTCTTCTTGTCTCTGTCTTTCTCCACACTATTTCTTTCCTCCACAGACGAATTTCATTGTGTCGCTGCCTTTATCCCAGTTCAACCCCTTACAGCTTCTCTCAGTGTCTCTGTCTCTCTAATATCATCATTTCTGTCTCCATGTCCCTGTCTCCCTCCAACTTTCCCCTGGTATTTAACTTGTACTTTATTGACACATATATGCAAGGCTAAGCACCATTTTTATATGTGAAGATATTAAATGTTTGTGCTTCTTATGATGAGTTACTAACATCTAAACACATTTATCTTCTCTACAGCTCTATTGTAATTGTGGTGAAGAAACCATCCAATCCAAATGTATTATGCACTTTTGATGACAGATAGGTCCAGCTACGGAGAATCTGCTTCAACTGAGGTCTCAATCTGTCACCAGGTAACTTCACTATCAGCACACCAACTAGTACCTTCGAGGCCTCACAGAAACACACACCAGGTCACACTCCTGAATCTCCTTAGCTTTACCTTCCCATAAAACCCAGAGATACTGGTACAACTTGGCAGCATGCTCCTGCATCACTCTCGTGTGCTGTTGCACTTCAGCAGTGCACTCTATGCCACTGGGTGAAATGAGACAGATGTTCAGGGGTCTTGTCAAGGAGTCTTTCCTCACAAAGCAGACGAGTATCAACTCTGGAAAGGATGACCTGAGCAATGAGGAGTATTATCTGCCAAAGAACAATGAATCCTAGTGGGCTCCAAGTATGGATTTTTGTTCTCTGATGAAGTCGCAGCACAGGTAATACCTGCAGCTTTGGGAGGGCGTGTCAAGACATCATGCGTTTATACAGGGAACATGCTGCAGCAACGCAGCAAACAACAGTATGAGTCCACACCACTCATTCTCCCTCTTTTTTGGAGAATTTTATTCCTGTACCAATTTGTTAGACCTGGTACTATTGACGTGGGTCTCCCTTCCATTTTGTTCGCTATGCCTCCTCTGTTGTTGACATGTTTTTGCTGGTTTAGATGCTTTGGGCGCTTTGCCACTGCTAATCAGTGCCAAAGTGCAAGTGCTCCCTATGATAAATTGATGTATGGATTAGTGACTCCATGATTGGCTTATTTGACTTACTGTCAGCCCCTAGTATAGTGCACCGCGTGTGCCCAGGGCCTGCAAATCAAATGCTGCTGGTGGGCTTGCAGCACTGGTTGTGCCACCCAACGGAGCAGCTTGGAAAGCGTGTCTCAGGCCTGCCATTGCAGAGCCTGTGTGCAGTCTGGTACTGCCATGTCGACTTGGTAAGTGCACCTACTTACCAGTCCCCAAACCTTCCCTTTTCTGCATGTTAGTCACCCCTGAGGTAGGCCTGCGGGCAGGGTGCATTGTATGTAAGAGGTAGGACATGCCCTGGTGTGTGTGGCATGTCCTGATAGTGAATTACAGCCAATTTCGTTTTTCACTATTGTAAGGCTACCTGTCCCCATAGGCCAGAATGGGCAGTTTGATTATAACATCTTATAATCCTAACTGACCCAGGGAACATGGTAGAAAAATGAATTTAGTATGCCTGAACTCAGAATGATAAAATACATCTTTTAGTGAAGTTGGTTTTAACATTCTATGTTTGAAAATACCACTTTTAGAAAGTAGGTATTTTCTTGCCTAACCATCCAGCCTGCCTCTGCTAGCTTGTGTATTGTATGTCTGGGTTTGTGAGTGACAGAGGATGGGGGACTCCAGGAGACAGGGTGAGTCAGCACCTGGCTGAATAGACCTATCTGCATGAGGAGTGGTGGGAGGAGTAGCACCTGGGCCTGAATAGGGCTGTGCCTGCCTTCCACAATGCTGGCTCCACCTCCTGTGGTGTGTCTGATGACCCTGGCCCACACTGACAAAGGAAGAAGTTGTGCCCTGGCAGAATGCACCCAGAACTGGTTTGGACTAGGTACAGTCCTCTGCCTTCAGAGGACAAAGGATTTGCTAGTATAAATATTGGGGCCCAGACCCCAAGACTTTAGATCACTACTGGGAATCAAGACGAACCTTTGCTGAGGAGAAGAACCAGGAAGCTGAAGGAGGAGACTACCCCTATGCTGCGTGTTGTTGGGGTTGGCCTGCAGTGGTTACTTTATTGCCAAAGAAAGGAGAAAAGGACTCAGTGTGCTTTCATCATCTTGAAGAAGATCTCCAAAGGCTTGAACATTGAGCTTGCCTCCTGCCTGAAGTCTCAGGGATACAAGACTTCACCCCCAGCTCCCCTCCTGAATTCCCTTGCTGGGAATTGAAGTGCCTACTGCTGTTGGGCCTTCTGAGAGACTGCGTGTCGCTGGGAGCTGGAAGCGTGACGCATCGCAGAGTAAGCGTGCCGCCGCTGCCGCTGTCGCATCACCGAACCGCCCCGCATCACCGGAGAAGCGTGCCGCCGCAGCAGTTGTCGTCGCATTGCGGAGTAAGCTTGCCGCCGCTGCCGCTGTCACCATCGCATCACCGAAGCGCCTCGCATCAACAGAGAAGCGTGCCGCCGCCACAGAGGACGCTGGCGCATCACCGGAGAAGCGTGTCGCAGGGCCTGTTGCGGCTCAGAAGATCGCCGAGTCGCTGCACGGCCATCAGGCGTCCACGCATCCCGTCTACGTTGTCGCACCGTAAGCAAGATGCCATTTTCTCGCATAGCACCGGATCATCATCGCATCGGAACCGGGCCGTAGTAAGAAACCGACGCATCCTCCTTTCTGCGTGTAAGGAATCGAAGCATCACCTTCCCTGCGACCCTTTTGTTTGTTTTGCGTTACGCATCCAAAGGCACATTGAGAGTAAAGTGTCGCATTTATCACCTTTATTGAACTGAGCTATTTTCTACCATTGACAGTCATATTTTTCGTATTGTATTGTGGATTTTTGTCGTTTTGGTCTTGTGTTAAGTCTATATAAAAATACCTATTTTTATACTACAACCTGTGTGGTGTCCATCTGTAGTGGTGTCACTGGGTTTCTGTATGTGTTCACAAATGCTTTACACACTGCCTCTGAGATAAGCCTGCCTGCTCGTGCCAAGCTACCAAGGGGGTGAGCAGGGGTTATTTTAGTAGTGTATCCCCCTTACCCTGACTAGAAGCAAGGGTCCCTATTTGGACAAAGGTACCTACCTCTGCCAACTAGAAACCCCCAGTTCTAACATTGGTGGCAGGGAGTGAGTGACCATCAATGGCCAAAGGGTGGAGGCTCTGAGAGACACCGGAGCCAGTGTGACAGCTGTCAGTTGTCGGCTGGTGTCTTAAGAGCAGGTGATCCCGAATGCATTCTGCCCAGTAGTTGCCGCGGACAACTCAGAGAGCCACTGCAGAGTGGCTCAGGTTCCCTTTGAGTGGGGGGGGGTCTCAGGTACCTTTCAAGTAGTTGTGAGACCAGCCATGCCTGTAGACTGTCTGTTGGGCAACGATTTAGAAAGTTCACCTTGGGCAAAGGTAGAGAGAAGGTCTCATCTAGAGCTGTTGGGTCTGCCTGAGTGGGCGTGCGTGACCACTCAGTCTATCGCAGCCAGTAGAGGTGTTCAAGAGGACCTGGAGCCTCAGAGGGTGGCCCAGGTCCCTGCCTTGAAGAGAAGAGGCAGGGGGCAAGGGAAACCGGCCCCCGTAGTTCCCATGTGCCAGGAGGAAGCAGAACCTGAGGGGGATGCTCTGGAACCTACAGGGGAGCAAGTGGCCGAACTGGGGGACCTGCCTGAGCTGACCCATTGGCAGCAAGAAGGAGGACCCTCCAGGGAGGAGTTCTGCGAGGAGCAGAACAAGTGTCCTTCTCTTGTGGGTTTGCGGCAACAGGCCACAAACCAGGCAGCAGGTGATCAGTCTGGATCACATTGGATCTACTGAGAGAATGATCTCCTGTATAGCGAGCCTAAGGTTGCTGAGCCTGGGTCAGCCCGTGTGCTGGTGGTACCCCAGCGCTTCAGAGCCTTCCTACTGGGTTTGGCTCATGATGTGCCTTTAGCAGGACATCTGGGGCGGGGCAAGTCCTTTGAAAGGCTTGTCACCCACTTTTATTGGCCCCAGATGCGCAAGAGTACAGACACTCATTGCAGGACATGTCAGACTTGCCAGGCAAGTGGAAAAAGTGGGAGGAAGCACAAGGCTCCCCTCCAGCCTTTCCCTGTGGTCAGCACCCCTTTTGAACGGGTGGGTATTGACATTGTGGGGCCACTGGATCCCAAGACAGCCATGGGCAACAGGTTCATCTTTGTCTTGGTGGACCATGCCACCCGGTACCCGGAAGCCATCCCTCTTCGGACATTGACGGCCCCCGTGGTGGGATGTGCACTGATGGGGATTTTCTCCCGCGTGGGGTTCCCCAAGGAGGTGGTGTATGACCGTGGGACAAACTTCATTTCCAAGTATATGAAGTCCCTGTGGCAGGAGTGCGGTGTAATGTACAAGTTCACCACTCCTTACCACCCCCAAGGTAATGGGCTGGTTGAGAGATTCAACCGGACCCTGAAGGGCATGATTATGGGTCTGGAAGAACCCATGAGGCGTAAGTGGGACGTCCTCTTGCCATGCCTTTTGTTTGCTTACCGTGAGGTGCCACAGAAGTCCTTAGGGTTCAGTCCCTTTGAACTGCTCTATGGTCACCCGGTAAGAGGATCTCTGAGTCTGGTGAAAGAAGGCTGGGAGAAAGCTCCCAGTAAACCTCCCCAGGATGTATTTAGCTACATGCTAGCCTTTAGAAACCAGACTAGGCGATTCAGACAACTTGCTGAGGTGAATCTGGAAGCCAGCCATGAGGAGATGAAACGGTGGTATGATCAGAATGCCACTCTGATCGAGTTTCAGCCTGGGCAGAAAGTGTGGGTCATGGCCCCCGTGGAGCCTTGCACGCTCCAGGATAAGTGGACTGGACCATTTGAGGTGGTGGAGCGTAAGAGTGAGGTCACCTACCTGGTGGACTTGCGATCTCGCAGGAACCCTTTGCGGGTCCTACATGTCAACCGCCTAAAGCCCCATTTTGAGAGGTCCGAAGTGGGCATGCTCCTAGCAACAGATGATGGAATGGAAGAGGAGACAGAACCTCTTCCTGACCTCCTGTCTGCAACAGAGCAAGATGGGTCAGTGGAGGGTGTGAACCTGTCTAACTCCCTGACACCTGAGCAGCAGTAAGACTGTCGCCAACTGTTGGGACAGTTTCCTGACCTGTTTTCCCTGACTCCTAGTGTCACTGATTGGTGCGTCCATGATGTGGAGACAGTCCTCCTGTCAAGCACAACGCTTACAGAGTGACTGACAGGGTGAGAGCTTGCATCAAGGAGGAGGTCTCCAAGATGTTTGCATTGGGGTGATTGAGTCCTCTCACAGCCTTTGGGCCAGCCCAGTGGTCTTGGTCCCAAAGGCTGCCGCGCTTGGTGCTACGCCCGAACTCCGGTTCTGTGTGGACTACCGAGGACTCAATTCAGTCACCAGGACTGACGCGCACCCCATCCCCAGAGCTGATGAGCTCATTGATCGGTTAGGGGCTGCCCGGTACCTCAGCTTGTTTGACTTAATGTCTGGGTACTGGCAGATCGCCTTGACTGATGGGGTGAAAGAGAGGTCAGCATTCTCCACACCAGATGGGCACGACCAATTCCGGGTTATGCCCTTTGGGATGAAGAATGCCCCTGCCACCTTTCAGAGGTTGGTCAACCAGGTGTTGGTTGGACTGGAAGATTTCAGTGCCGCCTACCTGGATGACTTCGCAGTGTTCAGCGCCAGTTGGGAAGAACATCTGCGCCACCGCTGGGAAGTGTTGATGGCGCTGCGGATGGCAGGCCTCACGATCAAGGCGAGTAAGTGCCAGATCGGGCAGGGTTCCGTGGTGTACTTGGGACATCAGGTTGGGAGCGGCCAGGTGGCGCCCCTACAGCCCAAGATTGATACCATTCTGGCTTGGGAACCCCCCAAGACCCAGACAGATGTGAGAGCCTTTCTAGGACTCGCCGGGTATTACAGGAGATTTGTCAAGGGGTATGGCAGCATCGTTGCACCCTTGACAGAGCTGACTTCCAGGAAGCAGCCCAAGAGAGTGCTTTGGACTGACACCTGTCAGAGAGCTTTTGACGCCTTGAAGACTGCCATGTGCACGGCCCCCGTGCTTCAGGCGCCCAACTTCTCAAAAGAACTGGTTGTTCAAACAGACGCTTCAGAGCATGGTGTAGGGGCGGTTCTGGCACAGTTAAATGAGGAGGGCCTAGACCAACCTGTAGCCTTCATCAGTAGGAGGTTACTTCCACGGGAACAGAGGTGGAGTGCTATTGAGCGTGAGGCATTTGCTGTGGTCTGGGCGCTGAAGAAGTTGAGACCATACCTGTTTGGGACTCACTTCCGGGTTCAGACAGACCACAGACCCCTCAGATGGTTGATGCAGATGAGGGGTGAGAATCCAAAGCTGTTGAGGTGGTCCATTTCCCTACAGGGGAAGGACTTTACGGTGGAACACCGCCCCGGTACAGAACACGCCAATGCTGATGGTCTGTCCAGATTTTTCCGCCTTAGTGATGAGAACTCCCAGGAGGTAGGGTAGTTCCCCCCACATTTCAGCTGGAGGGGACACGTGTTAGACCTGGTACCATTGGCGTGGGTCTCCCTTCCATTTTATTCGCTAAGCATCCTCTGTTGTTGACATGTTTTTGCTGGTTTAGATGCTTTGGGCACTTTGCCACTGCTAATCAGTGCCAAAGTGCAAGTGCTCCCTATGATAAATTGATGTATGGATTAGTGACTCCATGATTGGCTTATTTGACTTACTGTCAGCCCCTAGTATAGTGCACCGTGTGTGCCCAGGGCCTGTAAATCAAATGCTGCTGGTGGGCTTGCAGCACTGGTTGTGCCACCCACCGGAGCAGCTTGGAAAGTGTGTCTCAGGCCTGCCATTGCAGAGCCTGTGTGCAGTCTGGTACTGCCATGTTGACTTGGTAAGTGCACCCACTTACCAGTCCCCAAACCTTCGCTTTTCTGCATGTTAGTCACCCCTAAGGTAGGCCTGCGGGCAGGGTGCATTGTATGTAAGAGTTAGGACATGCCCTGGTGTGTGTGGCATGTCCTAATTGTAAATTACAGCCAATTTCGTTTTTCACTATTGCAAGGCTACCTGTCCCCATAGGCCAGAATGGGCAGTTTGATTATAACATCTTATAATCCTAACTGACCCAGGGAACATGGTAGAAAAATGAATTTAGTATGCCTGAACTCAGAATGATAAAATACATATTTTAGTGAAGTTGGTTTTAACATTCTGTGTTTGAAAATACCACTTTTACAAAGTAGGTATTTTCTTGCCTAACCATCCAGCCTGCCTCTGCTAGCTTTTGTATTGTATGTCTGGGTTTGTGAGTGACAGGGGCTGGGGGACTCCAGGAGACAGGGTGAGTCAGCACTAGGCTGAATAGACCTATCTGCATGAGGAGTGGTGGGAGGAGTAGCACCTGCGCCTGAATAGGGCTGTGCCTGCCTTCCACAATGCTGGCTCCACCTCCTGTGGTGTGTCTGATGACCCTGGCCCACACTGAAAAAGGAAGAAGTTGTGCCCTGGCAGAATGCACCCAGAACTAGTTTGGACTAGGTACAGGACCCTCTGCCTTCAGAGGACAAAGGATTTTCTTGTATAAATATTGGGGCCTAGACCCCAAGACTTTAGATCACTTCTGGGAATCAAGACGAACCTTTGCTGAGGAGAAGAACCAGGAAGCTGAAGGAGGAGACTACCCCTATGCTGCGTGTTGTTGGCCAAAGAAAGGAGAAAAGGACTGAGTGTGCTTTCATCATCTTGAAGAAGATCTCCAAGGGCTTGAACATTGAGCTTGCCTCCTGCCTGAAGTCTCAGGGATACAAGACTTCACCTCCAGCTACCCTCCTGAATTCACTTGCTGGGAATTGAAGTGCCTACTGCTGTTGGGCCTTCTGAGAGACTGCGTGTCGCTGGGAGCTGGAAGCGCAACGCAACGAAGAGGAAGCGTGTCGCCGCCGCAGCAGTTGTTGTCACATCGCAGAGTAAGCGTGCCACCGCTGCCACAGTCGCATCACCGAAGCGTCCCGCATCACCGGAGAAGCGTGCCGCCGCAGCAGTTGTCATTGCATTGCGGAGTAAGCGTGCCGCCGCTGCCGCTGTCGCCATCGCATCACCGAAGCGCCTCGCATCACCCGGAGAAGCGTGCCGCCGCCACAGAGGACGCTGGCGCATCACCGGAGAAGCGTGTCGCGGCTCAGAAGATCGCTGAGTCGCCGCAGGGCCATCGGGCGCGCACGCATCCCGTCTACGTTTTTGCACCATAAGCAAGACACCATTTTGTCACATCGCACCGGATCATCATCGCATCGGAACAGGGCCGCAGTAAGAAACCGACGCATCCTCCTTTCTGCATGTAAGGAATCGAAGCATCACCTTCCCTGTGACCCTTTTGTTTGTTTTGCGTTACGCATCCAAAGGTACATTGAGAGTAAAGTGTCGCATTTATCACCTTTATTGAACTGAGCTATTTTCTCCCATTGACAGTCATATTTTTCGTATTGTATTGTGGATTTTTGTCGTTTTGGGTCTTGTGTTAAGTCTATATAAAAATACTTATTTTTATACTACAACCTGTGTGGTGTCCATCTGTAGTGTTGTCACTGGGTTACTATATGTGTTCACAAATGCCTTACACACTGCCTCTGAGATAAGCCTGCCTGCTCGTGCCAAGCTACCAAGGGGGTGAGCAGGGGTTATTTTAGTAGTGTATCCCCCTTACCCTGACTAGAAGCAAGGGTCCCTATTTGGACAAAGGTACCTACCTCTGCCAACTAGAGACCCCCAGTTCTAACACAATTCATTTACTACAGCATCTTTTGGAGCAGCTGGCTATAATGATGCCATAGTCCAAGCTTCATGTAGTGGGGCATAATCATACACAATCTTGGAAAATGATGAAGTCATATATCCAAGAATTGAGAGGACAACAAAGATCCTTGCTCCATCCATTGCTATCTCTACCAGTCACTGATGGAAAAAATGTGTTAGCATATGAAAACTAGGAGGAGATATTTACAACAAAATGGTGGAGAGCAGTGTTACGCCAAAATAGGTAACGCTGAACTCTGATTTTTAAAATGCAGGAATGCACCATATTTACAAAAAATACGGTGCACGCCTATGTTTCCCCTAGCACTGGTGCTAATATTGCTGCCTAGCGCCAGCACAGGCACCCTTGCACCATGTTGCAAGGGGGCCTGCGCTGCAGGGGTGATTGTTTATGTGCAGGAAGGGACACCTTCCTGCACTTAAACAATCTTGAAAGGCGATTTGCTTTTTCTATGTGTGCTGCAAAATGCAGCACACATGGAAAGAGCAAAACCCGAGAAGAAATGAATAATTTTTCCCCGTATCGCCAGTCTAAGACCAGGTATTCCCTGGTCTTAGTTTTTTGTGCTGCCCCAGCCTTGTAAATATGGGGCAGCGTCAAAAGCAATGGGTGTTGTGGCAGAATGCCCACTGCAACACCCATTGCACGCCCCTTTCATGCGAAGTGAAGCGTGAAAAGGGGCCTTATTTACATGGTGGCATTAAGCCACGTAAAGTGGCTTAACGACGCTTTGTAAATAAGGAGAAGGGGATATTCACACCAGAGCGATATCCCCTTGTGAATACACCCTTGGGGGTGTGTGAAATCTAAGTAATTTGCTTTCATGTAATTACGTGAACGTTCGACAAAATCACACAAAAATACATATTATTATATGAAATACAAATCCTGCCTTTAATGCCATACTTTGGTGCAAGATGAGTTCTTGGTTCCATTTTGGGCAAAGGCACATTTCATGCTAAAAAATAGCACCAACAACGCAAGTGTTGGGAACAACTGCCTCTTGCGTTCTGGTCGCTTGAGTTCTTCCCACACTATAATTTTGTCACAAACGTAGCATAATTACACGATGTTGAGTTTTGTGTTAATTTCTAGAATTATGCGTAACAAATATGATGCAAAATTAGATATGCTGGTGTAATTGAATTTTCTCCTGGGCCTAATGAAAAAATGTTAATGTTCTGAAGCATGCAGGTGAGTGTTGTGTTTAATAAAGGATGGCCATGCAGAATGTTGACATGCATATTACTTGTGGCATGCAGAAATGAAGACCTGTTATGTACTTAGACAGTCATTCACTATGCATGCTCACAATATTAATGTGACGAATGAATGCAGAGCAATGACTATGTGGTCGAATTAGGCTGAATGATTATTGGACAAAGTGAGATTAGGGTGGCTTCAAAATGTGGGATGACACCACTGCAAAGTGAAAGGCAAGTAGGAGGTGGGAGAGGACAATACCAGGGGTTTAGTGTTGATAAAGGATGCAGGAATACTTTCAGAGAAAATGTGAAAATGGACAGGGAATAAAAAATAAATAAAAGTATGAGTTCTGGACAGGGAAAGGGAAGAAGAAAAGTCCAATCAAAAAAAATATATTCTTCCTTAGCATGCTGTCTGCAAAGGTCTTAATGGTTTATGTTATGATACTTTAATGCTCAGACCTATCCTCCTTCCTCATCTTCACCAATCAGCACATCGATATCTCTTCCAGAGCTGAAGCCGCACAAGCAAATGGGCCAGTGACTCATCGCTGGCGTGATGGCAGTCGGGAGCTGAGTGCGCCTGCATATGATGCTGATGTAAGTGATGGGAAGGAAAGTGAGCTATCCTCTTGCTACATTGTTGCAACCTAGGAGGGACCATTCCATGTTGATTTATTTTCATTTTGCATACCTAGTTTCCCTTTCATGTACTCAAAAGGGAATCACATTTTATCTTTGTCTCCACCCTGAAGATTTGCAATGAACTATGACCAAAATGAACCTGTCAAGTGTTGCACCAGTGGAAGTGAGAAAAACAAAAGCTGATAGAAAGAAACGCTTGAATTTAATAATGAATTATGATTAACAGGAATGATTCTGGGCAGCATTGTATTACGTTGTTTTGCTATTGTGCCACTACAGACAACGACCTACCATTTTAAATCAGCCTGGGCCACGTCCCACAGGCGATAATCCTGCCTAAACTGCCAAGCCAAATCATCTCTGAATGTGAGCACATGCATCTTACACATGCAACCAAATGCATTAACACATTGCAATGAACATGCCATGATAATAAATGTATATATGTAATGATACTCGCCAAGCAGCCACATTTTACCGTATTTTCAGCATGCAGGTGCGCAGTAAATGCTGATCACTTGGATATTTTGTACCCAGAAATGTGCATGCATGTGCATGATTTACATTAGGTATCATATGACATTGCTGATGACTGTAAGGTTGACAGAGTAATAGAGGTTACAATTGCAGAAAAAACACTTGTTAAATTTGCTTCTATAGCTGAGATACGACAGTAGGGAAGTCCATTAAATAAACTGTTGAAAGTCCACAACGTAAACCGGGAGTGCCTCACTTTGTCTGTTCTGCATGTGGCATGTTTTTTTTTAAGTTTAGAAAGCTTTATTGAGGTGATAAACAAAGTATAACATCAATACAGATTGTATGATGAGGAGTGACAATGAAGAATAAACGTTAACATTAAAATAGAAAATGAATCACACCTCAGTTGTAAGATCTGTACAAAGTCAAGTGCATTTAGCAGAAGAAAAATTAATATCAGAAGAAAAACAAAATATGTAATAATATAAAATACAATAAAAAATGAAACTTGTACAGGCTTAATTTTTCGACCTGGAAAGAAAGGAGGTTAAAGGTAACCATAACAGATCTTTTTTGATCAACAGAGCAGTGGAATTAGCAAAGGCACGATCAAGTCTATGGTGATGACATAGTAAATTCCACCAAGCTTGGAGTGGAATTTTTGAGGTGTCCTCCCAGTTGGTAGTTATAATTTGGAGAGTGATAGCAAAAAATAGATCAATAAATTTACCCACATGACCATGAACATCCCAGACATGAGAGCAACTTCCCAGAAAAACATGTGAAATCTCAAAAGGAACATTAGACATTAAAATATCATTCAATTTTAACCAAACCTGAGCCCAAAAAGATTTAACCAGAGGGCAATGAAAAAACATATGCATGAAATCACTATTATTATTAGGGCAAGACCAACACTTCGGGAGTCTAATAACTTAAATTTGTACATATCGCAAGGGGTGAGAAAAAGTCTGTTATAAAAATAGTATGAAGTCTGTGTAGTGCTGGCAGAACGTGAGGAGGTATGAATTTTTTTCCATAAAGAGTTCCATGTGCGTAAAGGGATTACTAGGGCAAGATCCCTTTCCCATGTGAGCTCTAATTTGGATTTGGTTCTGATTTTCACAGAGTATGATAGTATTTTATATATCGTAGAAGCACTAAATTGAGTAGAGAAATCAATGGAGGTAGGGAGTGCATGGTTAGAAATAGTGGTGCGAGGATCCTGAAGGAAGAGAGATGTGAGAGATTCCTTAAGTAGGGGATAGTGAAGGGCATGAGAAGAGGAAACGTTATAGGAGGTTTGAAGATCTGAAAAATCCATAAAAGAACCATCTCTTATTAAGTGTTGTGGTGTAATAATTCCCTTGTCAATCCATTCCTTCCAAAATAAGGTACGTTTGTTAATCTTAATAGATTTATGGTACCAAATTGGGGTGCGAAAAAAGGGGTCAGCAGACGGTAAGTGGGAGTGAATCAGAGAGGTGGATATTGCTTTGGAGTGAATAAAAATAGGAGAAGAGAAACGTTTCGGAGGTTGGGACAAGAAGACAGCAGAGGTAAAAGAGAAAGGAGAATACTGAGCTTGCTCCAACAAGCTCCATGCAGTTAGAGGCGGGTCTGAGGTCTCAGATAAAGAAGTCCATACTTGCTTTAGAGTGATGCCACTGGAATCAAGCTATCCTGGCTGAAGAGGGGTGAAACCCCGAAACCGGTCCTAGGTTGCTTGTTTCCAGTCCAGGGAGGACCTGGCTTGGCAGTTCGGGCTGGACTGTTCCCATGAGGCACAGGGTCAAGACTGATTTGCATATGGCTGGGTTCAAACTGGAATGGCATGGTGAGCAAAAAACGATGGATTTAGGCCCAGATCTCTGTACTGGGGTGAATGTATGACATTGTTCTGCATTCTGTCCATCAACTGTTGTTTTTGCATTTGTCACCCCGAGTGGGACGGGCATGCCCAGACGTGGGTCCCGTGCTCTCCATGCCACTGGAATCAAGCTATCCTGGCTGAAGAGGGGTGAAACCCCGAAACCGGTCCTAGGTTGCTTGTTTCCAGTCCAGGGAGGACCTGGCTTGGCAGTTCGGGCTGGACTGTTCCCATGAGGCACAGGGTCAAAACTGATTTGCATATGGCTGGGTTCAAACTGGAATGGCATGGTGAGCAAAAAAACGATGGATTTAGGCTCAGATCTCTGTACTGGGGTGAATGTATGACATTGTTCTGCATTCTGTCCATCAACTGTTGTTTTTGCATTTGTCACCCCGAGTGGGACGGGCATGCCCAGACGTGGGTCCCGTGCTCTCCATGCCACTGGAATCAAGCTATCCTGGCTGAAGAGGGGTGAAACCCCGAAACCGGTCCTAGGTTGCTTGTTTCCAGTCCAGGGAAGACCTGGCTTGGCAGTTCGGGCTGGACTGTTCCCATGAGGCACAGGGTCAAGACTGATTTGCATATGGCTGGGTTCAAACTGGAATGGCATGGTGAGCAAAAAAACGATGGATTTAGGCCCAGATCTCTGTACTGGGGTGAATGTATGACATTGTTCTGCATTCTGTCCATCAACTGTTGTTTTTGC
Organism: Calotriton arnoldi; assembly: GCA_963921515.1. Lineage (NCBI taxonomy): Eukaryota > Metazoa > Chordata > Amphibia > Caudata > Salamandridae > Calotriton > Calotriton arnoldi. The sequence continues at coordinate 622,057 of CAWUFW010002668.1, forward strand.
ATTTGTCACCCCGAGTGGGACTGGCATGCCCAGACGTGGGTCCTGTGCTCTCCATGCCACTGGAATCAAGCTATCCTGGCTGAAGAGGGGTGAAACCCCGAAACCGGTCCTAGGTTGCTTGTTTCCAGTCCAGGGAGGACCTGGCTTGGCAGTTCGGGCTGGACTGTTCCCATGAGGCACAGGGTCAAGACTGATTTGCATATGGCTGGGTTCAAACTGGAATGGCATGGTGAGCAAAAACGATGGATTTAGGCCCAGATCTCTGTACTGGGGTGAATGTATGACATTGTTCTGCATTCTGTCCATCAACTGTTGTTTTTGCATTTGTCACCCCGAGTGGGACGGGCATGCCCAGACGTGGGTCCCGTGCTCTCCATGCCACTGGAATCAAGCTATCCTGGCTGAAGAGAGGTGAAACCCCGAAACCGGTCCTAGGTTGCTTGTTTCCAGTCCAGGGAGGACCTGGCTTGGCAGTTCGGGCTGGACTGTTCCCATGAGGCACAGGGTCAAGACTGATTTGCATATGGCTGGGTTCAAACTGGAATGGCATGGTGAGCAAAAAAACGATGGATTTAGGCCCAGATCTCTGTACTGGGGTGAATGTATGACATTGTTCTGCATTCTGTCCATCAACTGTTGTTTTTGCATTTGTCACCCCGAGTGGGACGGGCATGCCCAGACGTGGGTCCCGTGCTCTCCATGCCACTGGAATCAAGCTATCCTGGCTGAAGAGGGTGAAACCCCGAAACCGGTCCTAGGTTGCTTGTTTCCAGTCCAGGGAGGACCTGGCTTGGCAGTTCGGGCTGGACTGTTCCCATGAGGCACAGGGTCAAGACTGATTTGCATATGGCTGGGTTCAAACTGGAATGGCATGATGAGCAAAGAAAAGATGGATTTAGGCCCAGATCTCTGTACTGGGGTGAATGTATGACATTGTTCTGCATTCTGTCCATCAACTGTTGTTTTTGCATTTGTCACCCCGAGTGGGACGGGCATGCCCAGACGTGGGTCCCGTGCTCTCCATGCCACTGGAATCAAGCTATCCTGGCTGAAGAGGGGTGAAACCCCGAAACCGGTCCTAGGTTGCTTGTTTCCAGTCCAGGGAGGACCTGGCTTGGCAGTTCAGGCTGGACTGTTCCCATGAGGCACAGGGTCAAGACTGATTTGCATATGGCTGGGTTCAAACTGGAATGGCATGGTGAGCAAAAAACCATGGATTTAGGCCCAGATCTCTGTACTTGGGTGAATGTATGACATTGTTCTGCATTCTGTCCATCAACTGTTGTTTTTGCATTTGCTTTAGAGTGAAAGCAGAATGGTAGTGGCGAATATTAGGAAAATTGACACCACCTAAATCCTTGGAAGACTGAAGGCGGGCCAATGAAATCCTAGGTTTACGGTTGTTCCAAAGGAACTTGGAGAGAGAACTATTAATATCACAAAAAAAGGGGTTTGAAAGAGAAATGGGAAGCATGGATAAATAAAAATTTATGATAGGAAGAAGCATCATTTTGATGGTAGCTAATCTGCCCCACCATGAAAGAAATAGCGGTGACCAACCCTCAATCAGAGCGGAAATTTTCTTTAGGATGTCCGCCAGGTTGATTTTGATAGTTTCCTTGATGGTATTAGCATAAAGGATACCAAGGCATTTGATATGTTTAGAGGTCCACTCAAAACCTGTATTTTCAAACATGGAAGGAAGACAGAATTTGTTAAGAGGTAAGATTTCAGACTTATCAGCGTTTAGTTTATAGCCAGATACTTTTGAGTATTCCTGCAGAAGTGAAAAAAAAAGCTGGCAGAGAAGTGGATGGGTTAGAAATGTATAAAAGAATATCATCAGCATAAGCAGTGAATTTAAGATCAAGTGATTTGAGTTGAAGACCTGTATAGTGAGGAGAGCGTCTGATTGTTTCTAGGAAGGGTTCTAACGCAAGGATATAGAGAAGCGGGGAAAGAGGGCAACCTTGTCTAGTCCCTCTGAGAAGGGGGAAATAACGAGACTGGCAACCATTTACCCAGACAGAAGTGGTCGGGACTGAATAAAGTAGTTGAATATATTGAAGGATAGGAGGGCCAAAACCGTGCCATTTGAGGGCACTGAAAATAAACTCCCATTCAACCCTGTCAAACGCCTTTTCAGCATCTAATGTTATGGCGGCTAACGGAGAGTCTAATTTAGAGGCCAAATGGATGATATTAAGAAAGGTGCGTGAGTTATCTGTAATAGAACGACCTTTGACAAATCCGGATTGGTATATATTGACAAGGTCAGGGATAATTTTATTAATTCGTATGGCGAGTAGTTTTGCAAAGATTTAACAATCTGTGTTAATCAAAGAGATGGGCCTATAGTTTTTACATAAGGACAGGTCTTTATCTTTTTTAGGTATCAGGCAGAGCATAGCCTGGGAAAAAGTGCCTTGCGCTGCACCAGTAGTAAGAAAGTGAGTAATTAAAGAAAGGAGGTGAGGAATCAAAAGTGATTTAAATTGGAGAAAGAATCGAACGGTAAAACCATCAGGGCCCGGTGTCTTATCTTTAGGTAAAAGGGAAATATCAGTAATAATTTCTTCTTCGGAGATGGGAATATTCAAAGAAGAAAGGTCGACCTGATTTTCAGGAGTTTTAGGAATGCGTTGAAAAAGGAATCGATAAGATCAATAGAAGGGGAAGATTCTGGGGTGTACAGAGAGGTATAATAGTCAGTAAAACAATCAAGAATCTTGGCATCTGAGAGATGTAAAACTCCGGAAAGGTCCTTAATAGCAGCTATTTTAGATTTTTGTTTTTTAATTTTAAGGTAATTGGCTAGAGCTTTGCCGGCTTTGTTCCGTCCACCATACATTTTTGCATTGAATTTAAGGAGGTTATTACAAGCCGAATCCCAAGACTGTTTGTTATATTGCATTTTCGCTTTAATCAGATTGGATAATGTGTCAGGGCAATTGGCAGAAAAATACTGGTGTTCCAACGTTTTGATTTGTTTGAGGAAAGATGTAAATTCGGAGAGAGTTTTCTTCTTTTTCCGGGATACAAAGTCTATTATAAAACCTCTGGCAGAGGCCTTAAAGGCATCCCATATGAAATGAAATTGAGAGACGGAAGAGAAATTATGAAGAAAGAATTCTTGAGCAAAGAGCGAAAACTGTTCCACAAATTGAGAGTCCAAGAGAAGAGAATTGTTAAAGCGCCAGCGCCGAGATGAGGGTGTGGGGGAGGGATATTCTAAATCTAAAATGATGGGGGCATGATCGGATATAAGAATGGAGCCAATCTCAATGTCATTCATGAATTGTAGGGTATGTTGAGTGAGGAAAATGTAATCTATACGGGAATGAGATCTTGTTACAGGAGAGAAAAAGGAAAATTCAAGAGCATCCGGGTGTGAGGTTCTCCAAGCATCAACTAGTCCTCTTGCAGTAATCGCCTTATAGAAAGTTTTTTGCATCTTGTTGGGAATGTATTTAGTTTGCGATTTTCGGTCAAGAAAGGGATCCATGAGTTGGTTGCAGTCACCACCCACAATCAAATTGTCAGCAGAATGTGAGGAGAGAAGAGTGGAAAAATCAGCCCAAAAGGATGAGTCAGTGCCATTCAGGCCATATAAATTGCAAAAGAGAGTGGAGTGTTGTTAACTATAACGTCTAGAAGAAGCCATCTACCATTGGTATCTTTAGATTCGGTTTGTAGGTGAACAGACAATGACTTATGAAACAAAATAACAACCCCGTTCTTATTATTGTCAGCTGGGGAGCAAAAGATTTCGCCCACCCAATGTTTACGTAATGAAGGCAAGTCTTGTAATCTGAGGTGTGATTCTTGTAACAGAGCAATATGACATTTCAATTTAGCCAGGTGGGACAATACTCTCTGCTTCTTAACAGGATTACGCATACCTTTTACATTCCATGAAATAATGCGGAGACTTTTCATAGGTAAGGTTCATAGGAGGATAAACAACCTCTAAACATAACAAGTGCGGAAAAGTTAATAAGTAAAATATGGAAAACAAAAAGGCAAACTTACGGAACAAAAGGAAGGGAACTTACCAAACAGTGGGAAGATATTGCAGCAACATAGGTCACACATTACAGACAGGGGGGTAACAAGGGTGAAGAACAGCTACAGCAGTTCCGTGCTGGGGAGGCCTGGGAAATGAGAGAAATAACAGACAAGGACATAATTAAAGGTTACAAACTACATACTGAAGCACACCAAAACAGAGCAAAGAAATAACGTAAGGTAATTAAGGCTTGCTCAGTTCCATGGATTCTCCTTTATGGGTGTGAATGAACTTCCGGAGGTCGGCAGGATCTTCAAAACTGAAAGTTCTGTCTTTGTAGGTAACTTTGAAGAAGCAAGGATGTATTAACCCGTATCTGGAATTCATAGATCTCAAGGCAGGCCTAAGGTCGAGGAATTCCTTGCGCCGATTAGCAGTTGGCTTGGAGACATCTTGACTGAAGAAAACTCTGTGGCCAGACCAGAACATCTGCTTGTGTTGCTTAGCTGCGTTGAGAATCTCCATGAGATCAGAGTAGAGAAGAAAATAAGCAATTATACCTCTGGGTTTAGACAAGGAGGATGCACTCTGTGGTCCCAATCGATGAGCTCTTTGGATGTTAAAATCCGTGGATTTTGCGCAACCAGCAATCTGGAGGACTTGAGATTTCAAAAATGTAATCATATCTGATCCTTCGGAACCTTCCGGAATACCGTAAATGCGTAAGTTGTTACGCCTATTACGATTTTCTAAGTCCTCTGTAGATTTCTTGAGCAAACTGACTTCTTTAGTAAGGCAATCAACTTTGGCAATAACATCTTGAGCATCACTGACTTTTTGTTCCACATCCGAAAGCCTCAGGTCTAGTCCAGTCCATTTGTCATCTAACCTTTGCAGGGTAGCAGCTGTGTCAGACATGAAAGGACGAATGAGGCGTAATTCCTCCATTATATCTTCTAATGTGAGAGGGAGCAGTGATTTTGACGGAGAGGGTGGGTCCTTCTTTGTACGTTTACCAGGACCAGTCGCAGCATCTTTTCGTCCACCCGCAGTAGCCCCCTGAGGTTTGTGTGGATGATGAGAATCCATAACAGCAAAGGAGAGGAAGCGCCAGCAGTCGTGGATTGGAAAGTAAAACAGCAGGAGACGGCGTTGTTGGTATACTGAGGAAGAGCCAAGGAAGAAATGACCAGCGAAATGTCCACAAATGAAAGCGGTCTGCACACAAAAATTGTTACTTCACTAGATACCGCCAGAATTGTACACAATAGCTGGTGACGTCCGCTGTAGTAAGAGAGGGGCATATATCCAACTGAACACCATCTGCTCCACACAGCAACAAAAGGATCAGTATAAATGCTGGTCTGTCTTTTTTGATGTAAGGCACAACATGGTCAGCCCGGAGGACATTCTCCTCACGGTCGGGTGAAGTGCTGCGTGAAGAGAAGCACAAAATGGCGGCCGCTGTCAGGCGGAGACAAACGGGGCCGATAATGAGAAGAACAGAAGAATCAGTATAAATGCTGGTCTGTCTTTTTTGATGTGAGGCACAACAAGGTCAGCATTAAAGGAGAGGAAGAGTGCTGTGAAAAAAATTATCCGGAGAACATTCTCCTGACGGTCGGGTGGAGTGCTGCATGAAGCGAAACAAAATGGCGGCCGCTGTCAGGCGGAAACAAACGGGGCCGATAACGAGAAAAATAGACCTTCTCAAGGTCTAAAAACTTGCCGTCATGGTCTTGGGCCACTCCTGTGCAGGAAACCACGATTGCGGAGGACAGGCGCTGCTTAAAAACAGTTCCTTCATCAGCGAGCGGAGCTCGGAGTAGCGGAGCTCTTCAAGTGGTGGCCATCTTACATCGCCGCTGCCGCGCGCCTCTGCATGTGGCATGTTGACTACTGCTGTAGCTCCTGACACAAGCTTTGTCTAGGGACTTAGGGTCTTAGAGACTGAGGGGCTGGTTCCATGTTGTGACCCCCTGCATGCATCCCCATGCACATGGGCAACAGGGGGTCCTGTAGGTCCTCCTTTGTTTAAGGACCGCCAGACTTTTCATGGAGTAAAGACCTCCATGACACCGCTGGCGGACCTGAAACTCGTAATATGCAGGGCAGTGCCGCAGCGGCACCACCAGCATATTACTGAGGCCCTTACCACCGTGCCTCCGAGCTGTGGCAGTGCAATGGTGGTCCAACCGCCACAGTTGTGATATCCTCAGACTGCAAGACTCATAATTAGGCCCTAAGAGACACCTATAGATTAAAATAGATGACAAAGGCTGTTAATGAGTGTGTCAGACATTGTTGTACAGAAGATGTTGTTGTATGTCTTTTTTTAGGTACTCATGTGTAACTGTACTTATTGCTTTTTTTTACATAATTCGGAATGGTGTGATACCTTGAACAGCGAAATAAAAGAAAATGAATTTGCATTAGCAAATATTTTCCATTCAAATAGTGAGCAGCACCACTATTGTTGAACCTTATTGAGGTATATATACATATTTTCTTTTATTTCTTTATTGAATTTTTACAACAATGTACAGTAGTGCATTCACATGTTGCTGAATATTACATATGTCCACATATAAAATAATTTGTTCACTAGCGCAGTAACCATGATTCTATATAGCATCCAATAGTGGGTTGAACAGAAAGCTAAAATGAATCCCCCTTAGTTCTCAGGTTCTGGTTTCTGGAGTATGCTTGCTGCCTCTAAGGTGTGCTCCTCAGCTAAGGATGGAGTGTGCTGTACAGGATCTGACAGTTAGTTAGTCACGTCTCCGCATGTTATAGGTGTTCGGTTTACTCCTGTCGCAGCTGTGTCAGCATAGCTACTCAATGTGGATTCAGGTATCTAGAAGCCCCATAATCAGTCATGTGGAGTGTCAGTCTGAGCTCTCCCTGAAGTATGTCAACAGTCGGTCCCAAATGTCCCGTGGACTGGAAGTCAATGGCAAGAACTCAGCATATGTGGTTAGTTGACCATTGCAGTATGTAAAATCGTTCAGCCACTCCTTGAATTTGGGAGCCCACCCTCGGCTCCACCTGCATGCCACCCTTCTCTTTGGCAGGAGTAGCCCCAATGAGATGAATTTCCTATGAAGAGCCTGTAGTTCCTCTGTGTAAACCCAGTAGTGCAGTGACCGGGGTGAGGTAACTGGGGGTGCCCACCATACGGGACAGAGCGGTCGCCACCTCCGCCCAATACCTGTGTATTGCCCCACAGTACAATGCTAGGTGGAAGAAACCCTCCCCCTCCTGGCTGCATCTGTCACAGTGGTCAACAGGTCCCAGTTTATATCTATAGAGTCTCGCTGGTGTGTAATAAACATGATGTAGAAATTTCAAGTGTATGATGCGCAGACAGCTGCTGGCAGTTATTGTGCCAGTTTACTTGCAGCAATAGAGCCATTGCCTATCAGTGAGTGGTGTATCCAGCTCCAGATCCCAGCCTGACCGTGAGCTGGTCTGCATCTCAGGACGTTCTGCAAGGACGGCACGATAAAGCTGGGAAACTGCATGAGCTGGTCCCGCAGCTTGTAGTAAGCCATGTAGTGCAACTAGTGTGGGGGGTTCCTGGGTGAAGGTGGGAGTGGCAGCTCTGACATCATGTCTGATCCTGATGTATAAAAAAAATTGCAATGGCATGATCGCCTCCCCTGGAGCTTCAAAACCTCCTCTTGAGAAGGGCTGAGCAAGTGTAATCCAGCGCACTCTGGGCTGTTTACCTAACCAGGTCAGCCTGATAAGCTGTGTCTGGGAAAAAGAGCGTCCAGGGGGTATGGTATATTGAGGAATAAATATAACAGTTTTGGCAATATTACCATTTTAACTAAAGAAATCCACCCGCCAATGATAGGGGCAGCGAGATCCAACGAGACAGAGAGGTTGTGATCGAAGTGATGGCAGTACCATAGTTTGCCCACAGTATTTCCTCCCTGTCCCTGGAGATTACCACTCCCAGGTATTTTACTTCTGAGTCCCACCACGTTAATGGATAATCCAGTAAAAATTGTGGAGTGTTGGGGGGTAAAAGGAAATATCTGAGATTTGCTCCAGATATCCCTCCAAAGCGGATAAACTCCCTAAGAATGGGATTCAGGCTAGTCTGTGGATCGCGAATGTAGAAGGTTATGTCATCAGCATAAAGTGATACTAGTAAGTGCCGAAAAGGGTATCGCAGTGTGTACTCCCTATGGTGTTGTCGGAGCTTAACCGCCAGCAGCTCAATCGCTAGCGCAAACTGGAGGGGTGACAGAGAACACCCCTGTCTGGTGCCCTGCGAAATGGGGAATGATTTGGAACAGCTGCTGTTAATCTGTACTGTGGCTCACAGCTGACTATAGAGCAAGGCAACCCAGGATATAAATGGGGGGGGGAATACCATTCTCCGCAACATTGCAAACATGGAGTCCCATTCTAACGAGTCAAAGGCCTTAGTGGCGTCTAGAAAGACCGCCACCGCCGACAATTCAGAGTCTATATCCTGTATCAGTGCGAACAGAGTGGGTAAATTATGGTAGGTGGCTCGCCCTGGTATAAACCCCACTTGTTCCAGTAGGACCAATCCTGCCATTAACAAACTCAGCCGGTTGGCCAGTACTTTAGCTAGTACTTTTGTGTCGCAGTTAATTAAAGATAGAGGCCTGTAGGCCTTGCATGTGGCGGCGTTCTTACCCGGCTTGAGAAGGGCAATGATTGTCGCCTCTCGTATGGAGAGTGGGAGAACTCCAGAGCTTTTTGCTTCCTCCTATACTTTTTTCAGGCTCAATTGCATTATGGCCACTCGGATTTCCTCTTTCTCGATATCTGCAGATAGAAACTCCCTGTGTGCCCCACTGAGCCATCCTAGAGCTATGTCCTCGAAGTAGGAGGACACGTCTATCTATCAAACCCTACTTGTGGAGTAGAAAGTGGAGAAAGTGCGGAGTATATCTGCGGTGTCTCTTTGTAGTGAGCCGTTCGTATCCTCCACCGCCAGGACATAATTAGAAAATCTGGGAATATGCACCACCTCAGCCAGTGCTTTCCCTGGCCGCTCTCCCTCCCCATACCGACGGGCTCAGTAATATTTGGAGCTAAAGAGGCTTTTTCGCTCAGCCGTAGCTTGGTGTTCTGTTATCACTTCCCGAAGCTGGGCCTCCGGCTGTCTCTCAGGGGCATCTGCAATATGGGCCTCAGTTGCTTTAATGTCTGTTTCAAGTTTCCTGAGCATTCTCCTGTTGTCACTCAGAATGCCGCCTCCTTTTGCAATGCACACCCTATGTATCGTTACCTTAAAGGTCTCCCAAACGCAAGCTAAAGTCGGGACTGAGCCTAAGTTCATTGGAAAAAAGTCACGTATCTCCTGCCCGACCTCTTCCCGGAAGCAATTGCCTTGGAGGACCGTGGCCTGAAGCCACCACGACTGGTAGGGGGAATTGTTTCCCGGTAAGTGCAGCTGTAACAACACCGGGGAGTGGTCAGAGTGTGTGCATGCGAGGTGCTCTGTTCTAACTAGTCAGGTGCCTATCCCTCATGAAAGTAATTAATAGTCGAAGCGGGACCAGCTAGAATGTATACACTGGAATGAAAGGTGCCCTCTTTTTGGGTGGGGTGGAGAGTTCTCCATTCATCTAGAAGCTGGTGGTCAGTCATGATCTCTACTAAGTGCTTCCCTGCCTTGGTGTGTGGGCCTTGAGTGCTATATAACCGATCCATACTAGGGTCTAGTCAACATTAAAATCACCCCCACCCCATATTAAGTGCGTGGAGCCAATGTCTAGTATGAGTCCCCAGAGCTTATAAAAAAAGGCAGCATCATCTACATTGGGACCGTAGGAGTTGACCAACATGACGGAGTGTGCATCAATACGCCCCCACATTATGCAGTATCGACCTTGCGGGTCTAGGAAAGAGCCAGATGGGAAGTACTGGAAATTATTTTTGATCAGGATGGCAGTCCTGCTAGCGTAAGTAGAGTATGAGGCAAAGCATCTGCGGGCGGCCCATTTCGCAACAAAGGCAGTCTGTGCTGTGGGGCCAAGGTGCGTCTCTTGCAGCATTGCTATTTGGATGTTTTGCCTGTCAAGGTACCCGAGTATGTGTCTGCGTTTGCGGGGATCGTGCAGGCTGCACACATTCCAAGTCAGTAGGCTGTGAATGGGGCTATCTAAGGTTCTTGGTGTGCCCATGTATCAGTTTAATCAGTGGTTGCAACTGAGTGTGTACATGTACCGTGGGGAATTGAAGCCGGTGAAATTGTGGTGATGTACATTTGCTCGACTGTGGACAGCAACGTGGTGCACTACAGTAACTAGTTACGCTAAACCCTGCCTCCCCCACCCACATCAGCAGCCCAATCCCACTGGCAAATACATACCCTCCATAATGCCCAACTAAAGCAGAACAAAGGTAGAGGCTTTCAAACAATTAGCAATCGGTGAAGCACGCCAGATTGAAGGTGCCGACAGTGTTGGCAAGCAGGAAAGACTAATGAGAATGGAAAAGAGGGAGTTCGAGTGAGAGAGAGATGGAGAGGAGGAGAGGGAGGCCTGCTAGAGAGATAGTTAGTATAGATTGTGGTGTTAAAGAGTGAAGAACAGAAAAGTAGCAACGTAAACCATTTCATAACACAGGGAATTCCCCCTGGGGGTGAACACCGGAGCTCCTGGCAGTTCTCCTTGAATTAACAAGGGTGCCCAGGAACAGGATAGAGTCCGTAGATGGTTCAGACCCCGCCAGGGCCTGGAGGGACTTATCCAGTCTGATAGGTGCGCTAAGTTGCTATGAGTCATTGGCTGGGACCTCTGTCCAGCATGAAGAGGGGAGTAAAAGGGGAGGATGCTGCGCATAATTGTTCCTTTCAAATGACCTCCCACTGGTAGCAGACATATGATGATGGGTAAGGAAACAAAGTCATGATCTTGTGGGAGGCCCCGGTCTACAGCCTGTCCAATTTCTGAGAGTGGGGATTTGGATCTGGGGCTGCGCTCAGCTTCCTTGCCTAGGGATGTGTAGCAAGTCACCCTATTAAAATAATCCTGGGCCTGCTGTGGAGTATTGAAGGTGTGCTGCTTTACTTGAAAGGATATTCGGAGCCTAGCCGGATATAGCATGGCATAGGAGACGTTGTCTTGCTGCAGCTTGCGTTTCACCGGATGAATTTCTTATGGGCCTCCCGTACTGCCATTGCGAAGTCAGGGTATATGGAGATGGAGTTACCGTCATAGACTAGATTACACCTCTCTCTTGCCAGTTGCAGGACGGTATCACAATCTCAATAATTGAGGAGACGAGCAATAAGGGGTCTGCGAGTGGAGCCTGGAGGAGGTCTAGCAGTCAGTGAGCGATGGCTCTCTCCACTACCAATTGTTTGGGAAGAGATGTAGCCTCAAATAGTTCCACCAGCATGTGCTCCACGTAGTCTTCCATGCGCCCAGTAGTGGTAGATTCAGGAACTCCAAATATGCGGATGTTGTTCCCGTGCAAACGTGCCTCCAAATCTTCATTTTTTGCAGAAATAACTTTCAGAAGGCGTTCCATACTTTGCATTCATTCCCCCCTTATCGAGGACTCATCCTCCAAGTTTGAGATCCTATGCTCAGTCACTGATATGCCCGTCATGCTTCTCTAGGCACTGTGTGATGAAGTCCATTTGCATGGTCATGGAATCCATATTAGCCTCAATGGACGTGAGGCTTTGTCACATGGTGAAGAACAGGGATCACATGTTAGGGTCTTCTGGCTGCGGTGTTGATTGGTGCCATATTTGTTGCTATATCCCCGGCTGGGGCGCGTGCAGACTTTCGGGGTTCAAAAGGCAGTTTTAACTAACTAGCATACACTTTGATATGCGGCTGGGTGCTGCAAAAGTTGCAATGAATCAAACAGATCCAGCCTGTTGTCACTCTGGTAGTGGGGTGCACTGTACTGCAGGAAGAGGTAAGTAATGTAACCTACCGAAGAAATTCATGGCAAGGGACTTCAGGTAGGGAAAGTCTAGAGGAAAATGTCGATGTACAGGATGTTAATATTCCAGAGGACAGTATTAGCTAGTGATATGCATTGGAAAGAAAAATGTTTTTTACAAAGGTAGCCCACCCTCTCCACCCACAACAGGCCCACCTCTTTCCCTAACCAAATACCCCCAAATGTCCCATGTCCAACCCTTTTCCCCAACTTTCCTTCCCAATTCCCACCCTCTCCACCCACAACAATGCAGCCCCTCCCACCAAAAAAAGCCAATTTAAAACCAATCTCAGAGGCCTCTATACGTGCTTGTAGGTGGGCCAATTCCTGGGCCAGGTTCTTCTGGCCACAATGAAGCAGTGCCAGCTCACATAGGGCGCAGTGGAGGAGGAAGTCTGTAGATGTCAAAGGTGGGGAGGGGTAGAATGCTGCTGGTTCCCTAGAGCCATTGGAATGTTTGATATGATTAATCACAGGGTCAAGTTTCCCCCACAGATGCATTACATAATGCAATAGCACTGACTGCAAGGAATTAAGCTAGAATACCACAATAATTGAAAAGTGATTTTCATTTAAAGGATTTCATAGTGAAATTTGGGGCATATGTACAACAGAATGACGGAGCGTGGCATTAAGCAAAACCTGCCAATGCGACGCTCTGCCATTCTGAAAACTAAGGGATGTGCCATATTTACAAAGATATGGTGCACCCCTGCGATCCCCCTTGTGCTGGCGCTAAATTAAGCTGCCTAGCGCCAACGCATGTACCCTTGCACCATAGTGCAAGGGTGCCTGCATTGGGGGAATGATCGTTTATGTGCAGGAAGGTGTCCCTTCCTGCACATAAACAATCACAAATGACGATTTGTAACTCCTATGGGTGCTGCATTGTGCAGCACACATAGAAGTTGCAATTTGTCATTTTTTAATGATTGTTTATGTGCAGGAAGGGACACGTTCCTGCACATAAACAATTATTCATGGCGATTTTCTGTTTCTCTGTGTGATGCACAATGCAGCACACAGCGAAACAGCAAACATGGGGAGAAATAAAACATTTCTCCTCGTTTCACCATGTTAAGATCAGGTTTTCCCTGGTCTTAATTTAGGCGCTGCCCCATATTTACGCCACCCTTGTAAATATGGGGCAGCATCAAAATCAATGGGTGTTGTGGCGGAACGTCCACCGCAACACCCATTGCCCACCCCTTTCATGCTAATTATAGCAGTTAAGTGACTGGTTGGAGACACCTGACCTACCCCAAGCCATTCTAATACTATTGAGGCTGAAAACTTAATACTGACCGCTGAATCTGACTTGCCATCTATCTGGACCTTATTGCTGACTTCAGTTGCTACTGATACTGCATGATTTTTTTTGCTTAATTCCTGACTGCTTAGAAACTCTATTGAGATTTGTGAACAGTCGCGGCCGGTATGGTTTGTGGGTGGCGGGGCGGGCAGGTCGTGCAGGGGTTTAAGGGTTGCGCATATTATTTTTAAAAAATAAAAAAATAAAAAAAACTTACCGCTGCGCCAGGTCCCGCGACTTCACTGCTGCTCTTCTCCGGACAGAAGCAAAGCCAGGCCCCACTAACCAATCACAACGATGCATGCAGCGTTGTCATTGGTAGGCACCCAGTCTCCCCTGACCAATCACTACGCAGCTAGGCAGCATTGTTATTGGTTGTGAGCGTCCTGGTTGGACACTCAACCAGGGAATGGGAGCCTGGGCTTGTTCTCCATTAAGGCTGTAATGCAGCCTGCATGGAGAAAGGGGAAAGTGCGCATGACAGGTTTGGGCGGCCCGAGAGGGCTGACCAAACAGTCTTTGCGCACTTAGGAGTGGGCATACCACTCCTCCGCTGACCCGCCCGCCCACAAAGCAGCAGAACACATCACGAAGCATAAAATGATAATAACTTGAAGTTATTATCATTTTATGCTTCTTTGCACTGCTTAAAAGCAGTGGGGGGTGACGCTCGTCCGCCATAGTGGAGGAGCCGCCACTCTTCCTGAACCTCTCTTTATGGGAAGTTCTGCTGTTTTTGGTTAATCAAATTTTGAGCTTTATGCTCTATCTCACTCTTTTCTCCTGAACTTGAACTCTTTATGGGTTCTTAGTGACACTATTTTCACCCCATTGTTAGAATAGAGATTCATTTCTTTATGGAACACGCTTAAATCATTATTATGATTTTGATCTAACCATATTTTTTATTATCAATTCTGTTATTTGATTGAAACATTGAACTAATTGAATGAAGATAACTTACTAAACCCTTGAATAAAAATAAAACCTTTAAAACTAACTTTAACTCTTATTATTAACTGAATTTAGAGTAGAAATTGTAAATTATGATTCATGTGATGATTTGCTCCAGATCTTCTCTAACAAGGCATCCAAGGTCTGTCGCACCATTGACCAGACACAGAAAGAAAATAGAATAGAAAAACGAGCAGGAATCAGCCCTGTTTGAGGCGGTAAACCGTATTACTTAAACCGATTCCCGCTCCAGCAACTGTTATGCTGATAAAAATGTGGACTCTCCTGCAAACTGACTAAGAGGAACATGCAGAAACGGATTTTGCCCATAAAAACAAACATTGTGGGGCCGATTCCGATTCGGGCCGGAAATCTCTCCGACCGAGCCGGACCCGGAGAGATTTCCGACCGAATCGGACCCGTGCAGCCCGACCGAACGAGTACGATGCGTCCGTATGCTATCGTACTTGAGTCGGTCGGACTCCCATTGAAGTCAATGGGAGCCGGTCGTACAACGCGTACGCGGGCTCCCATTGCCTCAATGGGTGTGAGGCGAACAAGGTCACCCCCTACAGCGGGTACGCGGCGAAGCGACTCGCGCCATACACGCACAGGTAGGGGGGACCCATGGGTCCCCCCTGTGTGCGACTCGCGTGGCTACGCGTACAGGGGGGTCCGACACGGACCCCCGAAGTATGGCTCCGACTGCTCTTTCGAGCCGGACGGCGCGTGTCGGTCGGACTGCTCGCGGCGCGCATCGTACTTACCCGGCCGGGGAACGTCTCCATTGCACGGTGCGAGTCGTGTCCGAGCAAGTCGGTCGGTGAGGTTAGACCCGGGAACGAGTCGGTCGGAGCGGTTGGGACGCCCGAACGAGTCGGTCGGCGAATTCGCATCGTACTCACTCGTCCGGACATGCATACGAATCGGTCGGGAAATAGGGCTCCGAATCGGATCCGGTTATGCCGAATCCGATTCGGAGCCCTACCGGCCAAGATCGGAATCGGCCCCTGTGTGTATTCCCACACTTGGTGCTTCTGAATGGATTTGTTATTATAAAGTCAGGGAGAAGAAGCATTGGCAAAAGAAAAACATTTCCCATTAAATTGTGGATTCCATGTGTCCGTTGTCTCAAAGCATCCGTCCTTTCCGGAAGCATAACAATCATAAAAGAAAATCTGAGAACTCGCTTATCAAAGCATTCCCTGCTGTTTTATTCAGAAAGCGGTTCTTTGCCAATAGTGACAGAGAAGCCACTAGAACTTTGTTTAAATAGCATGAATAGCACAACTTAGGTATAAACTCAGCTTAGGTGTTGTAGCAAAGCCTGTTTCCCCGGTCAGCCAATCTCTGATCAATCTGTGCTTTGTAGATGTTCTATTATACAATTATATCTCTCATATACCTTTTCAGTTTAAATAGCTTATAATCATTTACAGCCTTCAGTAATGTACAGCTACACCGGTTGTCACAGAAACAAATATGGATCATGTAGTCCAATTAATTTCTCCAGCAGGATAATGTTCCGTACATGGAGACCAGCGTCGTCCCCCACTGCTTTTAACCAGTGCAAAGAAGCATAAAATGATAATAACTTCAAGTTATTATCATTTTATGTTTTGTGACGTGTTCTGCTGCTTTGCGTCAATGACTGTTTGGTCGGCCCTCTCGGGCCGCCCAAACCAGTAATGCACACTTTCCCCTTTCTCCATGCAGGCTGCATTGCAACCTGCATGGATAACAAACCCAGGCTCCCACCAGTTCTTTATGAGATCTGACTAAAAAAAGCATTAGCACTATAGAAGAGAACAAATGTCAAGTGTGTGGAATGTGTATGACAAGTAGTACACGCGTCACCCATTTATAGTGTTTCCGGTTCTCTGTTTAGTTTTTGGGGGTATTTCTGTGGTGTTTTTCAAGTGTGTCCTTAACTTGGAAATAATTATTTTTACTATCCCCCTAAAAATATATAGTGGTTGTCTTTTCCAGTTTATGCAAAGCATATTTATTTTTAAGGAGGCATATTTAATTATATAGTTTGTACTCTCCATTGGTAGCGTTTTTAAAGAACTACTGATAAACTCTAAGCACAGTCTTTCTGTGTTTTGTATGGATCTATCAGTCTAACTCAAATAGCGTCACTGTTTCTCACCCTCATCGACTCTCACTTTCAATCACACTCTCTCACATGTTCACTGTTTCACGCATTCTCTTTCAGGACTCTGGTTTGCAGGAGTAGCACAGCTCAAGAATATTTCTTCATTCGCTCCGCTGGTTTTAGGTACCCTTCCAATGGATGTGGTCCATCGGCTAGACTGCCCACTTTGGTGCTGGAAACCAAGGTTCGAGCCTCGGGGTCGCGTCCACATTCTGTGATTCTGGGCAAATCACTTAATCTCCCCCTGCCTACCAAAAAATAAAAAAATGAATGTGTCCTTGTGTAACGTAACCGGTGCTCATGTAAAGCACTCCAATACCTTCAGGTCGAGTTCGCGCTATATAAATCCGCAAAAAAAAAAAAAATGGCTACCTGAAAGCAGTGCTGCTACTGTGATTTTTCCCACAGCTGCCAAGGAGGCCCCAAGTCAAGTGTCACAATTAGAGCCAATCCTGATATTTTATCCCACGTCACATTGTGTATAGGACTGTGAATGTAACATTGGAAGTATGGCTCAAAAACCCAGTTTGTAAGGTTCCGTTCACTAAAGTGCAAGGACCGGCTAAAGATGCCTCACCTGAGAAAGTTCCTATGCTCGTTTGGAAAGTGGAAAGTATTGCATTCTGCTTTCATTATGCTACCATGCACATGACAGCCAACAGAGTTACATGCCTGCTGCTTCACGCATTAACCGCGGCGGTGCAGGAGTTTTAATGAGTGGGCGGGGCTGCGTCGGTCAACGGACGTGCGCAGCACTAGCTAGGTAGTGGCCGACGCGCGCACGGAATATCACACACACGGACCTGAGAGCAAAGAGTCATGTAAATCAGTCATAGCAGAATGAAAAAACCTGCCGTAACATCAATTATCATTTTAATTCTCAAAGAAGTTCTACATGTAAAAAGGAATCAAATGATGAGTAAAAATGTGCCCGTAAATCCTACATTTATACCCCAAGCACGCAAAACTGGGATAAACAAAAAAGAAACAAAGAATGAACAATATATTTATTCGATTATACAATATAATCATAAAAGAGAATACAAATAAAATAAAAACACATATATTTACAATACATATAACATCACATCGTCAATGTTTCAGTGCTATAACAATTCTAAAACACTTCAGCTTGTTCCACCACAGGGAGCAATCCACAGGTTTACTAAAGATATTATAAATTCATAATCTTGTTCCAGTGTAGTGCACCCTTCAAAAAAGACGAAACAGCCAACATAACCGCATGATCAGGTAGTAACTGTAGGTGTAAAAAAGCTGGCCAGAACTGACAAAAGCCTCTAGATTTTAAAAGTGACATTAAATACTTATGTCATAAAAACTTGTAAAATGTGCAAAACAATACCAAATGATTTAGAGTGTGCTGAGAGCAGCCATCAAAGGGACATACCTATATTTTTTTGGGGTTGAACTGACCAGGCGGAAAACAGATATATGAGCGTCAAAAGAGCTCTCATGGATGACTTACAACAAGAAGAAAAGGCTTGGGGCCAGCAACAGTTTGCAAAAATAAAAGCAGTCTGGTAGTTGGCCTCAAGAGCATCTCAGTTTCCCTAGCTTTTTTAAAATGCTTTATGAAACGTTCCTTAACTGCTTTCCTGTCTCCCTTGGAGAGAAGATGTGGTTTATAGAACAAGTCAGGGCAACACAACGACCGGGCAACGGACTCAATATAATACAGCCATGGAATTTTAAGGCCATACAGTCCACAATCACATCCCTGTTAAATTTTGTGTGTTCACCACACCACACTGAGATCCACAAAAGCACTGGAGTCACTGGAGCCACTTTCGCACAATCCTCCACATAATCAAGACCCAGCTCCTCATGAATAAATAGTGATGAACTATTAGGGGCCAGGCCCAAAAATCGCCTACAAAGGGGTCCTCCTCTTGTTGAATTGCCTGCATTTCGATAACCCCAAATAGCAGCACCATACACAAGTCCTGCAAGGCATTTCATTTTATAAATCTCCAAAAGAGGTATAATAGGTTTATTGCTGATCAATTTTGAAAATCTAAAAAGGGCACTACAAGCCAAGGAAAAGTGGGAACACCGCTTTGAAATGCATGAAAACCAGTTGTTCTGCTGGGCAAAATGAACCCCCAAATAGGGAAACTCAGGACCCTAGTAACCCTATTCCTTTTAATAACAATTGCTCTAGTTTTAGAGGATTTCCTCCTGCACAACATGTAATGTGTTTTACTACTGTTAACATCCAGCTCCAGCTCGTCCATAAAGTTGAAAAAAAGGTCAAGTGTCTTAAGCCCATTGGCGTACGAGCCATCAACACAGCATCATCCACGCAAAGTAGGGAGGGCACAGGGACCATCTTGACCATGGGCAGATCTTTCCAGTGAGTGGCCAAAAAAGTGTTAGTACCATTGATATACAGTAAAAAGAATATTGGGGTCAGCACACAGCCCTGTCAGACTCCTCGTGGGAAGCCAAAGGAGTCTGAATATTCCCCTCCAATACTGTATCTCACTGTCACAATCAGATCCAAGTGCAGAGCTCTTAAAAAATTGACCAGTGTAGTAGGTAACCCTAGCTCCATCAAGTTATCCCATAATTTGAACCTATTCACCCGGACAAAAACACTGCTCAGGTCCATGAATTCAAAGAAAATTGTCCCTTGCTTTGCCACTACACATTTACCGATCAGGAGGTTGAGGTTCAAGCACTGTTCCATTGTGCCTTTGCCTTCCCTAAACCCGTACTGAACTGGACAAATAATATTATGAGTTTGGGCCCATAATTCCACATGCAGTAGAATAATACAGCCTACTACCTTCACTACCGAATTAAGCAGGGAAATAGGTCTGTAACAGCCTCATAGGATCTTGTCTGTTCCCTTTTTTAAAGACCGGTACTATAACAGCAGATTTCCAGGTAGGAGGAAGACCTATTTAAACAGCAGCATTTGGAAACATTATTCAAAACCGGAGGCTACAAATGGATCTCAGTCTTATAGAGGTCCAAGGGTGTCCCATTGGGATCGGAGGCTTTATTGGACACACTATATTGAATTGCTGGGTGTACCTCTTCGAGATCAAACCTAATGTCCAATGGGTACAGATGACTCTCCTCATTTTCAGTCAAAGGGACATCGGCACCAAGGGCATAAACCCTTTTAAAATGGGACAACCAGGGCTCCGGGCTGATAGAGGAGCCTATGTCATCTGGGGCAGACAAAGTAGGCTGTCTGCCATTTACAATGGCCCAAAAACCCCTAGAGTCCCGGGAGTCAAAAGTGGAAAGCAACTGCTCCCAGGAAGCCTCTTTAAGTACAGCTTTCCACTTCTTAGTTGTTAATTTGTAGACTTTCCTCGCCTCAATTATAAACTGCTGGGTGTGCGGCCTAGCATTAAGAGCCACCTGAAGTTGTTTATTGGCTTGCCTACAGGCCTTATTAAACCAACCATGTTGTACAGCTGGTTCCCGGCCAGACATTTCCCTCATTATGCCATTAGTAGAAATAGTCAGTTGGGAATGGGCTTCCAGGATCGCTACCGGAGATGGACAAAGAGCTTACAGGGTTCCACAATAAGGTTTAGATTTGTTCTAACTGCTGGCTGGAATAAAGAGGTAATAAGGAGATTTCGCCACTCGACTCTTAGTCCTTATCCTTAACTGCTAAGCCGGTCAAACCTGCCATAACGTCCAAGATAGAGCTTGGTGGTACTGTAACTCTTACTTCAATTGGGTTGTGATCACTAAAAGCGGTATCGTGCACAACCCCTGGGCTCACAAGGTTCAAAGCATTCTCGATATGAACACGTAATCAACGGTTTTCCCTTTTCCCCACCCAACAAATATTGGTAGATCCTTGGATGGACAAACCTTCCTGGTCATTACATTGCAGAACCCTGCATGTCCAAGAGCTATAAAAATTTACCTAGAAAGAAACAATTGCAAGAGAAAACCACCCATAAAATCTGAATCCCCTTATGACTAATGGGGATAGGTACAACCTTCAGCTGTTTAGCGATACGAATCAAAATAGCAAAGCTGCTGAACGCTCTATGCCCAGGAGAAGGGGTTGCAATGTTGTAACTTTCAAACCCATCCCATACTACTGGCTCATGGGCCCAGGTCTCCTGTAGCATGAGGAAATTAAACTGGGTAGCAAAATTAAGCCATTCCAGGTCTTGAATCTTGGCCCTAGTGCCTGCAACATTCCAGCTAAGAACCCAAAGAGTATTCCTATATCATAATTAAATGCAGATTCATTATGTATTACCAGTGATGGACAAGGAACTGGAGTGCAAACCCTAGGACTTCTCATATGGGGGCCAAATGGGGGAGCCAATCATTCTGATCTAAGCCATCTAAGGTGGAAAACCTATTAACAGTATGCACTGCAAACTGGTGTGGAACCTGGTGCCTCAAATTATCTGTAACAAGGGAATTGGGTTGCAGGATAAGATTTAAAAAAAAGCCAAGTGGGAGCATGTTAAATCCTATTAGGCGACCTGCAATTTATCATTATGCAATCTCCAGGAAGATTTTTAATCATGGGGCCAAGCCATCCAACCCTTCTAACAATCAGAATGTCATTATAATCAGTAGCATAAAAGTTGGTGTTATTTAGCAGCCAATATAAACAAATTTTAATGGCATCCTAAATGTCAAAATGCAAGTTGTCTAATCTAAGCCCAGCCATTGTTACTGCTGACTTCTAAAACGCATCAACATTCTGTTGGCCTTGGCAAATGAAAAACAATGTACATTTTCTTTCACTTCATATTCCTTGGATAGAATATTAGTTTGTGGGAGCTCAAGGAAACTGTGTTTATCAGGGCTTATCTGTTGACACTGATGAGGTTTATTCCCATTATGGTGGGGGTTTGCCTGTCAAAAACCCCTATAATGAAAGCTTTCTGATGCATTAGCATGATGATTGCTTACAAAAGAAATTTTCATTGGAATCTGCAGTGTGCTCTGAAATGGTTCTGTATATTCTAAAAGTATGTAAGTGTGTATGTGTGTGTGTGTGTTTTGTGTGTGTGTGTATGTGTGTGAGAGAAAGAGAGAGGGAAAGGGACAGAGACAGAGAGAGAGAGAAAGAGAGGGAGAGAGAGAGGATAGAGCTTCAGTTAGCATAATTTAGGGTTTCCGACTGATCCGAATAGTAGAGGCAAATGGTAGCAAGAATAACAAACACTGACAAAAACAGTAGGTTTGGTTCTCATTATGTGGATGTGTTGTACAATATATAGAGAAGTGTATGTTTGGGAAAAGGATGATTGGGAGGATTTAGAACAAGTTTATTTATTGATGTTTAGGTGGGTTTTTGGTGAATGAGTAATATGTGTGATTGTATGTTTGATTTGAGTTTTATACAAAGCAGTGTGAAAGTACTGCACTGTAGGAATGGAAACATGTGCCAAGGTAGTGCCATCATAAGGCCAGACCCTTCTGTCAGATGCCAGACATCAGCATAATATTCCCTTTACTCTCACAGTATAGTCATATAGTCTCCATGTGGCACTTATTACCATCATACGTTCAATTATTCCAAACATAACAAGCAAGTAGACATAGTCCCAGGGATTCCCACTATATAACTTTTTGACATTATATGCCCCAGCACCACATCGTATGTCAGGTATTGCCTTCTTGTGCCTAAGATTCTCCAACCATACACATACATTGAATATTCAACACAGTTATACATGCACATATAGATAAGCAGGTACAACAAATGCCAAAACATACTGAGAGATGTTATGATAGATCACCAATTGAAGCAGTGAGTTCCCAGTTCCTTCTTAACTGATGGGTGAGACTTGTATTCATGCCTGCCAGCCATCTTGTGTTTTTATCTAAAAGAGACATGCTTGACCAGAGCACCCATACACCAGTAGAAATAGTGTACCTGAGAATGTACATTGCAAACGTTAATTTTTCTTGATGTAATTTGAATTGTCTTTGTACTTGATCTGCCAGCAAAGGTTACACAAAAACTCTGCAAACAAGTGTATAATAGAACTTAAAAAAAATAAAAAATAAAAAATAAAAAATATATATATTTACATATATATATATATATATATAAATATATATACAAAAAGAGTTGCCTCTAGGTGGGATGCACTCCCAGGTGGAAATTACGCCAATCCAAGGGCACACGCCATGAACAAAGTCCTTTTCTGGTTTTCCTGCCAGACGCATTTCGGGCCAACGCCCTCTTCAGTGGCAGACCATGTGACGTGCCGGCGTGCGGCAACCACCAGTAAATCCCCGTAATAATTATGCTCAGGTGAACCACCCGAAGTAATGCTTCCTGGGACTGGTGGTTCAGTAAAACCCAAGTGGGTCACCGCCGGCACTCACATTCAAAAATGTCTTTAAAAGGATTGCCGATGTTCGTGCCGGCACCCCTGCATATAAAAGGCACCTCCTGTTCCACAGTTAGCTGCCCCAATAAAGCAGCCGCGGACCTGCAAGTGTTTCGCGGTGGTGCAATCCCGCGACCAGGCAGGCCGCTGTACAAAATACAAAAAGAGTTGCCTCTAGGTGGGATGCACTCCCAGGTGGAAATTACGCCAAAGCAAGGGCACACGCCATGAACAAAGTCCTTTTCTGGTTTTCCTGCCAGACGCGTTTCGGGCCAGCGCCCTCTTCAGTGGCAGACCATGTGACGTGCCGGCGTGCGGCAACCACCAGTAAATCCCCGTAATAATTATGCTCAGGTGAACCACCCGAAGTAATGCTTCCTGGGACTGGTGGTTTAGTAAAACCCAAGTGGGTCGCCGCCGGCACTCACATTAAAAAATGTCTTTAAAAGGATTGCCGATGTTCGCGCCGGCACCCCTGCATATAACAGGCACCTCCTGTTCCACAGTTAGCTGCCCCAATAAAGCAGCCGCGGACCCGCAAGTGTTTCGCGGTGGTGCAATCCCGCGACCAGGCAGGCCGCTGTACAAAATACAAAAAGATTTGCCTCTAGGTGGGATGCACTCCCAGGTGGAAATTACGCCAAAGCAAGGGCACACTCCATGAACAAAGTCCTTTTCTGGTTTTCCTGCCAGACGCGTTTCGGGCCAACGCCCTCTTCAGTGGCAGACCATGTGACGTGCCGGCGTGCGGCAACCACCAGTAAATCCCCGTAATAATTATGCTCAGGTGAACCACCCGAAGTAATGCTTCCTGGGACTGGTGGTTCAGTAAAACCCAAGTGGGTTGCCGCCGGCACTCACACTCAAAAATGTCTTTAAAAGGATTGCCGATGTTCGCGCTGGCACCCCTGCATATAACAGGCACCTCCTGTTCCACAGTTAGCTGCCCCAATAAAGCAGCCGCAGACCCGCAAGTGTTCCGCGGCGGTGCAATCCCGCGACCAGGCAGGCCGCTGTACAAAATACAAAAAGAGTTGCCTCTAGGTGGGATGCACTCCCAGGTGGAAATTACGCCAAAGCAAGGGCACACGCCATGAACAAAGTCCTTTTCTGGTTTTTCTGCCAGACGCGTTTCGGGCCAACGCCCTCTTCAGTGGCAGACCATGTGACGTGCCGGGGTGCGGCAACCACCAGTAAATCCCCGTAATAATTATGCTCAGGTGAACCACCCGAAGTAATGCGTCTTGTGCCGGCCAAAGCGTCATGCGCACTCTGCATTTTCTCCACACAGGCTGTTTTACACCTGGGTGGAGAACATGCACAGCCTGCCAGGGGAAACGACCTTAACAACGCGGTCAAAACACTGCAGTACATTTAGATCGCTGCTTTTACAACGCAAGTCGTTACCACGACTTGCACTGGAGGGCGCTCTAGACTAAGGAATAGTATGATTTACTATTCCAACACCTTCCCTACTGTACGTAGGCTGGAGTTGGAATAGTAAATCATACTATTCCTAAGTCCAGCGCCCTACAGCGCAAGTCGTGGGAACGACTTGCGTTGTAAAGACAGCGATGTAATGTACCGCGATCTAATTGATCGCGTTGTTACATCATACATCCCCTGCCAGACCCTGTCTGAGCACCGAACCACAGCGCTCAGATCAATCACAACGTTGCTAAGGCAGCATTGTGATTGGTCTGAGCGCTGTGGTTCGGCATCTTGGGAAAACTTCAAAAATGCACTGGTTCCCTTCATACCCATTTTTCATTCCCTCGAATTTACCATATAAATTGATGCATGGTCGGTAAGCAATGAAAAATCATTATAAGATATAGAGTATATCGTGTTTTGGACACCTGAACAAACAATATATTTCCCTTGTGACTAGAATAGTTTGAGTGACGCTACGGTATATTACTTTTGTAAATTAGCCATCGGTGCAAAAAATACAGTTGAAAACACAGTCACTTGTTTCTATTTTTTTCTTCATATTTTCATTAGTTTTTTATTTGAACAATTCGTTTTTTTGGAAAACCATGAGCAATCCATGCAAATGACACCGTGCTGACTCAGAATTTTGTCTGCTTTTGAGGCATGTATAGCTTCCCAGGTGCGCCTATCGGTTTCACTTCTGTTTCCACCACAACCTATAAGCAGGGCCCCTGGAGTTATGCAGCACAAGAGGGCCAAATTCTATGGCAGGATAGAGTAAATGCGTCAAGAAAAGATAAATTATGAGGCATATTGCAACCCATTTTTTGATAATATTATTTCATTATTTTATCATTTTTACACTTATTAGCACTGTTTGGGTATTGGTTGCACATCATTTATACCAGCTTAATACCCAAATATAGCAATAAGCAACAGATAAGTGACCAGTCATCCATTGCAAAGGTCCTCCCACTGCGTGGCAACTGGTGTCACTCCGTTTTGAATAACTTTTCAACCATTTAAGCTAGAAACTATTTTTTTTTGTTAAAATCAGCAAATTATGCAGCAGATGGCAGCATAAGTAGCAAATGCGGATAATCTGTGATTATGCGAAAAACTCTGTGGCCGCACAATCGCATAATTCCAGTGGCCCTGCCTATAAGTGGGTAAGAACAACAAAAATAAGAACAATTGACCCCCACATAGAAAATAGCAAAAACTGTGGTAAATGTTTTGCAACACTTACCTGCCTGAAAGCTGAGAAGAGTCTGAACTAAGCACAACAAACGGATGTTAATGTAAGATTTAGAAAATTAAACATACATTTTCTTACACCGCACTTGGTTCTCCTTTTTACAAAAAACACAAAATGTTGCTAATTGTTGGCTATTTTCACATTTTCCTTCAGGGTAATGCATAATTCCTCGGAACCTTTGTTACTCAAATCGAATTTCCTTAAAAACAGAAGACAAGAGGTGTTTGGCAAACCAGGAACAGTTTGTTTAATTAAACAGTTCAGCCAAGAAAACAGTGACAGGCACTAGGTCTGAGGCCTGTCTCAATTTACATCGAGCTTGAGGCTTTTATATATACAATATTACAACAGCAATAAATTAATTCTGGTGTGCCATATATAGTGAGGAATGTTGTTTACTGTCTTTAGGGACATAAATGATTGGTTAGTGGGTTACTACATGTGTGTCTTGACCTGAGTGGACACAGTGTGGCCAGTGGCGAATGTGTCCAGATGTCCGGCATGTGGAGTGCATGATCACTACATGTGCTGGGCCCTGATTGGCTATGTGTTTCTAACTCATGTGGCACCTTACTTTATGGTGATTTGAGGAGCACATCCCCACACCGGCAGTCTGTGCTTTATTGGGGCAATCTCCTCTGACCATTGTAATGTCACTTGTTAGACCTGGCAGCCTTGGCATGGGTTTCCCCTGCAATTTTTGCCTTTGCCTCTTGTATTTTTACTGTGTGATGGATTTCGTTTTGCTGGTCTAGATGCTTTGGGAAATTTGCCACTGCTGTTCAGTGCCAAAGTGCAAGTGCTTCCTTTGTAAATTATTATGGATTGGTGTTTCCATAATTGGTTTATTTGGTTTACTGTTAAGTCCCTAGTACAGTGCACTGTGTGTGCCCAGGGCCTGTAAACGAAATGATGCTAGTGGGCTCGCAGCATTGATTGTGCCACCCACACAAGCCGCTTTGCAACAGAGTCTCAGGCCTGCCATTGCAGTGCCTGCGTGCAGTCTAGTACTGCCATGTCGACCCGGCCTTCCCTTTTCTTACATGTGAGTCACCCCTAAGGTAGCCCCAAAGTAGCACCATGGGCAGAGTGCAGTGTATGTGAAAGGTAGGACATGTACTGAAGTGAGTGACATGTCCTGAAAGTGAAATACAGTGTGTTTCGTTTTTCATTATTGAAAGGCTACCTGTCCCATAGGATAGAATGGGAGTTTATTTATAACATCTTATAAATATAACTTCCCATTGGGACAAGATAGAAAGATGGAGTTTAGTATGCCTGAACTCAGAATATAAAAATGCATGTGTTAGTAAAGATGATTTTTATATCGTGTGTTTGAAAATACCACTTTTAGAAAGTGGGTATTTTCTTGCTTAGCCATCCTGTGTGCCTCTGCTGGTTTGTGGATTGACTATCTGGCTTTGGAGTGACAGGCGCTGGTGATGTGCATTCTCTCAGACAGACACAGGGGGGGTTGATGTGTCCTGCCTTTCCTGCATGAGTCAGGGATGGGCTGAATAGACCTGGGCTGCATTCAGAATAGGGGGAGGAGATTTCTTTCAAACCTGAATGGGCCTGGTCTGCCTTGGACAATGCTGTCTCCACCTCCTGCCGGGCAGCTGCAACAGAGAGGACAGAACTGGTTTTGGCTGGGCAAAGAGCTTCTTTGCCACCAGAGAACAAAGGAATTTGTGCTATAAAAAGTGGGGCCCAGACCCCTGAACTTTAGATTACTGCTGAACTAAGGAACCTGCCAGGAAGAAGAACTGGGAAAGCTGGAGGAAGAGTACTGCCCCTGTGCTGTGTGCTGTTTTGGTTGGCCTGCAGTGGTTGCTTCTGTCTTGGGCAGGGAAAGGACTGGACTGTGCTTTCCTCATCCTGCTGTAAGAGTTTTCTCACAGGGCTTGAAGTAGAGCTTGGAAGTCTCAGGGATAGAAAAGAATTCACAGATCACTTCTGAGAATCAAGAGGAACCTTTGCCAAGGAGAAGAGCAGGAGAAACTGAGGAGGAATACGGCCCCTTTGCTGTTTGCTGTCTTGGGTTGGTGTGCAGTGGCTGTTTCGGCAAAGGAAAGGACAAGGACTTTGATGTGTACTGTGTCCCCTGCTTGAAGAAGATCTCCAAGGGCTTGAAGTAGAGCTTGCCTCCTGTTTTTGAAGACTCAGGGCTACAAAGAGTTCACCCCCAGCTTCCCTGAACTTCCTTGCTGGGAGTTCTGACCTGCCAAGAGGTGCCCGCTGCTGTTCTGGGCCTCTGGAGGTTGTTCCAGTTGTTGGGAGCTGAAAAAGCAACGCAACTAAGAGAAGTGTGACGCATTCGCACTTGTTTCCGACGCATCACCGAAGAAACCAACACAGCGCCTGCCTGCGGCTCGAGAAATCACTGCATAGAGTGCACCAATCTACGAAGGCCGAGATCACCGCACCGATTCCAATGCAGGCCCTGCTGTGCGGCTGCACAAACCATCACATCGTCCCGAAATCATCACGCATCGCATCGAGGCGCCAGGTCTGTTGCATCGCTAGGGGACGCAGTAAGAAACCGATGCATCACCTCCCCACGCAGTAAGGAACTGACGCATCACCTCCCCCGGAGCAAGGAACCGACGCATCACCTTCCCTGCGACCCTTTTTGTTTGTGCACGTGACGCATACAAGGTACTTTGTGTGAAAAGTGTTGCATCTGCAATTTGCTTTGAACAGAACTATTTCTACCCTTTGAAAGCCATATTTGTATTACTATATTGTGGATTTTGTCTTTTTGGTCTTGTTTGGTTTAGATAAAGATTACTTATTTTTCTAAACTGGGGTGGTGTCCATTTGTAGTGTTTTCACTGTATTACTTTATGTGTGCACAAATCCTTTACACACTGCCTCTGAGATAAGCCTGTCTGCTCGTGCCAAGCTACCAAGGGGGTGAGCAGGGGTTATTTTAGAAGTGTATACCCCTTACCCTGACTAGGAAGAAGGGTCCTTACTTGGACAAAGGTACCTACCTCTGCCAACTAGAGACCCCCGTTTCTAACATCACTGAACCTATCTGTGGAATTGATCAAGAGTTTCCTGCCCAAGTGTTTGCCTGCAAGCTATGCACCCTCCCACCTGTGACCCATTAATCAGTAATCCCGGGCCGCAGGGCCTGCCTGACCACGAACTTGCATGCCGAGGTAGATGTGGAGTTCAGAATGGGTGATTCCATTAATAAGATTGATAGTTCAGTTTTGTCAGCAAACAAATCAAAATCCATATTAGCACCTTCTTCGTCCCTAACATGTGAGAAAATAAATTAGGCCTGGATACCTTTATTAGGCCTGGATACCATTTGTGAAAATAAAAGTTTGGGGAGGGCATTTTGCCCCCCAAACATCCAAAAGGGCTTAGCACCTTGAGGGAGCACTCTTAGCAGTCATGAGTTAAACTTCAATATTATTGTTAAAGAGCAATATACTTATGTTTAAGGTTCCCTACTTTGATATTTTTGTATTCACAATATTTTGGCCTTCATGTCAAGTACCATCGATATTCTTTAGTCGATATTCGGGTTCAGCACCATTGTTCTGCATCCTATTATGCTCCAATCTATCCAATTAATGTTACATTTTGATGTTTCTTTGACAGTCTTCAACACGTTTCATCTTAGTGCTGTTTATTGCACACTGCGAGCACCCTCCAACCCTGCTTATGAATGCATTTTTTGCAATAGCCACTATTTTATGTTTCTGATATCTTCTCTTTAGTTCTTTATGCTGTTTGTGCTTCAACCTCATTCCTTTGATTTGTGTTCGTTTTCACTTGCTTACATTCAGGTTTAAAGCATAGGTAACTAATATCATTACCACTTTTTGCGGTGAAATGCTGATAAGCACAGTTGAAAATAATGCAGCTGTAGCAAGTGTGACAAAAAAGGGATGAGCACATAGCCGTTACTATTAAAGGTAGGAGTCGCCTTTGAAGTAAGAAATACAACATGTATGTCAAGTCATATCATTACCAATAGCAAGGTTTTTAGGTTGAGCCTGAGCCAGCGCACATGCGCTGCTCTGGCGATCTGCTGTAGTGGAGTAGGTAATAGAAGCCCCGCCCACTCTCCACCCATATTTGCCATTGGTTTGTGTCATTGTCCGTCCTAAATGCTGGCTTCTGATTCGTAAATAGGCATGTTAGTCCCTCCTTAGTACCGCCTCCTCTTCATTTGTCACCTCCCATGGCGACTGGACCCTTTACTTCAGTTGTTACACGGTACTTGTTATTTAGACTGTGAGCACTATTTTCTTTATCTAGTTTCTCTTACTGCAGGCACAACGTGCTTTGGTGCCTTCTTTACAACCCTGCCCTCCCTCCCGTTGTCCGTGCCTTCTTTAGCCCCCTACCCCAAACCCGTCCACCCTCCCGTTCACCTTTGAGGCGTTTTAAACGCCTAAAAAATATTAAATCAGTGCGTGTAGCGTTTGCTCTGGTGAAATAATCTTTTGATTTGTTAAAAATACACGATGCAAATGAATTTATTTGTCCGCTTATTTATTAGCAGTTCATACTTTCTATTATCTACCACCTCCGATGAAAACCTGCAGGCCTCCTGCTGTGAGAAAAAGTGGTGTGTGGTGGGGGTGTCAATTCACAATTTATGGTGGCCTCTGCACAGCATATGGTGGCCTCTGCACAAGCTGCACACGGGGCTCTTCACAAGCACACCCTCCCTACCTTACTGGGACTTGTTCTTTCCTCTTGTGACCCCACCATCACTGCCATTCGTTGACTTCTCTCACAGCTAGGGGCCCCCAACACAGCGTTCTACTTGCTTATGATGGTAGCGCTGCCCTGTAGCAGCGTAATGCAAAATGAAGTGCCCCCCGTAGAATGTAATCAGTCCCCTTACCCACCCCAACCCCCGAGTCTCCGAGATCTGACAAATATGTACTGGTGCCCCTAGACTGAATGGGTCCCTCTGAAGGGTTGCCCCTCCCCCCTACTGCAGTACAGGGGCTGGTGGTACGCCCCGGCTGCTAGCTACCACCTTCGCAAGTCTACCATTAAGCACCGTAGGCCCGAGGTGACGTAGGAGCTTTTCCTACTGTGGTGTGCAGGGCACGCGGTTACTATGGGGTGGGAAGGCTGGCGCGCAGGCCAAATCTCCTGTGCATCGGCGAGGTGGCCTGTGGACACAAAGGGCACCGTGGGGGCGAGAAGACTCTCCCGTATACCTTGCAGTAATATCAGCCATACCAGCAGCACTTACTGGGTTCGGCCACTGAAAAATCAATTAGATCACATTCCAGTTCACTGTTTTGTTTGTTTTTTTACCCACTGTGCACTCCAGATGGAGAAACTAGATGTAAATCAATCTTGGACCTCCTCCAGTATGAACTGTCAAACTGCCAGGCTACGTACGGCTCCCCTGACGGGCAACATAAGCAATCCCAGACTCTAGAAACGCCATTTATGCAGTTACTGTCTGCAATGGCACAAAACAAAAATCTTCTGGTTTTCCTTCTGTCTAAGTTTAATTAAGGTACTTATCTCTTGGGCGAGGACTAATTTATCAGCGGAGAGCTAGTCCAAGGTGGCTTGCAGAAGGTCCCTCCATTAGCCATGCAGGCATCTTTGGAGTGGAAATCCATAAATGTCAAGTCCAACTCACACCAAGGATTTTGCCTTAGGAAACGTGGCTTCTCCACTGTGGCTGACCACGCAATTCTGAGATTTTATGCCATGGTATTTAATGATGTCCATAACGAGGTATATGCAAGAAAGAAATGTTTACCTAGGGCAGAACAAATTACAGTTGGCTGCCGAGTTACTCTTCCAGAGGAGTCTTAGGGGGGTTGGTGGGGGTGTGGTCCGCTGTAGAAAGGTTCTGATTACTTGACATCTATCATTTCTTTAAAGTTTGTGGTGATATCACACTGCAAAAAAAAGTACGTTAGATGTAAGTGGCCAATGGAAACCTCCAATACCCTCAATCAGGTGTCGAATTCGAACTACAAAGATCCAAGCCGCTGCCACTCCAAAATGTACTACCGGTCAAAGACAGACTTCGGTCCCCTTAAGACACTCTACTAACTGCTCACCCGGATCACAGTGGCCTTCAGCCTAGAATGGGGCACATGACTGCTTGGAGATAGGAGTGGAGAGGCTGCAGAAAACAGAGGTGTCAAGAGAAGCCTCCGATTTAACTGTGGTGTGCAGGAGATGTTGAGCATTTGGCATTGTAAATGACAATGCCTTTTATTTATGTTTTGGTTTTTAAAACATAAATAAAAGGCATTGTCATTTACAATGCCAATAGCTTAAACTTGCGTAAATGCGAGACCTATTGCATTGCAAATGCTTGTTATTCTTCCTATTTGTGTCTCAAGCTGGCACAATTCACTGTTCTTTCCTATGAAGCTGCTCTTTAGCTCAGAGTTCTTCACTGCTTAAAATTAGATCTTTTCCAGT
This sequence comes from Calotriton arnoldi, assembly GCA_963921515.1. Lineage (NCBI taxonomy): Eukaryota > Metazoa > Chordata > Amphibia > Caudata > Salamandridae > Calotriton > Calotriton arnoldi. The sequence continues at coordinate 653,935 of CAWUFW010002668.1, forward strand.
GTTTTATGTCTCATCTTTAGGTCTTTCTGGCACACAGCCTTAGACGTCATACCCTTTCAATGCACACAGTGCTTTTATTGCAAAACATTCTCAATGTGTTTTTTCAGGAATAAGCAGTGGTTTACGTGTCTGATGTTTCCTACTTAAGGCTTCATGGTTTACAACTCACTCTACGCATACGTTTCCTTCCTCATACCAGCCATTGCAGTTGAGAAGGACAATCTCCTCCGACAGGCATCTAGTCTACTCTTTATTATATAAATAGAAAGAAAACGTCAAAGCTTTGTTTCTTCCTATCTGGAGGATGAAAGCCCCCAAACCCCCCATACCGTTACAGGAAATCCGCTATTTATGTTGTCTGTCCTTCGTTAGAACATTTACTGGTTTAGAGTCAGACTTCAGGATGTGCTGTTTTACTTTTGTCTTTTGTGTTATTTAAAATGTTTTTTTTAAATTACATTTCTAAGTTTACCCATGCATGGAGATTTGAGGGGCCCATCACTGTTAACAATTAAATCCTCTGGATATGCATACACCAAATATCTGGGTGAAACGCAGACTCCGTCCACCTCTGCTCTGTCATGTGCCAAAAAAGTCCTCCATCTCAGGTTCCCTCCGTGACCTCCACTGGCTTAGGATTGAGAATAGCACTAAATTTAAGGCCTTATGTTATATGCATAAGATCAAGCTGGGCACAGCACCTCAATATCTGAGCTCCTTAGCCCATTCATATCTTCCGACTCGTCTGCTTCGATCCTCTTCTCAAGCCAAATTTCTAGTTCCTAGGTACAAACTGTCACGTATGGGTGGTCGGTCCTTTTCTTATCTGGCCCCCTCATTGTGGAATACGCTGCCCGCGCCGATCCGGCACGAAATCAGTTATAAAAACTTCCGTAAGGGCCTAAAAACGTGGCTATTTAATCAGTAGATGTTATCTCTTCCTCGCACTGTGTACGATGGCGCCGGGAAACCTCCGGGTAGCTGTGCGCCTTATAAATTTAATTTAATAATAATAATTAATAATAAGGGATATTGGTGATATATACAATATTGTCCAATTAGGCTCGAATAGTTACTTCAAAGTGTTCTGTTGTACCTTCAACTTTTTACCATCGCTCACTTTCTTTTTCCAGTTGCTCTGGCTTCAGTATTGCAGTATGGCGATAGATGCATCAATATGTCAGTGTCCTCCAGTCTGCTTGAAGCGTTTATCCCATTTCCTCTAATTTTGAGAGTTTTATTGACCATCAGGAGGGAGAGGGCTCAGGTGATAATGGTGGTTTCTTTTTGGACCCCCTCATCTTGGCATCCCTTAGATGTCGAGGGACCAGAATGAGCATTTCTGTTTCATCATTCCCCTCTTTGGGGCATATTAACAAGCCGGCGATACAAAATTATCGCCGCTTTAGCGTCTGTTTTCAGACGAAAAGCGGCGATAATTTTATCGCTGTATTAGCAAGGTCACGCTATCGCGTGAATCCTTGCCCTATCGCCCTTTCCCATAACGCCCATCCTGCATCTCTAATGAGATGCAAGGTGGGCGTTACTGGGCGTACCCCAGATGGGCTACGTTGTAAATATCGCCGATGTGCACATCGCGATATTTACAAGGCAGCCCACAGGATGATAGCAGACGTTAGATTTTGGCGAAAACGGCCGTTTCGCCAAAATCTAACGTCTGCTATTATCCCGACTTAGCCATCCCTAACATAGGGGGTGGATTGTGCTGATACGACCACAGGGTCGTATCAGCAAGGTCATCGCCGTTTTGCAGGGAACATCGCTGGAAAACCAGCGATGTTCCCTGCAAAACGGCGATAACCTCGCTATCTCTGGAATTTTTATCGCCCTGGAGAAGCGTGTTGTTAATAACGCGTTACCAGGGCGATAAGTTCCGGAGATAGCCAGCGATAGGATATCTATCGCTAAGCACGGCCAGCGATAATTATCGCTGGCCGTTGATAATATGCCCCTTTGTGTCTCTATCGCCTGTTAAAGCTTTCTGAAAACCTTCCACATTGAGACTGTATTCTCGTCACTGGGGGAACCTTACAGAAATGGTGTTTAAAAGGTAATTTCGGTGCAGTTTGATGTGGCGACGTCTTCAGTCTTTTATTCCCGTAGGTAGGTTTTCTATTAGGTCTGTCAGTTGCTACATTACAGCTACAAAGGGCTGCCATCAAGGCCTGCAGGCAAGCCTAGAGGAGAGCTGGTCCTTTACAGCCTTTTGTGATTGGATTGCTGAAGAGTTGTTCCCTTTCCAGGTTAGCAGATAAAAGCCTCGTGCCAGCTTGGTACCTGTTGTTGGTACTTTCTTCCTTTCAGAATCCCAGCAGATGAGCAGAATGATTTTTTTTTAATTTCTCATAAATGCTTTGTCTTTGTAAAAGGGCTAAATCTGCTTTAAAATGCTAATACAAAGTTGTGGAAAAAACACATTAATCCTCACATTTATGTGGCCAGATTACATCAAAAGAAAGTAGCACTGAAGAGGCTGGCCACTGATGAACCATGACACCCAGGGTGGTGTTTGAGCAGGCCCGGTTCTAGCGGGTGGGCCGGCTCTCCCGAAAGAGGCCTCTCGCCCACCCAACAGCAACTAGGGTGTCCATTTGTGTTAGTTTCACGTGGGCCTGCAGCCCTTGGTATTTGCCTCCTCCACGCACTTGCAGGACAGCGAGCAATGAACCTGGATGCTTCGTGTCGGTGTGACAGGGCAGTCACAGAGGAAGTGCAGCGAGTGTATAATTCCAAGGACTGTGGCTTCACGGAGCTGCGCCAGCCGGGTGTTCCAGTCAAAGGGATAGAAATCCTTCTCAGTTTATATTGGAGACAATGAACAGCGGCTGCTGCACCCTTTAGGCTACAGCCAGGGTATAAACTTCAGTGAGACCTTTGCAGAGACCTGCAAGTTCTCAGACCCAGCAATAGTTAAACAAGCATTTGCAATGCAATCGGCCTCGCCTTTGGGACCTTATATGTATTTTGCTATGCAGCACATTAGCCTGGGTGCTAAAACATCTACTTTTGTGTAAGTTTACAAGTTTGCAATTCTGCACTCTTTACAAAATCATGTACGTGAAGTATCTTTACCAGTGCGGTGTCTCCGCACATAAAAAGACCTATCTTTTTATGTGCGGAGACTTTGCACTCATAACGATACTACTCATAAATCCCTTTGTGGATAGCAAACAATCGGTAAGTTACACAAAAGTGAAAGTTTGCTTTTGTGAATGATGCTCTTTCTGTCATTTGGGATAAGGTTCAAAGTGGGAGGTATTTTATTTTCCTGGGTAACCCCTTGCTGAGCAGAACATGCTGTCATGGCCCAATCATGCGGGGGGCGGGGAGTGGCGCGGGGTTGAACATTTTGGTTTCCAGTCCAGCCCTGGGCACTTATGCTGTGCTCCTTGAATCCTTGAAGACGTAGCTCTTTTCTAAAATGCATGACTGAAAACGATATTCCTTGGCTTTTTTTGCCTTTTTATGTGCCGTGAAGACAGCAGTCACCGAGATTTTGCGAGGCACTAACTGACAACATTTACACACTGATTCACAATGTTTGGGGAATGTGAGACTTTCTCCAGTGTATTCTAGGACTGGAGGTAGAATAGTTAATTAGCCTTCCGTACTAATTTAATCCATTTTCCTCATTGCGGTCCCTACAAAATGATGACTAGTATTAGTGTTAGGGCACCTGTGTAGTTTTTCAGGCAGGACCTTAACAAGGGGTCAGAGTGTTATTGGGCACAAGGCCCTTCTCTGTCCAGGACCCACAGATGCCACCTAGCGTTAGTGCTCTGAAACGTTCACTTCTGACATTCATCATAGCTGTCGGCGACCTGCTGCTCCAAATGTACTGTATGAAGACGGTGAAACTAGGATTGTTAAGTAAAGTACAAATCAAAAAAGATCATATAAGCTTTCAAACTGACAAGCACAATTATAATACGTTAAAAATGCGTTAATATTAAACAACAATTTTAGTGGAGCAATTTTCCAAATTATCTGTTAGGCAAGATATAGAATTGTTTTGGTTATCAAATGTTGAGCTACATGTAGGTATCTGCTATGGTACACAAGCATCATAGAAACCTAGGGTGACGCGACTAGCTGAAAAATCTTTCAGCAGGTGCTGCTGTGAGACAAAGGAGGCTGCGACAGTGTAGCAGCCTGCAAAGGGACAACTGGCCCTCCTCAGAGGCCGTTGATATAAGCACCACCACAAACACAAACGTAGCAATTAAAAGCACGCCTCGCTGCGTTTACATTGAAAACGGCCATAAATAAAAGCTGTAGTTAATGATTGTTATTATAAAATAGAACGAACTATTGTCACCTCCAAGGTTACATGGAGTATACTATATTTATTGTATTTATAGTGTTTTTATTAAACAGTCTATACCGCTAAGAATCAACTTCGAAGCGCCGAGTATACAATGTGTGTGTCCAATCATATATTACTTGAATGGTGATTCATATTACCAAACTTTGTTCCAAATGGGCAAAAGAAAATGCTTAAGTGTAAGTGAATAGTAATTTTTTTAAGTTGTTCAGTGCCTTCGGGGCATATTAACAACGGCCAGCGATAATTATCGCTGGCCGTGCTTAGCGTGAGGAATCCTATCGCCGGCTATCGCTGGAAATTATCGCCATGCTAGCGCTGTATTAACAACGCTTAGCGCAAAGGCGATAATTTTCCAGTGATAGCGATGTTTTCCATGGAACATCGCTGGTTTTCCAGCGATGTCCCATGGAAAACGGCGATATACTTGGCGATAGGGCCTGTGGTCTTAGCCACACAATCCACCCCCATGTTAGGTATGCCTTAGTCAGGAATTTAGCAGACGTTAAATTCCTGCGTTAAGGCATACTTAACGCAATTTAAAATATCGCTAACCCACGTTGCTAATATGGCGATACCTGGGTTAGCGATATTTCCCCTGTTGTTTTCACAGGCACGCCCCCTTTGCATCTCATTAGCGATGCGATGGGAGGCGTGCAGAAAACGGACGCTAAGTCAGGAATCACGCGCTAGCGTGTCCTTGTTAATTCGGCGATAAAATTATCGCCGCTTTTCGTCCGAAAACGGCTAACGCCGCCTTGTTAATATGCCCCTTCATTGGGCGTTAACAATTAAATGCCACGCCTCAATAGCATTTACAAATAATATTTAAGCTCCTTTCTATAAAACCCTAGATTGTCTCGTATAAATCTACCGAGAAGAAAAGAGCAGGTTACCATGAACAAGAACGCGGTATTGATTCTCTTGCGGTGCAGTAAAGCATCTCCGTTCTATTCGGCTGCTGTCAAAGCCACTCTTTAACAGCTGGAGTCAAACTGCACTATTTACAGCAAGAGCCTTGACAAGTGGACCATAAGTATTCGAACAATAAACTATTCAAATGGCACTCTGCCACACAAACCGCTGATTTGATGAAACCCTGTCTCGGTGACTGAGGCCAGGATAAAATTTTCATTTTTTGAGAGGTTTTATAGTCACACTTTTAAGTCGGCTTGGTTTGAAGAGCTATTAAGCCGTATATTTCAGGCTTTCGTCTCTAAAAATAATTAAATTCTGCTTAAATACATCAAGGCAAACTTGACAACATTAATATGGATCTTGTGTCAACTGCATTTGCCACATAAGGCAGAGCGGTGCCCTTCTGTTACTGGCACGCCTCCTGGCAGGCGCGCTACAATAACCGCGCTAAAATGGCGGCGCACCATAAACTCAAAGCGTAAATCGTTTGTAAGCCCGATTTCCACTCTGATAAATGTTTGCATACGAAATCACTTTGAAGTGAAGCTAGAATTGTTGGATCTGTCTCTGCCGCCGTGCACAAATTTCAAAGATCGCATTGGCCGAATCCATTCTGCGGTCCGTTCTTTGCAACATCTGCTTAAACTTTAAAACGTTTTACTGTGTGCTATTTATGCATCGCAACAAGTGAAAATTAAAACTAAAAAATGTGCCACATAAAAAAGGAATAGATTTACACCCGATTGAAGGTGTGACAGTGGAAAGCCACGCAGCATCGTCTAATATGACTATTTTTCATCAGAAAATTGAGATTTCTTGCTTCAAGGCGCAGTGCGATGTTTTTGCGCCTTTAACAGCATTTCAAAACATTTCTGACAAGATACGTTGTTTGTAAAACTAAGCATAGGAATGAGAAAGGGAAGAAAAAAAAACAATTTTTAAGATGCAAGAAAATTATAGAGAAGCCATTGTCTCGGCTGCGCACGTCGTCTAATGGAATCCGGAGTTTGAGAGAGAGCAAAGACAGTTACCAGACGGTCGCCTAAAGTCAACAACGAGCGCGGCGCCCGTGTTGAAAGAGTCTGCACAGGGCAAATGAATCAAAGTAAACAAAACGCTAACACTTCTCAATAAAATGCAGCCCAACAACAACAACAAAAAGCTGTGAAATAGGAGCGCTTACGAAACGTGGAAGACCCGTGCAGCTGGGAACCGCGGCGTGGGAGGGAATCAAGCTACCTCCTCCATACAGGAGGAGGGGCCACCATACGCTGTACTGCGTGGTGGCCAAACAGAATGTTCTCAGAGTGAAATCGCCGGAAAGAGAGGTAAACTCAAAAAGGAGGGACTTTAACAGAAATGCACCAATAGTAAGCCAGCATTTCTGAATGCTGCAACTAACAGCCAATAGCATTGGGTGGGTTTGCCAAAGCCAACACAGAGAGATACAACAGGTCATCGCTGATGCTCGACCTAAAAACGAACTCTCCAGAGGGCCCCTAGCTTTAAGTGCAAAACAATAACTCATTTCTCAGCAGTGTGTGTAGAAACCTTTTCCATGTCAATGATGAAGTCACTATCCACAAATCACGTTTTAATTTAATCTTTCTTTGCTTAAGCGTATTTGTTTTTCTCCAGATGGATCTATTTCCGTAGTTTTTTCCAGTAGCGGCCTGTGCAGGTAAGATCGTGGGACGGTGGGGCTGGGTGGTAGTATTTCAACAGACACGACGAGGGAAAATTAATTATTTATTTAATTTTCCCTCATGGTCGTCTGTCGAATCCCCCCCAACCCGGCCCCACCACCCCACCGCTCTTACCTTCACAGCCGCACCTGTTTTTTTTCATGCAACATATGAGGCTTGTGACGCACATACTGTTAGTTGAGTCACATCTGGGGGACTTTGTGAGTTCAGGGTGAGTATGACTGTTCATGACTGGGCATGATTGAAGCCCTGGAGTTGAGGCAGAAGGCAGTGCAATTTTTTGGCAATGGCTGTTTTAGGTTCAAAAAAAGTGTTCCGATTTAATGCCTATGCAATCTTTGGCCTCTCTGCACAGCACACAGACTGATGCTCACATATGCGGTAGTTGTAATTGCCATTCTATGTGCAAATATGTGTGTAGGGGTATACACATTTGTGAAATACTGATAGCACCAATGGAAAAGAAAATGCTGTTTTTGCAGGTGAGGAGCGAGAGTGAGAGAGGGCATGGTGAATGGGAGGCATGCAGAAGGACAGAGTGAAAAGGCAGTGATGAAGAGGAAAGAGATGGGAGACATATGCCATGGTGGATTTCGGAAAGATGTGATGAAGAAAAGGTCATAAAAGTTTACCTCACTGAGCGATTGCAAAGGAAAGTGGTGTTAAGGGGACAAGAAGAGTGACTGAGACACTCAGAAGACCACTACACCATCCAGCAATTTTAGTAATGTTTAACTAACAGTTTCTTCCTTTCAGAATTGAAACATTTTCATTTCTAATTACTCACAGCATAAGCATTGTTGTTACCCATTTATTTGATACTGCTAACAAGCACTGGCAAAGCCAATAGGATTAGCTCGTTTTAGGCAGATGATTGTTGTTGTGTGATATATCTTTATGCAGAGTTGGAATTAAGGAGGATCCAGCCAAATCTCATATCTCGGAGCTATTATCGACCTGTTTCTGTGCTGCCCCTTGAAATATGCTGAATTTGTTTCAGTGTAATTTGCCCACACTGGGACACATTCAACAGCGCCTGCACATCATCTGAAACAGTTTAGCGTAGCAAGGGGTGAAGGAGTTACTTATTTTCACTTCAGTCAAGGCCCAATATAAAGACCAACAACCCTCCTTTTCTTGGAGTCTCATCCCAGCTAGAAGCTATTTAACTTCAGGAAGCCAATAAAATGGATGAAACAAAGGAAACTCAGCTTTCTATCACTTCACAAGTTCTTAAGAAAAACAATGATTTGGAGGTAGGTTTTTCACTTTGTTCAATTCCTGTATGTAAGATATGCATGTCCTGTAAGAATGCCAGATGTATATGTATAAGTAATAACACTAATAAAGATTTAAAAAGCACCTACTAATTTAATATTTATATATCACTTCTTTTGTTGTGCTGCTCATCCCAATTTAGGGTGTCAGGACACTTTACACACTTTTTCACACACATGTGGAGACAATGAATCATACAAATGCATACATCAATGTACAGGAAATGTTACATAAGACAATGAGGGTTACAAGGTGCTCAAGTCACATATTCATGCTGGTAGGCATTATATGTTAAGAGTGCTTGATGTGGTAAAAAACAAAGTAAGGATTTGAAATGTAATGCAGTGGTTCAGGGGTTGTCTAAAGTACTATGACTTTATTACTACTCAAAGATTATCTATTTAGCAACCTTAGGATTTCGAAAGATTGAAAAAAAAACAAGATTCTAAACATGTGCCTTCTTTTAGCTCCTTGATGCTGGTTCATAGCTCATTGTGCTACATTAGAAGGATTGTATCTTATGAACATCAAATAACAAAATGATCTCTGTTACAAAAGTAATAATCCAGTGATCTTCCTCCATAAAAAAACAAATCTGTTATCTGTAGGTTGTGTTTTGCTGTGCAGCAGGCACTTTAACCCTTTATGCTACAACTGTGATTAGACAAAACCAAATAGTGAATTGACCGCCAGAGTTATCTTACCACTTTTATCCCCTCAAACCTGCTGAGAAGACAAAGATCTCTGTAGCAGTTGCCTTACATCATAAGATGTTTTAAAATGCAGCCTGTCTGTGACCAATTAAGTAAGCCAGAACGGATTTACTGTCACATTTGTCCTTGTTGACAAGATTGCGCCATTTGCAAGTCACCCTCTTTCTGCTGCCAAACCTTGATCCCTAATTTATGGGATCCTGGAGTAAATCTTTTCCATTCCCAGCACTGTCTGGTGCAGTTGTGGAGTGCACGCCACTAAGCTGGATTTCACAACAAAAAATATAGTAATTTTTTTACCCTGGCCTAAATGTGCCTCTATGGTCTTGGGGCTTGTACTGCACCTTGGTGCATTATACAAAGAGGTCTACTAGTGGTGCAAAAGAGTCTCCATAAAGTGATTTATTGGTAGTCTAACAGTACCATCAGGGGGTTGACTAATTTTGTGCCAGGACGGACTCCAACCATTTCCACTTCAGGGGGCACCTTCTCTTGTCCTGCCAGGCAAATTTTGGATCTTGCCCCCATAAAGAAATATTAATGTCAAAGCCAATGGTATGCAGATCACAAAAAAAGACTTGGGCTCTCCTAAAAGCGACACATTTGATGCTCAATGACACACATATTTACTCGTGTTTCGTGGTTACATGCTGCTATGACAAATTTGAAGCACATTCTCACAGCACTCATTCAAAACATGAAAACGCTACACTGTAGATGACACCACAACAAACCCATCCACATCCATGCTCTGTAAGATTAGGTCTTACTAGTAGGCTACTTGGAAAGGGGAAACAACCTTTAGAACGCATGCATTACATCGCATGCCATTAGATCGCGGTTTTTACAACGAAAGTCGTTACAACGACTTGCACTGGAGGGCGCTATAGGACAAGGAGTAGTTTAAATTACTATCCAACACCTTCCCTACTGTACGTAGGCTGGAGTTGGAATAATAAATTAAACTACTCCTAAGTCCAGCGCCCTCCAACGCAAGTCGTTGTAACGACTTGCGTTGTTAAAACCGCGATCTAATGGCATGCGATGTAATGCATGCGTGGTATCGTCATACATCCCTTGGAAAGTGCTCTGAGGCCTCAATAAGAAGTGCAGAAAAAACTATAGAAATTCAAAAATACTAATTGTTTATTAATGGTAAGGATTTATTACTGGAGGTGCCTCTGAAAAACAAATAGATCTGGGTCAACGTCAATCACATGTCAGGAAATACTTTGATTATATTGCCGCTCAACATGTGGCTGAATCAATCTGAGCTCATCCTCATTTTAATCAATACAATCCTCTTATAAAATCAACCTGTTTTCTAAGCGCATTTTAAAATAATTCTCTTTTGTTCCTTTTACTCATGCCAATAACTTTAAATGCACCAGGTCTTTCCGTTAAATAAATATTAAAGAGCAATTACAAGTTCCATGTAAAATTTTGTTTATATCCTATTGTATTTTAAGCATGCATGCATTAAATTGCAACATTAACCAGCTTTGTCCAAAACTCATGAGAGGAATCTGTCTTCCTAAATGTATAAAAACAAATTTAATTTTGATCATTGCTACTTGTCCACACTGTTTTAGAAAGCTCCATCTGTCGTTCATGATTTTTTCAAAACTACCCAAAGACAACACCTAAACCTTTGTAAACGTTTCTTTAGATACTATCAACTTTTGACGAGTAACACTACAATATCCATTAAAATGAACTATTTGCTTTGGATGCTCGAAATTATTTTGGGAGAGAACTAAGAGTAGGATATCGCAAGTAATCTGTCACCAGTGCCCTACGAAACTGTATAAATACCTTTTGTGTGGACAGATGTGAGTTCAGTGAGGAGGAAATATGATAGAATCACATCATGCATCAAACAATTAACAGCTGGGTATGCTAAGACACTCCAGTACAGCTAATGACAGAGAATGCAAGCTCCCATCAGAAGGTAGTTTAAAGTCAAAGACAGAAAAAAGTGTGTTGGGCACAGCCAGACGTTGTATCCACTAGATTCACCATTACAAAAGACATGTTACTGTCACTTCATAGACATGTCCATATTCTACAGGTGTTGTCAGAGTCTAAACAGATCTCCAAAAAACCTGATTTTTACCCGCATCCCCAATATATCTTCATCGCCCACCCAGATTCCTGGAATCGGGCCTGCGTGTGAGGCCATCCCCTACAATTTTTTGTAATTCCCCCCGGGTCCTGTCTAGCTCTGAAACTAAACATGGATGAAAGGGTTCCCGAAAAATGGGTCATTCCCTGTGAGTGACCCTCTATCTAATCCTTCCTGGACTGGGCACGTTTGCTTTTGGTGTTACACAGAAGAGGCAGTCAGATTGGCTTTGTGTCAAAGCTTAGGTGTGATGAACATAACTTTGCTTAGCAGCAGCTGTTGTCAGGAACAGATTCAAATAAGCAGCGCAGCCCGATAAAGAAGAGGGGTCAGATTTACAAGAACTGGCGCATCTCTGCATATTAGCAGAGATGCGTCAGTGAATTTGCGTCATGTAAAAAAAACATTGCGCCACCATGGATGCGTCGCATTTACAATGCAGCGCACCGTGGCGCAAGGATAGACAGATGCGTGACGCATCTTTTGGCGTACAGGCAGCGCATTGCTCGAGTCGTGTCGCAAGCACGACGCAACTCTAGCAATGGTCAGGAATGCATATTCCTAACATGCTGTGTCACTCCTTACGCCTGCTTCAATCGGGCGTAAGGTTTTGACACAGTGGCGTCGTAAAAGTGACTCAGTGAAATCTTGTAGATTTCACTGCGTCACTTTTACGAGGCTTTCTCACGTCGGAACGCCCACCCTGCATACATTATACCTGACGCAGGTATAATGTATTGCAGGGCATTACAACGTGACGCATCTCCCTAGATGCGTCACGTTGTAAATATGTCGCAACGTGGCGCATTGTTTACGACGCCGCTGCGTCACAAAAGTGATGCAACAGCGGCGTAAAGTTGTCGCACGGGGCTTGTAAATCTGCCCCTAGGTGCTCAGTACAGAGACTGACTACATCACGCATGCTCCCGTGTAACCGGAAGTGCTCAGTGCAGGAACATTTCCAACATTGTACAACATGTTTGTTATTATCATTTGGTCATTTTTACGTAGACGTACTGGTTCCATGCCATTAAAAGTACAGCAACCCTGCTGAGAATTGTCCACATACTCTCATCATTATTAGTATGTCGCCTGATTCTCAGAAGCGCTAGTATTATTCCAAAAATATGTAGCAGCCCTTCTAAATGGTACATGGGCTGTTCAGTCAAAACTACTGCAATCCTGCTTAGAAGGGCCAGTGTAGCCCCATTAGAATTATAGATGCACCGATTAGAAATGTAAGTGCTGGTGCCATCTCAGATATAGCAATCATCCGGGCAGGTCAAAGTACCATCTTATTAAAATCATCATAGCCCTGCTTAGAAGTTGTGAACTGCCTCGTTCCAATTTTTATTCACATTATGAGCGTGATATCATTTTACATTTTTCAGAATGCGGTCTCTTATAGATAGTAATGGAATACATTGGAAACGCTCTCAGATTGCCGCCTTTTAAAGCTCTTGCAATGGAAGAGGCATCATTTTGTTGCTGTTTGTATATTTTGGAACTTTTGTCTTGTCACCCATTTGTTGTGTCGCCCAGTGTTCCCCACTCTCCGTTCACGTTTTGCGTTTGTCAGTATTTATCATGTGACTATCAACGAAATGTAACCTTTTGTCTCGTGACGTATTTGAGGCAAAGCCCTAGTGCGATGTTTACTTTAGAATTTGTTTGCATATAAAAATGGGAATTGATTATGCTTGACTGTGCGCAGTTGCAGCGGGTCTCTTGAAGACTTGCGCACGGGGCTCTCTTCATTTACAATAAACTTACTGAACTCACTGGACATCTGTCGTGCTTTTTGGACCGTGCTACATATTTTGCTGACGATTGTGGCTGGTAGTTTCCAATTTTCGTTGGCGGAATTTCGCCGCTTTCACTGGATTCTTCTCTCCTTCGGCCGTGGGAGAATCGCAACGCTGAGGCCTTGCTATTCGGAGTTTTTACTCTGCCTCAGGGGCACAGATAGACCTGGGGGTGGGGGGAGGCTAGTAACTCAAGCGGCAGCATAGCTGCCAAGGTTTCAGATTGCTATGTGTGACATATTCATAATTTCAGTTTAATTATGAGTGACATTTCAACGACTATGAGTGACTTTTTTTGCAAGGAAAATTAAGCAGTGAAGATGACGAGGGAAACATAATTATCACAAATTACAGCCGTTTGACCAACGAGAAACTCTAAACAAGCATTTGCAATGCAATAGGTCTCGCATTTGCGAGAGTTAGAGCTACTGGCTTTGTAAATGACAATGTCTTTTATGTATGTATTTTTGTTTCGAGTGGAATTCATGTATGTGGTGTGGAGTGGAATTATGTGGGTTGAATTGGAATTCTTTGTTGTGAAAATGTGTGGTGTATTTGTGTAGTGGAATTATGTGGCATGGTGAATAGACAGGGGTGAGAGCTACACGGAATGGCTAGTAAGGAAGATAGAGAAGGATAGGTAGTTGGTGCACGGAGCCATGAATGAACTCCAGCAGAGGAGCAGAAAGAGTATGTGAGAAAGAGAGAAAGAAGGGAAGAGCAGGCTATGGACGCACAAAGAGGGAGCTTCTGTGTACGCAGAAGACACACTAAGAAGAGGAGAAGTGAGTGGGTTTGCGGGATGGAAACCTTGAAAAGGCACGGGAAAGAAACTGTGCTCGAAGACCTGAAGCGAACCACATGAGAGAGGTGGGAAGAGTGCGTGAGAGGGCGAGGGATAAACTTCAGAGTGAGTTAGTTTACGCCTGAAGGAAGCCCCAGATGTGCGTTGCTTCCACACTTGCACGAGTGACATGCCTCTTTCTGAGCATACGAGGTTCTGGAAGTAATTCACCAATAAACCTCTGGGGTCCTCATAATTAAATATAAGATTACATTTAAGAGGACCACAGATTTTATTACTTAAACAGGCCAGTGCTCCATTTAGTTGGAGAAATACCCCATTGTAAAACAAATTGCCTAACCAGAAAGAAATAAAATGTTGTTTATATTTCAACTGTAAAATGTGACTTTGGACTGTCAGTTTTCAAATTTTCCTAACATTGGATTGAAGTTAACATCAACCATGACAGGATGCACAGTTGACCAATTAGATCATTGTACACTCATTCCTTTGTACACTGGCAAATATCTAATGACAGGCACTAATGTATACTTAGGAATAAATTGCTCAGTATAAAATATGTGAAAGTGTATGCAAAAAACCCCCAGAAACGCACATTGAATGTTCCAAAACACATGCTTACAGAAACACTACTATTTATGGTGAAACACAAGTGTGTGCTGCAGGGTCGGAGTGGGACAGAGAATAATATCCCCGCGCACCACCAAAATAAGAATGGACCTGGTTAGTGAATTAAATAACTAAAAAAATGGCCCATGTCTTAAAATTGGGGCAGTTTTGAACTTGTGTAGACACTCTGTACACGTCTTTTGCAATGTATGCAAGACTGCATGGATTTGTGCTTGCTGCAGATAATGTTTGTTTTAATATCAGGGAAATCAACAGAAAACAAGCATTTGCAATGCAATCAGTCTCACCTTTGGGACCTTATATGTATTTAGCCATGCAGCACATTAGCCTGGGTGCTGAAACATCTAAGGTTCTTTAACATGGATGGAAAGTAAGCACCAAACTGCATGACACGCCAGGTATGGGAACACATGGAGAGAAATATTGCCTTTCAGCGGGAAATGGTATAGTCCAAAGCTCTGTTTTTTAATATAAAAGCAGGGCCTTCGGTGGTCATATCACTGAAAATACAAGATTTGAAAAGAATATTATTGTCTACGGGTGCTCATGGAAGACAATTTCTATGGACTGGAATCTAGAGAATGCTAAAGTGATTCTGGTATTTTACTGACCTCTGCTGGTCGTTTTTGTATCAAGAAAGTTAAATAAAGGCAGTTGCCAGAAAAAATAAAAAAATAAAGTCCCTCAGCAGAAAGCAATTCTGGTATTTTACTGACCTCTGCTGGTCGTCTATCAAGACAGTTAAATAAAGGCAGTTGAACAGAAAAAAAAGTCTCTGAGCGGAAGCAGACAAGTCCTAGGGCTGATCTCCAGAGCCCACAAAGTACATACACATATAAGTATATACTAAAGTATATACAAGAGGTCTCGAATGCTCGACCGAAAAAACGGTAGGCAGCTGAAAACTGAGCAGAGCACTGCAGAGTCAGACTGTGTGACTGCACAGTTGTAGTTGTAGTTGTTTCTGTGTTCGCTGCGGTTTTCATGACTGTTTGTTCATACGTTTTTTTTTTGTACCACCAACCGTCGATAGTAATGAATATTTATCTACATTGGAAAGAAGAATTTTTGAGGAGGTCCTCAGCCCTGCCAAGTATCACGCATCAGGCGTTAGACACTGAGATTAGTAGCGTGTTTCTAATACACTGAAGCTTGCAAAGGAAATAGCCACTTTTTCTATAAAAATACCCATAAAGAAACTACATATGAAAAACGTAATATTGATACAGTCTGTAACGCACTATAAAACGTCATTATACATAGTTTTGAAATAATAAAGCAATTGAATATTAAATATGTTATTTAGAGGTTTTTGGATTTGATTTGTACAAATAAAGAGGCTGAATTTCAATGAGATTTGTTGTTTGATAAATAAAGACGTTGGGTATTACAGAAAATTAATTGTTTGCTATATTATTTTACTTCTAACATATTCGCGCAGCTGCATTTATCACACAAGTGCTTCAAACAGACTTTTCCTAAAAATAAACACGTAAAAATAAAGTATTTTACGGCTACAATAATCCTCAGCCCTCAGCCCCATGGCCCATAATTCTGCCATCCCTCAAAGCAAGTGCAAGCTCTCACTTCATTCCATTATTTGTACCTGCTCAAAAGCTTCCGAGGACTTTGAAACTTTCCGCACTCCCTATACGCGTCAGTCAGAAGAGCATAAGGCGCGCTGGGAAATAAGAGTACAGAACTGGATTTCTGTAGGACTCCTTTTAGTTTCCAAAGTCTTGAATTAGAATTCAACCACGCGACAGAGGTTATAATAAACAAGTATTGTAATTTAACGGTACGAAAGCCACTAAAGGATCGAACGAGATGCCTGCTCTGACTGAGCTCAAAGCCCTCTTTCACGTCAATCTGATCCACGCTGCACTAGTCATAGTTCAACCCAGTAGCAGAGAATAAAAAAAACATTTCATTGTAACAACGCCTTAGCACACCATATAGCAATTTCAAACTTTATTTCAACCAGTACAATTTTTTTTTATTATAACATGACAGCTTTGCGATTTAAAATACATTTAAATTATCTTAATACCAGCAATGCCTTGTGTCATCCGTGAAGTCCCAACGGGTGCTACAAAACCATGCCACCTGCAGAGTTGGCAGCTAGTGGCACGTGTAAGTCTGCAGTTACGGCACCAGCACCTGCCCCGTCGCAACGCAACGCCCGGGCATGATTAATGATCATGTGGGTGGTATTCTCCTGGCTCCAGCGTGAGATCTGCGCTGCCATGATTGCCGCCAGCAGTCAACTTAATATCAGAACTGCACTGCGCAGAGTGCGCACCCTCGTGCTGGCTGTCTCAGTAGCAGCCATTGGGCACCTGCTGTGACGTCAACTAACAGCTATCCCGTGGCGTGCACAACTAGAGCTACCTCAGTTGGCAACCTAAATTAAAAGACAACGTGACATCGCAACCACCCTGGAAATAGGAAACGGTGCTGCAGCGGCATATTAACTGAACAGAGAGTAACAACCATATTGTAATATATACAGGCTCACAGCCGCCGTGGATTATAGAAGCTAAAAATGCGTGGCAATGCATTTTAATGCGGTGATGCGGACCACCACATTAAAATGCGTTAGTCTAACGCCTGATGCATGATACTTGGCAGGGCTGTGGCAGTGTTGGGGCTACTACCACTTCACGCCAGGGGTGGCTCCGACTGCTTTTAAGCAGTGCACCGCAAAGGAAACATAAAATTATAATAACTTTGAGTTATTATCATTTTATGTTTCCTGTTGCTTTGTTGGGGGTGCTCTGCTCTCGGAGCAGGGCAGGGGAGGAGTGGCTGCCCAAACCAGTCATGCACACTTGCCCCGTTCTCCATGCAGGCTGCATTCAGCCTGCTTGGAGAACAAGCTCAGGCCCCCATTCCCTGGTTGAGTGTCGAACCAGGACGCTCAAAACCAATCACAACGCAGCACTGCAGCGTTGTGATTGGTCAGGGGAGCCTGGGTGCTAACCAATCACAACGCTGCGTTGCAGCATTGTGATTGGTCAGGGGAGCCTTTTCTGTGCTTCCTGTGCCTCGGAGAGCAGGAGCAGCGACGTGGGACCGACGCGCAAGGTAAGTGTTTCTTTTCTTTTCTTTTTCTTTTTTTACTGTTCCCCCTCACAAACCCCCCTTCCCCCACAACCCCTCCCACGTGCCCGCACCTGCCCCGCCACCTGTGAACCATGCCGGCCCCCACTGCTTCATTCAAGGCAGGCAGAGACATTCTCAAGGCTGTCGTATGGTTCCTAAAATATAAGTAAAACTATGCGTTTGGACAACATGAACGTCATACTGCACACTATCAGGATAAGTTGGCCTTAGTCCTGGCTATATCACAGTGCACCCTCTGGACCTCTAAACCTTACAAGGTACAGGACGGCATGTGCAACCTCAGAACATGACGGCTCCGACTCCCCAAAAAATCATGCAAAAAGATCAGTCCCTTTAGTTAGTAACTCATGCATGCCCAACAGGGAGACACAGGAAATACTCAAATTGGCTTTTTAATCATTTATAGAAGCATTAGGATTCTTGTGTAAAATATTTGCACTGTAATGATTAATAGAAAGAAACAGAACAGAGTAATCAGCATTTCTAGAATCGTAAAAAAGGTGAATAATTCAACCTTTGTGTGTTACATTGATTATAAGCATATATAATAATAATAATATATATACTCCTACCTAGAGCTTCCTAACCTAGCGGACGTAAGTGGTGCGAATCTGCCAGAATACCCTAGGGCGATCTAACCCCCCAGTTACATATGGGTATGTTTCATCTGGGAGCCCAGTCTTGTGCAGAGCAGGCCATCATCCTTCTCAGGAAGGTAAACAGGATTCAGCCGGGCTGCAATTCCAGCATGGAGCGACCTCGACAGTGACAGTAAAATGCTCTTCTGCCTAAATTGGTGTCGTTTTTATAATAAACTTCCCCGGTGTTACCATACAGGAGCCCCAGTCAGGCCGTCATTATTGATTCTACACTTGCAGGGCTGTTGTCGAGCAGATCAAAAAAAAAGAAAGGTACCCCCTACTATTCTAGCTCAAGGTCCGGGATAAGGGGGAAGCAAAAGGTAATACTAGACACTGAATCCCACTTGACCTGTATTTCCTCTCGGCAGCTCAAAGTGCTACAGTGGAAAGACCGGAAACATTTAAGACTGCATTTTACTTTATAATGTTATTTTATTTTTCATTATATGTTTTTGTTCAAATTAAACATGATTCACATAGTAGATAGATACTGCAATATTTTACCATTCACAGATCAATAAGATAATTTTCAATTTTTTCACCCTTTTGTTCTTTCCAATGTAGCACTTTGAGCTGCCTAGAAGAGATACAGGCCAAGTTGGATTCATTGTCTAGTATTGCCTGTTGCAAAGCAGACACCAACAAACATCAACATTTTGTGTAGTGAATTTAAGCCTGGTACAGAATGTTCAAGGCCCTGATAATATACCTATGAAGAAGTTTAAATGTAAGCAAATCCATTACAGAGAATTTTATCCTATTTGTGCATGCATGCAAATGTGTGTCGAGAGTCAACGTTTAAGAAAGATGTCAACTTTAAACATGAGCAGGTAAAATGGTGGTGTTCCCTATGCCAAGGCCTTTATTCCACCCAAATTTTCCAATCTTCGTTGTCGGTTTTTCGCCGCTTTCACTGGAATGAGTGTCATGCAGCCCTCAAGGACTACTGAAGTGTTTATCTCCTGGATCCTTCAGCCCTGGACGCAACGCAACGCTGAGGCCTTGCAACTTGGTGTTTACTGTGCCTCTCGGGTGCAACTAGACCCAAACTAATGTTGGAACTACTAATTCATGCAGCAGTGGTGGGGCTACCACTTCAAGCAATGCAGGCAGTGACATTCTCAGGGCCAGTATGAGAGCACGCATTGCCAATACATCTGGCTTTAATGTACTAAGACACACAAATAGCATTTGTGCATGCCTGTATTTTCATGCATCAGCACATTGAAGCCAGATCTATTGGCTTTGCCAATAATTTTCACTCAGACAATCAGCACTTGTGGAGCATCGAGAGTATCCACCAGACTTGCGAGCATTAGACATCTGCAAGCTGTTTCATACCAAGCAAATCTTGTGCCTGTGTGCACGGCTGACACAGAGAAAAGAAAGCCTTATTGTCTTTAAAGGTGTCTTTTCTTGCTAAAAGCAACATAAGACGCATAATAAACAAATGCTTCAGGCAACAAGAAAATGTCCAAATAAAAACAAGAATGTGCCCCCACAGATATGAGAAGTAGACTTGTGTGAGCCCTATTAAAGGTGTGGCACCTGTATAGGGATAAAGAAAATGATATGGTTCTTCTATGTGAATGTCACAAAATGAAGGGTTTTACAAAGACCTCTAAAGGAAGGGGAATTTACTGAGTGGAATAAGCAGGATAACTTAACAATGTAAAATCATGGATGGTATGTGTTTATATTGTTATAGCACAGATGTAGCTGGGGAACAACAGAGTGCTGTATATTATGGGGAGTGAGGGAGACAAAGCAAGATTGCATAAATCTAGTAGGGGCCTAAATCTTTAAATTTCACACAGTTACCCACAATTACCCCACCACCTCAGATTAAGTGATTTGCTCAGAATTACACAATTTTCAGTCAAGTTCCCAGCTGGATTCAAAGCCAGGGCCACAGGTTGACTTAGCCACTAAAACACATCTTCTTCCTTATTTGATGTAATAAAACATTCAAAAAAGGTTAAGAGTTGAAAATGCTCCAAATGTTCACCTTCACCAATCTTTGTGAACACCTTATTTTGTTTGATATTTTCCCATAGGCATTATGCTGTGTTCCCCATGCTGTCTAGTGAGTAGACCGAATGAAAATTAGTGTGGTATGGAGGAATGATACAGAGTATGTAGGTATTATACAGGGATTGCACCTTAATTGCATTGTCTGTCAGTTAAGGTTCAGGTTTTTCTATATGCATATGCGCTATGGGTTAAAATGTAATATGATATATAGTATAAATATGTATGTATTTCTCAATGATGTATTTATTTACTAATAGTGATGTATCTTCAATGTATAAAATAAACAAAAGAGGGAGGGAAGAGGTAATGCTCAAAGAGCACAAGAGGTGGATACGTCCTCCTCGAGTCGATATGTCACAAAACAAAGGGATCCACCCTTAAGGGAAGATGAAAAAAGTGTTCCTCCAGATTACGTGTGTCTCCTGTATTGGTGGAAAGCACACAGCTTTGTTTAAATACCCCTCACCCACCAAAAGGACCCCTGGTGGCATGCTTCATCATAGGGGTCTTCCCGTCCCGCTGCGGGACGGGGCGTGCTACGACCTACGACTACGCCGGAGCACTGATTTTGGAAACAAAACTATGTGTAGTGTAGGAGTGTGAGTGGAAGGGTCAGAGGTGAGTGGATTGGTGAAGAGTTAAAAAATACCTGGCTCGGCGGTAAAATATAATTTTTAATGTTCCTTTGAGCTGGTATCATTAAAAATGGGGATGAAATGGAGATACTATGCCTCAATGGGCAGTCTCTCCTGTGTCAACATGTTTCGAAGCCCTCCCCTGGCTTCTCATCAGGACCTAGAAGAGATCCATTCTACACTCAAAGGAAAAAAATAAATGTCTATTTATATAAGATATATATCAAGTGGTGCAAAAAATGATCATGCACAGTATACTATACCCCAGTAGGTATATTTGCAGGATAGATTCTGGGGGAATAAAAAACACAGTTAAAAATACATAACACAACCACCCTGCACCATATATGGTGGTGACCTGTAAAGAAAAAGTGATATATTTTTGTGATATATTTTTCTTATCTTTATCCGTATTGTAAGGTGCTAGGTGCTGTGTTATGTCGGCGTAATAGGACAATACAAAGACATACGCACATAAAACATAAAACACACACTCTATATCTAAGGACCGCGTGGTGTGCGTGTCCATATAAAGAGTATACTTAATGATATCTGTTGTAAATATCTCCTCCAGAAACATAGTCTTGTGATAGGTGAGAAAGAAGCCTCCAAAATTTGGCTGTTTTATATTGCCCAGATAATGCCTCATGAGCCTTCTAACACGGGAGGGAAGGGGTACCTATAGTCACACACTGGGAAAAAGGAAAAGGCAAGAAAAACGCTGTTGGATATAAGATGATCCTATCCAAAAATCATGACGGCGTGTCACTGTTTCGAACCGGCTATGCCGTACTTACAATATCAAGGTTACCTCCTCACCAGGACACTGCCTTGCCACGGCTCCGTTGAACATTGAGCCAGCGCGGGCAGTTCCCTTAAATACTGTGCTTGATTGGTAATTTCTGCCGCCAGAACTGCGCTAAATGGCAAAAACACTGGTCCGCTTATAGTCTTTTGTAAAAAAACCCGGCTTGATGTAAGCGTTCTTCACTTCCTGTGTAAAACTTGATGTGTACGATACTTGGAGGTGAATTGGAAAAAGACTAGACCGCTAGTGAACCGGAAGGTGGTTCGATTTTGGTCTGGCCGGGTTCTCTATGATCCTTACTTCCTGATAGTCCGAGTGTACTGGACTCATGCGCTAACTAGAAAACACAATTCATGTGTCCTTGATATTCAAAAAAAAGGTTTTTGAATGACTCATTTGTTTAGTGTGAATGATTTTCACTTCCTACAGATATTTCATGTACATGATGCTAGGTAGTAAGTCGTTAAAAAACTAAACCGCTCCAAAATCGGAGGTGGTCGGAGGAAGCGGCTCTGACCAGATGTAATAACCCTCACTTCCTGGTAGTTCGAGTACTCCACTAGTGCGCTGACTTGGAAAGCACATATTTCCTGTATACAGATACTCGAAAGCGTGTAATCAAAAAAACCTTATAAATTCTACGCCCTATAACTGGGGCACTAAAAAAGAGGGTATTATAAGTCTAGATACAGACTTATCTCTACCTCCATGTGGGCTATGAAAAAGGGGTTCTAGGTCATATATTAACCAAAAGTATGCATCAAGGGGTAGTCATAGTAGCCAAATGGGTGATTTCATCAGATATTACTATATACCATAAGCAGGACATAAGGGACGTCTCCATGGAGGGAGTGAACACATAATGGCATAGGTGACATTTGGAGTGGCTGATTGTAGGGTATGGTAGTGATTCCCCATAAATTTGCTCAGCTTCTCATTGCCATATTCTTAAAGGTGTTCTTTCGGCAGACAAAAGCCCGATTTTATAAGTTGAGTGCCCAGTTGTCTGAAGAGGTTGAATCCAGAGGACATGTATTATGTTATTCCTTATGGAGTCAATGGCGAGAGTCACGGAGAGATGGAATCAGCTAAATTGTCCCCAAGGGATGTCATCATTCAGACCGGTGACATGTGTCCCCAAACGGAACACCCACCGCTGCTCCTTCTCAAAAAGACCACGTTCGCTGTTCAGTTGTTCGATAATGGTCCATTGTAGGTCTTCCATGGTGTGCTGATTTGTTAAGTAATGGGTAGC
Source organism: Calotriton arnoldi (assembly GCA_963921515.1). NCBI lineage: Eukaryota > Metazoa > Chordata > Amphibia > Caudata > Salamandridae > Calotriton > Calotriton arnoldi. The sequence continues at coordinate 676,759 of CAWUFW010002668.1, forward strand.
CATTTTCGTGGTACTTTTTTTGCAACGTATGTTGCTCCTGTGATCCCCTATGCGGGTCTTGACTGGTCTTGTTGTCATTCCGACATACTCCATTCCGCATGGGCAGGTAATGATATAAACCACATTCTTACTATTGCAGTTCGTAAATCTCCTCTGTTCCCATTCTGTGCCATTCCTGAATTTGATGTTTCTGCTTTTCTTCGTTAAGTGGCAAGTACTACAATTACCACATGGGTAGTGGCCTTTCACTGGGGGTAGGAGGGTATTGCCTGTCTCAATTTCTAAGATGTGTTGTGGCCTTGTATGCACCAGCATGTCCCTCAGGCTCCTTCCTCTTTTATGCGCAAACATGGGTTTGGGAAGATTGAGGTTACCACATGTTAGAAGTCTCCAGTGTTTGTTCACAATTTTTGTTACTTGGTTGGAATTGGTGTTGAAAGTCATGGCACATATTGGTCTTGCTTCTGGTTCCTTGGGGATCCTTGGTTCCAGCAGAGCTTCCCTATTGTTGTTGCGAGCCCTTTTCATGGCCTTGTCAATGATTCGTGTCGGATAGTTACGTTTCTTCAGTTTCTCTTGTAAGTCTGTGGCTTGCCTCTTGAAGTCTTTGATCTCTGTGCAATTTCTCCGTAGGCGGAGGAACTGTCCATAGGGGAGATTATCCCGAAGATGACGGGGATGAAAGCTGTTGTATAGCAGCAGACAGTTCTTGGCTGTGACTTTAAAGTGAGTGGTAGTCTTTAAAGTGTCCTCATCTGGATAGATATTTAAATCCAGAAAGACAAAATTGGTTTGTGAAGTTGTACTGGTGAATTTCAGATAGGTATTTTGTTGGTTCAGCCAAATCATAAAATTTTCAGTTGATGTTGTGTCTCCTTCCCATATAACCAGGTCATCGTCTATGTAACGTTTCCATGTTTTTATGTTGTCAATAAACGGGTTACTGGGATGTAGGATCTTCTTTACTTCAAGATGGTAGACGTACAGGCCCGCTATGCTGGGGGCAAATGTGCTCCCCATGCTGGTCCCGTGTCTTTGCAAGTAGGTGGTGTCCTCATAGGCAAAGAAGTTTTTAGTGAGTGCCAGGAAAACACATTCCATGACCACATTGCGTGGTGTTTGGTATTCCCAATCAGTAGAGAATAGTACCTCCTCAATGATAGTTAGAATCTCATCGTGTGGGAGACTGGTATACAGACTCTCCACGTGCAATCCCATCAGGAGGTGTCTTTTACGGCCGAAGTCCATTCCTTGGAGTAGTTGTAAGACTTCCTTGTTGTCTTTCAGGTATGTTCCTGTTTTTTGGACAAGAGGGCGGAGGAAAGCGTCCGCAAGCTTGGATAGTGGTTCCAATATGGAGTCGATGCCCGATACTATGGGGCGGCCTGGGTGTTGCACCAGGTCCTTGTGAATCTTGGGGATGGTGTAAAAGTAAGGGGTCCTTGGTGATTTTTTGGTGAGGAACTCCGCTTCTTTTTTGGAAATCCAATCGTGTGCTGTTGCTTCCTCCACCATGGATGCTATCCGGATCCTAATGGATTCTGTGGGATCCTCCTGTAGAACCTCATAGTTCCTGCGGTCTTCAAGCAGTCTCCTGCATCCGTCGTCATAAGCTGTTGCGGTTTGTATGACAATTGCCCCGCCTTTATCTGCTGGCTTTATCACGATGTCATTGTTGGAGGAAAGTTGTCGTATTGCTTCTTTCTGTTCCTTGGTTGTATTGTGGAAGGTATGCTTGTCCTCGGTGGTGATGTTCTCCACTTCCTTCATTACTGCTTTCTCAAAAGTTAGTAATTCAATTGGGAGTGTAGAGTCAGGAGGGGTGAAGGTAGATTTTACTCATAGTCCTGTGTCCTCCCGTTCCGCCCCTGGTGTTTCTTTTTCTTTAAAGAAAGCTCACAGCTTTAGTTTGCGAATGAACTCCTTCATTTCGGCACAGAGTTTGAATCTGTCCAGGTTGTTGGTTGGAACAAAACCCAAACCTCGTTCTAAGACAATCCTCTGTGTTGGTGTCAGTTCGTGGTCTGATAAATTAACCACTAAGTTATCCTCCGGCTTGTCGACGGGAGGTTGGTCGATGCGCCCGTCATGCTTCTGGTGGAGACGCGTGACGTCTCGTCTTCCTGGGTTGACCAGTGGACGTTGTTGCCCCTCCGGTTCCGTCCCCTCCGTGATCCAGGGCGTGCCCCTAAAAAAGGTTGTGGTCCATAGTAATTATAATCATATTCCTGTGGTGGAGGTAGCCAATGTGGATAGGGTCCTCCCATCGGTGGTGGGCCATACGGATATGGAGGATAGGCTGGTTGTCCTTGATAGTTCCCCCATCCTCTCCGTCCTCTGTTGTGGGGTCTCTGGTATTTCCCGCCCCCTCATTGGTATCTTGGGCCGCTCCCTTTGCTGGAATTGGAGCCGTTTGACCCTGAGTCCGATGTGTCTCCGTCAGAACTCTGATCTTGATTTGAATTCTTAGAAACGTAATCGTCACATATGTATGGATATATTTTTTCATGACTAAAACGTGCTGTATCCTTCTTCAGCTTGTTATACTCGCTTTGTTTGAGTATTATCTCAAAGTCGTTCATTTGCTGGTTTAATTCTTCCAGGCATTTCTTAAGGACGCTTGGGGACTGGTAACTTTTCAGTTTTACTTCCAAAGTCTGGATTTCAATTTTGAGTTCCTGGGTCAACCGTGTGGCCGTCTTGATGATTAAAATCAGCCAGTCGCGGGTACAATGCCACGATATTAATGACCAGTCCTTCTTGAACACTTTATCGTGCTGGAATATGAAGGGTTCATTGCGGACGATCAGGCCCTGTGGTGCTGCATTTGCCCTGAGATATTCCGTCATCAGCAAACCATGGAGTGCTGTCTTGATCTGTGTTCTCCTCATAGTTGCAAGCTCATCCCAGTCACCATTGTTTGGACCGTGTTCAGAGGTGTTCAAACCCTCAAAGGGATTCATGGAAGCTAGGATTCTATCCACTTCTTCCTCTGAGAAAGTGAGGCCGGTTGCTTCAGCCATGGTCAAATGATTGAGACCTAGTTTATAAAAGTTGAAAGTGATAGAGGTGTGTGTTATGTTGTGTCTGAAGTTCTAAAGTGGTCAATGACCTCTTAATAGTATCGCTAAGGTATCCGATATCTAATAGCCAGAAATACTGGATCGCTCCCACAGCTGCACGCTGTCATTAATAAAAAATAAACAAAAGAGGGAGGAAAGAGGTAATGCTCAAAGAGCACAAGAGGTGGATACGTCCTCCTCGAGTCGATATGTCACAAAACAAAGGGATCCACCCTTAAGGGAAAATGAAAAAAGTGTTCCTCCAGATTACATGTGTCTCCTGTATTGGTGGAAAGCACACAGCTTTGTTTAAATACCCCTCACCCACCAAAAGGACCCTTGGTGGCATGCTTCATCATAGGGGTCTTCCCGTCCCGCTGCGGGACGGGGCGTGCTACGACCTACAACTACGCGGGAGCACTGATTTTGGAAACAAAACTATGTGTAGTGTAGGAGTGTGAGTGGAAGGGTCAGAGGTGAGTGGATTGGTGAAGAGTTAAAAGATACCTGGCTCGGCAGTAAAATATAATTTTTAATGTTCCTTTGAGCTGGTATCGTTAAAAATGGGGATGAAATGGAGATACTATGCCTCAATGAGCAGTCTCTCCTGTGTCAACATGTTTCGAAGCCCTCCCCTGGCTTCTCATCAGGACCTAGAAGAGATCTCTTCTACACTCAAATGAAAAAAATAAATGTCTATTTATATAAGATCTATATCAAGTGGTGCAAAAAATGATCCTGCACAGTATACTATACCCCAGTAGGTATATTTGCAGGATAGATTCTGGGGGAATAAAAAACACAGTTAAAAATACATAACACAACCACCCTGCACCATATATGGTGGTGATCAGTAAAGAAAAAGTGATATATTTTTGTGATATATTTTTCTTATCTTTATCCGTATTGTAAGGTGCTAGGTGCTGTGTTATGTCGGCGTAATAGGACAATACAAAGACATACGCACATAAAACATAAAACACACACTCTATATCAAAGGACCGCGTGGTGTGCGTGTCCATATAAAGAGTATACTCAATGATATCTGTTGTAAATATCTCCTCCAGACACATAGGGGGTCATTACGATGGCGGTCGGAAAAGCAACCCGACCGCCATGGTAGCGGAAACTCACCGCCCGCCGCTACCGCGGGAAAACCGACGTCTAGATTAGGATCCACGGTGGTAAAAATCCAACCACGGCGGAAAGGAGACCCGAGAAACCGCCCATCGCGTGCGGAGAAGGCCGAAACCCGTCCGCGGCGTTCGGATTCGCGGCGGAAACAGCCCAAACCACCGCAACCACAGCGGAGACACCGCCATGGAAATTATGATATCCCCGACATGACCGCGGTGCAGAGCGCTGTTTCCGACCGCCGCGGTCGACAATAGTGAGGAATGAGAGAGCCCGTGGAAGCGCCGTAGCATAGCCACCGCTGCGTACGCTCCGTGAAAAAAATGGCGGTCGAAAAAAATACACACAACATGCCCACAAAGTGCATCAAGCAAACAAGTCATGCACCCAAAAACACCTAACACAGCCCAAAGACACACCCCCATGGTAAACTCAAAAACTACAAATCCCAGGACGACACACATACCACACCTGCAACCAATACCCCATCCTGACACACCCACATAGCCCAGTATAAATCGAGCCCCCTACCAGACCACAATCCTTTGCAAAACTCCAGAACTGAAGGGACATACACCACAGCTGACAGGAGAGGCAAATCTGCACAACACACACACACATCACCACCACTTCTACACCTGCACCTCTAACCCCTTTGCACATCACACACCATACACATCACCACCACCACTTCAACACTTGCACCTCAAACACCTTGGCACATCACACACCATGTCACCACAGAAAATGCCCAAATTCACTGAGAGTGAGTTGAGGGTCCTGGTAGACGAGATAATCAGGGTAGAACCCCAATTGTTTGGTAACCTGGTACAACAGACACCAGTAGCCACAAGAACGCTAATGTGGAGAAGGATAGTAGATAAGGTAAATGCAGTAGGGACCGTGCCACGCAATAGAAATGAAATTGTGAGGCGCTGGCACGATCTGAAGGCAGTGGTCAAGAAAAAGAGAGCCAAGAACCATGAGCTGGCTCACAGGACAGGCAGTGGCCCTCCCGTTCCACTCAAAACATTCACCGAATGGGAGGAGAAGGTGCTTGGCATACTGCATCCAGAGAGTCTCACAGGAATACCCGGGGAGTGGAGGCTGGTAAGTGCAAACAAATGCCTAACATCACACTGATATGTACTGTCTTGCACCACTACTAAGCTATACCTCCTAGGTACAAATGCAGTCATGTGCACCATACTCTCACCAACACATCTCTCACACATTAATCCAACAGTCCCTCAGGTTCACCTCAAAGGTAGCTACAAACATCACCATGGGTACATGTTTACATGCTGCCAGCACTACAACTCCCACCAGGCCCCCTTGTCCTACAACTGCGCAAGATGGAGCCCTGATCCCCCCCATGTGGCAGCCATTGCATTGCTCACCTTAACCTAACAGGTAGGTAGCCATCCTCACAGGGAGGTGTCTGTGTGGTTTGGAAGTCTGCACTACAACTCCCACCAGGCCCCCTTGTCCTACAGCTGCGCAAGATGGAGCCCTGACCCCCCCCATGTGGCAGCCATTGCATTGCTCACCTTAACCTAACAGGTAGGTAGCCATCCTCACAGGGAGGTGTGTGTGTGGTTTGGAAGTCTGCACTACAACTCCCACCAGGCCCCCTTGTCCTACAGCTGCGCAAGATGGAGCCCTGACCCCCATGTGGCAGCCATTGCATTGCTCACCTTAACCTAACAGGTAGGTAGCCATCCTCACAGGGAGGTGTGTGTGTGGTTTGGAAGTCTGCACTACAACTCCCACCAGGCCCCCTTGTCCTACAGCTGCGCAAGATGGAGCCCTGACCCCCCTATGTGGCAGCCATTGCATTGCTCACCTTAACCTAACAGGTAGGTAGCCATCCTCACAGGGAGGTGTATGTGTGGTTTGGAAGTCTGCACTACAACTCCCACCAGGCCCCCTTGTCCTACAACTGCGCAAGATGGAGCACTCCCCACAACCACAACCATGTGGCAGATATTGAATGTGACTCATCAAATTTACTGGTAGGTAACCATTTCAACTGGGAGTGGTGTGTGTAATTGGTGACACTGCAGTACAACCCACAACAGGCCCACTTCTTCAACAGATCAGCATGATGGAGCACTTGTCCCACTCATAGGCATGTGACGTTTGTTCCCCCGCACATCACACCATACCACTTTGTCCACAGTCACCTACACAAATCATGCTAAACAGTCGTATTGTACTCAGCATGCACAAGTCTCACTGCAAAAATTTCCCACATTGTGTCTACTGTGCCAGGCATCACACACTGCAACACTAACACCAATCATGCTTCCCTGCAGCAGTGTCTGGCAGGTTGGTTGTCAATGTGCTAATCACCCATGTCATACCACAGTGTTGCAATGTAAACACTGGAAGTGCAGATTACCAAAAAACTCCACTGGACCTGGGACTCACACTGCTAAACTATGCACATCCCAACTGTCTTGCAACAGACCCAGCTGCCACAGTGCTGCACTGAATTGCATAACAAGAGTACTTTGTCTGACTAAAATGCACAAATGTGTCTGTTTGGGACCAGCAATGTGTGTATGCATTGACAATGGTCACATCTCACACTGTCTGTCTGAACAGTGCTGGTATAGTTTGGCCCCAAAAGCACACATTGTCTGCACATGGCTGACTGTATCTTACACTCACACCACTGTTGATGACAACATGTAAGTGTATGGATGCCCCGGAACAACTGCATCACCAGTACTTTGCTCATGTTCTCAGGTCCACAAATACCATGAAACCATGATAGTGTGGAAATGTTTGCTGGGTGAGATGTTCAACCTGCTGTATGTCACCACAGTGATAGGAGCCTATACCCCATGCCCTATTGTGCCTTCAAATGTTGGGGGAGTGGACCCCACACCCAGATACTTGGGACAACAGTGATGGGGGATATACCCCATGCCCTATTTTGCCTGCAAATGTTGGGGAGTGAACCCCACACCCAGATAGTTGGGACAACAGTGATGGTGGGGCCACACCCCATGCCCTAATGTGATGTGAAAAGTTTGGGTACTGAAACCCACACACACCTTCTGCTCACCACAGGCACGTTCCTCCCAAGAATGGCTCTTAAGTCACATAGCCATGTCATTGCTCACCTTCACCTCAACCGGTAGGTAGCCATCTTCACACGGAGACGGTGTTGTGGGGTTGGAAAATTGTCCCACAAATCCCACCATGCATGCTGTCCCACCCCTGAGTAGGATGGGCCACTCCACCCCCAATCAGAATCATGTGGCAGGCATTGTATGCTACCCACTCAACTAACAGGTAGCTAACCGCATCTCATAGGTCGGGGTGTGTGGGGGTGGGAAGCTTGCACAACAACTCACACAAGCCCACATGAGCTCCAGCCCCCAAGACTGATAACACCCTCGCACTAAGATGCATGTGTCAGTCATTGCACTTTCCACTTCCAAATCACTGGTAGGTAGACATATCATGCTGACTTGTCCCACACTGGACCAAGATGGAAGCCTTCCTCACACACACACAGAGAGGTCTCACAAATACAAGCCAAAAACAGCAAACAGAACATATCACCAGCCACTACATGCAGCCAGATATGCTTCACGACAAGCATGGTGGCATAGGACACCAGGCCTCACATTGCACAACTGCACACCCAGATAGCATTGGCCACTATAGTGTGCACACACCTAAGCAAATGAAACCATGACAGCAACCAAAGTGTGACATTCAGATCCACATGTAGATGTAACTCAGTGCACAACCCTGCACACCACTGCATGCCATCTGAAAATGGCAGGGGTCCAGACCAGCAAGGACCAAATGAAAGCAAAGAAAGCATGGCTGGAAGTGCAAATACAGATATGTACACCACATGCCAAAGGTATGGATGCAACTACAATGTTCACCCAATGTGCAGAGTAAACGGCTGCAAGGGCACAACAAGTGACATACATGCGTAACTGGATCACATATGATTTAACACTCACTAGATGCCAACATGAACCTGTCGATGTAAAAAATGTAAATTGTGCATGTCATGTCTTGCCAACTCCCAATATGGACAGGTAATGCATGTACCTCAACAGCTTGTAATGCATCACTGGATGTCGGTAACTGCTAATTAGATCAGTGAACAACTGCTGGATGTACAAACAGTTGATGTAACAGTGTGAACAGAAACTTTGCTGGTTGCAACACAATGACCATTTCTCATCTGACCCACAGGTGACCAAGAACTCACTACAGAGGACGACACCACCAACCTGCAGAGCCAGTCCCCCACCCCGGAACAGAGACTACTGGATGAAGACTCCCTGGATTCCTTGGATGAGGAGCCCCAAGCCAGCACATCTGTTCTGGCAGGCCGCAACCAGGCCCAGGCACCCATTGTCCCCACAACCACATCTGCTGCAACCCATGACCTTCCCCAGACAGCTGTTGTCACGGCCTGTGTGGCAACCACTACCACCACCACCACCACCACCCCCACCACAGCTGCCCGCAACACCCTCCCTGCCCCAGGTGATGAGCACCCCACGACATCTACTGAGGAGGCCAGGGAGAGGATGCAGCGGAGCAATGTGGGGAGCCAACAGGCCCGTGGCAGCAGTGTAGGTGGGAGGGGCAGGGTCATGCAGAGGGGAACTGAGCCTCAGACGGATGCCCTGTCCCACATCAACAGAGTCCTTGGGGCATACGAACAGGCCCAGGGAAGAATGGGCCGGTCTGAGGAAGATTCTCGGGAGCTCCTCCTGCTGATGAGGTCCATGGACACCCGCATGGGACAAATTGTGGACCTCTTTGGGCAGCTAGTGGCGGTTCTGAGGGACAGGCCAGCGCAACATTCAACATCTCCGCCTCCCCTGATGGGCAGCAGGATGACAGTTCATCATCCTCCCCTGCGTCCACAGAGGGGGGTGAGTCCTCAGACACCACTGGCCCTGCAGCACAGGCCCCTCCAGTCAAGCGCAAAAGGGGCCATCCAAGGAAAGGCCAGGAGGCATCACGTGCCAAAGCACCTGCCAAAGGCAAGTCCCGGAGCCAGCCATGATGGCAGACCACTGCACCACTGCATTTACCTTTTGGACTATCCTTCCCCACACTGCCATGTAAATGGCATCTGTCTGTTGGACTGGGTCTCCACATCACTGTGGTGACTACTCAATTATCTCATCTACCATGACCGTCAACTCATTTGTTCAAATTTCCCCCATGTACATTTTCTCGACCCTCACATGTCACAATTGTAAATAAATACACCTTACACACATGTTGTTGTGTCTGCTCCGTCTTTAATACAGGATGTGCAACCTTCACCGTGATGTAAATGTCCCAGGGAAATGGAATGTAGGTAGGCAAGGAGAGGCTGAAGGGACCTAGGAAAAACATTAGAACAAGAGTCACTTGTTTTGGTGTGGCATCACACACATCACACAACACTTGTCAACAAGGTACTCCAATCTTCACACATTACACAGAGCAACAGTCGCCATAGAGACATCCTGTATCTGTGTCAAACTACCCTATCCCACAAACATTGCCAACCAGCAATGAGTGAACACAAGGCTGCAGTCACCAAGCTCACATACACCCTCACAGCAACTGCAACACCATCAGACCATGTGCCCCTCCTACATCGTCACTCACCTTCAAGTGAAGTAGCGGTTGATGAGCTGTTGACGCATGTCAACACCTTCCTCCTCTCCACTGTCCTCGTCACTGGACCCGGGTTGGTTTGCAGGCGGGGGCCTTGGCTGCTCATCATCATCCAGGATCAGGGGTATTGCCTTGCGATTGGCCAGGTTGTGGAGCATGCAGCATGCCACGACTATCTGACACACCTTCCTTGGCGAGTACATCAGGGCACCTCCGGTACGGTCCAGGCAGCGAAATCGTGACTTTAGGAGACCAAATGTACGCTCTCGCTCTATTACACGCCGTGTCCTCCCATGGGCATCATTATATTCCACATCAGCTGCTGTCACAGGATTCCACAGTGGGCTCAGCAACCACGGACGGTTAGGATATGCAGAGTCACCTGGGTGTGAGAAACACAGATTAACCTTGATGTTCCACAATGCCACAGGACAGCATGTCACACACACACACCACGCTACTCCACTATGCATACTCACCCACAAGCCATGCACGCTCAGGAAGCAGATTGGCCATCAGCTGCGGGACGATGCTGCTGCGCATGATGGGAGAATCATGGGCTGACCCGGGATACTTGGCACACACGTGGGAGATGATCATGTCCGCCCGGCACACCATTTGAACATTTACCGAGTGGTAATGCTTCCGATTTCTGCAAACTTGCTCACATGCCTGTGGTGGCACAAGCCCAACATGTGTGCAATCAATGGCACCAACAACATGGGGGATGTGTCCAAGGGCATAAAAATCTCCGTTCACAGCCACCAACTCTGGCCCCCTGGGGAATTGAATGTATCTGTCCTTGTAGTTCATCATAGCTGACAGTACATCCCTCAGCACCATGCTGAACATCGGTTGTGACATCCCACCTGCACTTGCTACCGTGTGCTGGAATGAGCCTGTCGCAAAGAAATGCAGGCACGCCATCACCTTTGAAGTCGCAGTGAAAGCTGTTGGATATGTGCGACGTGGCTGCAGGTGGGGCTCCAACATGGCACATAGGTTTTGTAGGGAAACTCTATCCAGCCTGAATTTGCGGATGATCTCTTCATTCTCCATGTCAGCCAGCACTGTGAATGGACGATGGATATTGGGCCTCCTCCTAGGTCAGATAAAAGTGCACATAGGTCAATGAAACACACCATGAGATGTACAGGACATTTCACATTTCTACAGACACATTGCCAAATGTTACAGACTGCACCATCAACCAACAGATCACTGCACAAGTCGGTACACATCAGGCACACTACTCGTACACTTGTCCCCTTACCTGCAGCAATGATCTGTGCACACCTCCTGCTCATTGGCATGCACAGTGGGATATGGCACCACATGTGTGCGCACACCTGTGAGTATTACCCCCAGCATATGTGTCAAACTACAATACTACCCTAGCACACCGTGCTGCTGTCCATGATACACCTCCCAACACAGGTTGCACATGGCACACATCAAGTACACACTGACCACAGGCTGAGCATGGTGAACACGTGTGTGCATGTGCAGTAGACAATGTGACAGTCAATGATGCCCCTAGTTCACACAATGAGACAGCATTGTGCGTTACATTGCACCTACACACATTGACCATTATCTACATATGCTATGCAACACAAAAACTGTACAGTCTACATTCCCTTACACATCACATGTGCGTGTGTATGTGTCAATGCAATTTATCACATACACATATATGGCATGTGTAGGTGACATGGAGTTAAATGTCCCATTCGTAATGTTGGCCTCATGAGGGTCCTTCAATGTTGGAGATGTTGTAATTTGGCAGCACTTAAGTTAAGCATTAGCCGAAGACATCCTGTATTCAGAGGCTAAATTGTCCGCTTTGTGGAATCCATTTTGTATTTCTGGCAGCCATTTTGGTTGCCATGTGCTGCCATGTGCTCGCCATGTGCTCTGTCCTACCTTCCTGTTAACTGCTCTTGAAATCTGCCTAGAGACGAGTTATATTTAGTTTCTTTTGCTTTGCACATGCTCAGTTGAGCTCGCAGCTGTCCATGCAGCTGTTCCGAGTTTCTAAATGTCAGAATGTGTCTACTAGAAGTAGAAACTGTTAGCTCCACCCACTCGTCGACTGTGCATTTCTTGTATGACCTTATATGTACCTAAAACCAGCATTTGTGTTTGTACCGCCTTCATTTGAGCCCCTGTGTGGGTATAAAAGGACCAAGGTCCTTCCATTCAGTGTGCTACTTCATGCATTACCGAAGGGTGCTGTGTGAATGTAGCTCCACCTCATGAGGTTTAATAAACTCTGTTTTTTCTATTCCAGTTTCTGTGCCAACTTCTTCCTATTGGTCTGAGGACTCTGTGCAGAAAGGGAGAACCCCTAAGCACTGGTAGGCCTTGTTGAGGCTCACCACAACAAATTGGCGCTTCCAACGTGGGGCTCATCGGCGACTCGGATGCCCGAAGGATTGGTCGAGACGAAGGATTGGAATCTCGCTTCTGGACGCGATCGCTGCCTGAGGAGACCCGAGTCTTGGCACCCACGGCGTTTTTTCCTTTCTTTCTGATCTGACCATCCCGGCGGCGCCGGTCCTCGACTGAGATCTCTTCTGTTGATTCGCTGTGCAGTGACCATTTGGTCGATTTGAGACCTTGGCAGTTGGAACCTGGACACCATTTGATTGGTAAGAGCCGTTTTGCGGCACTTGCTGTTGGTTTGATGCCTTTGATTGGTAAGGTAGTTTAGTAACACTTACTGTGGCTTTGTTTGTATGATTGGCCAATTTTGGAATCTGTTTTGTAATTATATATGTATTGCAATACATATAGGCAGGTAATGAGGAGAATTTTCTCTATTTAAAATTGTTTGAACAGCGCAACGTACGAAGAGTACCTTAAGCGCTACTTTGATTATAATACTGCATATTTTGCACTATTTTTTGGCATGCCTGTTTTCAGCACACTTCGTAGGATGTGTTGCTTTTGTAGTGGTACCAATTTGAGACTTGACGAAGCACAACCAGCCCCCCCGGAGGGGACGCCTAATAGGGATATGAATATTAAGTATGGTATTTCTTCTATAATGTACTGCACGTTATGGAACAAATATACTAGTAAAGATCCTGAGTTGCGTTGGCCGATGTATGGGTCATTTGATTTGCGAAAGATTCAGTATGTGGAACAATGTATGTTTAAACGAAAGACTAGGCAAGATATGTTTGATTGTGTGCGAATGTGGGAGAAAGAAGTGTGTGAGCGAATGAAGCGTGAGCAAGCCTTGATTGACAAAGAACAGTGAAAGACCATTTATGCGAAAGCATTAGAGTTAAAAAACAAGGAGATGAACGAAATTAAAGAGAGGGAAGATAGGGAACGCCATTTACAGGTAACTGGCCAATACGCTGTTAGGCAGCCCCTTTATCCTATCCTTAATAAACCGCAAGATGATTTTTTGTTATTAGATCGTTCTCCACCTCCGTATATTTTTTCTTCCGCTCCTCATGAGTCAGATGAGGACTCTTTTTCAGACCAGGACAAAACTCGAGAAACTCGTTCAATGTTATCTGCTGGGCGTGCATCTGACATTAGATCTGCTGCGCGTAAAGCCGTTTGTAGTACTACCACTGCTTCAGAACTTTTAGATAGTATAAAAGGATGGCAGGAAAGGGAGCAAATATATTTTACCGATACATTTGCTGCAGAGGTTATTGAACGATTTAGGAAGCATTCGGTAGATATGGAGCCCGATGATGTAGCAGCTGATTGTAAACAATTACGTGACGGTCTTTTTGTCTTCTCCCAGGTGACTGACACGATCAGACGCTTGGTTAAACTGCGTGTTGAAGCAGCCCGTTTGCGAGAGGAGGAAAAGGCAGCAGAAGCAGCTGCACTAGCATCTCAGATCAGCATGGCACGACCTCCTACTCCTGAAACAGATAAGAATGTTGTAATTCATTAGAAACCCATGCGGGAAGCCGCGCCTTTATATGTTCCTCCTAAAGGAACGGGTACAGAGGATGATAAGACTTCTACTAATGCGAAAGGGTACTTTATTTATAATTGGGTTTACACTCCTTGGAATAGGGCAGATGTTATGGCCCTTAAAAATGCATTGCCTGACCCGCGAAAGAATCCAGCAGCCTTTTATGAGGAAGTTGAGGGTGCAATTAGCTCTTGTACTATGACTTTGTCTGATATTGATTTGTTTTTTGGATTAATATTACCGCCTGATATGTGGAGAACTGTGCGTAAAATTGATGATAATGCAACATTTTGAGCATTGTGGAAAGATTTAGAGCGGTTAGATGAAGATAGAGAACCTGCACAGAAACCGTGTCAGTTAATTTTAAATCTTCCGGCAGCTATATTAGTTAAGTTAAAGACGATCATTCCCCCTAAAAAGATAGATTGGACAGTGTTAGCGTCTTGCAAGCAAAAGGTAGATGAATCAGTTTCTGACTTTTTCACACGCTTTGAAGAGGCATTCCACGATTTTAGTGGCCAGTCATTGATAGATGACACGGGTAGGCATCTGTTTGTTGATAAATATGTCGCAAACCTTTTGCCAGGGATAGCTAGTCGCTTAAAGGCCAGTGAGAGTTCATGGACTACCTCTTCTCCGGTTTCTCTTTTAACTATGGCTCAGTATTATGAGCGACAAGAATTAGAAACTAAAGGTAATGAGGACAAAAAGTCTAAAGAGTTGAAAACAAAGGTTATGTTGGCTCAAGCTTATGGTCCGCCTTCTAGAGGTCATGATAGAGGTGGACGTGGATCTTATGGTTCGTCCTTTCCTTCCTATACTCGTTCAAATTTGTCTGTTGATCAGTGTGCGTACTGCAAAAAATTTGGACATTGGCTTTCTGATTGTCCAGTACTGCGTGCTCAGCAGAATCTATGTGGTCGGGGACAAATGAGAAATCGTTCAGGATATCCAGGGCCTAGAGGAAGCGCGAATGATCGTGCTCGGTTTGATGCTAATACACGTGGGCAGGATGGGTTTAACACTTTGATAGAAGGAACCAATATCAAATGTCTGACTATGTGCCCTCTGATTTTCAAGATTCTGCTTATGCATAGGATTGCCTAGGATGGGGTAAGGAATCAGTTGAAGTTCCAGTAGATCAGAGGGGTCCCTATGTTACAGCACATGTTTTGGGCTCTACTGATCAGTTTCTGGTTGATACAGGAGCTACTCGTAGCGCCTTGTCTAAACAGTTGGTTCCAAGGGCTCCCCTGTCTGGCTTAACCATCACATCGATAGGTTTCGATGGAACACCTTCCCTTAGCCCATTGTCACAACCACTTGCATTCGATGTTGATAAGTTTACTGCTCCATGTCCGTTTTTGCTTTCTCCAAACACACCAGACAATATTGTGGGTCTTGATATGCTTAAATATTTCAGGGCTATGATACGGTGTTCTCCGGAAGGAGTACGGGTTATTTTGAATGACAACTACCCTGTGATTGAGAGATCTTGTATTATTAAAGAGGACATTGCACTAGCCTCACTCCCTGGTACTTTGTGGGCTACTTCGGACACTGATGTAGGACAAATGGTTATTCCACCAGTACATATTAGTGTTAAGGAGGGCGCTTTATTGCCAAGACTGCCTCAGTATAAAATTTCTCGAGAAGGAGAAGAAGCACTCACACGTATTGTACATGATTTAATTAAGGTGGGGGTTGTGGAAGAAGTTCCTTACAATGTTTGCAATAGTCCGATTCTTCCCATTTTGAAAAAAGATACTGACACTAGGAATCTATAGATTTATCATCGATTTGAGAGAAGTTAACAAGATTGTAGTACCACAGTACCCTGTAGTATCTGACATAACGACATTGCTTACCCTGGTCCCTCCAACAGCAAATACATTTTCTGTAATTGATCTGAAGAATGCTTGATTCTCGATTCCTATTCATCCTGATAGCCGATATTTGTTCGGTTTCACTTTGAATAATAGATCATACAGATTTTGTAGAGTTCCTCAAGGCTATACTAAGAGTCCTAGTATTTACAGTCAAGCATTGAAGAGACAGCTTGATTCCTTTACCCTGCCTAAAGGAGTGGCTCTCATACAATATGTCGATGACATCTTGTTGGCAGCTGATACACCTGAGCAGTGTGAGAAATGCACTTTGTCCTTGCTTTCTTTTCTTGCTACACACCACCATAAAGTATCACGGAAGAAATTGCAATATTGTAGACCGAAGGTGACCTATTTAGGACACCTTCTGTCTAAGGAGGGCCGTGCACTGACACCAGATCGCATTCAAGCAATTTTAGACACCCCAGTACCTTCCACGCAGAAAGATGTCCGTGCATTCATTGGTCTGACTTCGTTTTGCAGGCAATGGATATTGGGTTTTTCACACATTGTTAAACCCTTGCTAGCACTTTTAACTAAAAACACTCCGATCCCCCTTCCATGGACAGATGAATGTCAAAATGCTTTTTGTCAGTTGAGACAAGCTCTTTGCTCTGCACCAGTGTTAGGCACACCAGATTACACGAAGGCTTTTACACTCTATGTACATGAGAAAGAAGGATGTGCATTGTCAGTTTTAGTACAGACACACGGGGACAAACAGCGTCCTTGTGCATACCTTTCTGCAGTTCTTGATCCTGTTGCTCGTGCATTACCTGGGTGCTTCCGTTCAGTTGCAGCGGCGGCTGTGTCCATACGTCAGAGTGAAGGGATAGTTTTGTCACACAAACTGTTGGTGCTAGTACCCCATGCAGTAGATGCCCTTTTGAATCAGACTAAGACTCAGCACTTAACTAGTGCTCGTTTGACAGGATATGAATTGACACTGCTAGCACCTCATATTACCTTGAAGAGATGTGCGACACTGAACCCAGCCACTTTGTTGCCATATCCTGCGACTCAGTCTCAGTCAAAGGAGCCTCACGATTGCATATTCCTTACTGAGGAGCAGACAAAGGGTTGCATCGATTTGCAAGATACGCCCCTTCCAGATGTAGATGGGGAACTGTGGGTTGATGGGTCCTGTCTGAAGTTACCAGATGGCACGACTTCAGCTGCTTATGCAATTACCACGCTTGAGACAGTAGTGGAAACAGCTCGCATACCTCAGAAGTCAGCTCAAGCAGCTGAACTAATAGCTTTGACACGAGCGTGTGAGCTTAGCACTGACTTGTGTGTGAACATTTACACGGATAGCCGCTATGCTTTTGGAGTGGTTCATGATTTCGGCCTACTCTGGAAGGAAAGAGGCTTTCTTACATCCCATGGGATGCAGATAATGCACGGAGAGTTAGTGCATAATCTCTTGACTGCACTTACATACCCAAAGAGAGTTGCTATTATGAAGTGTAGCGCACACAAGAAAGTGACTGACAAAATAGGACAAGGCAATGCCTTTGCAGACCGCGTAGCCCATGAAACTGCGATGCAGCGAAGCACTACATCCATGTACGTAGTGAAATCACAAGCTGAGCGTTGGCATGATGCTAGAGAGGAAGTATTGGATATACAGAGATCTGCTTCTGTGGAAGAGTTTGAGCAATGGTCTAAAGAAGGAATGTTAGATGATGAGGGTTGTTGGCGTAACAAAGAAATGAATAAGTGGAAATTTCCTGCAGCCTATTTACAACCTATGGTTCAAATGGCACATGGGCTGGCACATGTTGGAGCTCTAGCAATAACTAAATTGCTTACACAAGTTTGGGAGCATCCTGAAATTGCTAGCACAGCCAAAAGAGTAGTACAGTCCTGTTTGATCTGTTGGCAGTATAATCCTGGAAAAGGGACACGAACTCCTACAGGAGGGTTTGCTACACCAACCGCACCTTTTGAAGTTTTGCAGATGGATTACATCCAACTCGAACGCTGCAATAATCTGAAATATGTCCTAGTGGTGGTATGTGCCTTCAGTAAGTGGATAGAGGCATACCCTACAAAGGATAATACTGCTCTCACCACAGCAAAGGTGCTTCTAAAGGAGTTTTTCCCTAGATACGGTGTTTGCAAACTTTTGTGGAGTGACAATGGACCTCATTTTATTGGGCAAGTTGTTGAGCATGTACTGAAAGGATTAGGGATCAAACAGAAATTCCATACAGTTTTCCACCCGCAATCAGCAGGATTGGTGGAAAGGTATAACGCTACTTTAAAATCAAAATTGGCAAAAATACTGGCTTCCACGTCTCTAAAGTGGCCAGATGCACTACCATTGGCATTGTTGTCCATAAGATCGGTGCCACATTCACGATCAGGTCTCACCCCCTATGAGGTGGTGTTTGGGAGACCGATGAACATTTGGGGAATTCCTAAGCCACGCCCCATACATGATGTTCCTTGTGTTCTGATGAATGATTATTTGGCACAGTTAACCGACAGTTTGGTTTCTATTCATCAACAGGTTCGAGAAGCTCTTCCTGACAGATCTACAGGTGAGGCCCACAAACTCCGTCCTGGTGATCACGTAATGGTCAAGGTCTTCGACAGATCAAACAGCTTGGAGCCGAGGTGGCGAGGACCAGAGCAGGTGCTCCTTGCGACAAGGACAGCAGTTCGAGTGACAAACAGAAAGAATTGGATCCACAGCACACACTGCAAACGCGTGTCGCCTGCCTTGGTGGAACCTGCTGTGTTGACCGACCATCGAGAGATTCTGGAGACGGAGAAAGGCCAAGCTATCTCACCTGACGAATCTGCGGAAGTCTTCCCGGACCACACGATCACTGGAGTATCCAGATATCAATTGAGACCGAGGAAAGAATCTGCAGTTTTGAAAAAGACTGGTTGAGCTACTGCCCTGGGTTAGTGAAACGGAGAGCCGATGTGGCAAGGGGAGGGGGATCAGCCCTGCATTAGTGTAGTGACACCCGCCTTGGCCCATGGTGAAGAAATCAACGGCTGCCCAGGGAGAAGAGCTCCAACGATTGTTTTCAACAAGTTTTTAGAAAGATCAATCATTACTGTTGCTGAAATGAATAGCAAAAGAATCATTTGTGCTGTAGGGTTTGTTGTTGCTATGGTGGCTATGGCAGCAATTACGTAGTACATCGAGAAGGTGGCTCCTGTTCGACAGCTTTTTGTTGCCACTACGCCAGTACCAGTGGAACACTACTACTTCACTCTTCCCTACCATGAGCAGAAGCATCGACAATCCTATCTAAACAATACCTTTATTCAGATGTTGCACCATACTCACAATGCTACAAATACTACCAACTGTTGGGTGTGTGGGATGATACCTGCACATCAAAAGAAAGGAGGAACACCTTTTATTCCTCTTCCATTTTCTCACAATGGTTCTTGTCAAGCTTGGTATGCGCTCTTGTTTGCATATGGAAAGCCTTCAGTAGGTGGGATTATTTTTCAACTTAATAAAGTGTGTTATCAAAATAAAGAAGGTTATCCACAAGCCAAAGGGACTAAATGGGAATGGGAAGAGTATCAACCGGACAATATTTCAACACCACATGCCTTCACAAATGTGAGAATAATAAAGAACATTGGACCTTTTGTGATTTCTGTGACAAAAACTAAAGCAGATTTGTGTATCTGTAGTGTTGGAAGAATTCCAGTGGGGAGGAGCGAGTGTACTGTAATCCTGACCATTGAAGGTGCCAATAAGAGCACTTTCACAGCCTCGCATAATACGTATTTTGTGTGTGGAAATAACGGATATTATCAATTACCTGTTGGGTGGTCAGGAATCTGCTATGTATCTTTTCTGTTGCCCCCTGTGTTTCTGGCACCTGCATTATATCACCGTGATTTTAAACTGTACAATGATATTTCCAAAAACAGAAATAAGAGGACAATAAGTATGGATGAAGTTGACCAAACCAACACTACCCTACAACAATATGTTGATTTCAACTTGGGCTTATTTTTCTTTGTGGGTGCTGCATTAAACAGCAGAAAGATCAGGCGATTAACTCGTGTTGTGGAAGCTGTTACCAATCAGACAGCTATGGCACTTGGGAACATTACAGAGGAACTACAGATTGCAAGGATTGTAGCACTCCAGAATAGGATGGTGCTAGACGTGATTTTGGCTGATCGAGGTGGTGCATGTCGCATCATCGGTAGCAGCTGTTGCGTATTCATACCGGATCACTCACCTTCAGTATATGACGCAATATCAAAACTGCATAAGATTGCTGCAGAAATTCATCCAGAGACTGGTACTTGGACTTTTACTGGATGGTTTTGGACTCTTGTTTCTGCTTGGGGCTGGAAGCTACTGACTATCCTGTGTGTAATAATTATGATACTTTTTACATGCTGTGTATGTATCCAATGTGGTCCAATGCTTTGCTCCATTTGCATCTCTGCTTAAATACCTGCCAAAGGAAACGTTGCTGAAACAAAGGCCCAACAAATGTTGAATAAAGAGGTGGCCGAAAAAATGTTAATAGATGTACGGGATGAATATTTAGATTACCCCAGATAAACGAATGTCTTCAGCTAATGCTGAAAGGGTCGTCTGTTGTAATTTGGCAGCACTTAAGTTAAGCATTAGCCGAAGACATCCTGTATTCAGAGGCTAAATTGTCCGCTTTGTGGAATCCATTTTGTATTTCTGGCAGCCATTTTGGTTGCCATGTGCTGCCATGTGCTCGCCATGTGCTCTGTCCTACCTTCCTGTTAACTGCTCTTGAAATCTGCCTAAAGACGAGTTATATTTAGTTTCTTTTGCTTTGCACATGCTCAGTTGGAGCTTCGCAGCTGTTCCGAGTTTATAAATGTCAGGATGTGTCTACTAGAAGTAGAAACTGTTAGCTCCACCCACTCGTCGACTGTGCATTTCTTGTATGACCTTATATGTACCTAAAACCAGCATTTGTGTTTGTACCGCCTTCATTTGAGCCCCTGTGTGGGTATAAAAGGACCAAGGTCCTTCCATTCAGTGTGCTACTTCATGCATTACCGAAGGGTGCTGTGTGAATGTAGCTCCACCTCATGAGGTTTAATAAACTCTGTTTTTTCTATTCCAGTTTCTGTGCCAACTTCTTCCTATTGGTCTGAGGACTCTGTGCAGAAAGGGAGAACCCCTTAGCACTGGTAGGCCTTGTTGAGGCTCACCACAACAGAGACACTGGGCACTGTTCATGTTGGGCTATGGGTAGAGCTGGATGACTCCATATGTGCAGCAAACCTGCTCCGCAAGTCCACGGACGGTCACTACAGGCACTGTATGGCACCCATATGGCGGTGCCTACCACCTGGCCCCTGCGGACTGTCACCGCCAATACCCCAGACACGATCGCGGTAGTCTCAGCCATATCTACATGTGTAAATGGCGGTTGGCATGCACCGCTACCCAGCTCACGGTCACTACAGGCACTGTATGGCACCCATCTGGCGGTGCCTACCGCCTGGCCCCTGCGGACTGTCACCGCCAATACACCAGACCCGATTGCGGTAGTCTCAGCCATATCTACATGTGTAAATGGCGGTTGGCATGCACCGCTATCCAGCTCACGGTCACTACAGGCACTGTATGGCACCCATCTGGCGGTGCCTACCACCTGGCCCCTGCGGACTGTCACTGCCAATACACCAGACACGATCGCGGTAGTCTCAGCCATATCTACATGTGTAAATGGCGGTTGGCATGCACTGCTACCCAGCTCACGGTCACTACAGGCACTGTATGGCACCCATCTGGCGGTGCCTACCACCTGGCCCCTGCGGACTGTCACCGCCAATACCCCAGACATGATCGCGGTAGTCTCAGCCATATCTACAGGTGTACATGGCGGTTGGCATGCACCGCTACCCAGCTCATGGTCACTACAGGCACTGTATGGCACCCATCTGGCAGTGCCTACCACCTGGCCCCTGCGGACTGTCACCGCCAATACACCAGACACGATCTCGTTAGTCTCAGCCATATCTACATGTGTAAATGGCGGTTGGCATGCAACGCTACCCAGCTCACGGTCACTACAGGCACTGTATGGCACCCATCTGGCGGTGCCTACTGCCTGGCCCCTGCAGACTGACACCGCCAATACCCCAGACACGATTGCGGTAGTCTCATCCATATCTACATGTGTAAATGGCGGTTGGCATGCACCGCTACCCAGCTCAAGGTCACTACAGGCACTGTATGGCACCCATATGGCAGTGCCTACCGCCTGGCCCCTGCGGACTGTCACCGCCATGGACCATGCCCTGGAAGCCAATGGGAAGCACCCTCGCCGGTAGCCTGATGCAATTTTGAAAATAGCGGTAGGCGTGTTCCGCAGCCGCGGAGCCGGTCATTGGAAGCATTCAAAAGATGCACCACCGCGGTAGCGCGCGCCTGGCCCCTGCGGTGTGTCACTGCCATGGTCCATGCCCTTGCAGCCAATGGGACGCAGAGTAGCGGTTGCTTCATATGGCTTTGAAAATCGCGGCAGGCGTGCACCGCCACCGCGGAGGCGGACATTGGATGATTTTAAAAATAGCAGACCTGGTACACCAATTGCAGCGGCGTGGGACCACTGACACAGCCCCAGCGGCCTATATATATGTGGGAGGATGCCCCACATTTCCACTGCTACCAGGGACTGCTGCCTGACACCCCTCACCTGCTGCTGCTGCCTCCAGGGACTGCTGCCTGCCACCCTCCACCTGCTGCTGCTGCCTCCAGGGACTGCTGCCTGCCACCCTCCACCTGCTGCTGCTGCCTCCAGGGACTGCTGCCTGCCACCCTCCACCTGCTGCTGCTGCCTCCAGGGACTGCTGCCTACCACCCTCCACCTGCTGCTGCTGCCTGCCACCCTCCACCTGCTGCTGCTGTCTCCAGGGACTGCTGCCTGCCACCCCTGAACTCCACCTGCTGCTGCTGCCACCTGTCCACGATGATGTCGAGGACACAGAAGATCCGGGCCAGTCCCTTCACCAGCGAGGAGCTGGAGGTCCTGGTGGACGGGGTGCTTGCACAGTACCCAAGGCTCTATGGTGCCCCTAATGTCGTGGTAAGTCTCCAACAGTGTGAGTGAGAGTTCAGGGGGGGCAAACGTGAGGTGGAGGTGCTGCAGTATGTGTCAGTGAGTGTGGGGCTCTGACATGCACTGCCTAGCATGTTTTCTCCAGGGGGAAGGGCTGTGTAGCCTCTTTCACACGTTTCCCTGCATGCCCATCCAGATTTGAGGGACATGTATTGTCCTGTCAGCCATACAGTGAAACAGCAAATTGGTAATGCAGGAGTCAGGCCAGTGATTGCTTGTGTGAATGGCTGTGTGGGTCCCAAATGTCCCTCTCAGTGTCAGCCCACCTGGCCTGCACAGTCGCCGCCCAATCCCACAAGTACACATCACTGCATGTACAGTGTGTTCCATGTGTCTTTTGTTCACACATCTTCATCAAAGAGCCATCTCAGCCCTGTAGATTGCACACGACAAGCCTTGTGACAAGGGTGTGTGTATGAGAGTTGATGTCACTGTATGTGAGCTCCATGACACAGTGAGCCAATCACAGGGCTAGGACATTGGGGGCTGCGCAGTGTTGGACACAGTGAGTCCACCAACAACCATGTGTTGCTATCTGATCTATGTGTTGCTCTAGCTAACAGCGGACAGTAGATGTGGGCAGACTACACATTGCTTGATGTGCTGGCATCTTGCATGTGAATGGGATGTAGAGGTACTGTGTCCACCCTCCCACCTTCATGGAGTCACGTGTGGTTCTCCAATGCCGTTTTACCACGTGCCATTCATTCTTGGCTCTGTTACACATATCTGTTGATTTGGGATGAGTGAGTATCGTGCCACTGTATTGAGAGATTTTGGTAGAATACACTGTGTAACTGATGTATTACCCCTCTTGTCTCCCATGCCTGCAGCTGAAAGTCCACCAGCGTAAAGCCGTGTGGAGGACCATTGCCTCCAAGGTGCGTGATCTGGGTGTGTCAAACCGACGGCACAGCCACTGTCATAAAAGGTGGGACGACATCTGCCGGCTGAGCAAGAACGTGGCCGAGATGACACTGGGGCTGCTCCCTCAGAGCGGCAGGTTGGCCAGACACAGCATGACACCACTAATGGCCCGCATCTTGGCCGTAACACAGCCTGAGTTGGATGCACAATTGAAGGAGCATCAGCAGCAAGCTAGGGGTGAGTATTTGTTGACGGGTGGCTTTGGCAGGGAGTGGCTGCATGTGTCCACAGATTGGACAAACTCTGAGCTATGTGAAGTTGGTAGTGTGATGCAGTGGATTGTAAGTGGCGTCTGTGCTGGGTGCATCTGACATGCATTTGTCCCACCTGTACTCACTGATGTGATCTGCGCAATGTGCATTGCCATTACATTCAAAGTTGGGGCATTCAGGTACCTTGTGCAGTGGGGTACTGTGTGAATTCATATTGATGTTGACGGCAGTGTGCCTAATCTGAGTGTGTTTCAATAAATGCGTGCAAACCCTGACAGCAGATTTCAGCTGCTACAACTTCTGAGGACAATGTGCTACAGTACT
Organism: Calotriton arnoldi; assembly: GCA_963921515.1. Lineage (NCBI taxonomy): Eukaryota > Metazoa > Chordata > Amphibia > Caudata > Salamandridae > Calotriton > Calotriton arnoldi. Next base: position 701,032 of record CAWUFW010002668.1, read on the forward strand.
TGTGCCCGTGCAAGCAACATGGTAGCTGGCATGCGCTAATGGCCATTGTGGGCTACTATGTTGTGGTCTGTGTGTGTGGGCTCCCCTACTGCTCCATCCATCTACGTAATTGACACCATGTTGTGGTGTTCATCCTTGCCATCCTCGGCACCCTGTGTGGTCAGAGAGATTTTTGTGCCTGTGTCTGAAGTGGGCCACAGGCAGGATGGTGTGCTGTGTGAGTCACCGGGATCACTTAAGGCTGGATTTGTTCTTTACATGCACTGTTGGGTTGATAATTGAGGTGGCAATGTATATTTAGTCAGGGTGATGTGCAACGCGGATAACACATCTTCTTGAATGGTTATTTACTTGCACATGTTACTTCAGTTGGTGCCACTCCACTAACACTACATCTCTCTCCCATGTAGCATCTCCCGTGTGCATTGAGGGACAGGGGACGGACACCAGCGGTGAGGCATCCAGTGCAACAGCCGCACCGGAACAGAGTGACACAGGTGTGACCAGCGCTGAGGAGGGGGACAGGAGTCTGCTGGAGGAATCACAACCCGAGACGCAAAGCTCTACGTCATCTGACACCAGCGGTGACGCATCCATGTTAGGGGCCACAGGGAACGGGGACTCTGCCTCCTCTTCCGCCACACAGCGTCCAGTGCCCAGCCTCCCATCTACTTCCACTGGTGCTGCCCGTGTTCGCACAAGTCGAAAGGGAATAGTGTCCTTCACCCCAGGCACTGCTGCCCCGGCCCATGTCAGCCCTGCAGCCCTCAGTGCTAAGTCAGTAGAGCTATTGCGCCAGCTGTGTGTGGGGCAGACAGCTCTCCTCAATGCCTTCCTAGACCACGATAAAAAGTTGGGCCAGGTGATAGCTTTCATGGAGGGCATACATTCGGATGTGGGTGGGCTACACCGGACTGTGCAGTCATTGTCCTCAACAGTGACGGCAGCCCTGCAACAGGCACATTCTCAAGGAGCAGCTCCTGTCCCTTTTCCACCCCCCTGTCAGTGTGCATCTCTGACGACAGTGACAATGCTCAACACACCCCAAAGTCCAGATACAGCACACGCAGCACACAGCAGCAGCAACAGCCCAAACGGTCCAGGCCGCAGACACCATCCCCACAGAAAACTAAGACCACCCCAGAGCACAGAGATAAAAGCCCGTCAGGCGACACCAAGGGTCAGAGGGGCAAGAAACAGGTCTCAGGGTCACAGGCCTCAGAGTCATCCCCCGCCAAGGACTCTCCTGTCCCAAGGACCGCTTGCAAAGCAAAGAAGACAGTTTCCCTGCCCACTGAGGAGGTGTTACCTGCAAGGCTTACACTGGATGAGGGCCCTATGGCTGATCCACCCACAACCTCCACTCCCATCCCGAGCCCTGTGAAGCAGGCACAAGGGGGCACTGTAGGGGCTAAACATAGTAGAAAGGGTTTGGAAGGGCGGAGGCAAGCCCCAGGGAAGCGCACAGCTGGATCCAGCATGTCCCCAGAGGGGGGCCCAGAGTCAGCACCAGGAGCAGGTTTGGTGGTGGGGTTACCTGTTGTGTCCACACCAGTTCCCATTAGTCCCCAGACAGGGAAGCCTTTCAGGATCCCCAAAAAGTGGAAAGGCACCCCTCCACAATCTCCTGCACACACTGTGTCTCACCACAGCATCAGTCCACCTCCCCGTGCCACCAGCCCACCTGGTCCAAGCAGCCCTCCAGCTTCCCAAGCCAGAGATGTCTCTTCCACAGATGTTCCTCACACTCCCCGGGGCAGTCCTCCTACTGACCGCGACACACAGTCACCTCCAAGTCCGACAGACAGCCACATCTGAGTGGTAGTCACCCTCACACACCTGTCTGTCCACAGCGGTGTCTGTGATGCCCATTGTTATCCCCATGACTCTGTTGCTGAGCATGGCATGGTATGGTCGCACACATTCGCTGTGCAGCTTCTGATGTAACTACTCTGCACATTGTACTTGCCTTGTGGTTCACTGCTGTTTGCCCCCTGCCTGTGCAGCTTCTCATGGACTTCATCTGCACATTGGACTGGCCACTGGCCTTGTTGCTCACTGCTGTTTGCCCCCTCTGCCTGTGCAGCTTCTCATGGACTTCATCTGCACATTGCACTTGCCTTGTTGATCACTGCTGTTTGCCCCCTGGCTGTGCAGATTCTGATGCAACTACTCTGTACATTGTAGTGGCCACTGGCGCTGCAGTTGCCCACATTTGTTGTCTATCTATGCACAAGTGTGAATAAAGACAGTTGTTCCTGTTGTCAGTTCTGTCAGTGTGATTTCTCAATAAAACTGTTTCTGTGTGTGCATGGTTTACTGTGTCACATGCTCAGTATGGCACTTCAACATTGGCAATGGGTTGTCTCACGTTTCCATGTTTTTGCAGGGGTGACAGGGACTTCATTTCTTCCTGACTCTTATACTTGTGGGTGCAGTGAAGGTGGTTTTTGAAAATTTCTTGTTGTCATCATCCTTCTTTGTCCATGTTGTCTATGGTGTAGACATGTCATGTTTGGAGGCAATGTCAGCACAGGGTGGGAGTTTATGCACAGGCTTTCATGCAGGTTGGCACGGGTCATGGTGTCTGTGTGAGCTTACTTACTGTGTGCCCAGCAGTGTATGTGTACAGTCCTCTTGTAGTGGTCAGTAATCCTGGTCCCATGCCTTACTTCCAAAGTGTACACTTTGGTGGTGGAGAAGTGTGTGGTGTGAAGGGGGTGACTTTGTGGTGACTGTTGATGTGTGTGCACCTGCATTGTCAACTACACCCATGTGTCACCCTGGAGTGGTGTGCGTGAATGTGTACTTGTTGTGCCCTGCAATTGTGATTTGGTGCACATGGGAGTGTTGTGTGCTGCTGATGTGAGAGGGGGGATGTGTGATGTATCCTACTTGTGCGTCTCAATCATGGAGTGTGTGAATGGGGCCTGTGTGTTGTGGTGCAGAGATGCTCTTGTCAGGTAATTGCATACCTATGTGTATCTGTTCAGTATTTGACTTCATGGCCTTCCTCTCATCCCTGTGCCTTAACATGGGTGGCCTTGCTGTCTCCCTGAGTTGTTGAATTGAGGTGCTTGTGTTTTGGGTTGACTCACTGTGGCAGCCATGTGTGATTTGATGGGCTGTGGGTGTTCTCAGATGTCTGTTGTCTTGCATGTGATGTACACATGCTTGATAGTTGTGTCCTTGTCCTTCCATTTGTGGGCACATCACTTTAGCTTTCATGTATGTTGTCCTCCATTGCTGCTAGCATGTGGTCTGTGTATGTGGCTGTGAGGCAGGGTAGGGTGTGTCTGTGTAAGTTGGTAGGCTGTGTGTGCAGTGAATTGTTTGATCATCAATATGTGTGTGTGTGTACATTTTGTGCTGGGGCTCAGTGTTCTTGGCATGTGTGTGGTGTTGTTGTGGTGTGTGTGTTGGCTGGGGCCTGGCCTTCTGTGGTATGTGTTCCTGTGCAACAACTGTTGCTGTGGCTATCTCTGCAGTTGTTAGGGATGTGGGGCAGGGTGTGCATTCACCTGTGATGTTGTTGTGCAGGAGTGGCACATGGAAGGCACATGATATGTCCCTTCAGGGAGAGGGCTAGTCTGTTGTGTTTTGAGTAGTGGTTTTGTGTTGTTTGTACAGTGGCCATGGCTGGCGCTGGCACTGGCCTCTGCATTGTGTGCATGTTTTCCTGCACACTGACCGCGGCGGTGACGACACCGGGACATTTGTTCATGATCGCGGAACATGGGTGACCAGGATGTGGCGAGGTGTTTTTGTGACAGGTGGGACATGTGTGGATGCAGTGATGGCTGTGTGCCTGTCCCCACAGGGGTGTCTGGTGTGGACATGCACCGTTTTCAAACCCTTGACTTGTGTATTGTGTTGCATGCACATTTGTGTGTGTACGTACCTGCGGCGGCGTCCGCGCCGGTCAATGACTTGCAGGTGGTGTATCATATACAGCACCGGAAAGGCGTGTAGAGCTGGATCCATCGCGTTGTGGGCCGGGTGTCTATTTTCTTGCTCTGCTGTGGTGTCTCTGCCGTCTCTGGCTATGCGGTTGCTCCGCCGCGGTGTGCTGCCCTGTTTCCGGCATCGTGATTTGTTCGGCGGACGGGACGTCATTCCGCACGACGGTGAGTGCTCATTGGCTCACACCGCCGCGGTGGCGGGCGCACTTTGATCGCGGTCGGCGTCACACCGCAGCGGACGGGAAATGGGCTCTGTCTAGACATGCTAATATGGCGGGCGTGAGGACCACTGCCGGTGCGCGGTAAATGGCATTTACCGCCACCGCCGGCACCGCGGTCGTGTCTCCGCCCGCCATCGTAATAGGCCCCATAGTCTTGTGCTAGGTGAGAAAGAAGCCTCCAAAATTTGGCTGTTTTACATACTTTTATATTGCCCAGATAATGCCTCATGAGCCTTCTAACACGTCAGGGAAGGGGTACCTATAGTCACACACTGGGGAAAAGGAAAAGGAAAGAAAAACTTCGAAACTTCGAAGCATGTTGACACAGGAGAGACTGCTCATTGAGGCATAGTATCTCCATTTCATCCCCATTTATAACGATACCAGCTCAAAGGAACATTAAAAATGATATATTCCGCCGAGCCAGGTATCTTTTAACTCTTCACCAATCCACTCACCTCTGACCCTTCCACTCACACTCCTACACTACACATAGTTTTGTTTCCAAAATCAGTGCTCCCGCATAATCGTAGGTCGTAGCCCGCCCCGTCCCGCAGCGGGACGGGAAGACCCCTATGATGAAGCATGCCACCAAGGGTCCTTTTGGTGGGTGAGGGGTATTTAAACAAAGCTGTGTGCTTTCCACCAATACAGGAGACACACGTAATCTGGAGGAACACTTTTTTCATTTTTCCTTAAGGGTGGATCCCTTTGTTTTGTGACGTATCTTCAGTGTACCCATTAGGGTGGAACAGAAATATTGTCTAGGTGAGGAGTACATCTCTTTTTTTACTGTTATTTTTTCTATCATTTAAAATAGTGTACAAAGGGTTGATGAATCTTTTTTCAGTCTTTGTCCCTTCAAGCCTGTCTTGAAATGGCTATGCACTGCTGTGACAGGAAAGTGGCAATATTGCATATGACAACTATAAAGACAGTTTCTGTTTGTGAGCTGCAGGTTAAATATCTTTAAAAAATACAGACACATGCCTAGGCCAAACTTGTACTGAGTCATGTTTTATTTTTCTTCAAATAAAAGATGGTTGGCTAAGATGCCAAAATCTTAATTTGCGAATGCTGCCCTAGAAATTCATTATGGTAAATAATGTCATTAGCCTTGTTTCTGAAGGAGCTGAAGTGGAGTAAAAATTACATTTTTTCTTGTTATAGTGAGCATCCACAGCACAAGGCACTACTGCAGGATTAGACTGAAAGATATGAGGATAATCAGATGGAGACCTGGGCATAAACCATGTAGATGGGAAGGTGCGAGCATGCACATGAACCTACTGCCTCCACACACTAGGATCCTGTCACTCCAGCTGTGCACAACACCTGTACAACTAGCCAGTGATAAGCTCATGTTTCTCCACCTGAAAAGATGCCTGATGATCTCTTGCAGAATGATGGAAGGAACAGCTAGCAGTCTAGGGGAGTGCTTAGATCTTTTCGCTGCTGGAGGGAACCATGTTTGGAGCATGAGGCTGCTGAAGGGAATCCCTCCTCCTTTACCCTTGAAGTTGACCTGCTTTCACAGGCTTTATTTCTCACACATCCATCCGCTCAATTTAGAGTTTGCCTGCTGCAATCAAGCCTGGAGAGGTGATAGAAGAAGGACTGACAGCTGGTACACCATTGGATGATAGCATTGTGTATGATAGCCTGAAGAAGCAGGGAACTGGTATGAGTTTTATCTATTGACAGCAGGATTCAGTGACAGCAGCAGGAGCTGACAGTATATGATAGCAGCTGCACTCACTTGCAGTGACAAGAGTATGAGTTGCAGGGCCTGGCAGGGTTAAGCCCTGCAGGCACTGACAGCAAGACTCAGTGACAGCAGCAAGGCTCCAGGATCTGAAAAAATAGGAGTTGTGGTAACAGCAGGACTCAGTGTGACAGCTTCAGACTGTTAGAAATCAGGGCCTGTTTGCAGGGTCCCCCACTATATGACCCATTTGAGACCCCTGGATGCTGGTTTTCTGACTCTGAGAGTGCCCTGGGCTCTGCTGGGCAGGCCCAGGGCCAGTGCTATGTTGAAAAAACAGTGAAAAGATACACATACATGAGGGTACACTATATATTACAGCACACTTATAATTGGCATGACCTACCCTATAAGTGCCTAGTACATAATAGGGCTGGGAGATTAAAACTACCTTTAAGTCCCTAGTACATAATAGGGCATGGCAGTTTAGAGGCCAGCAGCCTTTTTTGCACTTGCAAGTGTGCACTGTTGAGAGCCTGAGGTCAGTTTAAAAGCAGCCCTGTGTTGCATCCCTGCTTGTAAATGTAAATTGTGTCCAAACTTGGCTTTGGTGGTAGGGGCACTTATAAAGTAATAAACTTCCATATCTTGGCATTTTAGGTACCTCCAGGGTCTTCCCTAGGTGTCCCAGGGGTGGTGGTCATGTCATTATAAGGAGGGCACTTATAAAAGATTGCTTATATGCCCTGAGGATAGAGAAATTGCACAGTTCACTTTCCCCATTTCAGTAAAGTGCCTCCCAAAATCGACTTGTGGTGCTAGGAGCCCTGTGGAGTGAGGATATATACTATTTTTGCATATTCAGGACCCCTAAAGTCTCCCCTTTGTATCCCTGGGGTGTGGGAGGGGGTCATATAAGTGGAAGCAGGGTCCTCATATAAGATGTATTATATGCGCAGGTGTTGGAGAAATTGCACATTTCATTTTCCCCATTGTAGAGGGTAAACAGTCTAAATATCGAGTTTTAAATATCGACTAGCAGAAATATCGAGTTTAGAATATCGCCTGTCAAAAATATCGACAGTCAGAATATCGTGGACAAGAATATCGAGTCTAAGGTAATATCGTTTTTAAAAATATCAAAGTTGTTAATATCGTTTTAAAAAATATCGAAGTTATTAATATCGTTTGCAAAAATATAGTTGTTAAAAATATCGTTGTTTTAGTTAGTGTTATGTATTTTAGTGTGTATTTTAAATGTATGTGCTATATTTTTTTGTCTAAGTATTGCATTTATTTTTTATGTATGTGTTAAATTTTTACAAGTTACAATTTTTTTTAATTTACATTTTGCGTTTTTGTTCCATAGCGGGTTGTGGGTTTATAGGTGAATAGGGTGGGAAGTAATTTAAAAATAATTAATTGAATAATAATTTTTATTTATTAGTATTTATTTACATTTTATTTTATAGTGTTAATTATGGTAATTAATTAATTATTAATTAATTATTAATTGGCTGTTAATTTTTATTGATTAATTAATTGGTAAATATGTTAATTGTGTAATTTTTTTAGGAGCGGGTTGTGGGTTTATAGGGGAATAGGGTGGGAAGTAATTTAAATATAAATACTTGAATATTAATTTTATTTGAATTACATTTTGCGTTTTAGTTTCGTAGCGGGTTGTGGGTTTATAGGGGAATAGGGTGGGAAGTAATTTAAAAATAATTAATTGAATAATAATTTTTAATTATTAGTATTTATTTTCATTTTATTTTATAGTGTTAATTATGGTAATTAATTAGTTATTAATTAATTAATAATTGGTTGTTAATTTTTATTGATTAATTTTTTTAGGAGCGGTTTGTGGGTTTATAGGGGAATAGGTTGGGAAGTAATTTAATTATAATTAAATTATTAATATTTTTCATAATTCATATTTAATTAATTAATATGTAATAGTGTTAATTGTGGGAAATAACTTATAATTAAATATTTAGTAATTTGTTATTAATTATTATTAATTGATTGGTAAATATGTTAATTGTGTCATTTTTTTAGGAGTGGGTTGTGGGTTGATAGGGGAATAGGGTGGGAAGTAATTAAATTTTAATATATTTATTCATATTTAATATGTAATATTTTGTATTTATGATTTTATAGTGTTAATTGATTGAATTAATTTATTAATATATAATTATATTTTCATTGTTAATTGTTATTAATTAATTAATTGATTGATAATTAATTATGTTAATTGTGTAATTTTTTACCCCTCCGCTATCCAACACTTTCCCTACTGTTGCACTCACTGGAATGGGAATAGTAATTTTTACCCCTATGCTATCCAACACTTTCTCTACTGTTGCACTCGCTGGTGTGGGAACAGTAAATTATTTCCCTCCGCTATCCAACAGTTTCCCTACTGTTGCACTCACTGGAGTTTGAATAGTAATTTTTAACCCCTACGCTATCCAACACTTTCCCTACTGTTGCACTCCCTGGAGTGGGAATAGTAATTTTTACCCCTTCGCTATCCAATACTTTCCCTACTTTTGCATTTGCTGGAGTGGGAATAGTAAATTATTCACCTCCGCTATCCAACACTTTCTCTACTGTTGCACTCCCTGGAGTGGGAATAGTAATTTTTACCCCTGCGCTATCCAACACTTTCCCTACTGTTGCACTTGCTGGAGTGGGAATAGTAAATTATTCCCCTACGCTATCCAACACTTTCCCTATTGTTGCACTCCCTGGAGGGGGAATAGTAATTTTTACCCCTGCGCTATCCAACACTTTCCCTACTGTTGCACTTGCTGGAGTGGGAATAGTAAATTATTCCCCTCCACTATCCAACACTTTCCCTACTGTTGCACTCTCTGGAGTGGGAATAGTAATTTTTACCCCTGCGCTATCCAACACTTTCCCTACTGTTGCACATGCTGGAGTGGGAATAGTAAATTATTCACCTCCGCTATTCATCACTTTCTCTACTGTTGCACTCCCTGGAGTGGGAATAGTAATTTTTACCCCTGCGCTATTCAACACTTTCCCTACTGTTGCATTTGCTGGAGTGGGAATAGTAAATTATTCCCCTCTGCTATCCAAAACTTTCCCTACTGTTGCACTCTCTGGAGTGGGAATAGTAATTTTTACCCCTGCGCTATCCAACATTTTCCCTACTGTTGCAGTCGCTGGAGTGGGAATAGTAATTTTTTCCTATTCGCTATCCAACACTTTCCCTACTGATGCAGTCATTGGAGTGGGAATAGTAAATTATTCCTCTCCGCTATCCAACACTTTCCCTACTGTTGCACTTGCTGGAGTGGGAATAGTAATTTATTCCCCTCTGCTATCCAACACTTTCCCTACTGTTGTACTCTCTGGAGTGGGAATAGTCATTTTTAACCCTGCGCTATCCAACACTTTCCCTACTGTTGCATTTGCTGGAGTGGGAATATTAATTTTATCCCCTCCGCTATCCAACACTTTCCCTACTGTTGCATTCGTTGTAGTGGGAACAGTAAATTAATTCCCTCCACTATCCAACACTTTCCCTACTGTTGCACTCGCTGGAGTGGGAATAGTAAATTATTCCCCTCCGCTATCCAACATTTTCACTACTGTTGCATTTGATGGAGTGGTAATAGTAATTTATTCACCTCCGCTATCTAACACTATCCTTAATTAATGTTGTGTAAAATGTAGTTTTAAAAATTAATAAATATTTTAATATTTTAATTTATAATATATATTTTGTTTTTATTTTTATGTTACAGGTGTATGTATATATATATGTATTTATACATTTTAATACATTTCTAACATTTTATAATTTATTAAACTAATTATTTATTAATAATTAAGTTAATATATATATATTATATTTTATATATGTTTGTTATATTTATTACTTATAATTGTTAACATTTGCTAATAATTATAAATATTTATTTTTTAAGTTATATGTATTATTTAATATATTTTACTTTTTTTTATAGATAAAAAAACGATATTTTAAACATCGATATTTTTAACAACTATGGGGGACATTACGATGGCGGACGGAAAAAAATCCGCCATCTAGCCATGCCTGTAAGAACCGCCCGCCTGCACCATGGGAATAGCGACCGAGCAATTATAATGCCGCGAAGCAATCCACGGCCACGGCGGAAAAAACGCACAAAATCCCGCCCGTCCAATCCAGAGTAGAAGATCATCCGTCCGCCACGGACGCAATCCCGCACAAAAACCCAAATCCGCCCGCCCCGCCGAGCGAGACAACGACCGTGAAATTATGATCTCCCAGACATGAGCGCGGTAAATCCACAGATTCCCCGCCCGCCACCGTGAACAACAGCGATGAATAAATGACACGGCGGAAGGCCTGGCGCCCACGTCCGTGCACGCAAATCATTGGCGGAACAAAGAAACACACATGACATGGCCAACAAGTCCACACAGCAAACTACTCCAAAATACCCAAACACAGAACACATCCCAAAGATGCCACCCCCCCTGGCAAAAACAAATAAACTACAAATCCCAGGACACCAGACACAACACACCTGAAAACGACAGCCCATCATGACACACCCACATAGGGAAGTACAAAATCAGCCCCTTCACAGACCACAATCCCTTGCACCACTACAAAGCGAAGACGCCATCAGAGAACCCAGACAGCCCCAAAGGAAAGCAGCACACCACACGCACGCACACATCACACTCATTACCAACACCAACACCACCATCACCACTCACACAACGGCACCACGAACACCCTGCACATCACACACCACACACCCACCACACCAGCACCACATATACCAAACCGCACACCATGGCAACACAAAGAATGCCGAAGTACACTGCCACTGAGTTGACGGTCATGGTCGACGAGATCATCAAGGTGCACCCACAAATCTATGGCAACCAGGTCCAACAGATACCACTAGCCACCAGAAACAGAATGTGGAGAAGGATAGTAGATCAGGTGAATGCAGTTGGGAACGTGCCACGCAAAAAGGATGAAATCACAAAGAGGTGGCACGACCTGAAACGCGTGGTCAGGAAGAAGAAGGCCAAGAATCGTGAGCTGGCTGACAGGACTGGCGGCGGGAATCCAGCGCCATTCAAGACCTACAAGGCGTGGGAGGAGAAGGTGCGAGGCATCCTACATCCGGAGAGTCTCACCGGAATACCAGGGGGAGTGGAGGCTGGTAAGTACAAACAAATGTATACCAGCACACTGCTATGCACTGTCATGCACTACCAGAATGCCATAGCTCCGAGGCCCAAATACCCCCATGTCCAGCACACAACACACAAGACATCTCTCACACATGCAACAGACACCTCCACACACTCAGCCCAAAGGTACCAACAAACAAAACCATGGGGGCATGTGTACAGTCAGCCAGCACCACAACTCCCACCAGGTCACCTTGCACCCCAGATGCGCAGGAATGAGCACTCCCCACACCCACACACATGTGTCAGCCAAAGTTGCACAAACCAACAAGTAACCGGTAAGTAGCCCTACCACAAAGTCCGTGTATCGGATGTGGGACTGCAGAAGTACAACACCCAACAGGCCCCTAGTCCTACAGCGCACCAAGATGGAGCACTCCCCACACCCATGGGTCAGCCATTGCAGTGCACACCTTCACCCGACAGGTAGATATGTTTCCCTACATGGAGGGGTGTCTGTGGGTGCCAAGCCATCACCACAACACACAACACGGCCCCCACTCCCACAGATCAGCAAGATGGAGCACCCCACCCTCCCATAACCATGTGGTAGCCATTGCATTGCACCCTCCAAAGCAACAAGTAGGTAGACTACTGTACAGGGCGGGGTGTCTGTAGGCATGAGGACTGTACTACGACTAATATTTGGGACATGTCATGTAGCAGAGGAACAGGTAGCACTGCACCCCGTCATAACCATGTGACTAATGTGCACACGGACATGAATTACAGAGTCATAGCCCACATGAGCCATGTCAAATACACTAACACGTAAGGAGTCCCGTCTGCATGCACAAGTCTCACTGGAGTACTGACCCACATGGCGTGCACTGTGCCAGTCATCACACACATCAGCAACACCATCGAAGTCTTGTCCATGTAGTCGTGTCTGCTTGTTCCCTTGACATTGTACAACATCACCCATGTAAGTACATCTTGTCTCAATGTAACAGAGTGGGACCCCAGTAATGTCACATACACCACTGCACCCATGAATCACACAGCTACACAATGCACATTCAAAATCTCATCCATCTCATCCCTAAGCCCCAGTGTCATGTAAGGTATATCATCTAAACAGTTGTCCCATATACAGTAGGACAGCAAAGATCCCTGCCGATGACCAAACATGTGTCTGCAGTGTCTGAAGCGTACGTCACACTGTGATTTACAACATACCTAAAATAATCTACACACCAAGAGCACTGCATTGCCGCCCATGGCTGAGGGTAGCACGCACAACAAGGAATTGTCCCATCTGCAATACGTTGTGTGTCACACAACCATCACTCACACACCACAATGCTTGCAGTGTAATGTCCCCAAATGATAACAGTGAGCAGATATGCCGGGTATGTCAGACATACACACACCTTTGTCCCTGCAGTGTCGTGTGGCCAAAACACATGTCCCCTTCTGCACCCATATGTCACAGTATGTACCCCAAAAACATATTTCATCCCAAAAGCGTTCATGGGGCTGTACCCCTTTTGCCATCTGCGTTTCTAAGCGTATCATTTAAACCCCAAAAACATATATCAGCTCAAGAGCGTTCATGGGGCTGTACCCCGTTTCCACCAAAGCCACGAAATGTTGGGGTACTGCAACACACACCGATTGGCATTCCAAATCCGTCCCATGCCATATGCACCCATCACACTATTCCATTGCCTTGATCACGCACACACATCGCAGAGCCATACACACGTATCTGGGAAATCAGTGCACAACTGTGCACAAACTGTGAATGACAGACATCTAACACAAACCTTGCAAGGTGCAACACAATAACCTTTCGTCCCCGCCCCACAGGTGACGAACAGCATGATGCTGGAGAGGGAGACAGCAGCCAACACAGCCAGTCCCCAAGCCCTCCACACGGACTCACGGATGTGGAAGACCTGGACACCTCTTCGGACGAGGACACCCGACCAGGCACATCTGGTGTGGCAGGGCGCAACCGCTCCCCAGGACCCCTCCTACCCACCAACCCATCTCCCAGGGCTGGCGACCAGTCCCAGGCCCCTGCTGCCACGGTCATTGCGGCCACCACCACCGCCGCAACCACCACCACCACCACCACCACCAGGGCCTCCCTGACCACCAACCCTGCGCAAGGTGTCGAACGCACGGTGACATTGACCCTGGGAGCGACAACGAGTCCCCGGGTGACCACTGTGGCGAGTGGGCAGGTACGTGGCAGCAGTACAGGTGGGAGGAGCAGGGTCAGGACAACGCCATCTGAGCCTGGGAGCCAAGCCCTGCCACAAATCACCAGAGTCCTTGGGGCCTATGAAGAGGCCCAGGGACAATGGGCCCGCACATCTGCCGATACGCGGGAAGTCCTTGGGGTGTTGAGGTCCATGGACGCCCATATGGGCCAATTCGTGACCCGTATGGGCCAACTAGTCGACCTCATGGGCCAGCTAGTGGTGGCGGTGAGGGCCCAATCAAGGCCAACCACACCACCTCCGCCACCACCTGCTGGGGCACAGGGTCGTGCAACATCCAGTTCCCCTGCGTCCACAGTGAGTGGGCAATCCTCAGCCACCACCAGCAGCCCACAACTACACCCCCCCCAAACGTGGAAGAGGTCGTCCGAAGAGGAAACAGGTGTCCAGAGAAGACTTCGCACGCTCCAAACGCCAGTGAGTCAGCCAGCCACGGTGGCCATCTACTGCATTCACTTGGACTACTATCCTACCCCACACTGCCATGTGAATGGCATGTGTCTGTCGGACTGTGGACCCAGAACAAGATGGGGACACCTTGACCATCACGCGGACATGTCCGTCAACTCATTTTTCCAGCATGCACCACTTGTGTGATCACCTTGCCCACAATCACATGTCACTGCATCAAATAAATACACCTGGATCACATTGTGTCTTATCTGCTCTGTGTTTAATCAAAGATGTGCAACCGTCCCCATGATCTGAAATGCATCTGTAGTGTGGTATGTCGATAGGCCAGGAGAGGCTGTAGGGACCTAGGGGGAAAACAGAACAAGAGTCCATTGAATGTGTGTGTCACACACTCATCACACAGTACTTGTCATCAAGTGCAAGCAATGTACACAAATCTCACAGAGCAACAGGGCACAATGCTACAGCCACTGCCAGTGGCATACTACCCTGGACAGGGACCATTGCCACACTGCACTCAGTGAACAATAGGCCGCAGTGACAATGCACACATACACCTACACAACTACAGCAACATCAGCCGTCGTACATGGTCACTCACCGTCAAGTGAAGTAGCGGGCGATGAGCTGCTGACGCTCATTCACTGCTTCCTCCTCTCCACTGTCCTTGTCACTGGACACGGCCTGGTCTGCAGGCGGGGGCCTTGGCTGATCACCGTCATCCACTATCAGGGGGATCTGCCTGCGAATCGCGAGATTGTGCAGCATGCAGCATGCCACAACTATCTGGCACACCTTCTGTGGGGAGTATGCCAGTGCACCCCCGGTGCGGTCCAGGCATCTGAATCTGGACTTCAGGAGTCCAAATGTCCGCTCCACCACACATCTGGTCCTCCCATGTGCCTCATTGTACCTGACATCAGCTGGTGTCCTGGGATTATGGAGTGGGCTCAGCAGCCAAGGCCCGTTAGGATATGCAGAGTCACCTGGGTGTGAGAAACACAGAGAATCGTTGCAATTCCAACAGGATACAAGACAGCATGTCACACACAGCACGCTACACGAGTATGCATACCCACCAACAATCCATGCACGGTCCGGTTGAAGATTGGCCATCATTCGTGGGAGGATGCTGTGGCGCATGATGTGCGAGTCATGGACAGATCCGGGAAACTTCGCACACACGTGTGTTATTATCATGTCCGCCAGGCACACCACTTGCACATTCAGGCTATGGAAATGTTTACGATTCCGATAGATGTGCTCCATGGCCTGTGGCACTACAAGGCCAACATGGGTGCAATCAATAGCACCAACAACGTGGGGGATGCGTCCAAGGGTATAGAAAGCACCCTTCACTGCCGCCAAATCACGAGCCCTGGGGAATCGGATGTACCGGTTCCTGTAGAGCATCATAGCTGACAGGACATCCCGTAGCACCATGCTGAACATGGGCTGGGACATCCCACCTCCACTGCCCACCGTGTGTTGGAAAGATCCGGTGGCGAAGAAATGCAGTGCAGCCATCACCTTAGCCGTGGGGGTGAATGCTGTCGGATACACCCTGCGAGGACGAAGGTGGGGTTCCAACATTGCACATAGGTGATGCAGGGTGGGTCGGTCCAGACGGAATTTTCTGATTACCTCCACATCCTCCATGTCTGACAGCAATTGATAGGGGCGATGTATGTTTGGTCTCCTCCTAGGACAGATGGAAGTGGAGACATGTCAATGCGACACACCACATGGCATTTCCACATACACAAAACCAGAATTAATGACAAAACTATGGAAACACAGTATAGCTGACAAGTAGGGACAGCACAGCTACAATACTCTTACACAGGTCCCCTCACCAATGGCAATGACCACTGACACCAACCATTGCCATGAGCATGCACATGGGGATTTAGGCCACAATTGCTTGAAAGGCATGATGATCAATCCAGACTGCATATGTGTGAAGCGGCAACACCACGGCAATATACCTAGCTGCCGTGCCTGACACAGCTTCCGAGGCTGGGTGAGTATGGCACACACCCAGGCGCAGTCGGTGGTAGGAGTGCCGGTCGGGCGGTGACGTGGGGCGGGGGAGGGGCAGGGTGGGGGGTAGTAAACTACGGATTAAGGCCGAATACAGGTAAGTAAACATCTAAATAAATTAAACGAATTTCGTTGCGCGCACTGCATCGCATTTGGCTATGCAGCGCTCACAACGAAATACGTTTACTCATTTAAATGTTTACTTACCTGTATTCGGCCTTAATCCGTAGTTTACTACCCCCCACCCTGCCCCTCCCCGCCCCGCCCCACGTCACCGCCCGACCGGCACTCCTACCACCGACCGCGCCTGCACACACCAACAACACGATGTACACTGGCTGAGCGGCCCAAACAAGTGGGTCCTGTTGCACAACGGGATATGAGACAGTCAATGATGTCCCTAGTCCACCCAATGTACAGCACTGTACGCATCACACCTCCAACACACATTGACAGGTGTACACATTGACAACTCCATGACAACACAGCTGTGTGGATGCAAACACACATCACAAGTGACAAGTAACGTTGCACGTGCCAAGTGGGAGATGTACATTGAGAAATATGGCATGTGTGTGCATATGCACATACCATGCTACCATGCTAATATGTACATGATGATGTCCCAACAGACATATGGAGGCTGAGCACTGTCCGTCAATGCCTATGCACACAGCATGAAGTGGCCCTGCCTAGTGTGGACATGCTCCCACACACAAATCATGGCCAGACCTGCAAATGCATGGCACACATTACAATGTGGATTCCACATGGCACCAGCGGACTGTACCCGCCATGGAGCACGCCCTTGGGGCCCACTCCAATAACCCTCGCGGTTACATCCTGCCTGTTCGACTATAGAGGTAAGCGTACCGGGACAGCTCGGAGCAGGCCATTGTGTGCAATTGAAGTAGGCAGACATGGTACACCAATCGCAGCAGCTTGGACCCACTGAGACAGCCCCAGGGGGCTACATGAGTGTGGGAGGGTGACCGGCAGTACCACAGCTTACAGGGACTCCTGCCTGGCATCCCTCAACAACACCTGCTGCTGCTGCCACCTGTCCACCTTCATGTCGACGACTCTGAAGATATGTCCTGCTCCACTCAACAGCGAGGAGCTGGAGATCCTGGATTCCGAGCTCCACACACACTGCCCAAGGCTTTGTCTTGCACAAGTTGTATGTGTAAGGCAACTACAGTGTGTGTGGCAGTGCATGTGGGGGACACACATGTCGTTGATCCGCAGCACAATGAGTCAGAGCCTGTGGGGTTCCAAAATGCACTGCTTACCATGCTTGCTACAGGTGGAAGGGGTATGTAGGCTCTCTGGCGCTTTCCCATGCATGTCCTTCCCGAGTGGTGGTACATGGCATTTACATGTCAGACATCCAGTGACGCAGCCACTTGGCAATGCAGGACTCAGGGCAGTCATTGCTTGTGTGAATGGCTGGCTGGGGCCCTGCTGGCCTTCTCAGTCTCAGCAGACCTGGGCTGCACATTGACCGCCCAATACCAGAAGGTAACAACACTGACTGTACAGTGGGTTACATGTGTCTTCAGTTCACAACGCTCCGGAAATGCGCATCCTCAGCCCTGTCGATTCTACACCCCAGGCCTTGTGATAGGGATGTGTGTGAGAGATAGTGGCACTGAATGTGACCTCCATTGCGGGGTGAGCCATTCACAGGGCGAGTACGTTGAGGGCTGCGCAGTTTTGGACACAGTGAGTCCACCAACAAAAATGTGTTGCCTTGTGTACTATGTGTTGTTTTACCTGACAATGGACAGTAGATGTGGGCAGACTACACATTGCTCGATGTGCTGGCATCCTGCATGTGAATGGGATGGACAGGTACTGTGTACACACTCCCACCAGCATGCATTAACGTGTGCTGTACACATGCTGTAATGACATGTCCGAGTACTTCTTGGCGCTGTTACACAACCCTGAGTATATTGGATGGGTTAGCATCATGCCACTGTGATTGCTGGATGTGGGTGATGAGGAGAAGTGTATGAGTGATATTCCAACCCTCTTGTGTACCATCCCTGCAGTTGGAAGTCCTCCAGCCCAAGGCCTTGTGATGAGCCATTGCATCCAAGTTGATGCCTCTGTGTATGTGTAACCGACAGTGCAGCCAACTCCACAAAGGGTGTGACGTATTCTGCCGGATGAGCGACTACGTGGCGGAGACGAATCGGGGGATGCCCCCTCGTATTGTCAGGTTAGCACGGCAATGCATGTCACCACTGGTGGGCTGCATCTTGACAGTCACACAGCTTGTGCCGGTTGCACGTGTGTAGGGGCAGCAGCAGCAAGCAAGTGTACAGCATAGTGGGATGGTGTCTTTTGGTGTGAGAGGCAGCATGTGTCCACAGCCTACCCATAATCTGGGAATGTGATGTCTGCTGTGTGATGCAGTGGGTTGAAAGTGTACTCTGTGCTGGGTGCATCTGACATGCATATGCGATTCCTGGGGTCCAAGATGTAATTAGAGCACTCTGCAATGTCAATGCATCCAGAGTCGTAGCCCTCGGCAACGACCTGTAGTAGGCTGGAGTGGTAATTCACATGTATGTTTGAGGCACTGTGCCTACTCTGATTACGTCCGGACATATGTGTGCGATGCCTCAGCTCATATTCCTGGTACTTACACATCCGGAACACTGTGCAACAGTAGTTGTGCTCGTGCGAACGACAGGTGAAAGGCATGGGCACATGACCATTGTGGACTGTCATGTAGCAGTCTTTGTGAGTGGTGTCCCATTCCGCTCCATGCAGGTATGTCCTTGGCCTAATTACGTAGTGGTCATCCTTTCCACCATCAGGACAGTGAGTGTGCACACAGCGATTAGTGGCTATGGTCGCAGGGTGACACAGTCCGGGTGTTGTGCTCTGTGCACAACACATGTGCCACTTACAAATACAAGTGGAGTGACGCTGACGTCACGACAGTGAGTGACATCACGAAAGGTGGCATGCACCGTCAGACTCATTGCCCCACCTCGCACAGCCAATATATGCTATTGCATCAGAGAAGCCAGTGCGTGCACCAGCAGCTCCGATCTCGCCCCAGAGAGGCCAAAGAGTGGAAGTGTGGCTCGATTTGCTCCAGTCATCGTGCTTGCGGTGGGATGAGTGGTGGGACGCCGTCCACCCGCGTGGTACCCCGACTCTGGCCCTAGACAACAGTGACAATGCATGACAATCTCCGGAGTCCGGATACACCACATGCAAAACACAGTAGCCGTAGCGGCCCTGGCGGGACAGGCCGCAAACACCATCCCAGACGAAAGGTAGGCCCACCCCGGCGCGCATAGTCATTACATCCGCTGCCATTGACAAGGGACCCAGAGAGTGAAATATGGGCCGCAGGGTGACGGGCCTCCGAGCCCTCCCCCGCCAACGAGTGTCATGCAACTCACACATTTCGCAAGTCCAATAGGACACTTTGCCTGCACAGTCCAGGGCTCGAGTCGGGCTACCACGCTGGTGGACGGCGTCCCCACACTTGTTTTACCATGAGCTCGATGACTGGAGCAAGTGGAGCCACACATTCACTCTTTGGACTCTCTGGGGCGAGTTTGGAGCTGCTGCTCACGCGCTGGCGTCTCTGATGCAATCGCATGTAAGGGGTGAGCGAGGGGCGGCAATGAGTCTGATGGCGCAAGCCACATCTCGTGACGTCACTTCCTGTCGTGACATCAGCGTCCCCCCACTTCTCATTTCAGACTTGTGCCCTGCTGCACACTGCGAATGTGTTGCCTGCGAGATGTGACCAGGAGCAGGTCGCCATGACCTCCCACCCACCAAGCTCCACTGCCCTCCCGTGCCCTGGGTAGCCTGTGCAGGTGGACAATGTGGGGGATACACCTGGAGGACATGGGATGTAAGTGCCTTGGCAGGGGCCGGGAAGACGCACAGCAGTATCCAGCATGTCCCAGAGGGAGGGCTGACGCCTTCACCTGATGCAGCATTGATCGTCTGCCCGCCTGTTGTGCCCACACGAGTTCACATTCATCCCCAGACAGGTAGGCTTTCCTAATTCCCACCACAGTGGAATTGTACCCCTCCGGGATCCTCCCCACACAGTCTGTTTCAACACTGCATGAGTGCACCCACCCGTGCCACCAATCCACCTGGGCCAAGCAGCCCTCCCGCTTCACATGCCACATGTGTGTCTTCCACAGTTGTGCTCCTCTCCCAGGGGCGGACCACTTACTGTCCCGTAGCACACGGGCAGCACCGAGTCGGACTGGCATCCTGTTTGAATGGTAGGCACCCTCACACAACTACCTGTGACACAGTGGTGGCTGTAATGGCTATTGTGACTGCCATGGTGGTGTTGCTGGCCATGGCAGGGTACACTCACACACAATGCATGCGCAGCTTTTCGTATCACTACTCTGCACATCGGGCTGGCCACTGTCCCTGGTGTTGAACTATGTTGCCGCCTGTCTATGTAATCTGTGACTGAATGCTGTTGTTCCTGTAGTCGGTTGTGTCTGTGTAGTTGCTGATTGCAGTTGTTACTGTGTGTGCATAGTTAAGTGAGGCACATGCCTTGTATGGTACCTCAACTATTGCAATGTCTGGTCTCACATTCAGATGTGTTTTACACGTGGCTGGGACTTCACTTCTTTCAGACTCTGCTACTTGTGTGTGTGATGAAGAAGAATTTTAGTGACACGGATCGTCTGCATGTATTTGCTGGAAATTAATGGGGAATGTATACGGGTCATGTTTGCGTGCAAGCACAGCACGGGGTGTGAGTCTGGCCACAGGATGACAGGTAGCATGTGCATAGTGTGCGGGTATGTGTGAGCTTACTTTCTGGGTGGCCAGCAGTGTAGGTGTATGTTAATCTTGTGATGGACATTGAGCCTGGACACATGGCTTACTTTCAAGGTGTGCATTTGGGAGGTGTAGGTGTGTGTGGTGTGATGTATGTGACTTTGGGGTAGTGTTGGTATGTGTGTGTGCACTCTGGCAATGTCGATTGCACACATGTGTTACCCAGGGGCATGGTGGGTGTTTGTATCCGTGTTCAGGTCTGTGAATGTGAGCGCATGTGTGTATTGTAAGTTGCACAGTGTGCAGTGGTGTGTCCTTGCAGTTCAGGATGGCTCCTACTTAATATGTTTTGGCCATAGTGCGTCTGCAGGGTGTGTGACTGTCGGGAATGTGCCTGGTTCAATTGGGCATGTATGTGAGTTTCAGCAGTTCGTACTCACTGTGCGGACCTGCACACCCACACTGGTATCCTGTGTGGGTTTTGTCATGCATTGCTGTTGCATGCTTCTTGCGTGGGCCCTACTTTTGCTTGATGAGTGTGATGTCCGACTGTGAAGGTAATTATACTCATATGTGGGACTGTGCTTTGGAGTGACCAGCCCGTCAGTGTTACTGTGATGATCTGTTGGGCCACGTCAGGGTCTGACAATGAAAGGCCCACGACCTGTAGTATTGCACTAGGACCACTGTGGCGGCAGATCATATGCATTGACATCCAATGTCACTGGACTACATGTTCATCTCACGACTCTCGTGTACTTCACACACTCTCATCCTCTCTCATTCGTACTTGTCTTCTGAAAATAATTCTACAGAATCACATATTAGCTTCGAGGCATGTATTTGGACTTACTTCCTCTGTGATGCAGTATAGTGGACACTACTGGCAGTAAAATGCATGTGGAGGATATACTTAGCATGATTACACATACGAAAGGGGGTACAGGTAGATGTAATTAGTTGTTGACTGTGGAATGGAGGCTTCAGGGTTACGACTGCCTTGCCCTTGCTATGCTATGGTACATTTGCTAATTACTGATGGTCTCTGGGCTTTGACACAGACAGTATTAATTTGGCCTACCAGACAGCTTGACATCATGGGGACAGTTCATCTCAGTTCCATGGTACCGGTTTAGTACAATAGTGACTCCGGCACACCGGCGTCAGGGGTGACATCAGGGCATGTGCCTACCTGCATGCAGCAGCGTCTCACCAGTTGTTGCTATGTAGTGGCTACTGAACATGACAGTATGACTAGGCCCATGTTGTAGTGGGTTGCATTTGTTGTCCATGCAAAAGTCCTGGCACGGATGCGCAGACAAAGGTGAGGTGACAGTTCTCACGTACTGCAGCAGACAGATGAGTGTGCACTGACAGGTGCATGTGTCCAGATGCGCAGTATTCATATTATGGCATAGTTGTTCGTGCTGTATTGGCCATGTGGTTACTGTACACAAGTCCCATACCTCTGCCTCATGCAGAGACACGGGATATGGTGAGGAACAGGGTGGATGTCCCGGAAATGTCAGATGTCATGGCAGTGGAGTTGATGGTAAGGTGTTAGTCGCAGATTATATGGTGTAGTTCTTGTACAGCTAACTGCCCACTCCGTGCGAATGCCAAGCATGGGTACGGTGTTGTACATCAATGTTCAGTTGGGGGTATTGAGTCGGGGTCCCATGAATTGACAAGTTGACGTGTATGCGACACCTTCCAGCAGGGCATCCATCCCATTGATGGTAAACATGGATGTCATCCAATGAAGCGGATTGTGGGTTGCAACGTGTTCTTCGTAGGTTGTCCCTTGTAGGATCCTGATGGGACATGTTGGATGACATTCGATGAAACTGTGTGCCAGGAGACGTTGTGTGGAGGCACACTGGTCCCATTGCAGTGTGTCCCCGATTGCAGCCACAAACGCCATGCCCCCATACACTGAACAGATCCTGTCGTGGTCGTCCAGGGGTGCAAACAGGTGTACCAAGTCCGCCTTTGACATGCCGGGTTGGAGAGACATAAATCCACAGGCCAGTAGAACGGACACCTCCGACAGTAGAAGACGGGGATGATGCAGCTGAACATTGCAATGCGGTAAGTTACTCGGTAACTTACATTCAGCATTGCCAGATTTGTATAGCCCACTATCTGTAGCAAGCTGTCACTGTACAACTTGATCTGTCCGGCGTAGTTGAGGGTCACTGGTGCAACAGCCATATTGCTACGGGGTGATGTGATGGCGTGCTCCGGATGCCTGAGCAGTCAGCAGAGTGCAGCCTCCGACGATGCTGGGGATTCTGGTATGGATGTACGGCGGCAGGACTTAGGGTATGGCTTGGGCGAAGGACACAGTCCCTCATCCCACATGCTTCTATGATTAGTCAAGGCCAGTGGTGTCTGTCTCTTTCCGGATTACTTGCATTTGGTCCACATGTAGGAGTGGTATTGTTGTATTTTGTGGTGTTATCTGTCTTTCATGTTGTGCGCTATCTGCCACTGGACGTTTTACTCTGCATGGCTATGTTCAGCATCTTGTTGGTACAATGGCTCCATTCTCCTGCATGGTTTCTTGCAATGTTATTTCGGAGTAGGAATGGAAGGCCATTCAGTGCTATCTGCTCTCCCGTGTGTGGGAGGGACACTCCGTTGGCGCTGTATGTTTTGGCTTCTGTGTGGGTGTAGTATTGGGCACACCTGTTCTCAGGCAGCAGGATTTTCCTATTTTGCACATTGCATGTGTTGTTGTTGCGAGCAGGATGGGATAGGTATTTCTTCTTGAGACTGGCGTGCCTTTTCCGGACATTGTCGAGATTGTGCGCTGTTATGTAGCAGCCGCCGTGTGCTTCTCCATGTTTTCCACACAAGGGTGTGTCCTATTTTGCCATCACATTACTCCCCTGTTCGGAACACTTGTGTGACGTCACGTTGACTACTGTGGGGTTGTCGGTTGGGGTCATGGGTGATGCAGGAAGGCCACGCGACATGTGCCTTCAGGGTGGTGCTGGTGTGTGGGGTGTGTAGTTGTGACTCTGTGGTGCTTGTGTGCAGCCCATGCGTGGCGCTGTCATTGGCCTCTGCGTTGTGCGCATGTGTACCTGCGTCATCGCCGCTACGCTGCTGTGCCGTGACGGGGACGTCTCTTCCTGGTCCCGGGTAGTGGGTGCCCAGGATGTTGCGAGTTGTGTTGTTTTGACAGGTGGGACATGTGTGGATACAGTGGTGGATGTGTCCTGTCCACACAGGGGTGCCTGGGGGGCCATGTACATTTTTTCCGCCCTTGCATTGTGTGCAGTGTTTGCGTGCCCTTGTTGTGTGTCTGCCTACCTGCGTCGTCGTGGCGCGTTCACTCCTAGGTGGTGCATCAGGTAGAGCATGGGGATGGCCTGGAGTGCAGGGTTCATGTCTGGGTGGGCCGCCTTTTCGATCCCCGTACTGCACAGTCGGTTTTCCGCCTTGGTTTCTCGTGCGGTGCATCTTTGCCGATGAGGCTGTTTGGTTCTGGCATCGTAATTTGTACGCCGGGCGGTACGTCATTTCGTCGGACGGTGTGTTCTCCATTGGCTTGCGTCGCTACGTGGACGGGCGCACTTTGATGGCGGGCGGCGTCGCGGGCTTGCGGGCGGGATTTGCCTGGTTTTTCACATCCTAATTTGGCGGCCGTGTGGCCCGTTGCTGGCGGACGGTAAGTGGCGGTTTTTGCATCCGCCAGCACGGCGGTGCTGCTTCCGCCCGACATCGTAATGGGCCCCTATATTTTTGTTTCGATATTTTTGTAATTACCATGATGTAAATAGGATGTCGATATTCTTGACATCGATATTTAGGTCCCGATATTTTAGGACCTCGATATTGTGGTCGTCGATATTCTGTCAGTGATCCATTGTAGAGACCTAGCCCCATAGGATAACATTACAATAGTTTATGAATGCATAACTACCACTAGAAATTAAATAAAATAAAATTCAAGGGCTTAGGAGAATGGTATTGATAAATTCAACAATATGCAACTGTTGAAGTTATCCCAAAGTATACAGACAATGAGTTATATGACTTTCTTGTCTGTAAACCAGAATTCAGCCTTCCTGCCCTCTTCCCTGATTGGTAAAAGTTAACAGGATTAGCCAGCCTGCTTTGATGAAGTGATAAGTGGTGCACCCAGGGAGAGGCTATCTGGTAGAAAGAGCTCTGCTACACAGGAATGCCAGAGAAGGGAGGAGGGATCGTAAAGCATGGAGCTTCAAAGGGGGAATAGAGCAGGCAGGGAATGCCAGGCCCATCTACCCCCAGCCCGCTGACCCAGCCAGCTGAAAGGCTTAAGGCAGGAATTTGCAGATGGTAGGGGGGAGAGCTATGGAAATGAGCCATACTGGAGGTTGGTTTAACTAGTTCTTGCTCCTCTGCTGAGATTTCAGCCACGCTGGAGTTTGGACAAATAGGGCTTTCTGGGAGAAGATTGTGACACACTTTGGAAGAAGTGGTCATGCTCTCGGGTGTTGCCCTGCCCCTAATTGGACAGGAGTGCTCTCCTGCTTGACCACAGAGAGCACTGAATACATATGTAAGAGGAGCAGAGCCTCTCAGATCTGCTGCTTGAAACTAAAAGAAGAAGAAGGGTTGCCAAGCAGGAAACTTGATTTGCAATATCAGGAACTGCATTCTGACTGACTGCACCTGCTGCATTATCTGGAACTACACCCCTTTGGATGTACCTTGTTTCAAGCGGAATAAAGAGTGGACTCCCTGCAAGCTACAGGTTAATAGAGATCACCTGGACCATCACCACCAAGAATCCCCTGCCTGGAGTGTGTTCAGTGGATTTGTAAGGGTTTTGTCCAGGTGCATTGTGGGAATTGTGGTCCCAAACTTTCAAGGACCATCTTGCAAATTCCAGACCCTTGGGCTGTGTTTTGGACATTTTGGACCCTCAAAAGGAACTTCAGGAAGAAGTTCCAGAAGTTTGGAGAAGTTTGGAACAACTTTGGAAAAAAGCTCCATAAGAGGACCAACTCAACCGCGAGAGTCAAGCCGTCCACCTTCAACCATAAGCCGGCCTGCCCTGCTGGTTCATCCCACTGAAAAGCTCCGGAGGTCAGACTTCCAGAGTATGACTGGAAGCTCCCTGGAAAGTAAGCTGGCGAGCCCTCACTGAATCCTGACTGGTGAAGAGCATCAAGGGACCCCAGCAGAAAAAGGTCCAGAAAAGTTTCTAAGTCTGAAGGTAAAATCTTGACTGAGGCATACCGCGAGGGGTATCCGAGCAGGGCTCCATCACGGTTGGCCTGAAACTTTGGCTTTGTCCCAGTTAAGAGCGACCAGATGTCCCAGAGTGGCGCTATTGGTTTCTAAGTGCTATATAGTGCTAAATCTTTCAAAATGAATATCTTCGGTTCCCTACATTGAATTTTTGTTCTTTTGGTGTCATTTTAAAGATAAAAATTATTTCCTATTTTTATAAATTGGTGTTGTATTTGAATTGTGTGTGGTGTCTTAATTCTTTAATAAATTGGCGTTTTTAAATGCTTTACATATTTGTCTCCTAAGTTAAGCCTGCCTGCTCGCAGCCAAGCTACCTAGGGTTGAGCATGGGAATAATTTATTGAGACCTGTACTGAGCCCTAGACTGTGTTAGTGGCCTTATTGCCAGTGGTAGACACACATTTAGGTCTACTAATAACCCACTTTCCACCACAGTGAAAGTTCAGTAGCACTCACACATTCACCAATAAAGCCATTTCAAAGGATTTACTACCTGCTCCAAAGAACTGTGTGTAACCTACATCCTCTTTCTGTTCTAAACAGATGTTAAGCTTTCTGAGAGCAATGGAAACATATTCGGTGCTGGCAAGGAGTGCCTGTTCTATAAAAAAATAAAGCTTGCGCTGTGGAGGCCCTCCATCTAGTGAAGTTTACATTGCTGTTGCCCAGGACATACATGTTCTGCAAGAGAGGGAAGTTCTCACTGCTGTCACCTAAGTTGCACCTGATCCATAAGGAAGCAAAGCTTGCACTGCTACCATTCCATCTGTTCCTGTTCTGTGAGAGAGAGCCATGTTTCATTGATGCTCATCTATTAGCTATTCTGCACGGAAGCTTTCACAATAGCTTACCTTTTTGTACCTCCTCTGTTTGACAACGCCTTGTGCTGCTACAACTTCTGCTGCCATGTGCCCACTACCTATTCTTTGTGCTAGGGATGCTGCCAATGTCATGATGTGCCTGTGGTATGTTTTAGTGACCCTTCTAATAAATAATTTACCTTTACAGAAGCCCAAAAAATTGATTTGTCAATGTTTATTTTTATACATGATCTTAATAAAAAAAAAAACTCACCAAAATATGGGAAAGGTCAATACTTGAAGTCCCGTGTGAAACAGTTTCAAAAGTGATTATACCACATTCTGCAATTCTAAAACATGGCTGCCAAGTAACTATGTTATGTGTGCAACAACGTCACCCCTGCCCAGTGCTTAGTTTGCAACAAAAAAACACATAAGTGCTGCTATCCACAATGTTTCTTTGTACCTGCAACAGTCAGACGCCTGGTGAAGAAGAGAGAAAACGTAATAGGTGAAATGTGCAGTAACGTTTGTGCATCATTGCTAGCTGCATGTTCCCACGTCACTCATTCTGCAATATCCCATTTCACATACTTTCTCTCCTCTTCCCTGTCTCAGTATCATTCTCCTCTCATTTGTTTTTCCTCTTTTTCTTCCCTCCATAAAGTCTCACACTTTCTCTCTCTTCCCTGTGACTATTCTGTATCTCGTCTCTCTGTCTCTCTTTTGCCACAATTTCTTTCTTCAGTTCCTTCTATCCCACTCACACCCTCCCTCCCACATTTTCCTATTGACTCTATCAAAGACAGGCCATGTTATAGACTAATCTGAATGAGAGGCTTGTGGTACTTCCACTGATTAGTAGCTGGTTACCGGTATGTCAGTCCCCACAGAAGTTCAGCTTTTACATTGTAGTAATGAATTATGAAAGAGCTGAACTCTGCCTGTGAAGTGGCTCAGCACAATCTATGAATCAACACAACTCATATTGTGCAGGGGCTGAGCTCTATGTATACAGGGACTCTGCTCTGGCTCAGTGAAAGAAATAAACTGTAAAGAAACTCAACAGAATATTTGTACGAGCTCAGCTCCATCTGTGCATAAACATGAATCTATTGATGCAGGGGTTCAGCACTATGTATGCAGGGACTAAGCTGTGGCCTTACAACCAGAAATGCTAATTTTGGAACTGGGGAACTAGGTTTCAGCCTCACTGTCAGCTCAACATCCTGTGATCCTAGGAAAATCACTTAGGAAAAAATTTATCAAATATTCCAGCAAGGCAGCAGGGTACCTTGCTGCTCTGCGTGAAAGGGAAAGTGCAGGAATACACCGTATTTCACAATATATGGAGAATTCCAGCTCCCTGCCTGCACTGGCGCAGAAACTGCTGACTATCGCCAATGCAGACACACTTGCTCCATGGTGCAAGGGTACCTGCTTTCTAGGCAGGATTGTTTTTGTGCAGGAAAGAACACCTTCCTGCAAAAAAACAATCCACTGAGCCTTTTTCCTCTTTCTAAGTATGCTGCAGAATGCAGCACATGAGAAAGAGGAAAAAGCGAGGAGAAATACGCATACTTCTCCTCATAGGATTGTGATGCATTCCCAGGTCAATCACTAAGAGTAAAGCTCAGAAAGCACCAAAATCCATGGGTGGATGCGTGGGAACACCCACGCTCCACCCATGGAACACCTCCCTGGGGCAGAGTTATGCAAGGCAGTGACTTGTGCTTCTTTCGTTATGCCACATTTACCAAACCATGCAGGACCACGCAAGGTGGCCTTGCGAGGCTTGGTAAATGTCATTCTGGATTTTGCGTCACCCTTGCATTCCCTTGCATGGCACAAGGGAGATGCAAAATCATGATAAATATACCCCATAATCTCCCAGTGCCTAAAAAACTAATATGACCTTGTGTAATGTAACTACTGCTCAAGTGAGGCACCCCATTAGCTTCAGGTCAAGTTTGAGCTATATAAAACTGCAACAAAAAAAAGAAAATCTACTTGATCTATGAATGAGCTCTACTCTACAAGCGGATGGGGTCTGTTTATGACAGAGTCCCACTCTCCCTACATGTGCAGAAACAAATTTTAGCTGTGAAGGAACTCATTTATGTCTTCTAGGTACTCAGCCGCATCTCTAGAAGTGCAACCAAAGTAATTTTTGGGATCTTCTACTTAATCAAACAAGCACTGAAACATGGTTCTTGATCCCAGGTAATCTTGACCCTTTGATGTTATGTTGTGCAGAAACACTTACAGCAACACTCTAGATACATCATACTTTGGCTGAGTTCACCTTGTCAAGTACTAAGTATGGACCCTAATGTAAATCTGTGGGGGCCAAATCATATTTTCATGGTGATGGTACTTGATGGGAAATTAAATATGGCCCAAGAATGTTTAATCATCAAAACCAAGGGGCATATTTATTAGAGAAGTGGCGGAGATTGGCGTTAGCCTCCTTGGCTTAATGCGGAGCTCCGCCGCTCCTGAAACGGACGGCTGCACCATATTTACAACAATATGGTGCAGCCTTGAATTTCCCCTGCGCTGGCGCTAAATTTAGCAGCTTAGCGCCAATGCAGGCACCCTTGCACCGTAGTGCAAGCGTGTTTGCATTGAGGGGAAGATTGTTTATGTGCAGGAAGGTGTCCCATCCTGCACATAAACAATCTTTAAATGAAGTTTTGAAATTTCTATGTGTGCTGCTTAATGCAGCACACATAGAACTTGCAAAACGTAATTTTGTTTTATTGATTGTTTATGTGCAGGAACGGACACCTTCCTACACATAAACAATCAAAGGACTTTTGCTGTTTCCATGTTTGCTGCACAACACAGCACACATGGAAACAGCAAAAACAAGGAGAAATGAAACATTTCTCCTCGTTGCGCCTGTTTAAGACCAGGTTTTCCCTGGTTTTAATTTTGACGCGGCCCTATATTTATCCCGCCCTTGTAAATATGGGGCAGCGTCAAAATCAATGGGTGTTGCGGTGGAATGCCCACCATAACACCCATTGCCCACCCCTTTCACGCTAAGTATAGCGCAAAAGGGGGCCTTATTTACAAGGCAGCATAACGTTGCCTTGTAAATAAGGCGAAGCACGCATCGTAACAGGAACATCACTAAAAGTGATGTTCCTGTGGTGATAGGGGCTTGTAAATATGCCCCCAGGTTTGGTGATCTCAGGCTACTTCATTGCTTTGATGCTGGGGTGGGGAATACGGTTGGTTTAGTATATTCACCCAGCTATAGTAAATTGGAACTCTTGTCTCTGGCACCAAGCTTGTGCTTTAAAATTCTCTCTTCAGGCAGACATTCAAAAGAGGGGAGGCATTTGGACTGTGTAAGTAAGACCTTGACCTCTTGTCTGGGTCAAACTCTCTCCCCAGCAGCTCCGCAGTGCCGTCGCCGCACCGCAGCATCTAGACCTCCTCCTGGTGAGGGTTCACTCCTGCTGCCCGATTACTGCCTGCCTCTGCGCAGCTTCACCCTTCTGCTTCAGCCTTCGCCTAGTAATCCCATTTTTGCTTTATTTTTATTTTCACTGCCCCGCTCTTTCACTCTTCGTCCCCTTGGATTTTATTTTCTGCTGGTTTTCCAGCTGCTGCTGCCCCTGCGGCCCCTCCCTCCGGACAGCCCCCGCTCCCGCCTCCCAGCCTCTCGTCCCACCCCCTCCCCTATTTCATGGCGGCCGCTGTGCGGTCGCGCAGCGGGCGCGCCGCCGTTGCGCCAAAGGCATGCCAAAGGCAAGCTCGTCTGTGCCCGTCCGTGACACGACCACAACCAGCACCAGGAACCCTGGATCTACGACCTCCCACCGCTACAACTCCGCCGCCCTCCTCGCACTCAACCCCGGAAGGAACAACAACTGCCAGAGATCGACGCTGAACACCACCCATGGCCAGTTCTCCTGCCTACACTGCCGACAATTCTTCACCATCAACAACTCCCCACAACCGCTGAACCCACGCCGGACGCCCACACCACTGAAGCCCTGACGTGCATCCACCTCAATGTGAGCTCCTTACACAGACACGCCCTAGAGATCTGGGACCTGCTCGACACCCTCTCGCCAGATGTCGCCTTCTTCACGGAAACATGGACCAAAGCCACCTCCGCCCCCGACATCCCCACCGCCATCCCTGAAGGATACAAGATCCAGAGAAAGGACTGCCCTCACCGCCCAGGAGGAGGACTCGCCATCGCTCACAAAAGCTCCCTTCGACTCTCCACCTCCAGCACGAGCGACCCCCTCTCCAACACTGAGCACCTGCACTTCCGGATCCAGACCAGCCCAAGAACCACGCTGTGCGGGACCCTCGCCTACAGACCCCCGGGGCCTCGCGCCTCCCCCGCCACCACCATTGCCGACCTCGTTGCACCCACGCCATCGCCTCCATGGATTACATTCTCATCGGAGACCTGAACTTCCACCTCGACAACCTCAACGACCCCGACTCCATTACCCTCCTGGACAACCTCGCCAACCTCGGACTAAAGCAGCTTGTCACCACCCCCACCCACAGAGCCGGCCACACCCTCGACCCCATCTTTGCAGGAGGGACAAACATCCACTTCAGCCACACCACGCAGCCCCTCTGGACCGACCACCACTGTGTACACTTCACCTTCAACACCACCACCGCACCCAAGCCCGCCCCGCGCCTGCCACAAAGGAACTGGAGCAAGGTCACAGAGGAACACCTCAACACCACCCTCCCC
Organism: Calotriton arnoldi; assembly: GCA_963921515.1. Classification (NCBI taxonomy): domain Eukaryota; kingdom Metazoa; phylum Chordata; class Amphibia; order Caudata; family Salamandridae; genus Calotriton; species Calotriton arnoldi. Next base: position 732,449 of record CAWUFW010002668.1, read on the forward strand.
CACGACCCCCCCTCCACCACGACCAACGCCAACTCTGCTGCCAAAGAACTACACCGCTGGATCACCAGCTGCGCAGACAAGCTTGCACCCCTCCGCCACCCCGTCAGGCAATGCCCCCTGAAGGCCGCCTGGTTCACCACTGACCTCCAAGAAGCCAGGCGCTCCTGCAGACGCTTCGATCTGGAGGAATAGGAAAACCACCGGAGACCAGAACACCTACAGGAATGCCATGACCGAATACCACCAGCGCATAAGAGACAACAAGAGGACTTTTATCAAGAACAGAATCAACACCAACGCCAGTAACACAAAAGAACTCTTCAACGTCATACAGCAATTCAACAAACCCCCCAGCGAAGCGACGGACGTCACACCATCCCAGGACCTCTGCAACAAACTCAGCTCCTCCTTCCACCTGAAAATCAAGGCCCTCTACGACAACTTCAGCGAACAGACTCCAGACACCACCCTCCTCTCCACCACCAACAAGCTGCCCACCATCACCACCTGGAAACTGGCTACCACTAAAGACACCGCCACGACCATGAAGAAAACCCACTCAGGAGCTCCCTCGGGCCCCTGCCCGGCGCACATCTACTACAGAGCCACCGCCGCCATAGCACCCGAACTATGCAGTACCATTAATGCCTCCTTCGAATCCAGTCTTCCCCGACGACTGGAAGCGGGCAGAGGTCAAGCCCCTCCTCAGGAAACCCTCGGCCGACCCGACGGACCTGAAAAACTACCGGCCCATCTCTCTCCTTCCTTTCGCAGCCAAAGTCACCAAGAGATTCGTCAAAGCCCAGCTGACCACCTTCATCAAAGAGAACGCCATCCTCGACTCCTCCCAGTCCGGATTCCGCAGCAACCACAGCACCGAGACTACCCTCCTCACCGCCACCGACGACTTCCGCATGCTACTCGACCAGGTCCACACTGCGGCCCTCATCCTACTAGACCTCTCCGCAACCTTCAACACCTTATCCCACCGCACTCTCGCCACCAGACTCCATGACGCCGGCATACGGGGAACCACCCTCGACTGGATCCACTCCTTCCTCACCAGCAGAACCCAAAGGATCAGACTCCCACCCTTCCTCTCCCAACCCACAGAGATCAACTGCGGAGTACCTCAAGGATCCTCGCTCAGCCCCACGCTCTTCAACATCTACATGGCCCCCCTCGCCGCCATCGTTAGACAGCATGGGCTCAGCATAGTTTCCTACAGCGACGACACCCAGCTCATCCTCTCCCTCACGAAGAGCCCCGAAGACACCAGACTCAGCTTCCAGGAAGGAATGAAAGACGTCGCAGCCTGGATGAACAACAGCTCCCTTGAGCTCAACTCGGAGAAGACAGAGGTCCTCGTCCTTGGACCCTCCTCCTCCGCCTGGGACAACACCTGGTGGCCTTCCACCCTCGGAAACCCACCTACTCCAGCAGACCATGCCCGAAACCTCAGCATCATTCTAGACTCCGCTCTCACCATGACTTGCCAGATCATCAACGTCGCCTCCACCTGCTTCAACTCCCTCCGCATCCTCCGCAAGACCTTCAAGTGGATCCCACCCGAATGCAGAAAGACCATCACCCACACACTCATAACCAGCAGACTGGACTACGGCAACGCCCTCTATGCCGGAATCAACAAAACCCTACTACACAAGCTCCAAACCATCCAGAACACCGCAGCCAGACTCGTCCTCGGAACCCCTCGACACGAGCACATGACCCAGCACCTACGAGACCTTCACTGGCTTCCCATCGAGAAGAGAGTAACCTTCAAGCTACTCACCCATGCCTACAAATCCCTCCACAACATCGGACCCAAATACCTCAACGAAAGAGTCTCCTTCCACGTACCCAAAAGGAACCTCCGCTCCGCTGACCTCGCCCTAGCAGAGACCCCGCGCATCCACAAGACCAGAGCAGGCGGAAGAGCCTTCTCCTATGTCTCAGCAAAGACCTGGAACAAGCGCCCAGTCGACATCAGACGCTCCCCCACTCTGCACACCTTCAGGAAGAGCCTCAAAACCTGGCTCAACGACTGATCTGGAGCTGCAACCCCCCCCAGCGCCTTGAGACCCTCATGGGTGAGTAGCGCACTTCACTAACCCCTGATTGATTGATTGTATCTGTGCATTAACTCAAAAGACTCGAGTTGCTGGTTTGAAGTTGGCATAGGATAGTAGAAGGCAGGGTCAGCACCAGCTGACTACAAAAGTGGGCCAGCTTAAGAGACAGCAACGCCCAGAAGTTGTGCACCCTGAATGTGTTTGAATTGAGACTTTGAAATGTGTGTGTTTCTTGAATTCTGAACTTGGCACCCTTTTCACCATATTTTCCAACCACCAACTATTATTCACAGAGATGGTAAGAAGGCCCAATACGTACATTACACAAGGGTAGAGCAGTCTGAGGCACAGCATGCTGCTGTCGCAGAAAGCTTTGGTGGGCTCAATGCCAGGTGCTGTCCATGCACAGTGACATGCTGTTCCTCTGGGTCAGCCTATTACATACTCAGCTACCAAATACTCAGGGCAAGAGGCACACATATCGTTTTGTGAGGTGAACTGAGAGAGGTCAGCACCCAGCAGCCTGTGACAAGGCACAGTAGAATATTGCACCCCATGTGTCCTTACAGTGGGTACCAGGTCCCACCCTACACAAACTGAGCTATACAGCAATCATGAGGTAGAGGGGCACAATCACGGGCGGCTCTCCTCCGCTGTATGTTTACGGACTGTTAGAGTAAATGCATGACTGTTAAAGTAACTGTGTGACATGATGTTATTGTCAAGCAATCACCCTGATGCAAATACTGCCTGATAGGCCATGGCTGGCCTTTCTTCTCGGATACAACAGATAGCCAGGAAGATTTTACTCAGAGACTGCCTGAGGGACCATCTTTTAAAAGCCCCTGACCCCACTGTTAAGTGCTGATGCCACCTACCATCAACCACTGAAACAAACTAACTGCTGCCTAGACCTCTATTCACCAACATCACTTTGCACATTCTTGGGGACAGATTTACTAAGGACATGCATTGCCCTTGCATGATGTAAATCATCACAAGGCAATGCAAGTCCTTTAAAGGGATTTACTAAGCCATCAAAAGCAGGCTTGCATGGCTCTGCGTGGTTTAGCAAATCCAAAGTAATGCAAGGCAGAGCAAATCACTGCCTTGTGTTACCTTGAGGCAGGGAGGTGTTCCATCGGTGGAATAAGGGCGTTACCATGCATCCACCCATGGATTTTGACACAATCCCAGATTTACAAAGGTCTGTAAACCAAGATTGTGCCAAAATGGTGCGCCTCCCTGACCTAGCGTAACAAGGCGAAATATCTTTATTTCTTCTACTTAATTCCTCTTTGTATGTGTGCTGCATTGCAACACACATACAAAGAGGAAAATGCCTCTAAGGATTGGTTTTGTGTAGAAAGGTATCCCTTCCTGTACAGAAACAATCCTGCCCAATGCACAGGCCATGGTGCAAGGATGGCTGCATTGGTGCTAGCCAGCCACAAGTGCTCCAGCACTGGGAGACAGCAGAAATGCGCCATATCATATTTTTGTAAATATGGCACATTTTTGCAAGTTGTCTTCCTGCATTCCATTGCATGAAATAATCTTAAATCACCCCCTTAGTTTTAATCAGCATTGGAATCTTTAGAAGCAAAACCGTGCCCCCACCTCCCCCAAAAATGCAAAATGCTGTTGATAACAAATTCTGGCACTGCCTGATGGACACTGAATCACTGCAACACCATTCCCATTTAAAAAAGGAAAAAACGTTCTCCCATTTTTTGCATTTATATAGCACTTGCTATGCCAGGCCATCGGTAGTAAGCCCTATATAAATACATTTACATTCAATGTAATTTGTGCTTTGTGACTTTTTTGCTTGGAAGGCTAACAGTCCAGTTGGAAACAGGGCAGAGATCGCCTTTCAATTGCAGATGCTGTCAAGGTCTTGCAGTGTTATGGAAAATCAGTCTTGCCTTTAAAACAATGAGAGCAATGCTAAAACACATGGCCCAGCACAGCCAAACCCCCACATGGGGTCTGTGAATGAGCATATTTAGAATCACCAGTGACCTCCACCCCTTCTTTGAAGACACTTTTTAGTAGTAGGAGAAGCTGAATGTTTCCCTCCAAAGAAAAGAAAAGGTTTTAAGCTTAAGCCCTTTTAGCCCAAAGGGCGTTCCACGCCTTCTGTGCCTTTGCCTTTTTGTGGTGCTGTCTGCTGTCTGAAGCCACTGCTGCACTTTTGGCTGACACCTCACCTCGGGAGTCATTAGGGTGCTGCACGCGGCGCTGAACTGTTCATTGCTGCTGTTCCAGGGGAGCAGCTCTTCTCCACTGCTTAGTTCTAACTGAGAAGTTACAACAAAAGGAACTCCACACAAGGTTATATCAAAAATAGCCTTTGTATTCTCATAACACATTAGAATAGTAATCACATAGTATACATGGTGCCAACTGGCACTGGGCAATATCTACAAGGGATTATTTACACATGACAGGGCCACGTGGACCACAGTCAGAACCATCACTTAGTGAACATATCATAAATGTGTTATGAGAATACAAAGGCTATTTTTGATATAACCTTGTGTGGAGTTCCTTTTGTGGTGTGCCTGGGATGTTGTTGCTGTGTGCGTGCGCAAACGCTTTACACATTGCCTCCGGGATAAGCCTGACTGCTCGTGCCAAGCTACCAAGGGGGTGAGCAGGGGTTATCTTTGGCGTGTAACTCCCTCGCCCTGACTAGAGTGGTGGTCTCTGCCTGGCTTTGGCGCAAGCCTTAGCCAACCAGAGATCCCATTTCTAACACAGACCAAATGGAATTACACCAAATTTTGCAGGAAGCTAGATTTTGATCCAGAATGCGCACTTTTTGGGATTAGGTGTAAATCCATTCAGTAGTTTTTGAGATATTAAGGCTCACAATATTTGCATATTTTAGACTGATACAGAAATTCACTCAGATTAGTCACTCACCCATACATTCACTGAGACACGTATAATGACTCACTTATACAGTCAGTCACGCACCCACTGAATCATCCATACAGACACTCATACACCCATTCATTCTTCAATACACCTTGGCATATATATACATAACATTCTTAAACTTTTTAGAAACACTCACAGCCACTGGATGATGTCATCAATGATGTCATTTGAGATGTCATCAGTGATCTCATCAGTGATGTCACTGACCATGTCATGATTGATGTAATATGTGACGTCATCAGCAGTGCATTGCGGGGGCGCAAGTTACAGTTAGCTCAGCTAACTATAACGGCTGAATTTCACAGGTTTTGTACAAGTGAAATGTCAGCTTTTTTTTTTTTTGAATCCTCATCTTACCAATAGACTTCTGCAGACTAAAGAGCCGCCATATCTTCTAACTGGGGAGCCTACGGCTAACTGCTCCAGTCTAGGTCGACCTGACCGGCCCTGATTTGTAGGGGCTTGGTATAATCATAGGACCCAGTTTGTGGAAGGAAAAAAAAAAAAAAAAAAAGAGAAGAGGAGGGAAACTACAATGGTATACTATCGGATGCTTCACATCGGAAGAATTAGCCTCAATTCTCTACCCCATTTTACTAGAGGCTGCCAGATGTTGAATAGGATTTCTCCATTCCCTTCTTGCTCTAATCTCGCCATGGTGAACGAGGCTTTCAGCCAGTCTTCCCTATTTGGGGGAATGGGATCTTTCCACTTAATGCATAGTTCTCTTCGTGCTAAGAGAATCAGATATAACAACAGCCCCTTATCCGACTGTGATAGAAAAGAGTCGGATACATCATTACCCCCAAAAACACAAGCTGAAGATTAACCTCTATACTGGTCTCAAAAATATCTGATAGAGAGTCTCCCACCTCCTTCCAGAAAGATCCTAATTCCAAACACTCAAAGAAGACATGTATATCATCCGCTAGAGGTAATCTGCACCTAGGACATTTCGGGGAGGTGAAGGGGCAAACTTGGCTATTTTAGCTGGGGTGTAATACAACCTATTTGTTACAAAGAAATGATTCTTCTTTAAACTAGCTGATTTTATAGTCTTATACATCCTTTTTAATCAAAGCTCAAGAACAGCTTCAGCAACAGACTCAAGAGGGGTGTGTTTCCAAACCGATGATTGTGGTGGAATGTCCAAGTCCTCTGCTCGGAGAAGATTCGAGTACCACATAGATATTTCTTTTTTTTTGGTTGAACATTTTGTAATGCACTCTCTAATTCCCATTCTCCCCTAGATTCACTCTTCTCTGCCTCATACCATGATCTAAGTTGTATAAACTTAAACTTTGAGAAGGCAGGACCTATCTTTGTTCTTAATACTTCCCAAGGAAGAATCCCGTCTTCATCCTTTAAATCATGCCATACAACCATACCTGCATGTTTAATTGTAGTTGCTAAACTATCTTGAAGACAGGGGGGGGTGCCGGGGGATTCCCAAATAGGGGCAAAATCGGAAAAATAACCCAACCCCCATCTTCGTCTAGCCTTATACCAAGTTTCCAAGGCTGATTTTAAAACCTTGAGGCGTACCCGTTTGAAGTACTTTGGAGCACCAAACGTATATAGAAAACCCCTCCTCCACTCCCTCCTTCAGCCAAAACCATCTCCCCTAAAAGTCTGCCCCAAGATTTCTCATCCGGGTTCGAAAGCAGCATCCTAATACCTTTAAACTGAAAAGCAATTAAATAACAACTAATATCTGGGAGGGCCAATCCTCCTTTGTTCAACCTCCTCCTCAACTTCTTCCATGACATTCTGGCTCCTTTATTGCCCCAAATAAAACTCCCAATTTTCCCCTGTATTTTACCGATGTTCTTATTAGGAAAAGTCAAAGGAATGGCATTAAACAGATAAGTTACTTTGGGAAGAACAATCATCTTCACCAGATTGACCCTCCCATAGATCGTCAAAGGGAGGTTCCCCCACCTAGCGAAAAGTTGGTCAATTTCCTTTGTAACTTTCTCCAGATTAAGTAACGGAATTTTAGCTATATCATTGACGATTTTGATACCCAAATATTTAAATTCCTTGCTGATAGGACCACCCAAATAGTCGATGTTCCAACACATTACTTCTGTTTTGGAAGAGTTGGCTAGATATCCAGATATTGAACCAAATTCTACAGAGAGAGCTTCCAGCAGTGGAATAGACGCCTCAGGATCACTAGTGTAAATAATAATGTCATCTGCATATAATGCAATCTTACACTGATATGTTTGTGATCTAAATGGATGAATTGACTCATCCATTCTAATAGCTTGCGCCAAGGGCTCTATATATATGTTGAATAACAAGGGTGAGAGAGGACATCCTTGCCTGGTCCCCCTCTCTATATTAAAACTTCTAGTCAGCATACCATTCAACAAGATCTTTGCTGACGCTCCTAGATAACATTTCTTCAATATTTGTACGAAAGAGGGGCCAAAGCTCATTCTCTCTAATAGCTCCCAAAGGTAATTCCAACAAACTCTATCGAAAGCCTTGGCCGCGTCCAAGGCTACTACTGCCAAAGGATCAGATCTTACAATGGCCAGGTCGATGTTCCCGATTAATAATTGAGTTTGTTCCTGAATATACCTCCTGGCTATAAAGCCCTTCTGGTCAATATTGACCAGACTAGAAATTAACTTAGCAAGCCTCCCTGCCAAAATACCCATAAAAAACTTATAATCTGCATTCAGCAGGGAGATCGGGCGATAAGAATCAGCTACTTGTGGGTTCTTCCCTGGCTTCAATATCAGAACAATAGTGGCTTCCTTCCAGGAACTCGGGATCTCACCCCCAGATCTGTAGACTGAGTTAAATAAAGTTTCCATTACCGGAACCACTTCATCCGACATTAATTTATACACTTCATTTGGGAGGGCATCTAACCCAGAAGCTTTATTTTTCTTTGATTTCTGAATTATGTCCCTAATCTCTTCTACAGAGATCGGTGCATCAAGAAGGGTCCGGCTATCCTCGTTTAACATAGGCAAATGTTTACTCGCTAGCCAGGATTGTATTTTATCTTTAGTAGGGACCAGACTTTCCCTATACAGACCCGAAAAAAGATTTAGAAGACAATTTTGTATATCTTCTATATTACTAGATCTATCTCCATTATTATTAATTATTAATTCATTAATATTATTTCTTGATCTATCAACCCTGGCCTTCCATGCCAACAAGGCCCCGGCCTTTTCCCCATACTCAAAATGCTGCATATTTCGATTGTGCCATTGTGCCCTACACTTCTGATCTAATAAGGTTCTAACTTCCTGTCTGACCCCATCCAAGGCCATCTGAATTTGTGCCTCTCTATCATCACCCATCTGACCCAAACTATTCCTTTCTACTTCTAATTCTAAAATCTTCTTCTCTTTAACACGCAACTCCTGTGCTCTAGCCCTATTTTTTGACGAAATCAGACCGTGTAACCACCCTCTCAAACTCGCTTTAAACGCATCCCATACATATTCCATGGGTGCAGAGCCGATGTTCAAGATAAAATATTCTTTTGACAATGTTTTAATAGATTGAATTATTTCAAAATCTACCAACATCACTTTGCTCAATGTCCACCTGGTTTGTAAGGTGCTCCCCTTTTTAAAGTATGTAAATAAAACTGGAGCATGATCTGAGAGATGACTAGGTAATACCTTTATCTCGGGCATATTACCAACTACATCTCTACTAACCAGGATATCATCAATTCTGGAGGCATGGTGATATTTTTTGCTATAGAAAGTGTATCCTTGCAGATCACCTTTTTTAGCTCTCCATAAATCATCCAGAACTAAATCATGCAGCAAATTTTTCAGAGCCCGCCGTATTTTTGGTGCTCCAATTACCCGGCCCAGGTTAGACCTATCCTTAACAGGATCAAGCAAAACATTAAAATCACCCCTACCAATAGGGGAGGGGATACTAATAACAATTTATCCTGCATTTTATAGATATGGGAAGGGTCATCTACATTAGGACCATAGTATGAGGAGCAACTTAACTCTAACCCCCGAAATCCATCTGGGCTATTATCCAGCGCCCTGTCTGATCCGTCTGAACATTTTTGATACTACAGGGAGTCCCTTTTTTAATAACTATTGCTACCCCTTTACTAGCAATTAATTGCTGTGAGGAACAAAAACTATCTATCCATGAAATTTTAGAAAAAATCGAATGAAATTCTATATGGGTCAAATGTGTCTCTTGTAGCAAAAAGACCTGGGCTGGTGAAAGTTCTAAATATTTAAGTATCATCCTCTGTCTACGGGGGCACCTTAAGCCATTCACATTCCATGAAATAAAACAGAGTTTACTGTTTCTGTCAGAATTCCCTGCCATCATCTAAGGTGTCCCGACTCCCCCACCTTACGACTTTCTCCAGACATAAATAAGATGAGGATTACAATTTTTTTATATTTTCTCCCATCTGCTCCCCACCCTGTGACCCTCTCCTCCCACCCAACCTCCCCCCGTGCCCCACTACTCCCTGAGGAACCCTCCCTTCCAATAGGCTAAGCCTATTCGGTCAGCACTCCCTCGGGTAACATTTAACAATAGCTTAATAATACCACACTGGGAACCATATACTAAAGCACGCTTAGCCTCTTGGCCTTTCGGGCTCTATTTCCCTCCTAATCTCCCCTCCTGATATTTTTTAATTTTAATTATTAGGGCATCTACTTCATCAGTTGCTCAAACCATGTGCATATGATTATTCCACATCACACGCAATGTGGCTGGAAATCTCAATTGAGCCTTAGCACCAAGACCATTCAATTCATCTAACCTCTTCCCGAGTTCCCATTGCCTCGTTGCCGTGATATGAGAAATATCAGACCTGATGGAAAAGGCAAAAGGGTTAGAGTCCGACAGCGTAGAAGTAATCAAACCTTCTTTAAGAGCAGTAGTAAGAATCAGTTCCTTCACAGTATAGGACAAAAAGTTCACAAAAATTTTCCGTGGCTTTTGTCTCCCTGGTTTTCTCCTAAAGGGGTCCCGATGTACTCTTTGGATCTCATGAACTAAATCAATATCAGGAAAATTCCTTAATATTGTCCCTTTTAACAGGGAGACCACAAACCCCTTTATATCTGTCCCCTCAAGGTCTTCCGGAATATTCAGGAGCTTCAGATTATTTTTCCTTGAGTGGTTTTCCAGCCTCTCTAGGTCGTCCTTTAAATCCTTATTTTGGGCCGCTAAGTTCCTCAATTCATCTGAATTTGTTTGGATTGCCTCTTTTATTTTTGGGATCTCAGTCTCAATCGTGTCAGTCCTTATAGTGACTTCCTCCAATTTCTGAGCTAGGACCTCACACGACAATTTTATAGCAGACTGATTCGCCTCCGAGACAGCAAACCTATTAGCTAGCTCAGCTTGATTGGTCTCAGATATTTTAAACCTATTGACCATCTCTTCTTTCATAATCGTTAATATCTCAACTAATGAATGATTTGGAGGGGGCAATATCTCATCTTCCCCAATGTATGGGAAGAAATGTTATTACTAGTCCGAAGTTGAAAGACCTGATCTGGCACCTGCTCTTGTTCTGCAGCCGACTCAATCCCCTGGTCCTGCCCTTCTTGAACATTTAAGATAGAATATCTGTTGGAGATGCTCACCAATGGATGTATTTCATTCTCCACTCCTGTTGTGTCTCCCGAAGAGATAGGGGGTCGTTTAGTGTCATTATCCTTCTCCTTAGAGGCAATTACCGAGGCCACCATCTTTTTATCTTGATGTGATGGATTTTTTAGCTTAACTTTAAGCTCCGAAGGGAGTCGTTTTTGGGTCCCAATATCCATATTGCTAACTCGAACCACACTGCAATCCTGGACCTGTATTTCCTCTCTTACTGAACTGCCCTGGGTGGAACCCACAGGACTCCCGCCATTAGACATGACCCCTGATTTCCCACTTTCAAGGATATTAAATGTGGGAGTAGACACAGAGATAACCGGGTAATAGGATTTCAAAGATGGGGTAATTTTCGGTTTTTGGGGAAGTCTCTTACTCACTCCTCTACTCTTGTTGACCCCTCTCCCTTTACTGGCAATCCCGCTATTCGATGTGGCCCCTATCTGTTTAGACTGTTTTTTTATTAATTTTGTTTCAGAAATAGGGGGAGATATCTGGGAAGAGAAAATGGGCTGTGTGATGATCGTATTTGCGGATAAATGAGCCACTCTAGCCCTCAAGGTATATCTAGACAACTTTGGGGGAGAGGAGCCCTTATTGAGTTCCCCTGTCTCCATACGGCAAAGAGGTGCCCCCTCCTTACCTGAAGCCCAAGGGATAGAACTTATAGACCCAAGTTTCACAAGAAACTTTCCTGCTCTTATATTCCCAACAGAGCGCAGTTTTTTCTCCTGGATGCTATCACCATAGAAAAGTCCACCATATATTCTCAAGCTCACCTTGCATTCGGGAGGGCAGCAAGGGGATAAGCTGGAATAACTAACTATGGCCGAGGGCTGTTTAACAAACACTCGGCGCTCTGTCCGCCATTCCTCCTCAGCCTCCTCCAGCTCCACTACATTGAGCCTTTTTCCCTCACAGGTCGTAGAGACCTCGTATACTTTGAAGCAGGTGCTGACTCTGCCCCCAATAACCCGGTACAGCAGGGAGGCTGCGTCTCGCCGTCTCTTTCCCCACGCCGCCTCTCTCCACTTCCAATGCTTCCAATGCTGCGCCTTCCACCCGTCACCGCAGGGAACCGCGTCCTCTGACCCGCGGACACCGCTGGAACCGGGAAACGGACTCAGCCGCATAGGAGCTACACCGGAGGGTAAGTAGAGGGAATTTCTGCCTCTATTGCTCGGTCACATCACCATCGGCATAGGTCCCAATCAAGAAGAAAATACCCGAGGGAGCGTGGCCGCGACCGTTTAGCTTACGGCCGCCATGTTCCTCCACAGCTGCAAGTGAAATGTCAGCTTAACTATAACGTTCCTGTAACCTGTGTTTTTTTCTGTGAATTTCTAAGGTTTTTTAAATGCTAAATCCTAACTATAACGTCCCTGTAACCTTAGTTTTTTTCAGTGAATGTCTATGGTTTTTTAACTAGCAGTCATGTTTGCAGAATGGTGGAGAAAAGGGGCTGGGCCTCCAACCAGCCACCAGGAATTCCGCAGCGCATGACTTACAGGAGCTACCAGGAGGGCTTCTTGGCCCCCAAGGTCCCTCTGGAGTAAAGTGGACTTCATCCCCCAACCAGTAGTGCGCCAGGAGGTGCGTTTGCAGAGTGGTGGAGAAAGGGGTGTGTGGCCTCCGAAGACCTCTTAGCAATCCCACTCTGTGGGACTTACCTGGAGAAAACAAGAGGGGTAGTTGGCCCCAAAGAAATTCTTGTGGGCCAGCTACCCCTCCTGTTACCTCCAGTAAGTCCCACACAGCAGGATTGCTGAGTTCTGATAGCAGGCCAAGCCCCCTTTTTCCACCAGTCTGCAAACGCGCCTCCTGGCGCACTCTTGGTTGGGAGATGAAGTCCCCTTCACTGCTGGGGGTCATTAGGGGCCAACTAACCTACCTGTTACCTCTAGTAAGCCCCACACAGTGGGATTGCAGAGAGGTGGTTGCAGGCCATGCCCCCTTTCTCCACCACTCTGCAAACGCGCCTCCTGTGGTGCTCTTGGTTGGGGTATGAAGTCCCCTTGCCTCTTGATGGTCCCTGGGGGCCAACTAGCCCTACTGTTACCTCTAGTAAGCTCCACACAGCTGGATTACTGAGAGGTGCTCAGAGGTCACGCCCCCTTTCTTCACCACTCTGCAAATGCGCCTCCTGGCGCATTGCTGCTTGGGGTATGAAGTCCACTTTATCTTGAGGCCCTCAGGGTGTAAAGGGACCTCATAGTCCCACCAGCAGTGTGCTGACAGGTGCGTTTGTAGAGTGGTGGAAAAAGGGGCATGGCCTGCAACCACCTCTCACCAATCCCACTATGTGGAGCTTACTGGAGATAACAGGTGGGCTTGTTGGCCCCTAAGGACCCTCAAGAGCGAAGCGGACTTCATCCCCCAACCAAAAGAGCGCCAGGAGACGCGTTTGCAGAGTAGTGGAGAAAGGGGGCTGGGCCTCCGGCGAGTTGCCAGCTTCCGATTTCTTTTTTGTATTTTAGGAAGGGAGGATGTATGGCCCCCCCTTCCTTTGATCCTTTTGGGCCCCAGGGACCCCACCCCTGGGGCCGGGCCATTTAATTTTGGGTTTTTTCATAATTGTTTTTAAGGAGGGGAGCTGCGAGGCCCCCCTCCCCAGGCTGATTTCGGCCCCGGGGGGGGGGATGCCTGCCCATTTTTTTTAAAACAAAAAAGGGTAGGTGGCAGAGCGGCCCCCCTCCTGGGCCATTTTTGGCCTCGGGCCATGGCCAGCTGGTTGGGGACCGCAGGGGGAGCCTGAAGGACTCCGCAGTCCCAATCGGCTCCCGCCTCCTGTGGGAGCCGGCATGGCTTTTTACCCCCAGGGAGCTGCTAACATGTAGCTCCCTGAGTGTAAAAAGCAAAGTGTGCTTGATTTGAACAATCGAGAGCAAAGTGCAAAGTACTCTCGCTTGTTCAAAGTGAGCACAGTGTTTGCTATGGGATAGCGGTAGCAGTGCTCCCGCCATCCCATAGCCAACTGCAATGTCCCGGGGGTGGGCACCCTAGGACATGGCTGGAGCTGGCCCTGGGGGGTGGCAGTCCCCAGGGCCATTTAGGGCTCCAGGAGGGGGGCCTCACGGCCCCCTCTGATTTGGAAAGTAGCCCCGGGGAGGTGGTGGTCCCCGGGACTGTGTGGAGGGGGCTTGATCCCCCCACTCCTTATTTTAAACATATCCCCAGGGAGGTGACAGTCTCCGGGGCTGAGTGGGGGGGCAGGAGCCTCCACACACCTAATTATCTCAATAGCCCTGTAGAGGTGGTGGTCCCCGGGGCTGCGTGGGGGGGCAGAAACCCCCCACACATTGTTTTTATTAATATAGCCCCAGGGAGGTGGCGGTCCCCTGGGCTGTGGTGGGCCTCGTAGCCCCTCCGCATTCAATGTATAAGCCCTGGGGAGGTGGCGGTCCCCAGGGCTGCAGGGGCCCGTGCGGGACCCTGCATCTCTTTTCATCATTGCCCCCGGGACCTGGCCCACCCGGGGACTTAAAGGATACAAAGCGCGGGAGTCCACGCTTCATTTTTTTAAAAACATTTTCAACCAGGTTCATGAATCCACAGCAAATCCCACCCAAAAAAATGCTCTTTTTGGTGCTGTGGTCCCTGTGGGACCCCCTGAGCAGGCCTAGGGGGTCAGGGTGTTTCTACCCTGCCCCATTTTCTTGTTTTTTCTTGTTTTTTCTTGTGACTTGGTTCAACCAAATGGATTTACACCATTTAACAAAAAGAGTGTTATCTGAACCAAGAGGTACCTTTTTGCCAAATTTGGTGTAATTCCGTTCAGCAGTTCGGGCTGTAGCCGTGTCTAAAGTTTCCCATGGAAATTAACATGGAGAAAAACGCGTTTTGGGACCCCCCTTTTTCTCTGCCCTCGCTTGACGAATCACAACGAAACTTTCAACACAGCAGCTGACCTGACCGCCCCATTAGCTTTGAAAATTTCACGAAGTTTCGATAAACGATACCAAAGATATTGGCAAATCAATAAAAGCTTCTCCTATGGAAACTAGGTCCTAACTATAACTACCTACTGGTGACCGCCAGTAGGTTATATATTTGGAGGTAAAAAGAATCCCAAGAGGACTTCGAATACTAGTAGCTCCTACCTATGAGGATCCGAATCCCAATATGCTTAGGGAATGGGCCAATAACAACCAAGAATCGTCCAGTAGAATGCTAGTAATTCTCATCAAATACGCAGAAATTGATCGCGTGAAAATTTTGGAAGAAATTGACCAGATCACGGGCATGTTGGATAAAGAGGCAGATCAAGAGGCTATTACCAAATTTAAGGCAGAGATGAAAGAACATTTGATGAAACTGGAGGCATCGATCAAGGAGAGAAAGGCGCAGAAATTCCAGCGAGATAAGATCGATTACGATCGAGGCCAAATATTCACATTTGACAAAAAGTTTGAAAACCTAAGAAGGCAAAGGATGAATGCTGTGGGCAAAGTGGGGCAACAACAGCAATCAGAGCAGAGTAGTATACAGAATTCTGAACTTGACACTGATCTGGAAGAAGGGCCAAGCAATCCAAGGGGAACACCAATACCATCAGTAATTGACGAATTTGATTTTTTAAGGGAAGAAAGACGTTTCAATCTCCGCCCGCGCCCCCCAGTAGATACCAGACCACCAAGAGCAAGAGGCAGAGGAGGAAGAGGCGCAAAGGTGCAAGACAATGCAACCGCCGGCGAGAAGCCCAAGCTCAAATCCAGCAAATAGATGTCAACAATGAAGCAGCAATTGTTAATCTCACAGATATTATGCTGTCTGATAAAGAGAAAAGCATCTTGAAGTTGGGACTCTCATATTGTCCTAAGATCGACATAGATTATGTCAAGACGAGAGTGGACATTTTTAAGTTTGTTAGGACTTTGAAGCTAAAGACATTTTTTGCAGTAGCACACAAACGAGCAGACAAGCCAGCAGAGGACATATCACAGGAAGAACGAAGTAACTTAGCAGTTGATGACATGAATCTAATGCTAGAGATGAGGGAATTGGAAGTTGAATCCAGTAGAGACATCAGTGAAACACAAGGTCTGCCTAGTACGATTGATCGTGCATTAGAACTGGCGCACGCTCAAGGCATTGATATAAGCAGTGATGCACCCACAAAGTTTAAACCTATCTCCAAGTTTACCCCTATGACGGCTAGGGATTCTGTGGACGTGTTTAATGATTTGGTAGTGAATGAAGTCAAAAATCTCTGTAAAACAATAAATGCAAAGAAAAAACCTTTTTCGCAACAAGCCAAAGATTATTACACTCTGGTTGAAAAATTAGCACGTAATGAAAAATGAATTGTTCGTAATGCTAATAAAGGAGGTAGTGTGGTTCTTTGGGGTAGACAACAATATCTTACTGAGGCCTATAAACAGCTTAACAACAGAGTGAACTATGTGAGGGTGAAGAAAGATGTAATGATTATGAGTCACTGCACATATAATGTATCACTTCAGGATTGGTAAGGCAAGGATTAATAAGCAAGGAAGAAATGTCCTTTTTGAAAATCAGTAATCCCACTACCCCTGTACTATACCTAATACCAAAAATCCACAAAGATATAGAGAATCCCCCTGGCCGTCCTATAATCTCGGCCATTGGTAGCGCCCTAGAGAATACTTCCAAGTATGTTGACTCATTCCTTTGCCCGTTGGTTAGAAAGCTCCCATCGTTTATCCTAGACACTGGGGATTTTTTACGCAAAGTATATGATGTGCCATGGGAGGCAGACTTCCTACTGATGACTATTGATGCCACAACTTTATTCACGAGCATTCGACATAAGGATGGTCTGAATGCCATAAAATACTATCTAGGCAGCCGCCCTTTGATATTATGGCACCATACACAAATGCTGCTAACCATGATCTCTACTTGCCTTGAGAACAATTTTTTCTTGTTCATTGGGGAGCTGTTCCACCAAGTATGCGGGACGGCGATGGGCACCTGCTTCGCCCCCAGCTATGCTAATTTGCATATGGGCTGGTGGGAGGAGCCGGTGGTCCAGTCGGTATGGCACAAGGAATGGCAAGAGAATGTTATCCACTGGAGTCTCTATATCGACGATCTATTCGTCGTGTGGAAGGGCTCTGAAAATAGTGCAAAGGATTTTGTAAAAAAGCTTCAGACTAATGACTTGAATTTGAGACTCACGAGTGTTATCAGTTCAACTGAAGTAAATTTTCTTGACTTAACAGTGTTTGTCCAAGATGGCAAACTAGTGACCAAGCTTTACCGCAAGTCCACGGATGGAAACACATTGCTACACGCAACCAGTTTCCATCCTAATAATTTGATCAGAAGCATCCCCTATGGGGAATGTCTTCGGGCTATGAGGAACTGTAGTAACAATAGAGATCTCGAGGCAGAACTTCACTGCCTAAGAAAACGGTTTGCGACAAGAGGATACTGTCAGACATGTATAAATGAAGCAATTTGGAAGGCACAGCAAAAGTCTAGGGAGGAGATACTCTTTAGCACCAGTAAAAAGAAAGAAAGAGCAACTAAAGAGAGTGATAATCAATGTAGAATGATTACAACCTACAATAACCAGCAGGGTGGGCTAAGGAACATCCTACAAAAACACTGGCACATTATCTACAATGACCCCATCTTGGGCAAATTTGTGCAGCGGAGTCCGCAGATCAACTTTAGAAGGGCGAGGTCTCTTAAACAGACACTTGTTAGTAATATGCTACCTACTGTGCCTTGCAAAACATCCACTATAACGTGGCTGAGTAGAAAGGACAGCTTCATAAAATGCACCAAGTGCAAGGCGTGCACTCATGGGAAGAATACTTCCAGTTATGTTCTTGGTCTATCTATGAATGAGCAAAAGATTAAAGGACAATTTTCATGTAAAACGGATTTTGCTGTCTACGTTCTTCAGTGCCCTTGTGGCCTGAGGTACGTAGGCAGCACTATTCTTCCTATTCATAAGCGAGTCTTGCAACATTTGAGAGCCATTAAAAATGGGGACAGAACTTACCCTGTAGCCAGACATTTTGAGCAACACCATGGTAAGGATGTTGGGGGCCTCTCCTATTTTGTAATTGATGCTGTCCCACTGAATGCAAGGGGAGGTGATCGTGAAAAGAAATTGAGAAGGCTTGAATCAAACTATATTATCAAGCTTAACACCAAGATCCCCGAGGGGCTCAATATGGAAGAAGATTTCCATACACATTTGTAATTGAGGTCTAAAATGCTGCTTCCCTATTTTTCCCTTTCCTGTTTGTTTTTAACTGATTTTATATCTAAATTATAGCACGAGCACTTTATAGGCAGACAGTTTTTCTATGAATTAGACATCTTTAAACTAGTTGGTCCTAAATACAATGGGAACAAAAAGTTGAAATAACATGTTTACATCTGATAATATTGGGTAAGCCCACTTGGGCAGAATTTGTTCTGTTTGGTCTTGTTTTGGCTTTTAAGTTCTTAATAATAATCTGTAAAGATGTCATTATTTATTTGTGTTTGGTTCTGAACTGATATGCTAGTCAAACGAGCAGGTGACAATTCAACCGTAACGCTGAAAATGAGTTAGCCCACTGGGGCAGGACTCTCTTTTGTGTATTGGTCTTTGTTAATTTAACTGTGACTATAAATCTGTAACTATTAGAGGTTTTTAGATTGAATCTGTGACATCATAAGAATAACACTTTCAACAATAATTTTTATATCTTTATTGCCTATAACATTACCAATATGATTACCCATGAACTATTGTGTGTTTGAAAGTGTAAATATATGAATTGACATATTTACGCAGTGATTAGGCGCAAGCACTAATGTGAAAACTACAAGTCTGTCTTCACGTTTTATTAGATTGTAGTTCACATGTGACACGATTGCATTCACAGTTAAAAATGGCAAAAAAACTTTATGTAATTGTTAGTGAGCAAGCCTGCTGGGCAGGCGAAACGCGTCTAACATTAACAGCTGACATTAAAAGCATTTTTTCGTAAAGACACGGCGTCGACATTCCTGTCTGGAAGTGTGGTGAATATAATCGGACCGTGTTTGGGAGGTCCGTAACGCCGACGCGCCCTCTGGTCTGGAGGTGGTGGGTGTTCTCAAGCAAGAGTAGAACATATAAATATATATATATATATATATATATATATATATATATATATATATATATATATATATATATATATATATATATATATATATATATATATATATATATATATTATCTATCTAGATAGTTATAGTTACAACCTATTATCCATAGGAAATCCGCGACATTCTATTTGAAATAACTCTCTTGCCGGTTGACGTATCTTCGCAAAATTTTCAAACTTTGTGGCCCGCTCCGGTCCGCTCCTACCCTGAAAGTCTCGGGGGATTCGTCAAGCGGGGGCCGAGAAAAAGGGGGTCCCAAAACGCGTTTTCCCATGCAATTTTCCATAGGAAACTTTAGACACGGCTACAGCCCGAACTGCTGAACGGAATTACACCAAATTTGGCAAAGAGGTAGTTCTTGGTTCAGAAAGAACCCTTTTTGTTAAATGGTGTAAATCCATTCAGTAGTTGCTGAGAAAATCAAAAGTAAAAAGATAGTGATATCTATGGCCGAGTAGGGTCCGCGTACCCTCCCGATCACGAGCTGCATGTTAATTGGCTGTCAGCTGGCTGTCAACATTCCGATTCAGGAAATGTTGGCAGCCATTTTGTCCCTCGGTAGAACCGAGGGACAGAAACAAGTGCGCAAAGCGCACAAAGGGGGCAGGGTAGAAACACCCTGACCCCCTAGGTTTGCTCAGGGGGTCCCACAAGGACCCCCTGGGCAAAAAAAAATAAAAAAAAAATTTGAAAAAATTGGCAGGATGCGCTCAGGGTGCGCGAATCCAGGATCCAACACTGAGTAAGAAAAAGTAACGATAACAGTTTTTAACTTCTAAGTGAATTTCCTTCCATAGGATAACATTGGTGATTCTATGAGAAAAAGTTTCTAAGTGTGAACTTTTAAAGTACAATAATATTCCTTAAAAATCACGACTGTAACCAAAACGCTTTTACTCAACTGTTTACAGGAGATGTCCCAGGACTGAATCTAGGATCCAGTCCTGTGGTTAGAAAAGTAATCCATAAAGTAACTAATTGCATTTAACTAGAAATTCACATTGAGCTGAATGTTGCATTGTGTTTGAAAATGTGTTGCCCATTGCAACAACTGTAACTACTGTACTTAAAAGTCTATTGCCTATGTGCAAAGTATTTAAACTAAAGTAATTCATTCTGAGAAAGTATTTTTTGTAATGTAATGTATAATGTAATTACAATGTAATTTAAAAAATAAAATATTTAAAAAAAAATTGTTTCTAAAAAATTTGGAAATCAGTATGAAAAAAATTGATATAACAATTAATACATTTAAAAATTGTCATTTACAAAACCTTTGAAATTCACTGAAAAAACCGTAGGTTTCAGACATGTTATAGTTACAAATTAGCATTTAAAAAACCTTTGAAATTCACTGAAAAAACCATAGGTTTCAGGGACGTTATAGTTACAAATTAGCATTTAAAAAACCTTTGAAATTCACTGAAAAAACCATAGGTTTTAGGGACAGTTATAGTTAGTTGGACATTGCACTCGTACAAAACCCATGAAATTCCCCCGTTATAGTTAGTCCAGCTAACTATAACTCGCGCCTCGCAATGCACTGCTGATGACGTCACATATTACATCACTCATGACATGGTCAGTGACATCACTGATGACATCACTGATGACATCTCAAATGACATCACTGATGACATCATCCACGTGATAATCTGATGCACCTCCTCACACCCCAATATAACCTTTGATACACCCACTCTAAATTACAGACTGCCATTCACAAAACCATAGACACTCCAACACCAATAACTACATACCCACTCACTGATTCTTAGGTCTACGCACACATCCACTCACTCACCCGTACAGTCACTCATACTTACGGTCACTCAGTACAGGACTATCATATGCACTCATACTCCTATATAGACACTCAAACACCGCCACTCATCCATAGAGGTACTCACACACCTAGTCAGTCATGCAAATAATTAAACACACTACCATTTACTCACCTATACAGTTATACACACACCAGCTCACTTACTCATACAAATAGTAGCACATTCTTACGCTCTTATACAATCACTGATACAAGCACACACTCATCCATACAGCCACTATCACAATCACTCACTCTCGCTTATAGCTATTTATATACTCCAACACACATATATACTGCCTTTCACATATGTAGTTACTCACACATGTACCACTGGGACATACATTCACTCACTAACACACTCTTACACACACTTACCCACCCATACAGTCTATCACAGATGCACTCTTGAAACCATCCACCCAGTGAATCACCCACTCACACATCTATGCACAGAGTTGCACACACCCTCCCACACAAACACTCAGGCACCCATACAGATACTCAGACAAGCATTCAATAACTCATATAGACACTCATGTAGCTATTCACAAACACATGCAGCCACTTACACAGCAACAGACAGACGGATACAGACATTCACCCAGTTTAGTCACTAACCCATGCATTCAGTAAGATACGTTAAATCACTCACTTATAGAGTCAGTCACGCACCTACTAAATCATCCATACAGACACTTACACATCCACTCATTCTTCAATACGTCTTTTCCTATATATATTAAAAATATTTAAACTTTACAGAAACACACAGTCACTGGATGATGTCATCAGTGATGTCATTTGAGATGTCATCAGTGATGTCATCAGTGATGTCACTGACCATGTCATGAGTGATGTAATATGTGACGTCATCAGCAGTGCATTGCGGGGCGCGAGTTATAGTTAGCTGGACTAACTATAACGGGGAATTTCACGGGTTTTGTACGAGTGCAATGTCCAACTAACTATAACTGTCCCTAAAACCTATGGTTTTTTCAGTGAATTTCAAAGGTTTTTTAAATGCTAATTTGTAACTATAACGTCCCTGAAACCTATGGTTTTTTCAGTGAATATATATATATATATATATATATTCACTGAAAAAACCATAGGTTTTAGGAACAGTTATAGTTAGTTGGACATTTCACTCGTACAAACCATAGAAATTCCCCGTTGTAGTTAGTTCAGCTAACTATAACTCACGCCCCCGCAATGCACTGCTGATGACGTCACATATTACATCACTCATGACATGGTCAGTGACATCACGGATGACATCACTGATGACATCTCAAATGACATCACGGATGACATCATCCAGTGACTGTGTGTTTCTGTAAAGTTTAAATATGTTTAATATATATAGGGAAAGGCGTATTGAAGAATGAGTGGGTGTATAAGTGTCTGAATGGATGATTTAGTACATGAGTGACTGACTCTACAAGTGAGTGATTAAATGTATCTTACTGAATGCATGGGTTAGTGACTAAACTGTGTGAATGTCTGTATCCATCTGTCTGTTGGTTTGTAAGCGGCTGCATGGCTTTCTGAATAGCTACATGAGTGTCTACATGGGTTATTGATTGATTGTCTGAGTATCTGTATGGGTGCCTGAGTGTTTGTGTGGGTGGGGTGTGTGTGACTCTGTGCATAGATGTGTGAGTTGGTGATTCACTGGGTGCATGGTTTCAAGAGTGCATCTGTGATGAACTGTATGGGTGGGTGAGTGTGTGTATGGGTGTGTTAGTGATTGAATGTATATCTCAGTGGTACATGTGTGAGTAACTACATATGTGAAAGGCAGTATATATGTGTGTTGGAGTATATAAATGGCTATAAGTGAGAGTGTGTGATTGTGAGAGTGGCTGTATGGATGAGTGTGTACTTGTATCAGTGATTGTATAAGAGTGTAAGAATGTGCTAGTATTTGTATGAGTAAGTGAGCTGGTGTGTGTATAACTGTATAGGTGAGTAAATGGGTGTGTGATTAAGTTTTTTGCATGACTGACTAGGTGTGTGAGTACCTCTATGGATGAGTGGCGGTGTGTGAGTGTTTATATAGGTGTATGAGTGCATATGATAGTCCTGTACTGAGTGACTAAGTATGAGTGACTGTACGGGTGAGTGAGTGGATGTGTGTGTAGACCTAAGAATCAGTGAGTGGGTATGTAGTTTTTGGTGTTGGAGTGTCTATGGTTTTGAGAATGGCAGTCTGTAATTTAGAGTGGGTGTATCAAAAGTTATATTAGGGTGTGAGAAGATGCATGAAATTATCACATGGATGATGTCATCAGTGATGTCATTTGAGATGTCATCAGTGATGTCATCAGTGATGTCACTGACCATGTCATGAGTGATGTAATATGTGACGTCATCAGCAGTGCATTGCGAGGCGCGAGTTATAGTTAGCTGAACTAACTATAACGGGGGAATTTCTATGGTTTTGTACGAGTGAAATGTCCAACTAACTATAACTGTCCCTAAAACCTATGGTTTTTTCAGTGAATTTCAAATGTTTTTTAAATGCTAATTTCTAACTATAACGTGTCTGAAACCTATGGTTTTTTCAGTGAATTTCAAAGGTTTTTTAAATGCTAATTTCTAACTATAACGTGCCTGAAACCTATGATTTTTAAGTGAATTTCAAAGGTTTTTTTAAATGCTAGTTTCTAACTATGCCTACAGAGGTAGGACATGTGAAGAAAAGAAGAAAACGCACAGAAAGAAGCAAAAGATGTGCAGAAAGAACCAACAGAGGAGCAGAAAGAGGCCTTGTTGCAAAATCATCCTGTGCCCAAGCCCACCCTCAATAATGGGAGGGCTAGGATGTCCAAAAGACATTCTGGGGTACCTGGAGAGTTCCAAATTGGTGCTTTGCTGCTGTAATATCGAATACCCATGAGTCGTTTAATTTGTACCCAAACTTCACAAGCCGCTAGCAAAACCTTAAACCTGATCTTTTTAATTGAAGGAGACTCTCTCATTGCTTGGGATACACTTGCCTCAAAAACAAAGTACACTTTAGCAAGACTTAAATACTTTCAATTGTCAAGCTGGGTTCGGAACGAAAAGCAGTTCAGCTCAGACTTAGAATGGGAGGGAGAATTCATGAAAGATCAAGTATTCAAAAAGGAAGTATCCAAGTGGTACTGGATGCTAGTGGAAGCGGAGGACAGTAAGCTACCTGCACCAGAGGAGATTTGGAGAACGGACATACCAGACGCAGATATTCACACCTTATGGCAAGTATCATATGCAGCACTTTGGTCAAATATCAGACCTGCTCCTTTAAGAAGAAATCATCTCTTTACTCTATATAGAGCTTACTGGTCCCCAAAAAAGTTGGCCAAAATGGGAGGAGGCACGAGAAGATATTGTCCTAAGTGTGGACTGGAAAATGCGGACGACGTGCACATGTTATGGAGATGTCCGGTAATCCAGACCTTCTGGTGTGAGGTGGGTGAGTTTGTCTCCAAAACACTAGGAATCAAAGTCCAGGTAAGCCTTGAACTTGTTATTTTTGGGATAATGTACAGAGGTAATGAAAATTATTTAGCGAACATACCTCAAGCACACTTATTATTTGCTTTGATAATTATGGCACGTAGAGAAATTTGCACGAAATGGATAATACAGTCAGCACCGTCATTAAGAGAATGGATTTTATATGTTAAAAATATTTGTAGGTTAGATTGTGCCAAAGGTTTATCTAGACGGATTAAAATGTGGAGACCAATTAGGGAGATGCTTTCAGAAGAAGCCATGCAAGGGGGACTCATTAATTGGAAAATGTATAAAGAGGAGATGACAAAGTGAAGTCCAATGATTAAGGCATACTAAACCTGGCTGGAGGGTAGTCAGATCGAATATAGCTCCAGACGCATAGTTTAACAAGGCCTTGGCTTCCAGGGCAGAGGCAAAGTGCGGGTCTCTCCAATCAATATGCACATAGCCTTAGCCATACGCCAAATGCCATGTATGAGGACAAAAAAAAAATCATCCTGTGCCCACAACTTTTTCAGACGGGTACTGGTGGTAACTGACTCTGACTAACCAGAGCCAGTGCTATGCTAAAAGACACTTAGAATACAGTGAAAACACCTACATACACTAGGGAACACTATGCGTTGGGGTACCCCTGTGATTAGCATGACCTCCTCTGCAAGTCCCTAGTACATAATAGGGCAGGGGATTAAAACTACCTCTTAAAACGCGCTACAGGGCGCGTTTGCACAGTGGTGAAGGGAGGGGGCCTGAGGTGACATGTGTGCAAACGCACCCCGTGGCGCGTTTTAAGTTGCGGGATTAAGTCCCCTTGAATTCTGAGGGTCCCTGGGGCCCAACTAGCCCCCCAGGTACCTACAGTTAGGACCACAGAGCTGAGTTGCAGAGAGGCGTTCCGAGGCCACACACCTTTTTTCACCTCTCTGCAACGCAACTCTGTTGTGCTTACTGAAGGTACCTGGTGGGCTAGTTGGCCCCCAGGGTCCCTCAGGATTCAAAGGGAATTAATTCCCCAACTTAAAACGCACCACAGGGCGTGTTTGCGCACATGTCACCTGAGGCCCTGCCCCTCCCTTCACCACTGTGCAAACGCGCCCGTGGTGCATTTTAAGTTGGGGGATTAGGTCACCTTGAATCCTGAGGGTCCCTGGGGCCCAACTAGCCCACTAGGTACTTCCAGTAAGCACCACAGGCCTGCGTTGCAACGCCTGTAACAAATTGTGCAGTTGTGTTTAGGTAGTGAAGAGGGTCGTGCTGGGGGTAGTGTTTTAGGGTTTAGGGTAGTGCAGTGGTGTTTGTGTAGTGTAGGGGGTCATGCTGGGGGTAGATTTAGGGTTTAGGGTAGTGCAGTGGTGTTTGGGTAGTGTAGGGAGTCGTGCTGGGGGGAGTGTTTTAGGGTTTAGGGTAGTGCAGTGGTGTTTGGGTAGTGTAGGGGGTCGTGGCTGGGGGTAGTGATTTAGGGTAGTGCAGTGGTGTTTGGGTAGTGTAGGGGTACTGCTGGGGGTAGTGTTTTAGGGTTTAGGTTAGTGCAGTGGTGTTTGGGTAGTGTAGGGGTACTGCTGGGGGTAGTGTTTTAGGGTTTAGGGTAGTGCAGTGGTGTTTGTGTAGTGTAGGGGGTAGTGTTTAGGGTTTAGGGTAGTGCAGTGGTGTTTGTGTAGTGTAGGAGGTCGTGTTTTAGGGTTTAGGGTAGTGCAGTGGTCTTTGGTTAGTGTAGGGAGTCATGCGGGGTAGTGTTTTAGGGTTTAGGGTAGTGTAGGGGGTCATGCGGGGGTAGTGTTTTAGGGATTAGGGTAGTGCATTGGTGTTTGGGTAGTGTAGGGGGTCGTGCTGGGGGAGTGTTTGAGGGTTTAGGGCAGTGCAGTCGTGTTCGGGTAGTGTAGGGGTTGTGCTGGGGGTAGTATTTTAGGGTTTAGGGTAGTGCAGTGGTGTTCAGGTAGTGTAGGGGGTCGTGCTGGGGGTAGTGTTCTAGGGTTTAGGGCAGTACAGTGGTGTTTGGGCAGTGTAGGGGGTAATGCTGGGGGTGGTGTTTTAGGGTTTAGGGCAGTGCAGTGGTGTTCGGGCAGTGTAGGGGTCGTGCTGGGGGTGGTGTTTCAGGGTTTAGGGCAGTGCAGTGGTGTTCGGGCAGTGTAGGGGGTGGTGTTTCAGGGTTTAGGGCAGTGCAGTGGTGTTCGGGCAGTGTAGGGGTCGTGCAGGGGTGGGGTTTCAGGGTTTAGGGCAGTGGTGTTCGGGAAGTGTAGGGGGTCGTGCTGGGGGTGGTGTTTCAGGGTTTGGGGCAGTGCAGTGGTGTTCGAGCAGTAAAGGGGTCGTGCTGGGGGTGGTGTTTCAGGGTTTAGGGCAGTGCAGTGGTGTTCGGGCAGTGTAGGGGGCGGTGCAGGGGTGGTGTTTCAGGGTTTAGGGCAGTGCAGTGGTGTTCGGGCAGTGTAGGGGTGCTGCAGGGGTGGTGTTTCAGGGTTTAGGGCAGTGCAGTGGTGTTCGGGCAGTGTAGGGGGTCATGCAGGGGTGGTGTTTCAGGGTTTAGGGCAGTGCAGTGGTGTTCGGGCAGTGTAGGGGGTCGTGCTGGGGCTGGTGTTTCAGGGTTTAGGGAAGTACAGTGGTGTTCAGGCAGTGTAGGGGGTCGTGCTGGGGCTGGTGTTTCAGGGTTTAGGGCAGTGCAGTGGTGTTCGGGCAGTGTAGGGGGTTGTGCTGTGGCTGGTGTTTCAGGGTTTAGGGCAGTGCAGTGGTGTTCGGGCAGTGTAGGTGGTCGTGCTGGGGCTGGTGTTTCAGAGTCTAGGGCAGTGCAGTGGTGTTCGGGCAGTGTAGGGGGTCTTGCTGGGGCTGGTGTTTCAGGGTTTAGGGCAGTGCAGTGGTGTTCGGGCAGTGTAGGGGGTCGTGCTGGGGGTGGTGTTTCAGGGTTTAGGGCAGTGCAGTGGTGTTTGGGCAGTGTAGGGGGTCATGCTGGGGCTAGTGTTTCAGGATTTAGGGCAGAGCAATGGTGTTCAGGCAGTATAGGGGGTTTTGCTGGAGGTGGTGTTTCAGGGTTTAGGGCAGTGCAGTGGTGTTTGTGCAGTGTAGGGGGTGGTGTTTCAGGGTTTAGGGCAGTGGTGTTCAGGCAGTGTAGGGGGTCTTGCTGGGGTTGATGTTTCAGGGTTTAGGGCAGTGCAGTGGTGTTCGGGCAGTGTAGGGGGTCGTGCTGGGGGTGGTGTTTCAGGGTTTAGGGCAGTGCAGTGGTGTTCCGGCAGTGTAGGAGGTCGTGCAGGGGTGGTGTTTCAGGGTTTAGGGCAGTGCAGTGGTGTTCGGGCAGTGTAGGGGGTCATGCTGGGGGTGGTGTTTCAGGGTTTAGGGCAGTGCAGTGGTGTTCGGGCAGTGTAGGGTGTCGTGCTGAGGGGTGGTGTTTCAGGGTTTAGGGCAGTGCAGTGGTGTTCGGGCAGTGTAGGGGGTCGTGCAGGGGGTGGTGTTTCAGGGTTTAGGGCAGTGCAGTGGTGTTTGGCCAGTGTAGGTGGTCTTGCTGGAGGTGGTGTTTCAGGCTATAGTGCAGTGGTGTTCGGGCAGTGTAGGGGGTCTTGCTGGGGGTGGTGTTTCAGGGTTTAGGGCAGTGCAGTGGTGTTCGGGCAGTGTAGGGGTCTTGCTGGGGCTGGTGTTTCAGGGTTTAGGGCAGTGCAGTGGTTTTCGGGCAGTGTAGGCGGTCGTGCTGGGGCTGGTGTTTCAGGGTTTAGGGCAGTGCAGTGGTGTTCGGGCAGTGTACGGGGTCGTGCTGGGGCTGGTGTTTCAGGGTTTAGGGCAGTGCAGTGGTGTTCGGGCAGTGTAGGGGGTCGTGCTGGGGGTGGTGTTTCAGGGTTTAGGGCAGTGCAGTGGTGTTCGGGCAGTGTAGGGGGTCATGCTGGGGGTGGTGTTTCAGGGTTTAGGGCAGTGCAGTGGTGTACGGGCAGTGTAGGGGTCTTGCTGGGGGTGGTGTTTCAGGGTTTAGGGCAGTGGTGTTCGGGCAGTGTAGGGGTCTTGCTGGGGGTAGTGTTTTGGGGTTTAGGGCAGTGCAGTGGTGTTCGGTGCAGTGTAGGGGGTCGTGCTGGGGGTGGTGTTTCAGGGTTTAGGGCAGTGCAGTAGTGTTCGGGCAGTGTAGGGGAACGTGCAGGGGTGGTGTTTCAGGGTTTAGGGCAGTGCAGTGGTGTTCGGGCAGTGTAGGGGGTCATGCTGGGGGTGGTGTTTCAGGGTTTAGGGCAGTGCAGTGGTGTTCGGGCAGTGTAGTGGGTCGTGCAGGGGTGTTGTTTCATGGTTTAGGGCAGTGCAGTGGTGTTCGGGCAGTTTAGGGGTCGTGCTGGGGCTGGTGTTTCAGGGTTTAGGGCAGTGCAGTGGTGTTCGGGCAGTGTAGGGGGTCTTGCTGGGGGTGGTGTTTCAGGGTTTAGGGCAGTGCAGTGGTGTTCGGGCAGTGTAGGGGGTCGTGCAGGGGGTGTTGTTTCATGGTTTAGGGCAGTGCAGTGGTGTTCGGGCAGTTTAGGGGTCGTGCTGGGGCTGGTGTTTCAGGGTTTAGGGCAGTGCAGTGGTGTTCGGGCAGTGTAGGGGGTCTTGCTGGGGGTGGTGTTTCAGGGTTTAGGGCAGTGGTGTTCGGGCAGTGTAGGGGTCTTGCTGGGGTGGTGTTTCAGGGTTTAGGGCAGTGCAGTGGTGTTCGGGCAGTCTAGGGGTCTTGCTGGGGGTAGTGTTTCAGGGTTTAGGGCAGTGCAGTGGTGTTCGTGCAGTGTAGGGGGTCATGCTGGGGATGGTGTTTCAGGGTTTAAGGCAGTGCAGTAGTGTTCGGGCAGTGTAGGGGGTCGTGCAGGGGGTGGTGTTTCAGGGTTTAGGGCAGTGCAGTGGTGTTCGGGCAGTGTAGGGGGTCGTGCTGGGGGTGGTGCTTCAGGGTTTAGGGCAGTGCAGTGGTGTTTGGGCAGTGTAGGGGGTCGTGGTGGGGGTGGTGTTTCAGGGTTTAGGGCAGTGGTGTTCAGGCAGTGTAGGGGGTCTTGCTGGGGGTGATGTTTCAGGGTTTAGGGCAGTGCAGTGGTGTTCGGGCAGTGTAGGAGGTCTTGCTGGGGGTAGTGTTTCAGGGTTTAGGGCAGTGCAGTGGTGTTCGGGCAGTGTAGGGGTCATGCTGGGGGTGGTGTTTCAGGGTTTTGGGCAGTGCAGTGGTGTTCGGGCAGTGTAGGGGGTCGTGAAGGGGTGGTGTTTCAGGGTTTAGGGCAGTGCAGTGGTGTTCGGGCAGTGTAGGGGTCGTGCTAGGGTATGTGTTTCAGGGTTTAGGGCAGTGCAGTGGTGTTCGGGCAGTGTAGGGGGTCGTGCTGGGGGTAGTGTTTTAGGGTTTAATGTAGTGCAGTGATGTTTGTGTAGTGTAGGGGGTCGTGCTGGGGGCAGTGTTTTAGGGTTTAGGGTAGTGCAGTGGTACTTGTGTAGTGTAGGGGGTCGTGCTGGGGGTAGTGTTTTAGGGTTTAGGGTAGTGCAGTGGTGTTTGTGTAGTGTAGGGGGTCATGTTTTAGGGTAGTGCAGTGGTGTTTGGGTAGTGTAGGGGGTCGTGCTGGGGGTAGTGTTTTAGGATTTAGGTTAGTGCAGTGGTGTTGGGGTAGTGTTTTAGGGTTTAGGGTAGTGCAGTGGTGTTTGTGTAGTGTAGGGGGTCATGCTGGGGGTAGTGTTTTAGGGTTTAGGATAGTGCAATGGTGCTTGTGTAGTGTAGGGGGTCGTGCTGGGGTAGTGTTTTAGGGTTTAGGGTAGTGCTGTGGTGTTTTTGTAGTGTAGGGGGTCATGTTTTAAGATGCAACGCTCCAATACCTGACCAGTCTGCACTACATAAAACTGCAAAAAACTAAAAATAAAAAGTGTTTTGCACACTTTTGTCATTGGGCTATATGTGGGCTACATCTGGGTAATATTTGTGCTACATTTGGGCTCTTTTTTCACTGGTGGCCATCTTGGAAGACTTCTTTGTTATGAAGTTTCCTAATTTCCTCATTTACTGCAGTCTCCTCAGTAGGAAATGCTTTCAGTTTTTTACTTTGATTCCATCAAGAAGGCATTCAGATGTGTCACACATTTGCCATAAATTCAGAATGTTATTACTCTAGTTGTTCATTAGATCACTGTAGTAAAGCTACTGCTCACCAAGGAGTTAACTGGAAGTCTACTGCTGGTATTGAAAGTGATTGTTTCAGTCTGCATGTCAGAATTTTCTAATGAAATAGAAGAGGATCTGAGATCTCACTTAAAACATGCACTAAATTTTCTTTTGCAGCACTAACCATAATTTCTATGGCAAAATGAACCCCCTCATTTTGTTCCTTTTTAAATTAAATGTTTTAAGTGTTACCAGTTTATTCCAATCAAGATGGCTTCAGGTGTGCCATACTTTTGTCATAAGTAAGGCTGTTAGCACTCTAGTTGTTCTTTAGAACACTCTGGGAAGCTGCAGTAGAACACAAAGGCATCAACTGACAGGCTGCTCCTGTTGAAATATAACAGGAAGATATTTGAGATCTCACTTAAAACATGTCCTAATTTTTCTTTCTACAGCACTAACCATAATTTCTATGGCAAAATGAACCCCTCATTTTGTTCCTTTTTAAATTAAATGTTTTAAGTGTTACCAGTTTATTCCAATCAAGATGGCTTCAGGTGTGCCATACTTTTGTCATAAGTAAGACTGTTAGCGCTCTAGTTGTTCTTTAGAACACTCTGGGAAGCTGCAGTAGAACACAAAGGCATCAACTGACAGGCTGCTCCTGTTGAAATATAACAGGAAGATATTTGAGATCACACTTGAAACATGTCCTAATTTTTCTTTCTACAGCACTAACCATAATTTCTATGACAAAATGAACCCCATCATTTTGTTCCTTTTTAAATTAAATGTTTTAAGTGTTACCAGTTTATTCCAATCAAGATGGCTTCAGGTGTGCCATACTTTTGTCATAAGTAAGACTGTTAGCGCTCTAGTTGTTCTTTAGAACACTCTGGGAAGCTGCAGTAGAACACAAAGGCATCAACTGACAGGCTGCTCCTGTTGAAATATAACAGGAAGATATTTGAGATCACACTTGAAACATGTCCTAATTTTTCTTTCCAGAGCACTAACCATAATTTCTATGACAAGATGAACCCCATCATTTTGTTCCTTTTTAAATTAAATGTAAATGTTTTAAGTGTTACCAGTTTATTCCAATCAAGATGGCTTCAGGTGTGCCATACTTTTGTCATAAGTAAGGCTGTTAGCACTCTAGTTGTTCTTTAGAACACTCTGGGAAGCTGCAGTAGAACACAAAGGAATCAACTGACAGTCTCTGCCCTTGTTGGATGTACATGTTTTACTGAGAATGTCAGACTTCATTCTCACATGACTGAGATAGATAATGTGAATTTACAGAAAATATGCTCTCATTTTAGCTTCTGGGGCACCTTCCAAAACTGTATGGGACAAGCATGTGAAAATAGTTTTCTCTCAAACATGATTCATGATATCCCAGCAGAAGGTTTTTCACAGGGTAAAATCACCTTAGAACACACCACAATTCCTGAAATTAGTATGGTACCATCAACAAATGAATTCTAATGTAACTAAAGTCTGTTATCACCCTTTATAGTTCTCCTTTTGGTAACCCTCAAAATCTTCGATTCACTACAATGCATTTCAATGGGGTACTATCATTTATATTGGTCCCAAGATGGCTGCCAGCAACTCCAGGATGAAGTGCTGACAGCCAATCAGATCTCACGATGACATGTGTGGTTAGGCTCCGCCCAGATATATATGTGTTTTTACTTTTGATTTTCTCAGCAACTACTGAACGGATTTACACCATTTAACAAAAAGGGTTCTTTTTGAACCAAGAACTACCTCTTTGCCAAATTTGGTGTAATTCCGTTCAGCAGTTTGGGCTGTAGCCTTGCATAAAGTTTCCTATGGGAAATTGATTTTTTGACTCTTATTTTTGTAATTTCTCCGCAACTACTGAACGGATTTACACCATTTAACAAAAAGGGTTCTTTCTGAACCAAGAACTACCTCTTTGCCAAATTTGGTGTAATTCCGTACAGCAGTTCGGGCTGTAGCCGTGTCTAAAGTTTCCTATGGGAAAATGAATGGGGAAAACACGTTTTGGGACCCCCTTTTTCTCGGCCCCCGCTTGACGAATCACCCTGAGACTTTCAGGGTAGGAGCGGACCGGAGCGGGCCATAAAGTTTGAAAATTTCGCGAAGATTCATCAACCGACGCAAGAGTTATAGAATGTCGCGGATTTCCTATGGAAAATAGGTCCTAACTATAACTATCTACTGGCGACCGCCAGTAGATAATATATATATATATATATCAACAAAACATCCTGTTCCAACAAAGAAGAAGGCACGTACTCGAGGCTGTAGGTATAGGGCTCCTTTATTATCTCGGGTCTCCCACGACCCCGCGGCTAGAGAGACGCGTTTTGGCTTCGTAGCAGCCTTTATCAATCTAAATGGCGCCATGCACATACAGGTATTTATAGCCCTTCCCACTCTTAGGCATAGTAGACATAGAAGATAACTTATCCTATTGTGCAATGCAGTTTTAAATGCATCTTACAATGCTAAAAGCAGTATCTTGATACAGAGTAAAACACAGTTGTGGATAGTAAAACACTGAATCACTAAAAAATATGAAAGGCATAGTGCAACAAAACGTTATATATATAGCGGCAAAATACATGTTAAGCCTGCATTGTCATGAGTGATACGCTTTTAAGCCTTTTAAACTGCACACAGAAAGGCTATGTCACCAGCCAATTTCGGGGGCATATCTAGTTAGAAGGCCACAGTGTGCTTATTTGAATACCAGAATTTGGTGCCAACCCTCAGCAAAATATGCCCCAATAGAATAAAACACAATAAGCATAAAATAAGAGCGTGCTGCATCAACTTATAACCTTTTAAAAGGAGACAAAGTACGCCCGTCATTGGAAAAATCACACAATGATTTCTATACCGGGCTTGACCTGTGACCCCAGTTGCTGCCCAGCATCGAGAACAATGTTGTGATTAACTCAAATCACATCAAAAAGCACATTGAATAGAACGAGGCTCTATAATCTGGGGCTGAAATCCATTCCTGGAAGCTAAGACACAAAGGGGCCGATTCCGATCTCGGCCGGTAGGGCTCCGAATCGGATTCGGCATAACCGGATCCGATTCGGAGCCCTATTTCCCGACCGATTCGTACGCGCGTCCGGACGAGCGAGTACGATGCGAAATCGCCGACCGACTCGTTCGGGCGTCCCAACCGCTCCGACCAACTCGTTCCCGGGTCGAACCGCACCGACCGACTCGCTCGGACACGACTCGCACCGCGCAATGGAGACGTTCCCCGGCCGGGTAAGTACGATGCGCGCCGCGAGCAGTCCGACCGACACGCGCCACCCGGCTCAAAAGAGCAGTCGGAGACGTACTTCGGGGGTCCGTGTCGGACCCCCCTGTACGCATAGCCACGCGAGTCGCACACAGGGGGACCCATGGGTCCCCCTACCTGTGCGTGTACGGCGCGAATCGCTTCGCCGCGTACCCGCTGTAGGGGCGCCCTTGTTCGCCTCGCACCCATTGAGGCAATGGGAGCTTGCGTACGCGTTGTACGACCGGCTCCCATTGACTTCAATGGGAGTCCAACCGACTCGAGTCCGATAGCATACGGACGCATCGTACTCGTTCGGTCGGGCTGCACGGGTCCGATTCGGTCGGAAATCTCTCCGGGTCCGGCTTGGTCAGAGAGATTTCTGGCCCGAATCGGAATCGGCCCCATAGTGTGTACATTTCAGACATAAGTGTCAGTTTTCAAATTATCGCTAATGCCCCCGGAGGAACTACAAATCCCATAATGCCTCTCATACGGTCGTACAGATATCGAAGTCCATGGGTCACTAAATTGCTAAAGACAAGATTGCAACACAAGACCCGTATAAAAGTCTGAGTTCTCGTATGGCATATCCCCATTTGAAGCTAAAATAAAACCTCCAATGTTCACATATATATATATATATATATATACATAATACAAACATGAATAATGTTTAATATAACATATTTTAATAACTTTTTTAATAGATGTAACTATGATTAAAATAATTCAATTATTTTAAAATTAATTCTTTACATATTTTGTGTTTTTAATAACTACATGAATATAACCATTTCACTTTAGGTGGAATTCTTTTTAAAAATATTTTAAAAATATTCATTTGATTTATTATTTTTTAATTTAATAAATGTTTCATTCAAAAATAAGGTATATTGCGGTAGCATTTTTATGTGGTTCTACATCGAAAATAAATGCATAACATTAATTAGCATTAATATTTAACATAAAAATATTTTCACAATTTTCTTTCAAGTTTAATAAACTTTATTTGTTTTCTCTATACTTTACCATAAGGAGAGCTCCATCCTGATATTAAAAGTGATGTACAGAAGTAATTAAAAGTAATTTAATTATATTTTAATAAAAGTATTGTTACATTCATTTTTAAATTAAAAAAGGTTATTAAAATATTTTAAAATAAAATAATGATTATATTTTATGGTTAGATCATTTTTTAACATTAGACTAAATTTAATTACATGAATAACTAGTTGAAATATTTTTATTTCTTTTAACATTATTTCCTATAGGGTTTTTATTTTATGTCCCTACCTCCATTATTTTCTAGAGAAATGTATTGCTGTACAAGTGGTTGTCTATGTGTGGTGTTGCATCTGCTCCAAATCTGAGCTGGAGCACATGTACTGCTGGTTTGGGTCGTTTTTGGCTGTAGTAACTTTAGAAGTGCTGTGTGTAAATAGCACTGGGCTTATTCTTAACCCCTCCCTAACTATTCTCTAACCCCTCCTTACTCCTCCCTTAAACCCTTCCAAATAGTAGTTACCATATCCCTTTTTTCAGCTACCACCCAGCCCCTCCCATATTTTCTACTAAATAGAAAACTTAGGGGCATATTAGCAAGACTGGCGATAAAATTATCGCCGTTTTAGCGGCAGGAAACTGCCGCTAAAACGGCGATAATGGGCTTGCTAATATGCGTTCTGGAATTCCAATAGAAGCCCAGGTTAGATGTCCTGCACATCTAACCTGGGCTTCTATTGGAATTCTATAACGCATATTATCAAGCCCATTATCGCCGTTTTAGCGGCAGTTTCCTGCCGCTAAAACGGCGATAATTTTAACGTGGGTCTTGCTAATATGCCCCTTAAATTTATGAATATCGTCCCAAAGAAAAGATAGAGGCAGAGCTGAAGATTTACATTCGTAGGTTTGTGAATTGCATTTTGTAGTAAGTAAGTAGTACTACTGTAATACTACTTTACGCACTACAAAAAGCAGTTTGTGAATTGGGCCTTATGTCTTTATGCAAAGGTAATCTCAGCAGCATCACATTTCCTGAACTTGTTATGCTCAACATAGATTAAATGATTGCCAGTAATATTTAGCTGTTTGCAAAGTAGGGCAATGTAACCAAAGAGGTTTTCTCTTAAATTAAGACTGATGGCAGGAAATCCACTTTTCTTTATAAACAGTATTGATTTTCTTACAAGAAATTGATTTCAGTGTTGGGAAACAGCTGTACCCTCTTCTATTTTGTGTTTACATTTTTATTGTTTTTTATAAAAAGCAGAAGCTTGTGAGCGAGAAAAGATACTTATTCCTATCTGTATTGCTTAAGAAGCATTCAACAAAGTTTTACCTGTTCACCAAGGGGCTTATTTACAAGCCCCTTGCACCGCTGGGGCGTCACTTCTTATGTGATAAAAAGTGACTCATCGGTAGCGCAAGGTGCTTGTAAATAAGACCCCAAGGGCTTTATTTACAGGGAATTAATGCAGCACAGTGTCACAGGCCATTTGGCTGAGCCACGCTGCGTTAATTCCGAAGCAAAGGGATGAGTCATCTCAACAACGATATGGCGGATCCCTTTGCTCTCCCCTGCACTGGCGCACAATTAGTTGTCATGTGCCGACGCAGGCACCCTTGCAAGAAGGTGCAAGGGTGCCTGTGGCATGGGGATTAGTGTTTTTGTGCAGGAAAGGATACCTTCCTGCACAAAAACAATCACAAGAGGTGATTTCCTCTTCCTATATGTGCTCTAGAAAGCAGCACGCATAGAAAGAGGAAAACAACGAGGAGAAATTAAAGTATTTCTCCTCATTACACCTCCTTATGTCTCCCCTGGGGAGGCGTGGCTTTCTGACGCATTTCCAGGTTTACGATTTCTCGAAATCTGGAAATGCGGCAGAAGACATGGGTGTTGCGTGGTAACACCCACAGCAACACCCATGGCACGTCCCTTTCACACAAAGTATTGCATGTAAAGGGGCCATATTTACAAGGACATGAAAAGCCACGCAGTGTGGCTGCGTGGCTTTTCATGTCCTTGTAAAGATAGGGCAGCACGTTGCGTCGCCTGTGCATCACAAGGAGTGACGCACCAGCAGCGCAAAGAGCTTGTAAATAAGCCCCCAAGTGTTTTTTAATCTCGCAATCGAACATTTAGGGAGCCTTCATGCTTGGACTACATTAGCACCTTGTTTGTATACTCTGTCTCATTTGTTACCTATTGAGTGAGTTCTCATCTCACTCTGGAGACAAACATTTAACTGCCACCTATTCTTTAAAAAGAAAAAAAAATCTCCTTGCTATAGCTTTATTTTTGGTCGACCACAACTCATCTCATCCAAAAAAATTATTTAAAAAAATCAATACAGAGACAAAAGTGGACTTTGGGCCACCCCTTTCAGCCTTTGACTTCCTTGCTTCATCCTTTATTCCATGGCACGCTATGCATGTTTACGTTTTCTGCTGTTACATTTTGCTTTGATCGCTAGAGTCAAAGTTGGACCTCTCAGGCATCACAGCCATGCAGGGTCTCTTCATGCAGTCTCCCTGTCTCCCAAGTGGAGCTGAAGGGAACCGCGCAGAAGTTAGCTGCCGCCTCTGAAAGACATTGTTTGATGGGCACTTCTCTTCCACACTCGGCGCAGGAAAATTATATTATATGCAGCGCAACGTGTTACAGATGATAGCTTGTTTACTTCGTGCTCTGTCATGTTAACAGAAAGAGGGGCATATTTACAAGCTCCTATCACCATGGGAACGTCACTTTTGCAACATTCCCGTGGCGATAGGGGCTTCGCCTTATTTACAAGGCAGCGTTTAGCCACTTAACGTGGCTTAATGTTGCGTTGTAAAAAAGGCCCCCTTTCACGCTATGCTCAGCGTGAAAGGGGTGGGCAGTTGGTGTTGCGGTGGGCGTTCCACTACAACACCCATTGATTTTGACGCTGCCCCCTATTTACACAGGCAGCATAAATAGGAGGCAGAGCCAAAATTAAGACCAGGGACAACCTGGTCTTAACTTGCCGAAAAGAGGAGAAATGCTTTATTTCTCCTCATTTGTGCTTTTTCCATGTGTGCTGCCTTGTGTAGCACACATGGAAACAGCAAAACACCAATGATTGTTTATGTGCAGGAAAGTGTCCCTTCCTGCACATAAACAATCCCCCCCCCAAAAAAAATTGAAATTTTGTAACTTCCATGTGTGCATGTTAGCACACATAG
Organism: Calotriton arnoldi; assembly: GCA_963921515.1. NCBI lineage: Eukaryota > Metazoa > Chordata > Amphibia > Caudata > Salamandridae > Calotriton > Calotriton arnoldi. The sequence goes on from CAWUFW010002668.1 coordinate 770,140, forward strand.
AAGTGACAAAACGGCATTTCAAGATTGTTTATGTGCAGGAAGGGGGACCGTCCTGTACATAAACAATCTTCCCCTGCATGCAGACACCCTTGCACTATTGTGCAAGGGTGCCTGGATTGCCGCTACACTGCTAAGTGTAGCACCAGCGCAGGGGGAACGCAGGGCTGCACCATATTCTTGTAAATATGGTGCAGCCCTGCGTTTCTGAAGTGGCGGAGCGTGTTGTTAAACCAAGGAGGCTAACGACAGGCTCCGCCACTTCTGTTGTAAATATCCCCCTGAGTGTGTGTACACTGCGGTTGTTTACTCTGTGCGATGCAACCTTACCATTTGGCCGCTTAGCCTGATAATACCTCTACCTTGTCAAAGCACTCCTTAAGATATCTACCACTTCTGTGAAAAGCACAGAACAATGCCATTTGGGGTGATTTTAAAAATGTCCGCCTTTTTCTAAAATGAGGAATGACCTGCCATTCGCCTTGACCATGAATGTAATTCCTTTGATGGAGTTCTTTAACAGGAAGCCCACTCTGGCTCTCAGTTCAGGCTAACATAACTTTTTTCAGAAATTGGGCCACTGACAAGAGGCTGCCAACAACAACCTGCTTTTACTTTTGCAACCACTCACGTGCCCCTTGAAGCCATTCATCACTGGTGCGTTTATGAAATTGGGAATATGGCTTGGACCAATGATGTGCCCGTCTGATCCAGCAGTCCTTGCTAGCAGCCTCTCAGCAATGTTTTGGCTGCCGAACCTCTTGGCAGTAGGTTCTGCCCTCCAATCACACTCTGGAAAGCACCAATGTGGTGACACACCTGAAGCCTGTATCAGCAGCCACATCTGATGACTGCAGTGCAGGAAGCAGCACGAAGCGACTAACCCACAGAGGAATCGGGGCAATCGGATGGTCACGGGGAACAGCCTGGTTACTATCATCATGATGCTATGCCAGGCCGGCTTTAGCACTGGTGGCATGCAGTGCGGCAATCTTTGTTAGTGCCCACCCCCCAGATACCTCGTTATCCACAAATTCCCTCCCTACCACACTGCACCAGTGCCCCTCACCTCTCCATAGCCCCTCTCTAACATTCACTTCAATTGTTTTATAGTGCTACTCATATCAGTGTAGGGTGTCAGAGCACTTTCCATCACTCACACATTATACAGAGCCAATTAATCATAAATGTTTAAATCAGTCTATAAGAAATGTTACATATAACAATGAGGATTACGAGGTGTAGGAGTCACATGGAAGATACTAGTAGGCAGTATATGTTAATATTGTTTGGAGAAGCACAAACTCAGGTTTTAAAATGTACCACAGTGGTTGGCATTTCTAATAAGAATGTCTATTAAGCCCAAATGAACACTTTTTTAGCAACATTAGGAAAATGAAAGACTGGGGAAAAGCATACAGTTCTAACCTATACCATGTAGTTTGCATGCAGCTCTTTGATGACAGTTCATATCTCACTTTGCTATATTAAGATTGTAACTCTTGAACTGCAGTAACAAAAGAATCTCTGTGATAAAGGCAGGAATCTACTGAGCGATCCACATAAAATACAGTTTGATGATTTGCGTGGAACACATTCTTTACAGCAGGTATATTAACCCAATGTGCTACTTTATCAAGAGTGGAAACTGCCACTAGACAAAACTCCATCTCTCTGGAGCAGGAACACCAACCACCAGCGTTATCTTCACATTATTATTGCTGCTTAAAAGCTGTTGGACACACAAGGATTTCTGAAGCAGCTGCCTTTTAAACCTGTGTTACTACCAGAAATGGTGCCCCCCGCCCCCACGAGGTCAGCATCAGGTGAGGCTGTACCGGTAGCACCTCCCTAGAGCCAGCTCTGAAGCAATGACACAAAGTGCTACATGCCAACTGAACGACATTTGTCTGCTGACCTCTGTGAAGAAAGCATCCTCTGTCTCCCAGCCGATGGATGTCGGTGGCATTCACCATCAGAAAGTAGATCGGATCTGGAGGTTGCAGTCAATTACATGTGCGACATTGAGCTGTCAATCCGTTTGCTTCTCCGGGCAGGTGTTTGCCTCGCCATGCAGGTGCCCCAGAGTTCTTGACTCTAGACCTGCAGAACACTGACCTCCGTTCAGTAATCTCCCTCTCACTGCACCGATTGAGGCTTTTCTGTCATTTAATAGATCCAACACGCCCTACCTGATGAGAATGGAAACATGTCGTTGACTGGCACACAGTGGAAAACAGCAATCTTGACTTCCTTTATTTCAACTGTTACCCTTACACCAATCCAGAATTTCAACATGGCTAACTATTTTTTCAGTTCTTTGTGCTCACCTTTGTGTCTGGAAGTTGAGCCAAACAAATGATTGATGCTGTCCGGTTGCTAAAGACTGTAAAGATTATTTACACTTCTCTTGTTAATCCTGTGACGGACAGGAGAAAGTCTATTTAGTGTATTATATTTGGAACAATATCTGAACATTCATTGCTTGATGGCCCTGTGATGGTACCTCAAATGCGTAATATAATCATGAAATGAACCAGTTTCATATGATAAACACACCTACATACTGCTGACACGACTGTTCATGGAACTGATGAGAATGGCCATTGGCTTAATAATTTGAAGTGGGATGCAAACATTTCGGACCACTGAGCGACTCCTTAGTAAAGAGGTCACACACCTAGCATGGCAGCCTGACAATACCTAACCAGTAAATGTGCAAACAACCTCAGCATTCATGGTCATTGGAACCTAGTGACATATTATAAAGAGCAATGCTGGTTCAGCACCTGTTTTCTTTTCGTGTTTTGTGAGTCTAAAGTTCACACATATAATTCAGTTTTTTTTTTGCCTTTTTAACCTCCTCTTTACACTACTTTTCATTCAAAACAGTTTTTATGCATGCTAGTCTACTTCCGAAATTCTTCAACCGTGTGAACTACATCTGGGATTGGATGTTTTCCTAATATAGGGGCTGATTACGATGGCGGGCGGAAGCACATCCGCGGAGCTGGCGGTAGTGGAAAATGCCCTTTTCCGCACTCCATCGGCGGTCCTTGCGTCCGCCGTATTACGATGGGCAAAGATAGCCCATTTCCCGTCCGCTGCGGTGTTCCGGGAACTGCCAGGAATCCCCTTCCGCAGCGGTGGCGGACTGAGCCAAAAGGGAGGGACCGCCGTGCGGAATGCGGTTACGACCGCCGGTCGTATTACGATGCCACAAACAGCCCACCACACCGCTGCGGAGAATCCGGCCAATCGAGAATGGCGGTGGCAATACTGCGGATAGCTCCATGTGTTCCTGTCCGCCGGGGAAATGGCGGTCTTTGGCCTTTCCACAGCAAATCCGACCGCCACGGACGGATTTTCAGCTTTTCAGCCGCTGAATCCTGGAATCCGACTGCCGCAGTAGGGAGTTTCTTGCGGTGCATCCTAATCTGGCCGGTGGTTTTGCCGCGGTGCCTGCGGACGGTTAATTTCCGCTACCACGGCGGTCGGAATGGTTTTCCGACCGCCATCGTAATGAGCCCCTAAATAATCTGAAAGATTTACAGGAAACATTTTAATGGATTGCAAACCAGCACATAATATCTGTTTTGTTCCAAACGTTATAAAATGTGCTTATATTTTATTGCGTATGCATTTGGTAACATTTCTGTTCACTTATTAAACTTATCTCCATTTCATATAAATGCAATAGAAAGATGTTGAGGTATCTTAAATCAAATAGTTATGCCAAGTGAATGAACTGTATTAATCGCAGGGTTTCTGAAAAACATAGTAATTACTCGGTGACCTTCCTATTCAATGCAAAGTTTAGTTTGAAACTAGATGACACAACTTAATCCCTTTTCTACTTAACTGTCATTACCAGACCTTTAAGAAAGGAAATATTTGAACAGAATCTCTCTAGAGAACTAAGGGCCTGATGTACGAATTTTCGATTAACAAAAAGTGGTCGCAAATTGTGCACCGAATTTTTGCAAACCGACGTTTTAACAAATACATCAGTTCAGAAAATTCCTAATAATGGGTTGCAATTCCACCTACCTCATTAATATACATGAGATAGGTCGCAATTTGTGACACACTACTATTGGCTCTCATCTGGTCTGCTGCCATTTTACATGTGGAGTTCTCCTCCAACTTCACAGTCGGAAAGTTAATATTAAATCGTAGTTTGTGAATACCAGAAAAGAGTTAATTTACACAAAAGAGTAATTTTTTTTTTTCTTCAGAGTTTTATACAGCGCGAACTTGACCCGAATCGGGTATCAGAGCACTTTACATAGCACCAGTTGCATTACATGAGGACACATTCATTTTTTTGTTAGGCACGGGGAGATTAAGTGATTTGCCCAGAATCATAGGATGTTCAGTGTCATTGCCGAGACTCGAACCCAGTTCCCCAGATTCAAGGTCGACCGCCCTAGCTGTTAGGCCAACTCCTCTCCCCAAGTAAGGTTACCCTTTTGAATCAAGCTCTGATACACTGGAATTTGTAATCAATGGAATACAAGTGTTCTTTAAAACCCAAGACCACATAATGAAGAATATGATTCCCAAAAACTTAACTCAGGACAATATGAGGGCGTTATTAAGCGCAGCTGCCCAACCTATTGAAAAAGAGGTGCGAATTTGCTATTAGTAGACCAAGGGAAACTGGATAAGTCTCAATTCACTGGTGTGCTCTTTTTATACCAGATCCTCCAAATTGCAGAGCTAGTAACACAGGTTAGTGGGTACATTTCCGTAGACCAGCAGTAACTCTAAGGTGGTCCATATTGCCAGGGTTTTCATGCTTACAAAGAAATGATACTCCCTGATTTTTAGGATTATAAGAGTGATCATTGTCACCGGGTGAAAAAGTCAAACACAATAAAGGAAAAAATACTAACGGAGAGTACAAATAAACTATAGACAAGGTCCACAGAAGAGAAAGAAAATCTGCAATGATTCCTACATTGAAAAATGCAAGGGTTCCACAAATGGTATGTTTTATATTCAATAAGAAGCAGAATATCAAGTCATGGTTATCATGACAGGTTTGCCCCTCTACAGACTTGTGTGAATATTCAGAGATTATTGCAGATCCATTAAAGAGCGTTTGACATGGATTTACTCCAAACCTGGCATACCGTTCAACGTCAAATGGAAACTGTTTGAGGTGAAAAAGTGACGACATGATCTGGGAATATCATAGACATGTCAACGGGGAGTGTCTAAGGAATATTGAACCAGCAACTGGTTTCCATTTGTCTCCACTCACAGCAGAAGGTTCTTTAAAGTTGTTGTCCTGCCATGAAATCCTAGCCCAACAAAGCCTTCAATTGGAAATGCAGTGATATTTGCTCTTCTCATTGCAGTAATAATAAGCAGCTCTGTGGTACAGAGTAAATACCTAGCTAACCTTTGAGCAGGCGTGGGTCCACATTCTTTTGAAGAAACCAACGCAGAATGCCGTGGAGGTTGCAATCATTACCATCAAAGGTCATTGAAAATGTAATCCCAGTCTATTGTAGTTGCATTTAAGAAAGTGAATTATAATTTGCCATTCCAAACTGGTAGGTGTTTTGAGGTGTCACAGGCGGATATCAATGAATGACTGGTTCCCGTCATTAGATAAAGTCATTTCTGATAGTCGAAATTACAAGAAAATGGATTATTATTTTATTTATGAACATTGTCTCAACGTTCATCTACATAACTCTTTGAAGAAGAGTCAGGGAGTATAGGAATGCGGCCAGCACTGCAGTCGTATGACAGCGAGGCGGAGAGATTGGCTGCTTGGTTGCACAGAAGATGCATTCAAGGAACAGGTGGCAAAGATAGGCTAAAGGTAAGGGTCTAACTGGGAAAAGTTAATGTCTTTCCTTATTGATCTTTACACATATTTGCTTCTCTACATTTGAAATAACTGTAATACATTACCATCCTAAAGTCTTTGTTAAAGGTCCCGACTGTGCCACCTTTATTATTTTTGGTTCAGCTTATTGCTTCTTCTCATATGATTGAGCAATTCCTGGCCAGTTACAAGCTTCACCCACTTGATACTACCGTCAACAGTGATTTTCAATGTATTGTTGAAAAGTGTGTCATATTGTCCAACAAATATCTCATCCTATTGCATTTCGGGATCTAGCTAAATGCACCTAGCCTATCTGTCCCAAATGGTGACATATTTCTTGGTTTACAAATAAATATATAATCACTTAATTTCAATGAGACCTCTGATATTAACAAAACTTTCCTCAACAACATCGTATTATGATAGAGAAAAGCCCTTTTGAGGTCGAGCAAGGCTACAAATAACCTTGCACACTCAGTGTGACATATTTTATTAACATTACCCAAACAAAAAACCCAACCTGGCAATGCATCATTGTGTTATTCGTTTCATGCTGATCATGCAGTTTGGTAACTAGAATTTTACTGAATGGTTTGCGAGCTCCATTCACCAGGACCTTAGTTAGCAATTGTTCAGTTGCATTACTTTTCCCATTTATTCGCGGAAACTATAGCATTGTTCGCCATGGGGGTAGAACTCCTCTAGTGGCCATTTGCTTTTTAAGTAGATCCAACAGGGAATAGACTATTTTTGCAGTGCTTAGTTTGTAAAATAATGAGTATGAGTGCCCAAAACCCCGCTCGGCAGCCTACGGCCGGTGCAGCTAAAATTAGGCACACCGAACACTAAGGATGTGTATTCTTGAATTCACCTCATAGCTCTTTAATCCACTGCCAGGCAATCCCTGCCCCCTTATCTTACTCCTGCAGGTAACCGCTTTCTCCCTATATGGCAGTTTCTCTGTCTTTCCGCTTCGTTTACGTTCCCCTCTCTTGATCTCTATAAGGATCAAATACAGCAACGTAAGTGATGGTCCCCAAAAAAGAGTGCCAGTGGCCCCCCCACCGGAAACCACCAGCTCAGAGTAAGCACTGTTGATGTGCAAAACAAGTCTAAAACTTTATTCTGTATAATTAAGATAACATTATTGGTTGATCCTCATCATGGCTAGTCATCTATGTGGAGGCTATTGCAGGTTGTTTGAGATATCAAACATAGAGGAGAGGTTGGGAAGTGAGAAATCCGGTTGACCTCACTAATGTCGCATTCTGGTCTACTGCCCATAGTTAAAATCCAAAGATCTGCTGCAGCCCGTGCCATAAATGTATTTTGAAACTTTCCTGAACAACTGTGGTCAAAGGAACTCTAATATAATATCGTGGTAAAAATATCGTTGACAAAAATATTGTGTCAAAAATATCATTTACCACAATATTGTGCTTCTATACTTATAATGGCATGTACTAAAATATCAGAAAAACATTTAATTGACAATAATATTGTCCAAAAATATACAAAATTATCGATTTTTTAATATAAATAGAGTTTAAAGTAGTAAATGTTAAATATTTTAATATATACATTTATTATAATGTAAATTAAATGAAGTCCACTAATATTTAATACTATATATAAATCGATAATTATATAAACACACAAACACATATATGAGTGGGTTTGTGTTTATATAAATATATATATATAGTGTCACATATTTGATCAAAATATTTAATTTACATAATATTCAAATGTATTACTATAAAAAAATATATATATATATAGTTATAGTAATAGAAAATCAATATTTGTATTAATTATGCAACACATAAATAAGTATATATATTTATATATGTGTATATATATATATATATAAAACAATATTTGAGTGATACGATATTTAATTTACGATATTTCTGCCTTCCAATATTTTTAATTCAATATTTTCTACAAACACTTTGGTCTTATATAGTGTTTATTGTAAATTAGCCTCATATATAGCTCCTCGCAAACAGCGAGATTTGAACCCAAAGAAATATTATAGGCTTCATTCTATCTGTTAGTCATTACCGTTCATCCCATAAACATCTGCATCTGCCGTTGAATTCAGCTACTGCTTCATCATTAAAACGTGGGAAAATAGGATCATGATTACTTGCCACCATTTTTTAAATAAATCATCATGTCTATTATTTAAGAACAATTGGCTGTCCAGATTAATCCAGTGCAGTAACCCTTGGGAAAAGCACATCCTGCTTACATGTTCCAGGTAAAACTTGCATTATTCATCGTATTCCCATTTGGGAACATTAGATCAAAAAGTTGGCACCCAGCTTTTGCCAGCAAGACAGTGTTAAAGATTATTGGATCTGAGATACTCAATTGAGGATGTGCATCCAGAAACTTATACTGGACGGATAGAGCATCTGAGCATCTTCAAAAGAGGAACTGGAGTAAATAAAATGGTCCAGTTAAGGTTCTTGAAAGACTAACACCAGTAAATAATCTGGAATGTTCTCCTAAAAAAAATAATTCTCTGTTTGAAGCAGTAGGTCTATAGTAAAGACTATGATTATACATTTTAACACTTTGTCAAAATGCAGACTTTGGTACATGCGATTATGGATAGTGGGGGTGGGCTGCAGGGCGTGGCCTCTGATCAACGCCTGCGTCCTTCATCCAGCCCTCCGAATCTGCTTTGCACTGCCTTAAGGGTTTAGGGAGAGCCTGTGGTCCATGCCCTGAACCTTGTCACCATGGCCGTCACACAGGGCCGGCTTTAGGATGGTGCAACCAGTGCAGCCGCACCTGGTGCTGACTTTGGTGGGTGGCCCTGTGTTTAAAAGTAACTATTGGTTTAAATGCACATAGATTTCCTTGTGTGCCCAGCAGTTTTCAGGCAACAATAAAAATTTCAAGATAACTGGTGATTAATTAATGTTACTACTGTTGAGAGATCGAATTTAGTGTGAGTGAACTATGAGTAGCGCTATAAAAAAAATCAAATGTTTGTCAGACGGAGGCTTTGGAGAGATGAGGTGCACCGTTGGAGATTGGTAAGTGTCAGAATTCATGGAGAAGGAGGTCATGGGGGGGTGAAAAGAACGACTGTCGCACCGGGACCACCAGTGCTAAAGTCGGACCTGCCACTGCACACTGCCTCTGACCATAAAGAGCAGACTCAGAATGCAGAACATGGCCTGAGGTCACATTCTTTACTCATGTATATGCCCCAGGTTGCAGTATCACTGAGCCTATTTAATGCCCAGAGAGATCTGTGAACTAGATGTGGCATTTCATCATGCGCCCAGCCCCTTAGTAACCTGAAGATACTATACCTTAACATGTTCTACAGGCACAGAGCACAGGATGTGGCATTCAGCCATGTCAGGTATCCAGAACCCTTTTCAATCAACCTTCACGCGTACACAGTGGGGCCCTGATTGCAAAGAATATCCTCCATCCATGCCCTGCTCTGAAACCCCAGCGTGCATGTTCTTCTAATTGCCACACACAGCAAGTTCTTGGGTCAAGGGTTGGGTGTAGAGGTTTTTTAATTTGGAAAGTACAGTAAGAGAAGAAAAAGTAGGAAATGTTTTAATTTTTACCACTGTTGGTGATTCTGAAAAGAAGGATTTTGTGAGCAATTTTAAGCATTTGTTTTCTAAAAAAGAGGGAAAATGTGTGAGACGTGCCATTTTCAACCAAGAAAAGGGAGAATCAGAACTGGGACAGTGGCTAAACAAAAGTGATCCATGGACATAAGAAGGTTAATAGTGGTGCTTTTTAATGGACTCCATGATAGCCAGGGAACACTTGTCTGGGACTGTATGCCTATTTCAGTTTATGTTGTCACAATTGCTATAGCTGATGGAAGAGCCGTTAGTCATTCTGGAACGTTTCTAGAGGCACACTCCTATGGGTCTTTTAAATAGCATGAAAGTGTGAAGGGGAGTAAATCATTAATGCACAGTGAATTTAGAAATTCCACTTCCTGGTACATACTAACCAAAGGACAAATGAGGAAGGTTAGTTAGGTTTATTACAAAGGCAAATGTATTTGAACATAAACACACCTCAACAAGAGGGTACAGAAATACAAAGGAAACAGCATAAAGCCAAATCTGTGCACCCAATTCAAACAGTGCAACATTAGCAGAACTAAGAGCTCGAGAAGGAGGATACCAGCATTCAAGAAGCAAGAGTCCAAATTCCCCTGCATCGAGGGCTGATGAATGAAGGGCATTTAAATCTATCCCTACTCTATCGCTATAGTGACATCCCTACGTTAATGAAAAGGCATTTCAATTCAGGAGGAAAGGTGTCAGTCGTGGAGTCTTCCTAAGAAGTCTCTGCACAATTGAGATGGGTCAAGCAGCAAAAAGCCACTATCACAAGAGGAAGAGTTCATTCTGAGAAGCAAGGAAGATGTGGGCACTATCTATATGTCCAACAACCAGTTATCCACAAGGAGAATTCCCATGATGCACTTCTTGCACATATTCCACAATGGGTACAGTCATGAGCGTACTTTCCCACGGTGTTCCACCATGTAAATCCCTTGCAACAATTTGTCCTTGGTTCCCGTGCCGTCTCCTGTGTGAAACCAACTTCTTTCCTTTATCGCCTCTGAACAATACGATTGTAACTTTTTCTCTCCTTGCTTAGCTGCTAAAACAAAGACATTATTTTGCCCAAAATAATGCTTCTCCGCCTGCAATGCAAAATGTGAGAAAGAATAGCTTCTACAGTGCACATGAAATTCAGAACATTAATCCGAAAGCAAGAGTTGTAAGGGGTTTACATTTCAGGCCTACAACTTTGGCTAACATAAGAATGTATCATTTAAATATTACTAGTTGCTTAATTAATTTTGCATTTTGACTAGCACATTTACCAAATTATTGAAAGTATCATTACTAAACAAATCTAATACATGAGTAGTGTCAAACTTCACAACACGGTTTCTTTATGTTAGCGTTTTCTGCTAGTTACATTTATTTCCTACGTTTATTCTTCAAACTACTTGTCGATAAATTAAAATATGTCACATAGATACATTAACGCGGTTCACAGTGCTAACACACATTTACACAAGACAGGATTAAATGGAGGTGCACTCTACACATGATTATGATGCACCTCATACAAGTGAGTAAAATGCAAATATGAAACTTCCACTCCATCACTGGTACCATGTGGCGGCAGATTCTGGTGGCACTGTTCAGCAAAAAGACTCCCAAACTGGTGACATTTTTGTCCAATGATACCTTCATCTGACCTGGATGTGACACTTTCTGGCTCTGCTGCTGGGCAGTCTTCTCTGTAGAAGATGACAATTTTCACGTTTATTATTTATTTGTTTTTTTGCACCTAGGGAATCACAAACAATCCCAAACACAAGAAAACTGTTGTGCATACAGAGTGTCCCAAACGTTTTCAAGTGACAGTCGTCTCGGTTCTTGCTGGTGTTCCTCGATGTATCACAGGGTAATCAAGTTTTTTTTGGTCTCAAGCAATAATGCAGAGTCAAAAATAAAAAGTGACCCCACTTAGCTCTCACTGAATCTCTGCTAGTGTTAAAGCTAGCCCAAAAATTAACTGCATATTTTAACATTTCTGCTCAACTGCAAATGACCCTTGTAGGCGCTCTCACGTCCATACCAGCCCTCAAACTACGGGTGAGATTTCAAAATCAAATTCCCTCACTAATGCACAAACGCAGTTCCAATTGAACACTTAAGGATGATTCATATGTTCTTTTCATGTAATTCTCTGGAGCGATTACCTCAAGTCTGTAATTCTCAATTGCTTGGCATACAGGGGCATATTAATCAAAAAAGCAACACAGCACAGCACAGAAAGTCTTGCTGCATTACAGGGTAAGAGCAGGAATCTGCCATATTTAACACAATATGGCACATTCCAGCCTTTTCCCAGCTCTGGTGCACATTGGGCTGCCTGCGCAAGGCGATGCAGGGTGGCGTAAAACCTAAAATGAGATTGATTAAGCCACACAAGGCCACATTGTGTGGCCCTCCGTGGCTTGGTAAATCTAGTGTAGCGCAAGGCAGCACAAGTCGCTGCTTTGCGTTACACTGCATGGTGAGCGTGTTACGTGTATGCATTATGGGTTTCCACACGCATCCACCCATGTATTCTGATGAATTCCCAGATTTGCCAAGAGTGGAAGAACTCAGAATGCATCAGAATTCTACACCTCCCCACCAGAGGTGCAACGAGGAGAAATATTGTTATTTTTCCTCTTTGTTCCCTCTTTCCACTTGTCCTTCATTATGCAGGACATATAGAAAGAGGAAAATGCCTCTTAGGATTGTTTTTGTGCAAGAAGGTGTCCTCCTTACAACGCAGGCCCCCTGGCACCATAGTGCTTGCATTAGCGCTAGGCAGCATGTGAGCCAGCGCAGCGAAAAGAAAGAATTGCGCTGTACATTGTTAAGTATGGCCCATTCCTGTCCTTTCCCTATCATGCAGCACAGCACAGCAAGGTGACTTGCTGCGCTGTGTGATTTGTTAATAAATATGTCCCCAGCTCTTTTGGAAATCATATCCTCTTATACTGCACACCTCTCTGTAAGGATACAAATAGTTAAAATAATAACCAAAAATCTTGTTTGTGCTGAGGAAGGCTCAAGCAGACAGTGGAGATAAAACGCAGAGTATTAAGATGTTTAACTCTCAAATGACTGCCTTCTGTGGGATTTATGAAAACGTGTGGCATACGTAACATAATATCTCTCTGTGTTATATGTGTTTGATTGGTACAGGGAGGGCTGATGAAGTAATGAGGATGCATGTGAGTGAATGTGATCCTTGATGAGAGGGATATCCAGATGTGTTTATAAATATACAAACCTACTTCTTCTGGCACCCGGTATTCATCTAAAGTTTTGAGATACTGCTTAAGAGTTCTTATTGGAGGGACGTGCGCAAACCGTTTAATGCTGTGAATCTACGATCAATGGTATCTGTGCAATGCACCCTCACAAATACACGTCTGAAGGGCTGAAGTTCAGTTTCAGCGGTTAGATCCTTGGGGGGTCTTCTCTGCGTTCCTAGACAGAATAAAATATCTTCTGAAAAAAACAGAAGGGAAGTTGTGAAAGCAAATGACGCAAGTTAGATTCCAAAAAAACAAGCATCACAGGGAAATTGAGTCCGAACTACAGCTGAGGGCCCTTGTAATAATTAATTGGTACTGAGGGGCTAAAGTGGGGCAGATGATGATAGATAAATGGGAGCAGGAGTTGCGCAGGGCTCAGCCAATCACAGTGTGTAGAAAGTGGGGCCTAGGCCTGAAGTACAGCACGATTCTGCAAGGTGCCAGAGGAAGAGGCAGAAACACCACATGATGCACATGGGGATGTTGGAGGTAGCATAGTATCTCCAGTTTTATGGGAGCAGAAAAAAATAGTTGATGCTGAAAGGGATGGCGGCAAAGGAGCTAAAATGGTTATTGATGCAGAAAAGGTGTGGGATAAGACAGGACGTGTTGGCGATGTAGTGTGATTGGATCATGTGGGAGTGGAGGCACCGCAGATAAGGCCCCAGAAAGATGGTAAAGAAGGAAGTGCGCTGGCTGATATTGCAGGTTTGTGACTGGAGTGGAAAACAGCACCATGTGTGATATCACAGGGAGGGGAGGAGGAAAGAGGGGCATATCAGGTGATGCATAGAGTGGCTCATGGAAGAAAGGAATGCAGGAACTAGGCACTTTGGACGAAATGACGAGTTATTCTATTGTTTGTAACGGAAAGATTGTACACTTAGGGATCATACAAGAAAGGAGTGAATGAAGCAGAAAGGTGCTTCAGGTTAATATTGTAAGAGCAGTGGCGGTAAATGTGTAGAAAGCATGGCAGTCGATGCTATGGCTGGGTCTGGTGGTTTTGTGAAATAACACAGGTCTGTGTTTGACTTCATAATCACAGGTTCAAATCCTGGCAGATGCACTCAGTCCTACATTTTTCACAGTTGAATAAATGAGTACCACTGAGGAGTTAGTCATCACCAAGATGCCTGAACATGCGTTTTATAAATATTTATTGTTCTATAGTTTGATAGCTGGAGGAGGCTATAGTTGATGAAAGGGCAGAATGAGCGCTGCAGATACTTGGAGCACAATGGTGACATTGCATGAGGCATTGATAAGGATAAATGAATGGACAGAATAGAGGGTGCAAGGAGCAATATCACCACTGGCTAGTACGCGTTCTTCGCTGTAGGGCAGTCCCAAACCATAACTGGTGCCATATGTAGAACCGTGACACGTCAGGCCAACAGTAGATACTGCTCTAAATCCTTATAAATAGGCCTGTCTGCCCCCACCTCTGTAAATGTGTGTTAATCCCGATAAAAGTAGGACAACACACATCCTCTACAATCTCATTGCAAGGCGAACCTGTCTCCATGAAAGTGCATTATAAAACAGAGGGAAATGAGACAACCTGGCAATTAACCACAAGCTGATATTTCAGAGGAGCTTAGAGTATGCGCCTCCTAGTGCTTAATCTGAGCCGGTGGTTGCCGGTGGGGGGCCACTGCCACTCATTTTGGGGCTAGTACATATTTTTCCTGATCAGAGAGAAAACACACAAATAGGAAAAAAGGTGGAAGAGAAAGAAGGAAAACTGTCACCAAGGGAGAAAACAAGAACCTGTAAAAGTGTGTGGCACTGGATTAAAGAGGCATGAGGTAGATTGCAGACTACACAGCCATGGTATTTGCCGCACTGTGTCAGCCACTGGCTTCTAAGCAGTACTTTGGGCACTGGCACTCAATATTTTACAAATTAAGCAATGCTCCCTGATATTCCATGCCTTTGGCAGAGGGCCACAGTACTCCCCCGCCCCTAAGGAGGGTCAAGACCCTGACTATAAAGGCTCACTGGTTGGGTGGCCCAGCAGTGCCAATGAGACTCCACTGCTACCTCAATAGCCACGTTGTAGTGTGATACTATGTTTGAAGCTCCTCAAGCTGATCTAAAATATGACACTAATGGGCCCTGATGAGCCAACAGGGGAATGAAATGGAGGATGAAGGGATACCTGGCAAATTTTTGCGAATGTCTTGTTGCCGCCTACCTATTAATTAGGCCTTTAGTAAACAATGGTAAACCTGGAGACCGCCGTGGAAGGCATGAGTACATGTTTAGGCAGGGGGAGACATATTCCACCAGGGTCAGCCTTAGGGCGGTGCGACAGGTGCAAATGCACTGGGCGTCGAACTCAGGGAGCACTTTGTTTTTAAATATTTTATGTTTTTAAATGAACCTGCTGTAGAGTTCCTTGTGTGTCCAGGAATTTCCAGACAATGAAAAAAATGCCAATATAACTCTGGTGAATTATGTACTTGCTGAAGAGTGAGAGTGTTTTGTACAGTGGCAGTTTTGACTCATCATAAAGTAGCCAGTAAGAATAACACAGCCCACTTCATTCCTATGCACAATCAAACTGGGTCCGTAGAAGAAACCATCTGAACTACACTGCCAATTTTTGATGACATTGAGAGTCTATACAATACTTGCAAAGGTGTAGCTTTATTGATTAGGAGTCGGCGGAACTTGCAGTTTCACTCTGCAGAATTCCGCAGAGTTACATGGAAACTCAGTGAGATTCCGTGGAGTTCCGAGAACAGGAGGAAATTGTCACGTCGTGCTGCTTGCCCTCATTTTTAGCGCAGATAGCTTGCTCCAAGCTGCTAAATCAGTGCGAACTGCACCACGCTGCTTATTTGCTGCTGCTCAAGTAGATTTTCTACTTGAGCGGCAGCTTTCTCACCGCAAACGGTCACGACCACCGTGTTGAGAAAATCTCACAGGGTGCCTGCCTACCGCCAGAAATTTGCGCCATGGGATGCCAATTCTTCACATGTGAGAAAATATTCTGCCACGTGGCTGTTGGTGGAGTTTGGTTGGAACTCCGCATTACAAGCATAACGCGGAGCAGCCAAAATTCAGCGAACTACACCAGCGGAGTTAAATTTATCGCCCACCCCTAGAATTGAGTTCATTGTTGCCTTCAGAAATGTTTGATTAGGGCCCATCCTCTATTTTTCTCAGGCTCATGTATTGTTAGTATCCTGAAGAGGACCTTTCTATCTGTCTAAAGGGTTGAAATGTCTCCAACTAGTGCTACAGACCCAATTTGATTGAACATAAGAATAAAATGGTCTATGTTGTTCTTACTTGATCGACACCTTTGATCATGTATTATTACACATATGTGTCACTTGTATGAGAGAACCAAGCATGTTTCTCATCACACACCCACTGCACAGTCACATTGTTGGTAATGGTTTTTTAAACAATTAAATAAATTAATCATTTGAATTATTTGTGCATTGATTGTGATATTGATGGTTTGGGACTATTGTTCTTTAAGCATAAGCTTACCCAAGGTCTCAGACAACACTTGGATTCCCTGGTTCCACATAACTTCATCATAAATTTGGTCAGAGGGTTAATGTGCCTGCTGCAAAGAATGTGTACAATGCAGATCACAGAATTGTATTTTATGTAGGTAGCTCAGTGGGTTACTGCTACCGTCACTGAGATCATTTTCAGGCACATGCATCAACCATTTTTGCGAGCGCAAACGGTGCGATTCGCAAAAATCGACCGTTTGCGCCCGCAAAAAGGGCATTTGCGATGCATGAAGGGTCAAGGCACTCGCAATTTGAGAATTCGCAATTAATTGCGAGTTCTCAAATTGCGATTGCATTTAAGGAATCGCATTTTGCGATTCCTTAGATGCAATGCAAGAACCACTTTGAAGTAGCGATTTCGCTACTAGGGGGCGCAAATTACCATGAAGTTGAACTTCATGGTAATTTGCAAAAACTTTGAAAAATGCACTAAAGTGCATTTTTCAAAGTTGTAGGTAACACACACACATGTCCTTTGGACATGTGTGTGCGCAACATTTGTGCACATCACAATTTCAGGGGTGCAACAGGATGTCATGTTGACACCCTTGCACCCTTGAAATTGCATGAGCAATTTGCGAGTACCTACTGGTACTCGCAAATTGCACATGCAATATCCCATTCATTCCTATGGGCCTGTAGGCCCATAGGAATGAATAGGATGGCATTCCTTAATAGCGACTCGCAATTTGCGAGTTGCAATTAAGGAATGTTTAGGAATCGCTATTTTTATAGCGATTCCTACATGCATAGGCTTTTGCGATTCCTTAATTGCGATTCCTTAATAATCGCAATTAAGGAATCGCAAAAGCCTTCCTTGATGCATGTGCCAGTTTGTTATTTGCACTTTATAAGTTACAATCCTAATATAGCACAGTGAGATAAGAACTGTCATTAAAGAGCTGCATGCAAACTGCAATGTATAGGTTAGAACTTTATGGGTTGTTTTTGCATTCTTTGATTATCCTAATGTTACTAAAAAAGGTTCATTTGAGTGGAAATCATTCTAATAGTGAAGCCAACCCCAGCCATAGTGTTACATTTTAAATTCTGAGTTTGGGCTTCTCCAGACCAATAACTCCTAAAATATACTGCCTACCAGTATAGTTGTTGTTGGACTTGGCCCTTTTTGCAGGGTCATCCCTAAACGTTTTGCCTTTCTCCTAGCCTTTTTTCTGACATGGTGTTGGTGGTTTTAGGACTCTGGGCACTGTAGCACTGCTGTCCAGTGTAAAGTGCGTGTGCTCTCTGTGATAAACATGGTAAGATTGGTCTACACCTGTTTGGCCTACTTAATTTACCTGTCAGTCCCTTGTAAAGTGGTATCTCATATACCCAGGGCTGGTAAATTAAATGCTACTGGTGGGATTGCAGCACTGATTGCACCACCTACCAAAGTAGCCTTTCAAACCTGTCTCAGGCCTCTGCCATTGCAGGACCTGTGCGCACAGTGTTACTGCCGCTGTGACGTGGCACCTAAAGTGTGTGCCATATGTGTGACCCCCCTTTTACTACATGCCAGTCACCCCTAAGGTAGGCCCTAGCTAGCCCTATGGGCAGGGTGCATTGTAGGTAGGACATGTACCTTAAGTGTGTGACATGTCCTGGTAGTGACAAACAGCCATTTAGGTTTCTCACTACTGTGAGGCTGCCCTCCCATAGGAATGCATTGGGGATTCCCTGATAAGTGTTTCAGTGGTAATTCCTGATATGAGAGGAGCAGCGTGGTCAAGTTTGGTATGTTTGAAATAGTAATAATAAATGCTATGCAATGGTGTGCGCAGATTTATTATAACTATTTTAGAAATGCCACTTTTAGAAGTTGGCATTTCTGTGTGCTATGTGTCTGCCTGCCTGATGTGAATTGCCTGTCTGGCTTTGGAGTGACAGGGGCTGGTGAGGTGTGTGTGGCTCCAGGAGGGGCAGGGTGAGTCAGCGCTAGGCTGAATAGGGCACCTTCATTTGGAGTAGTGGGAGGAGTAGTCCCCTGACCCTGAATAGGATTGTGCCTGCCCTAGTGAATGCTGGCTCCGCCCCCCTGTGGTGTGTCTGATGACGAGCCCCCACCTGACAAAGGGGAAGAGGGGCCTTGTAAACAAAGTGCTCCAATTCCCCCCTAAACCAGTTTAGGCTGGTTCCCCCAAGCCCTGTGCCAGGGCAGACAAAGCAAATATGTAATATAAATATAGGGGCTGTGACCCCATGAAGGGGTGGGGTTTCGGTGCTTACTGGGGCTTGCTGCTGCTGGGGGCCCAGGAGGAACCGCCACGAGGGCTTGCCTCCCTGCTGGAGGGCCCTGTGTGCTGGCCTCCCTGGGCCCAGCTGTGCCCTTTGGACCTTTTAGAAATCCAGCGCCTCGTGGGTGCTCTGACTTTATTGGCCGGGACGAGAGGAGCATCTTTGTCTGGATTTGCAGCGCTGAGCCGCGACAAATATAGAGGGAATCCCAACATGGGGATTCCCCCGCAATTGCTGAGGGAAGCGGGTGCCCACCCCGCTTTTATGCATATTTTATTAGCGGGAGCTCACCCCGCGTTATACAGATCGGCAGGAGCCTACCCCGCTTTTGGGTACCTTTTTGAGTGGGAGCCCACCCCGCATTGTGGTGCCGGTGGCGGGTGCCCACCCCGCAATGGTCTTTATTTTATGGCGGGTGCCCACCCCACACTTGTCAGGAGGAATCACTGCCGCGGCCCGACCCGACAAGAAGAGCTGCGACCAGGAAGCCAGGCAAGTTGCCTGACGCTGGGCGGGGCCAACGGGAGGAGGCTGCCAATAGCAGCGCGGCCGACCGGAAGAGCAGGCCAAGCGATGGCCTGCTACTGAGCGGGGCTCCCGTGAGCTGGGGAGAGCCCCGCGGTGCAGGCGGAGAGGAACCGAGTGCGGGACCAGCCACGGCACATTGTCGGTGCTGGTCCCGGTCCCAGCAGCGAGGGGAGACAGAGCCTCCAAGCCTACCCCGGTGAGTGGGGGCTGCATGGGAAGCTGCACCAGGAGGGCCCCCTTTCGAGGCACATTGTCGGTGCCTGTTGTCCTGAGCGGACCTGCAGGAGAGAGGGCCGCTCCAATGTTGGGGGCAATTTTGTAGAAAGAGCCCCAGAGCGGGGCTCCAGAGCGTCGCTGCTCATTTTCTAGCCAGAGCTGCACCGCGGGAGAGAGCGGGCAGCTGTAACGTTGGGCTCATTGGTTTTGTAGAGTCCCAGTGGGGGACTCCAGAGGCACCGTTAGTGCCAGTGCTATTATTTCTTTGGGGGCATTTTGGTTTGCACGATAAGAAAGGAGTGAGATACACTTCTGCCCTGCCCCAGCGCATTGCGCGCACCTTGCATTCGCTGCATTGGCAGCCAGGCCCTGACATTCTGGACACAAGGGCATTGGGCCCCAGAGAGAGGCCATTTGGCCTGGGGTCACAGTGGGTACCAGTGTTGGTAGGGCGCAAGGCCCTGATGTTATGCCTACTGGGATTGTTAGAGTGTTTATGCTAGGATATTATTGCAGAATGTGTTTATGCTTATGAGGTTGGCGCATAATGTGTTTTACGCCTAATGTGATGCTGATTGCATAATGTGATTTACGTTGCAGGATATAATGCTGAGTACAGTATTTTGCCAGTAATTACTGGTTGTGTTCTACATTTACTACTTGTGCTTTGTGATGGTTCTGACAGTGGCCCAATTAGCCCTGTCGTGTATATAATCCCCTGTAAATATTGCCTAGTGCCAGTTGGCACAGTGTATATGGTGTGATTACTATTCTAATGTGTTTTGGATAATACAAAGGCTATTTTTATATATAACCTTGTGTGGAGTTTCTTTTGTGGTGTGCCTAGTGTGTTGCTGCTGTGTGTGTGTTTCACAAACGCTTTACACATTGCCTATCTCCCTTGCCCTGACTAGAGTGGTGGTTTCTGCCTGGCTTTGGCGCAAGCCTTAGCCAACCACAAATCCCATTTCTAACAGTTGTCATGTGACTCCTACACATTGTAGTCCTCTTTGTCTTATGTAACATTTCATATATACACTGATTTACAGATATATAATTCATTGTTTCTGTATAATGTGTGTGTGATGTAAAGTGCTCTGACACCTTACACTGGTATGATTAGCACTATAAACCAAATAAAAAATGTATGAGAGAGGGCCTATGGAGAGATGAGGGGCACCATTAGAGGGTGTTGGTGAGGGAATCTGTAAAGAAGGTGGCTATGGGGGGTGCCAAGCAAAGATTGTTGCACTCGGTATTACCAGCACTAAAACAGTTCCTGGACTACTTGGATACGTGGGTTCATATTTTTCACCAGATCTTCAGATGCCAGGACCTCTGCTGAAAGATGGCTCTAAATTTAAAATCTAATTTTAAAACCTACTTTTCAGATGTACTCATACATCAACATTTTTTGATAAATTGCACTAATTTACAAATACCGATATTTGAAAATGCACCAAAGATTCCGTAGCAAACATAGGGAGAATTATACATGACTGTTGGCTTCCTTTAACCAGGAGAAATTAAAAAAATATATAAAGGTACAAAATTTGGGTTAAAAGTCTCAATTCTCCTGCCATGTCTGGATATTGTCACTTTAGTGGGTTTCTGGTGGTGAGGATTGTAGTATCTTCTGCTAACTCAGTGAACCTGCAATGTAATGCAATGTAGTTGGTTAAAGTACCTACAGTTCAGTGCAGTAAGGTGGGTTAGGTTTACTGTGATATAATTTTGTATAATAGCTAAGGGCTTGATTCTGAGTTAGGCGGTAAGGGATACGCCATAAAAACAGTGTTAGAAACCCCGCTGCCTAGTTGGCGGTCCGGCTGCCATATTACGATGTTGGCAGTTTTCAGAATGAAAGACCGCCACAGCATCAAAGCGAGCTATTCGCTGACCCCCGCAGCTGCGGTAGGGTGAAAGCAGCTGTCAGAGTACAGTACAGACAAGTTCACCGCCATCGTAATTACGAGTTGGCTTTACGTCGTGCTGGCTGTGACGGGAAGACGGCAGGCTACGAGTCAGTGAAATAGAAGGAATTGGGGTGCATGCTCAGCCATTTCCTCTTCTCCCCTTCAGTCTCCCATGTGGAACCCTTCCTCCATGGCCCCCTTTCACAGCAGCATCTTGACCCCTGAAAAAAGCAACCCTGTTGGCACCGATATTCAGGTAAGTCCATTTTACACTATTACCCATTGACTGAACTAGGCACATATGGTCCAGACTCCAGCAATGGGAAAGTACTCGCAGTAGTTATTTTTTCACAAGTGTCATGCATATGTGTACACTGCAGTCAAAATATACACACCTGCATCAATACATAAGAAAAAATATTCCCTGTTGTCAGAAATCCAGCCTCTATGCCAGCTGTAACATCGTAATACGGTGGGCGTGAGACCACCGCTGAAGTGGTCTTCTATGGACCGCCGTCACAGGGGAATGGCCGTAAGTCCACCAAACTCATAATCAGGCCCTAAGTGTCCACAAAATGCAATTCAATGTGGTGATTATTCAACAAAGGATGAAATGCAATGTGATGGGTTAGAGCGCAGTTTAATAGAACAAGTTAAGGTCCTTAGTTTGCAGTCTGGTAGGTTTTATCCCTAGAAAACCGTATGGCATAGTGAATTAGTGTCCCCAGAAGAGATTGCTGTATGGAGGAGGACTACCTTACCTAGAAAGCAGAGTCACTTCATGGGTTAGAGCCCATACAATTCACTGACACATGGTGTGGATGTGTTCCTCTAATTTTATGCAGTGTGGTTGTAAGAAAGGGCCTCTTTTGTGTGGTATACCTATGCTTTCGACTGATGCTTCTTGTGTGTGAGCTCTGCACACTGGGGCACTGATGACAATGACACAGTGTATGTTCTCTGACACCTAAAGCTTCATAAAACTGGCAAAACCTCAGTGGCATATTTAAGTTTCCAGTGAGGCTTTAGTATATGGTGCAGAAATGCACCAATGTAGAGAACTTAAATGTAACTTGTGTACTGCAGAATGTATCATGCCACCCACCAAGCAGGCAGAACTACATTACTTCAGGCCTATATGTGTCACCTGACTGCTGCAACGTACAGGCAGACCTGTTGAAATAAATACTTTTTCACAGAAGAAAAAGTTATTTTAAAATATTATATACATCTCCCCTAGCTAGGCTATAAAGCCCCCAAAGTACGGCACCAAGTGGTTAAAAGTGGAACATGTGCAAATTAAAGGATGACGCATTATCACAGTAACAAGCCCACAAAAGCTGTTACCATTTCGTAGGTGTTGTGGTTTTTTGTATGAGAAAAGCCAAAGTACAATTAAAATGCAATTTTTGTCATTTTGGTTTAGAAATTGTGACAGAGTTCATTCAGTCACTGTTTTTTTTTATTTATTAAAGTCCAGCTCAATTGTGAAGGTGGATTTTTGATAAATATACACAAAAAGTAACTTTAAAAGAATCATACTTCAATGCCTTAAGCTATAGTGGGCAAATTAGCATTAGCCTCACTGGGGCCCTATTATAGATAGGTCACACTTTTCCTGTCTCTGCTATGGCACACTAAACAGGGAAAGTGCTTTCTATTAGGAAGAATCCTCTGTCCTCAGGGCAACTGCAAACATATGCTGCCCCCAGGGCAGCGCATTCAAGAGAAATGCGGAGCAGATGTTTAAAGGCTTATCCATGTTTCTCTGCAGACAGCACCTACCTGAATTTTTAAAAGGGATTAGAGATCCCCTTTCAGGTGGGTGCAGTGAGTGGCTGCACATGCTTGCAGGGGGATATATGGGGGGTCCATGGCACCCCCTTTCATTCCTTGAGATGGCTGCCCTCAGGGGGCGCATTGACAGTGCACTTCCTAAGGACATGTTTACCTCTGCGCACACATCAGTAGTACGGCACAAGTGCAGGGGCAAAGTGATTCCCTCATTTGCATGGGGCAACGCCCCATAAAAATGAGGGAACGCTCCCTCTCGATAGCGCTTGCGCTACATTTGCACCATTGTTATCTGTATTACAGATAGGGCACCACATACTGCTGCTGCCCGTTCTATAATATCAAAATGTCCACAGGGTGCACAAAGCGGGCTCGAACGCCTGTTGCACCCCCAGAGCACTTCTGTAATATTGCACCTGGACTGCGTTTCCTGCCAGTACTTCAGCCAGAGTAGGTGTAAAATGGCTCCCAAAGCAGGAACAATGGCTTGGGTCTTTTGGCAGAATGGCCTGAGTGTGAGGTGTACTGCTCAGCTTATTTCAGGAAGGGCCATGTGGGAGAGTCCAGTAACATCATTAACTTGAAAGGTACCAGGGTGAAGCTTGTCCATTCATACTTAAGTGTAATATGAGACCTAGGGAAGATAGGCCTTTTGATCACGGGCTCAATTCTGGCTCAATTCACAGTGGGAAAGAAGCTGGTCAGAGAACCCATTAGATGTAGTTTGGTGAAGACTGCGCATTAGCCACTTGCCTCATCCAGGGAGGAAAGATTTTGCCATCTTGATTTTCACTGGTAATGTGCACTGTAACATAGTTTGCCATAAAGCATACAGGATATGCTAAAAAAGTGAAAATGTTTACCCTTGCGAACTTTTTACTCTTTAGGGCCCGATTACGATCTCGTTCGGAAAGCATACCGAATGACTCGGGTCCGGAATGCTTTCTGTACAACTCGGCTCTGGGGAGTCCGACTGAACAAGTACGATGCATTTGAATGCATCCGGATACAAATCGGGCGGGCTCCCATTGGCTTCAATGGGAGCCTGTGTTCCGAACGTGAACACAGGCTACCATTGAAGAAAGGGGTGGTTGGGAAAAATCGTGCACCCTGTGGCAGGCCCCTATGGGGCCTGCCACACTGTGCATGGTTGGGAAGAGGGGACCCATGGGTACCCCCACTGGCCCAATTCGGAGGGCCCTGGGTGAAGGGGGGCCTGCTACGGACCCCCAAAGACTGATTCCGGCAGTCTTTTCGTACCGGGCAAACCAAATCAGAAAGGCTGACCAAATCGTTCATCGTACTTGCTCGTTCGGAAACCGAGTCCATAGAGCTGTACGAATTGGCTCCGGAAAGGCTCTATGTCTCCAAATGCCTTCCGGAACCGATTTGGTCAGCTCTAAGGGTTGCCAGGCATCGTACTTGGTCATTCGGAACTGTGAACGATTCGGTCGGAAACAAGGGCTCCGGATCGGTTTAGGCAAAGCTGAATCCAATTCGGAGCCCTTCCGACCGATATCGGAATCGACCCCTTAGTTGGGGAATTAACGTCACCACTAGCTAGTGGATCATTCAAAAGTGGCACTTAACCCTGAATCTCCTGAGAACACTGCGGACATGTGGATGAACAGAAGAGGAATACGTCTTCTGCCTATAGCCTGTAAGGAGACCTGTGAGGCTGGACCTGTTCTGACTTGTATCAGGACTGAGAAGTGGACTACAAGGGGCAGTTGGCTGACCTCTAGTGAGGTTATGGAAACACAACCAGCTGCTAGATGCCTTTTTGTGAAGTGACCAGTTGACCAGTTACAAGTATATCCTGACTGGACCCTGCTGGTGGCCTCCCCTAGAGTGAGCTCTGGCCTCCTGGTGTTGTCCCTGAGGTTCTGGAGGCCCGAGGAGTCACATGGAGGAGCTACTCTGAAAAGAAGAAAAAGTTGAGACTAAGGGAATTTTTGACCTCTAGGGAACTGGTACCAACTGCCTAGGCTATCTAAAAAGATGCAGCCTTGGTGGCTAGGAAAATCAGATTTGGGCCAGTCAGAGCTTTTTGCTGTCATAAAGCTTTCAGTGAACTATCACAGTTTTGACGCACCCTAGCTGGCTACAGCTTCAAGGCTTGTCCTGTTGACTGAAATCAAGCTCCAAAAAAGATTCTAAGTCCCAACATAGAAATTGTGACTAGCAAAGGTGATTAGGTATTGGGAAAACAAGCAGACTTTGGCAGGTGCGAAATTAGAATTTTCCTACGTTGAGCTTTTGATGTATACATCATTCAGGCTTGCCCACTGGTGGATTTCGAGCACCAGAAAAAAGACTAGGGTAAACCTTTTGCCCGGATTAAAGTACTAGGCTTAGCTGACCTCTAGTGCATATCTGCTGGCCTCAACATGCACCTAGAGCCCAGCCAACCTCATCCATAGAAGTGATGCTGCTTCTTGACTGCAAAACTCTAAAAGTTCATATCTCTGGTTACACTGATTTGACTTTAATAATTTTTGTATCATTTTTCTTATTTTTTTCCCAAATTGCTATTGTGATTTTATTGAGTTATGTTTTGACTGTTTAAATATGTTGGCACTGCTAAATACTTAACATATTTTCCATAAGTTAAGCCTGTCTGCTCAGTGCCATAGCTACTGGGTGTTGATCCCAGGTTGAATTATTGAAACTGTGTGTTTGACCTGGCCAGATTTTGGACTTGTTACTTCAGAAGGATTCACACCTTCCCAACTAATATCCCAGTTTTGTACAGTGGTAAATTAGTGCCAAGAGGATTAATTGAAATGTTATCAGAGTTGTCCAAAAATATAAAGGCCCCTATGGTGTAGTGTGGTTGATAGGTTTTGGTGGGAGGCAGTGTCATGTGACGTGCAGGGTGTTGGGTTCTGGTTGCTAAGATGTGGGCATGGTGGTAAGTTAGTACATATAGGATACAATACAATATTGTGCGTGCAGTGTCTTGAGAGGAAAATGCAGTGAGGTGGGTTATTAGCCCTAGGATACAATGCAGTAAACTTTGTTACTGTCCCATGATGCAAAGTGTCTGTGTGTTAGTATCAAAACGACTCATTGAGATGATCCAGCATTACTACGGTATAGTGCAGATCTGTGTCTTGTGTCCTTGAGATAATGCACATTGTGATGGGTTTTGCCTTTGGGATGCTGTGAAATATAGTGGTTTCAAGTCACTGGGGTCAGTGTAATATGGTAATGTGCTGGGTTAGTGTCCTTGTGGTGTAGTATAGTGTGGCCAGCTATTGGTGCCTCTGGGATGCATTTAGTTATATATTTTAGCGTCAGTGTGCTGCACTATAGCATGATGGGTTACAGCCCTTATAATGCAGTGAGTGTAGTAATCTTAAGTGCCTAGTGTATATCATAGTGTGATAGGTTAGCAATATAACCTGTCTGGCAGAGTTAGCTCCCTAAAGATCTACTTTGGAGGTATGCTCCCAGTGACTAATTTGGAGGTGGAAAATCTGTCAGCAGCAACATAGGTTGATGGATTTTCCGCAAGCGTTGTCTCCCTTAAGAGGGCTTCTCCTGTGATGGACAAAGCCACACGGGTGTATAAACCGCCTCTGCTATGGCAGAACATTAAAATATACAAGAATTTCTACAGTCATATAGTATTCAATGAACTCAGTTTAGTGTAATGTCATTAAAGTTATTTAATAACAGAACTGTATTTCACTTTCACTCGTAAAAACTTTATAGGCGTAAGCAACTTTTACAATATTTTAAAATGTAGACCAAATTAAACATTTTGGGGAGTTCACCCCAACAATTCATTCACGCAAATTCAGAAATTGCACACCTTTTCCCAATATCTCATATTCAGCGTCCCCAATCACAGCGATCTTTTAAGTAGTGCGGACAATATTCTAACCCTGGGCGTAGCTGGCGTAGCGGGACTACGCAGAGGTCCACGGAGTTGGGAACAAACTCCGTGGAACGCCGCTCTGCCACCCGCCTCCACCCCCCCTATTAACAATTAATTACACATTAATGAAAACTAAAACAAAAAACACTTACCTGTACTGCGGCGTCCCCGGGCTACCCTCCTTCTCTTCCTCGCCGTCTCTGGGTGATCCTTGCGAAAACTGCGCATGCGCGCGCGCCTGCGCATGCGCATTTCTCGGCGAGGAAGAGGAGGAGGGCAACCCGGGGATGCCGCAGTACAGGTAAGTGTTTTTTGTTTTAGTTTTCATTAATGTCTAATTAATTGTCAATAGGGGGGGTGGAGGCGGGGGCTGGCCAACTCCACTCCGCTGTGGAGTGTGCAGAGATTTGCCTACTCCGCGTTCTCCGGAGTAGGCAAATCTCCGCACACTCTGCGGGCGGAGCGGAGTTCTCCGCCCGCACCTACAATATTCTCGCTGATAAAGTTAGGCTGTAAAAAAACAAAACTTCGGCTTCGGCTAAACAGTCTTGGAGATGCTTAGAGAAGAAGAAGGGTGATAACTTTTGAGGTTCTTGGACGAGGAAGCTGTTATTATTTCAAACTGTTTTGATAGACTTCATTTTATATACTTCAACATTTTTGCTACGTGAGCAACATTGAATTCATATTACATGAACTTCCATGGATGTAGTTAGCGAGCGTGCAGCATGTGCAGTGGCCCCGGGGCCCAGGTGCCTGAGGGGAACACTTTACTGCAATTATTGGTGTGGTTTACAACGTAGAAATCTGTCAGGGACCCCGTTTTCATTTGTTGCTGTAGGGCCTTTGGCACCATTGCTACACCACTGTGCACTTCATTACACCGCTGCTCTGTGGCACAACGTTGCCACACCACTGTGCACTTCTTTACATCACCACTTTGTGGCACAACGTGACAAAACTCATCCCATTGCAAAAAGTGCCTTTTTGCAGTGGGATGAGTCTGGGCACGTTGTAAAGAGTTGCCTTTTTAACACTGCCTGCTACTGGATTTTTCCATCATATGTGCTCAGGATTTTTAAACACGTTTTGCACACACATTATTACACCACCACTTTCTGATTTTTTGAAATAGAGTTAGTTTTGGTAGTTTGTTATGAGTGCATCATTTCAACACTACATTCCTCTGGATTCTTGTGCATCGCACAATTAGGATATTGTTGAACATATTTTGTGTGCAATATCACTTTAGGGACTTTTCTGAAAAGGGTCGGTTAGGGATCTAGTTTACGAATGTGACAGTTTTTTTTTTCAAAGCGAATGCTCCATTTTTGCACCATATGTTACTATTGTAATCCTGGAAAGGTTTTACACACATTTGATTACACCACTACTTTGGGGGAGCTGTCAAGTTTTCATAGAATGGTGAGTTTTGGTGGTTGTTAAGCTTCTGTTGGACTCAACTATCGCCTGTACATTTCAAGCGCTACATGAAGCACATATTTCCCTACTACGGTCCAGATTTACTAAGATTATACACAATGTAGCATAGGAAGAGAAGTTGCTGTGCTGCCTTGCATAAAAGGGAGAGAACAGCACCATATTTACAAAGATATGGCGCAGTTCAGCTCTCCATGCGCTTGTACACTTTGGGCTGCGATAGCGCATTAAGGTCAGGATAGCTTTTGTGCAAAAAGGAGTACCCTCCTGAGCACATAATATTCCTTGAAGCTTCTTCCTCTTGGTGCAGAGAAAGAATATCGAGGTAAAAGTATCGAATTGCACAAATATCGTGGGTCAAGAATATCGACAGTAAAATCCTCGTGGTCAAGAATATGGATTTTATCTAAGTAATATCGATTTAAAAAATATCAAAGTGTTTAATATTGTTTGGAAAAACATAGGTGTTAAAAACATCGATTTTTTATTAATGTTATGTATTTTAGTATATATTTTATATGTGTTTGATGTTTGTTTTTTTGTATAAGAATTGTTTGTATTTTTATTATATGTGTTAAATTTTAGTAGTTAATAAACTTTTTTAATTGAATTTTGCGTTTTTAGTTCCGTAGCAGGTTGTGGGTTTATAGGGGAATAGGGTGGGAAGTAATTTAATTATATACGTTTTATTGATTATTTATAGTAGTTATTAATTTTTTTTATTGAATTTTGCATTTTTAGTTCCATAGCGGGCTGTGGGTTTATAGGGGAATAGGGTGGGAAGTAATTAATTTTTTATTGATGAATTATTAATTAGTTGTTAATTAATTTAAATTAATTAATTAGTAATTAATGATGGTAATTGTGTAATTAATTTTAGGTGTGTGTTGTGGTGTTTATAGGTGTAAATGGTGGGAAGGGTGGTGAGTAATTTATTTTTATTGATGAATTATTAATTAGTTGTTAATTAATTCAAATTAGTTCATTAGTAATTAATTATGGTAATTGTGTAATTAATTTTAGGTGTGTGTTGTGGTGTTTATTAGGTGTAAATCGTGGGACGGGTGGGAAGTAATTTATTTTTTAATGATGAATTATTAAATAATTGTTAATTAATTTAAATTAGTTAATTAGTAATTAATTATGGTAATTGTGTAATTAATAGTAGGTGTGTGTTGTGGTGTTTATTAGGTGTAAATGGTGTGAAGGGTGGGAAGTAATTTATTTTTTATTGATGAATTATTAATTAGTTAATTAATTTACATTAGTTAATTAGTCATTAATTATGGTAATAGTGTAATTAATTTTAGGTGTGTGGTGTGGTGTTTATAGGTATAAATGGTGTGAAGGGTGGGAAGTAATTTATTTTTTATTGATGAATCATTAATTATTTGTTAATTAATTTAAATTAATTAATTAGTAATTAATAATCGTAATTGTGTAGTTAATTTTAGGTGTGTGTTGTGGATATTATAGTGTTAAAGAATGTGTACTCAATGAATGTTTATTATCTTTTTTTATTGATAATATATTTAAAATTCATTATTAATTATGTTAATTATGTTAATCAATTTCAATAAAAATGTTGATGTCTTTATTTATTGTTGTGGTGTTGTAGGGTAGGAAATAATATAAATACATTTATGTTTTAAATAATTTGTTTGTTTGTGAATATTTGTTCCTTTTAAATAAATATTGTTTATAAATCTATTTATTATTTTTTTATATCATATTTGTATGTTTTTGTTATATGAAATTAATATTATATTATGTGTTCTTTTTATATGTTTAATATGTTTAATTGTATATTTTTAAAATATTGTTTATTTTTAAGATTACTTAATTTTTTTAATTGTTTAAATGTTATTAGTAACTTTTGTTTTTCTGCTATCCAATACTTTTCTTGCTGTTGCACTCACTGGAGTGGGAATAGTAATTTTTACCCCTCCTCGATCCACAATTTTCCCTACTGTAGCACTTATTGGAGTGGGAAGGGTAATTTTTACCCTTCCGCTATCCAATACTTTCCCTACTGTTGCACTCACTGGAGTGGGAATAGTAATTTTTACCCTTCCGCTATCCAGCACTTTCCCTACTGTTGCACTCATTGGAGTGGGAATAGTAATTTTTACCCCTCCGCTATCCAGCACTTTCCCTACTGTTGCACTCACTGGAGTGGGAATAGTAATTTTTACCCCTCCACTATCCAATACTTTCCCTACTGTTGCACTCACTGGAGTGGGAATAGTATTTTTTACCCCTACGCTATCCAGCACTTTCCCTACTGTTGCACTCTTTGAAGTGGGAATAGTAATTTTTACCCCTCTGCTATACAGCACTTTTTCTACTGTTGCAGTCTTTGAAGTGGAAATAGTAATTTTTACCCCTCCGCTATCCAACATTTTCCCTATTGTTGCAATCACTGGAGTTGGAATAGTACATTTAATTCTTCTACTATCCAACATTCACCCTACTTTTGCACTCAATGGAGTGGAAATAATAAATTTTACCCCTCGGCTATCCAACACTTTCCCTACTGTTGCACTCTTTGGAGTGGGAATAGTCATTTTTACCCCTCCGCTATCCAACACGATCCCCTACTGTTGCACTTAGTGCAGTTGGAATAGTAAAATTAATTGTTTCGCTATCTATCATTTTCCCTACTGTTGTATTCATTGTGTTGCAAAATGTACGTTTTCGTTTTTTTTTAATAGTTTAAAGTTTTAATTGATTATAGAAAGGTTTTTTTAAATTTTAAATTATTGATATATGTATATATTTTATTTTTATATAATTCAAAAGTTAAAAAATTAAATAAAGATAGTTGATAAATTATTTTAAAGTAAATATATGTATAAATTTAATTATTATGTTTGTGTGTTTATATATATTTAATTACGTTTAATTTTTATATTTAGTTAAAATGTATATTAAATGTAATTTATTTTGTTAAAGATAATATTAATATTTTATATTTTTAATATACATTATTTTATTTTAATTATATTTTTAAATTGATATTCTTTACATCTATATTTTTAACTTCGAAATTTTTGATTCAATATTTTTGTACTTACCTGTTTAAGTACAGGGAGTCAATATCTTTACTATCTATATTTTTTTGTCGATATTTTTACCATTGATGTTTTTACCATCGATATTCTATCAGTGAACCTTCCTCTTTGTATGTGTGCGGGAGAATGCAGTCCCAATTCAAAGAGGAAGTCACAAGGAGAAACAAAGATATTTCTCCTCATTACTCCAACTTCGGGTGGGCACATCATTTTGGCACAAACCAATCTTTGCAAGTGTTTGTAAATATGGGTTTGCATCAAAATAAATGGGTGAATGCATGGGAACACCCATGCTCCACCCATTTAACGCCTAACTGATGCAAGGTAACAGAAGACAGTGCTATGCGCTGCCTTGCATTATTTTTGCTTTACAAAGCCACGCAAAGCAGTGCAAACCAGGCTTTGTAAATCCCAAAATAGATTTTGAATTGGGCTGCGCCAAAAAAGTGACGCAATCCCAACACAAAATCTTAGTAAATACCGACCTACATTTCACAACTTGTGCATGAGGGTGGGTGTAATTTATCAGCTAATTCGATAAGAGACACTTTCTGTAATAAACTTTAATTAGTGGCATCGGCAATGTGGAGCAGAGCACGAAGACAGGGGAGAGACTACAGTGCAGAGAGCAAGAGAGATTTCACTTCCAAGAAGGGAGCAGAGCTTGTTAAAGATTGCAGGAATCGCTGTTAGCATGAGCTGAAAGCCATTTTGTACTTGGCAGCCATTTTAGTTAGCCATGTGCTCGCCATGTGCTTTCTCCCTCTTCCAGAGTCTTGCACATGCTCAGAGAGGCCTAGCTGGTAGAATGCACCTGCTCCTAGTATAGAACTGTCAAGCTATTCTTACTCATGTAAGCAGTTTAGTCTCCCCTCCCACTTTGTGGAGCAAGCAAATTTTGTATACCCATATTAGTCAATAAGCATGCTTGTATGTGCTAGGACCTCCCTTGATTTTATGCTGACTATAAAACAAATGCATATATAAGGACCCTGTTCTCTGCACTCATTAGAATGCCTCCTACAGTGGCCTGCGGGTACCGTAAGATGCAATCTCCCTCATCTGAGGTTAATAAAACATGTTTTTTTGATATTACAGCTTCTGTGCCAATCTCTTCTTTGTTGGTCTTAAGGACCAGATGTATCAGTGAACCCCTAAGAAGGTTTTTATTTCTACAAATGGCGCCCAAAAGTGGGACTCATCGGTGCAGCGGCTATCCAAGGGAGTGGTCTTGAAGGGAGACAGGAATCTACTGAGGAGTACAGGACAGGAATCTACTGAGGAGGTACCCAGCGCACGGAGATTGTTTGTTTTCCAGCCCAGTATATTTCTGGTCTTCCTGATCTGATCCTCCAAGTGTTTGCCGCTCCCGACTGAGAACTTCTTTGGCGTGAGTATTTTAAAACGACCGTTAGGTCACTCAGAACTTGGCAGTTGGAACCTGGACACCATTTGATTGGTAAGAGCAGTTTTGCGGCACTTGCTGTTGGTTTGATGCCTTTGATTGGTAAGGTAGTTTTAGTAACACTTATTGTGGCTTTGTTTGTATGATTGGCCAATTTTGGAATTTGTTTTGTAATTATATATGCATTGCAATTCATATAGGCAGGTAATGAGGAGATTTTTTTCTAACTTTGAAAACTTGAACGACACACATTGTGTTAAGTGTCACTTGGAGTATAATATTATATATGCTATAATATTTTTGGCATGCCTGTTACCAGTACACTTCGCAGAAAGTGTTGCTGTCTTGGAGGTACCGATATGGATTTAGGAAGTACTTAGTTGACTCCCTCAGAGGGGATACCTAAATAGGTTTAGGTATAGTAAAAAGATATTTCTTCCTTGGTGACTAAGTACCCCATGGAACTAAATATGTACATAAAACGGATCCGGATCTGCGCACTTAGTAACATTCATAAGTGGTGATATGCAGAGCGCTTTTTGAGTGTTCTACCAGCCAAAACTGGCGAATTTGGTGTATTTCAGCTTTTTGACCATGGAACAGTTTTTTTTGGGCTACTTTTGAGAGCTCTTCTTGTAAATATGACTTACAATTAGTATTTACAAATAGGTTGGTCTTGCGTACACTTTGTAAGCTGCCCTAAGTATTGATTTGTGGGTTAAATGTGTGTTTAAATGTCTATGTGGGGTTTTTGGTTTGACATTGGTAATACTTGTGTGAGTACTCTGTTTAAGAATGGCTAGCTTTAAGCGCGCTGTGTTGTGTCCTTCTGTAACTGTCTGGAATGAGCTCAATGAGTTTGTTTATGTTTTTTTTGCTGTCATCATTCTGTTATGCAAACTGTCATTTAGTTACTTAGGGGCACATTACGATGGCGGGCGGAAGCACCACCGCCGTGCTGGCGGATGCAAAAACCACCAGTTACCGCCGGCACGCAGCAGTCCACACGCCCGTCCAATTACGATGCGAAAAGTAGGCCAAACACCGCCGGCAAGCCAGCAACACCGTCCGCCATCAAAGTGCGCCCGTACATGTAGCGGCGCAGCCTAACTGACACACACCGTCCGACGAAACACGTCCCGCCCGGCGCATAAATTACGATGCCGCAAACAAACAGCTCCCACGGCCAAGAGATACCGTACGACAAACCGAAGCGGTAACACGGATGCCGAGCACGGACAACGAAGAAGCGGCTCCCCGAGCATGAATCCAGCACTGCAGGCACTCCCCATGCTTCTGCTGATGCACCACCAAGGACGCAACGTACCGCGGAGACGCAGGTAGGCACACACACAACAAGTGCACGCAAACAGCGCACACAGTGCAAGGGCGGAAAAAGCGGACAACCCCCCACCCCCGCGTGTACACTACACATCCACCATCGCATCCACATATGACACACAGGCCAAATCGTAACATCGCAGAACACATGTGTACACACCACCTGGGACTAGGAACCAACCACCCCGTCACGGCCCCAAAGCGCCGATGACGCCGCCACACATGCGCACAACGCAGAGGCCAACCGCAGCGCCATGCATGCGTCGCACACAGACACAGGGACACAACCAAGCAGCACACACATCAGCCCCACCCCGAACGCACATGACACGTGACAGGCCGGCCACAGACATGTCCCCAACGCCCAATTCACGGACAACACCCAACGCCACACAACCGACGCACACATGTCAGTGAAGACACGCAACAGCAGGACACACCCCAGTGTAACAAACATGGCGTAGCACACAGCGGCGGTAACACCAACTAGGAGAAGCAGGGCCCCTTCGGGAAGAGGAACGCCAGTACCACACAGAAACACCCATACCACCCTGCACATATGAACAAGACATATAAAACGGAACACCAAAGAGCCCGGGGACCGACAACAGGTGGCCCAAGAATAACATTCACACACAAGGCCCAACGCAGGGCGGAAAGGCAGCCTGCCGCCCACACAAGGGAGAGCAGACAGCACTGAATGACCTTCCATTCCAACTCCGAAACCACAGCCCTACGACAGAAGCCGGTGAATACAGCCATTGTCCAAGAATAGACCAACACAGGCATGCCGAGGAGACCGACCACAGGGCAGATAGCGCATATCACAGAAGCACATAACGGACGGGGAAGAAAGAAGAAAACACTCCCCCATGTCGGCCACATGCAAGTTAATTGGAAGAAGTCACACAGCACTGACCTTGAACTGTCTGAGAAGCATGTGGGAAGAGGGCCCGTGTCCTCCAAACAAGCCAACAGAACACAAGTCCTGTCTCCCTACGACTACACAGAGCTCACAGCAACCCCGGAGCGTGCACATTGCAGACTGCACACACAGCCGGAGCCGGAGCCGGAGCACGCCACCTCAACGAACCGCTGCGAAATGGCAACCGCAACACACCTACCCAACTACGCCGAACAGCTCAAGCTGTACAAAACCAACCTGTGCCATACATTGGGATGCGATCTCCTGTCCCTGCTGAACGTAAGTTACCGACTGACTTACCGCATCACATTGTTCAGCTGCGTCATGCCCGTCTTCTACTGTCGGAGGTGTCCCTACCAGCATCCCGTCGAGATATGCCTCTCCAACCCGGCATGTCTGAAGGCGGACCTGCTACCACTACTCCTCCCTCTGGACGCACACGACAGGGCCTGCTCTGCCTATGGGGGCATGGCGTATGTGGCCAACATCGCACCCGCACTGAAATGGGACCACTGTGCCTCCACACGACGGATCATCGAGAACAGCTACATCGAATGTCACCCAGCATGCCCCATCATGGTCCTCCAAGGGACAACTTACGAACAACACCTTGACAGCCACCATCCGCTACATTGGCTGGCAAACATGTACACCACCAATGACATGGAAGCCCTGCTGGACGGCATCGCATACCTGACAACCTGTAAATACGTCGGACCACAACGCAGATTCCCGAGTGACCTATGATGTCCAACCCCGCACCCATGCTTAGCTTCCGCACGGACTGGCCAGTCACCACCACAACAGCCATACCAAACGACCGGCAACTGTAACCACACCATCAACGACATCGCCATGACATCGGATATGACCGGGACATGCACACTGTTCCCCATCACATCCAGGAACACCGCATGCATCGTGGGAGGCAGTGGCATGGGCTCTGTGTATCGCACCCACATGGACGGAACTGCACGAACAACCAGGACACGACATGGATCCAGCGCACATGGACACACACACCGCTCAGTGGACATGAATAGGTCGCCTGGAGTCTGTGGGTGCTGCACCCCTCCCACCCCCGCCCCGGGAATCCCATACCAGGACCTTTGCATGGACGACAAGTGCATACAACAACAACACGACCCCAGTGACTGTGACATGTCCAGTAACCACCACAGTGCAACAACAAGTGGCACGCCGCTGCATGCACGCAAGCACATGCCCTGATGTCAACTCACATGCACGCGTGCATGAGGAACAACCGCAGCAAACCTGTCACATGGAACTGAGATGGACTGTGCCCATGATGCCAAGCGGTCTGGTAGGCTACATGTATACCGTCTGTGTCAAAGTCCGCAGCTCCGCAGCTATACGTAAATGTACATTAGCACAGCCTTGGCCAAGCAGATGTCACTCTGAAGCCCACATCCCACATGCAACAGCCAATCACATGTAACCCCACACCCTATCCCATTTGCAATCATGCTCAGTATATCCTCAACATGTATTCCGCTGCCAGTAGTGTCCACTATACTGCATCACAGAGGACAGAAGACTCAATATAATGTTTGAAACCAAAACTGTCTCCGCTGACTCATTTCACAAGTACGAATGAGAGAGGATGAGAGTATGTGAAGTACACGGCAGTCGTGACATGACCATGTAGTCCACTGGTATTGGATGTCAACGCAAATGAGTAGCACTACTGTGGAAGACACACATGTGTCGTGTGAAGTCGTATGGACGCAGTGCTCAGGTGGGTGGGTGCGACGGGTAGATGCGCACATGCCAAGTTGGAGCACGCCGTGTTGGGAGGGGTCATGAACAGTACACCACCGCTTCCCTGGGCATTGTGAGAGGACACCTGTCGGGGGAGTGAACACGTGTGTGCACAGCAGCCGGGCACACGTACAAAGCGGTACCAGGCGCACCTCAGCCCACCCTCTGTGGACAAGCTGGATCCTGTTGTGCGCCCGCCATGCCCCTTGACAAGGCACACACAGCCCCAGTCGACCAGGTGTAACCCCAACATAGTCAATCCGCACAGGCGATACAGGGCACGGGATGGCAGTGGAGCATGGTGTGTGAGAGGTCTCCTTGCGCTCCTCCTGGTCATATCACGCAGGCAATAGAACCTCAACGTCTAGCATGGCACAAGTCACATGGAAGTGTAGGGGGACGCACCACAGCACGAGCAGCACTGACGTCACGGGAGGTGGCTCGCACCATCCCATCCATTGCCCATCATACCAACCACGCCACATGCCATTGCGACTAAGTGCAAGCGCGTGCGCCACCACCCCCGAGCCCTCCCCAGAGAGGCCAAAGAGTGAATGTGTGGGTCATCAGCCACAGACGGACGCGGCCTGGCCGCAAGGGCAGCCACAGCCACTGGGTGTCGCAGGTGGCGGATCCGGAAGGCGAAGACTGTGATGCATAGTCCATGCAGGCCGGGTCTCCATTTGGGGCACCACGCAGGTGGACGGCGTCCCGCAACACATCATACCCTGAGACAGCCCACTCGTGCAACTGGACCCACACATACACTCCTTGCCCTCTCTGGTGCGAGCTTGGGGCTGCCTGTGCAAGCGCTAGCCTCGCAGGTGAGCATGCATATTGGGGGAGCGAGGGGAGGACATGAGGGCTGGGGCGAAGATGACTGTATCACTGTCAGTTAGTACAAGGGATGACCCAGATGTGGAACTGCAACTAGTCGCCAATACAACTACCCCCCCATGTCCGGAATGTAAGCCCGCACCTAGGCCCGCCCATCCGCCACATCGAACATACCACCAGCACGACAACCTTCCCATTCGAAACACTGACTGGGGGTGGCGACCAGTGTACAATCATGTGTAGCCTACCCACGCGTACATGTGGGCCCTCCATGATCCATGTCACCTGCGGCAAAGTCATGACATGCGCAATGAGGGAAGTGAGGAGAGCTGCCCGCCCCACGCGCAGAAGGTGCATCAGCTCCACAGACCCAGCAGCGAGTCCAGCAGGGGTCACATGTGCAGGGGCAGCTGTGCCTGGTGTGAAGGCACATGCATATAGACAGCACATCGACCAATGTGTAGTCTGCCCACATCTACAGTCCATCATCATGCGGACATAGGAATTGAACACAGGGCAACACATCTTAGTGGGTGCACCCACCGTGACCAACAATGCGCAATCATCGACGTACCCGCCCTGTGCATGGCCCCCCACCCAACGGAGGCACATCCAGTGCCACCATCCCACACACACAAGCCTTCCACGGAACATGCTGTGTCCAATGGTCAGTACAGAGTCAGCGCCCATCTGGTGGATCCTGTACAGGAGACACATGCACACACATGCCAGCTCCCACTATGTACGACTGCCACCTGGCACGTGCAATGTAACCTCTCACCTGTGACGTGTGACTGCAAGCACACAGCCGTCTTGGCATGGGGCTGTCAATGTGGACACCTGTCAATGTTTCGGGAGGTGTGATCCGTACAGTGCTGTACATAGGGTGCAGTGCTGACACCTACTACTGTCTCATATCCCCTCGTGCCACAGGTCCCACTTGTTTTGGCCGCTCAGCCTGTGCCCACATCGTCGTCGTCGTGTGCCATACTCATCCAGCCGCGGAAGCAGTTCCATGCTCAGCAGACATTCATGTTGCCGTGGCGTTGCCGCTTGACGGATATGCAGTCAGTCCCCATCAGCACGCCCCGCAAGTCATTGGGGCCTAGATCCCCATGTGCATGCACATGGCAGTGGTTTGTATCACTAGCCATTGCCATTGTTGGGAGACCTGTGTAAGTGTATTGTGGCCGTGCCGTCCCAGCTTGACAGCTGGGCTGTGGCTCATGTGCTTGCTCAGTCATGTCAGTGATGTGTATGCGAAATTGCTATGTGTCGTGTTGCATTGACATGTGTCCTCTGCCATTGTCCCTAGGCGGAGACCGAACATTGACCGCCCATACCAATTGCTGGCGGACATGGACGATACAGAGGTTATTAGGAAGTTTCGGCTGGACAGGCCAACCCTGCATCGACTGTGTGCCATGTTAGAACCCCATCTCCGTCCCCGCAGGGTGTATCCGACTGCTGTCACCCCCACGGCTAAGGTGATGGCCGCCATGCATTTCTTCGCCACTGGGTCATTCCAGCACACAGTGGGCAGTGGAGGAGGGATGTCCCAGCCCATGTTCAGCAAGATGCTGAGGGATGTACTGGCAGCCATGATGCTGTACCGGAACAGGTACATCCGCTTCCCCAGGGCTCGTGAATTGGCGGCAGTGAAGGGTGCATTCTATGCCCTTGGCAGAATCCCACACGTCGTTGGAGCCATTGACTGCACACATGTCGGCCTTGTTCCACCA
Organism: Calotriton arnoldi; assembly: GCA_963921515.1. Classification (NCBI taxonomy): domain Eukaryota; kingdom Metazoa; phylum Chordata; class Amphibia; order Caudata; family Salamandridae; genus Calotriton; species Calotriton arnoldi. Next base: position 809,552 of record CAWUFW010002668.1, read on the forward strand.
CAGGCCACTGAGCACCTGTACCGCAACAGGAAGCACACGCACTGCCTGAATGTGCAAGTGGTGTGCCTTGCGGACATGGTGATCACCCACGTGTGTGCAAAGTTCCCAGGCTCGGCCCATGATGCACACATAATGCGCAACAGCATCTTGCCACGACTGATGTCCAATATGCAACAGGATCGTGCCTGTATTGTCGGTGAGTATGTGGAGTGGTGTAGCGTGCTGGCTGTGCGATGCTGTCCCCTGTCCAGTTGGATTAGCAACGGTTCTCTGTGTCCCTCACACCCAGGTGACTCTGCGTATCCGAATGGGGCATGGCTGCTCAGTCCATTGAGGAATCCTCGCACACCAGCAGACGATCGCTACAATGAGGCACATGGGAGGACCAGACGTGTGGTCGAGCGTACCTTTGGCCTCCTCAAGTCCAGGTTCAGGTGCCTGGACCGCACCGGGGGTGCGCTGGCGTACTCCCCACAGAAGGTGTGCCGGATAGTGGTGGCGTGCTGCATGCTGCACAATCTGGCCATTCGGAAGCAGATCCCCCTCATCGTGGATGACGGAGATCAACCAGGGCCCCAGCCCGCAGACCAGGACAGCTCGAGTGAGGAGGACAGCGGAGAGGAGGAAGCTGGTAATGTGCGGCAGCAGCTCATCGCCCGCTACTTCACTTGACGGTGAGTGTCCATGTACGACGGCTGATGTGGCTGTATCTGTGCAGGTGTGTGTGTGCTGTGTCAGGGTGGCCGTTTGTTCACTGCGTGCTGTGTGTCAACGCTCCATGGCCAGGGTAGTATGCCACTGTTGGTGGCTGTGGCATTGTGCCCTATTGCTCTGTGCGATGTGTGTACATTGCTTGTAGTTGTTGACATGTACTGTGTGATGGGTGTGTGACACACTCATTGAATGTGCTCCTGTTCTGTCTCCCACCCCTAGGTCCCTACAGGCCCTCCGGATTCAAATGCCATGCCACGCATCAGGTGCCTTTCTGCCCAAGGTGGCCGTTGTATTCCGTACAAATAAGACACAGGGCACAAACAGCAGTTAGTGAAAAAGGTGCATTTATTACAAACTGTGACATGTGATTGTGTGTAAGGTGATGACAAAAGTGGTGCGTGCAGTGACAATGAGCTGTCGGTCATGGCTGCGTGATGATCAGGGTGTACCCACTGGTTCTATGTCCATAGTCCAACACACACATGCCATCCAGATGGCTGTGTGGAGTGGGATCGTAGTCCAAGTCAATGCAGTGGCTGGTCAAGGAAGGCTGGCGGAAGGCTGGCTGGCTGCCTCACTTGCGTCTGGAGCGTGCGAAGTCCTCCCGGGAGATCTGTTTCCTCTTCGGACGGCCCCTTCCACGTTTGCGAGGGGGGTGCCTGCTTGCGACATGCTGGTGGTTGAGGTGTGATCACTGGCTGTGGACGCAGGGGAACTGGACACTGCTGCTCCACCCTGCGCCCCGGCAGGTGGTGGCGGAGGGGAGCTGCTGTCCCTGGCTGTGACCTCACCGCCACCACCAGCTGTCCCATGAGGTCCACGATTTGGCCCATACGGGCGTCCATGGACCTCAGCACCCCCAGCACCTCACGCGTGTCTGAAGCAGACCGGACCCATTGTCCTTGGGCCTCTTCATAGGCCCCAAGGACTCTGGCCATGTGAGGCAGGGCATGGCTCCCAGGGGAGGCTGGCGTTTCCCTGACCCTGCTCCTCCTACCAGTCCTGCTGCCACCGGCCTGCCCACTAGCCACATTGCTCACCACGGTCCTCGCTGTGGCTCCCAGGGTGGATCCAGTCGTCCGGGCCACCACCTGCGCTGGGGCTGGTGCCAGCGAAGACGTGGCGGTGGTGGCGGCGGTGGTGGTCGGTGCGGCGATGGTGGCGGTTGCGGCAGTGGTAGTGGCCACAATGACCGTGGGTGTGGCCGCAACGACAGTGGCAGCAGGGGGCTGGGAATGTTCAGCAGCCCTGGATGATGGGTTGGTGGGTAGGAGGGGTCCTGGGGAGCGGCTGGGCCCTGCCACACCAGATGGGCCTGCTTGGTTGTCCGTGTCCGAAGAGGAGGACAGATCCTCCAGATCCGTGTGTCCTCGTTGGGGGCTTGTAGGCTGGCTGTGCTGGCTGCTGGCTCCATCCCCAGCATCCAGCAGTTCATCACCTGTGGAGAGAATGAGATTTGTTATTGTGTTGCACCTGGCGAAGTATGTATTTGTCGTCTGACATTGACAGTTCGTGCAATCTCGTACATGGGTTTCCCGGAGGCGTGTGTGTGGCAGTAGCATCTGTAGTTGTGTGTGCTTGGCAATGGGACTGTGTGCTGTGCACATGTGGCATGGGACGGATTGGCCATGCCGATGGGTGTGTTGCTGTGCCCCTACTTATTGTGACTCTGGTGTATGCGGGCTCCTGGCCCATCCTGGGTCTGGTTTGTACTTTGCTTTTGGGGTTCAAATGGAACGCTTAGGAACGCATATGGCAACATGGGGGCCATGCCCCAGATTCGCATTTGGGAGGGGATATGCTTTTGGGGTTCAAATGGAACGCTTAGGAACGCATATGGCAACATGGGGGCTATGCCCCAGATTCGCATTTGGGAGGGGATATGCTTTTGGGGTTCAAATGGAACGCTTAGGAACGCATATGGCAACATGGGGGCCATGCCCCAGATTCGCATTTGGGAGGGGATATGCTTTTGGGGTTCAAATGGAACGCTTAGGAACGCATATGGCAACATGGGGGCTATGCCCCAGATTCGCATTTGGGAGGGGATATGCTTTTGGGGTTCAAATGGAACGCTTAGGAACGCATATGGCAACATGGGGGCCATGCCCCAGATTCGCATTTGGGAGGGGATATGCTTTTGGGGTTCAAATGGAACGCTTAGGAACGCATATGGCAACATGGGGGCTATGCCCCAGATTCGCATTTGGGAGGGGATATGCTTTTGGGGTACATGCTGTGAGCCATGGGTGCCGAACGTGACATGTGTTGTGGCAGCATGACAGTGCATGGTTTGAGGTGTGTGCATGCTTGACATGGCCTGCATATTTGCTGTCTGTTGTGATTACTGGACATGGCATTGGACGCATCGTTATGAGTGAGTGATAGTTGTGTGCCAGCCAACGTATTGCAGTTGTCCCATCTCCTTGGTGTGCGTGCTGCCCTGTGCCATGTGCATCACTGCAGTGCTCGGGGGTGTGGCCCATGTTGTGTGTTGTTGCTCACAGTGTGTCGTGCGCTTAATTGACTTCTGGCACATGGTTGGTCATGGGCATGTGTCTTAGCGTGACTGCTGTATGTGTGGCAGCTGTGCGGATGACATGCCTTTCATGAGACTGGGGCTGACGGATGGGATGGATGGTATGTTGTATGTGCATGGTGTGTCTGTGAGTTTGATGGGTTCAGTGGTGTTCGTGTGCATTTATGTTGTTCCGCTCTGTTGCGTCTAGTGTTGTTTGTCTTACATAGGCGTAGTTGCGGGGTGTGTTGTTGACAGGCAGTAGGGGCTACATGGACAGGACTTCAATGGTGTTTCGGTTGTGTGTGATGAGTTGCACAGTGGCTGCCGTGTGGGACTATATTCAGTGTGGCTTGTGCATGCAGACGTGGCTCCTTGGGTGTTGCTATGTCTGTGATGGGTCATGTGGGGTGTGAGTCTGTTGTTCATGTCCGTGTGCACATTGTTCACTTGTTCGTGACGGTGGGCGGTGCTGCGTGTTCGTCTGCTACGTGACATGTCCCATGTGTTGGTCGTGTTATGGTCCTCATGCCTCCAGTAATCCAGCCCTGTCCAGTTTCCCACCTGCAAGTTGTTCGTGCGTGCACTGTACTGGATGCCACATGGCTCTAAGCGGGGGTGCTCCATGTTGCAGGTCTGTGGGGGTGGGGGGGTGTTGTGGGTCGTGGGGGTGGCTGGACACCCACTGACACCGATTGCTGTGGACCGTGATGTCTGCCTTTCGGCTGTCGTTGTGCACTGCGGTGGCTGACACGTGGCTGTGGGGTGTGGGGGATGCTCCTCCTTGCTGTGCTGTGGGACTTGGGGCCTGGTGTGTGTTGTACTTGGGCTGTCCACCCTCCCACCCACTGCACTTTGTGTTCCTGCCACTTACCTGTTACTTGTCGGTTAGTGCAGCTGTGGCGGACACATGGGTGTGGTGGGTGCTCGTTGTGGCGCTTCTGGCATATTTGGGGACCTGTTGGTGGTTACGTGGCTGGCTTAGTGTACACATGTCCCCACGCATCTTACAGTTGTTCGGTTTGGGCTGTGTGTGGTAGTGTCTGTTGCATGTGTGTGTGATGTGTTGTGTATTGTGTGCTGGACATGGGGGTGTTTGTCCCTGGGAGCTGTGGCATGGTGGTAGTGCATGTGAGTACATAGCGGTGTGCTGGTATACATCAGTTTGTACTTACCAGCCTCCACTCCCTCTGCTAATCCGGCGAGGATCTCCGGATGGATTACGACTCGCACCTTCTCCTCCCACGCTTTGAAGGTCTTAAAGAGCGCGGGATTCCCTCCGCCAGTGACGGCAGCCAGCTCTCTGTTTTTGCCCTCCTTCTTCTTGACCAGGCTCTTTACGTCATTCCAACGTTTGTTAATCTCGACTCTGTTCCTGGGCAGGGTCCCGACTGCATTGACCTGGTCTACGATCCGGTTCCACATTCTGTTTCTGGTGGCTAGTGGTGTGTGCTGGACCATGTTCCCATAGATTTGTGGGTACACCTTGATGATCTCGTCGACCATGACCGTCAGCTCCATGGGCGTGAACTTGGGCATTCTTTGTGGTGCCATGATGTTTGTGGTGCTGGTGCGGTGTGTGTTGTGTAATGTGCAGGGGGTTTGTGGTGCCGGTGTTTGGTGGTGGTGGTGTTTGGTGGTGGTGGTGGTGGTGGTGGTGTTTGGTGGTGGTGGTGGTGGTGGTGGTGGTGGTTGTGATGTGTGCGTTTCTGTGGTGTGCTGCTGTCCTTGCTGTGTCACTGTGTCCTCTCCTCTCCTCTCTGGTTTGCAATGTAGCAAGGGGTTGTGGTCTGTGGGAGTGCTGCTTTTGTACTCACCTATGTGGGTGTGTCCTCATGGTCTGTTGTTTTCAGGTGTGTTGTGTCTGGGGTTCTGGCCTTTGTATTTTTTGTTTGTCCGGGGGGTGTTTTCGGGATGTGTACTGTGCTTGTGTATTTGTGCGTGCCTTGCTGTGTGGACTTGTTGGCCATGTTGTGTGCTATTGGTTTTGTGTGCGGATGGTTTCTGTGCAGGTACGTTGGCGCCATGGCTTCTGCCATGTCGATTCTCATCGGCGTTGTTTGCGCTGGCGGGCGGTATATTTGTGGTTTTTCCGCGCTCATGTCGGTGCGATCGTAATTTCACGTGCGGTGTGTCGGCCGTGAGGGCGGGCGGTTTTGTGTTGTCGTGCGTGTTTCCGTCCGTGGCGGGCGGTTTGACTCCGACTCGGACGTTGGCGGGCGGTATTTTGTGTGCTTTTTCCACCGATGGCGGTTTTCGGTTTGTGTAATCGTAATGGCGTGGTCGGTGTTCAGGCGGTGTGTGCGGGCGGATTTTTGCCGCTTCCATGCCTGGCGGATTTATTTACGCCGGGTATCGTAATGGGCCCCTTACATATTAAATAAAAATCCAGAAATTAATTATGTAACATATGCTAAACAGCTGCATGTTACTATTAAATTGACAGAGTAAGACACTATACATGTGTGCAACTTGCCACAATGCTAAAGATAAAATTAGAATTCGTATTCAATAGGATTAAAATAGGCCTCATACAGAGGGAAAAGAAAACGAAATTGTGTGTTTTGTAATCAATAGACTAAAATACATGTTATAGCCTTTTCCTTAAATACATTGTATTAGACATTAAAAGGCATGCACATCATTTGAGTGAATTTGGTCGTTGCTGAACTAAATACACATTATAGAAAGATAGATTTGACTGCATTGAAATGCCTCAGTTTTTAAATAGACTGTGACATGCTTTTCTTTCAGCACCCGAGAAAAAAGCTTTCCGACAGCTGTGTTTAAACTAACTAACTAAAAAGAAACCGTTTGACACAGCAAATGGGGATTTAACTCTGTCAGGGTATTTCAAATAATAAAGGGTTTTTTTTCCTGAGAAAGGCGTGAAAATTCGACGCCTGCTGACAAACAACAGCTGCATAAATAGCATATGGCTATTCATGCTCACGGCCACAGACAGGAATGCTGCGTCAGCGACATTTTAAGTCAGTTTAAAACTGGTATAAGGGCCTGCCCTATTTTAAAAGTTTCAAAACACCAGTTTCATTATTTTGGATAACAGAGAACAAAATTGAAAGTAGGGATTTCCTTTCTTAATGCCTTCTTTACATAAGTATATCTGTGGTTCCGATGTTAAATGATAACTGTTTTTTTTTAAAAAGTGGCGCAGACTTTTCCTGTTTCAAGTAAGGCTTCTGTGCTTAGGGTTATGAATGAATGTGTTTAAATATGATAGGCTACGAATGAAGCTTGCTTTTTCCAATGTGGAATCATCAAAATGGTTGGTTTTATTGATAAAAAATAAAATTTAATTATATGGGAAAAAATATATTGCTAAAAACAAATGCTTTAAATTCGTTTTCTCATCTTTATAAAGCCTAATCATCATACTGTGAATTTCTAGCATCAAAGTTGAATTTAAGCAGTGCTGTACCGCAATAAGAAGGGAACTTAAATGTGAAATGTCACTTTACCCAGCCGTACAAAACTTGTTTTTATAAGGGTATATCTTATGCATTTCTGATTTCCCATTCCTGGGCTATCTAGAGAACACTCTGGGGGTTCCTATTATGCAAAAATATTGTAGGATATTCATTTTTAAGTGCCCCTACCACCAAAGTCGAAATTGAGCTAAATTCACAATTTTACAAGCAGTTCTACCACTCAAGGCAGTTTTAACGTGCTCTCAGGCTTCCATAAAGTATATGCAAGTATAAAATAAACAGCTGCCTCTGCATTACTAGATTGCACACCACTGTACATAAATGAAAATAAGTATAGGGCTGCTTTTCACTGTGATTCTCCAGAGTTGCTTTGCATTACAAAACCGCATGGCAAGCCTTGCACGCAAAAATGAGCAGCTGCTGAACGGGTCAAAGGTCGGAGTTCTGCATTTAGCAACTTAGCAGGGTCATGTTTGCTAGGACACTTCGACCTTCGAAAAGTTTTTTGAAAGACGAGATGATAGCGCAAAGAGAGAAAGAGAAGCTTTGCTTCCTATTTTTGGCAAACACACGTTTTGCGCAGTCCTATGCCACGAAGGAAAACAACCCTCAGTTGAACATTGATCTGCCAGGTATATAAAATAATGGTTTTAGTTTAAAGAATACTGTGTAGGGGCTACGATAAGGAGGAAATGGATTTTAGTTTGCATTCATGCACCCTCATGTTAATCTAGTACAATTGCTGTAGAAAATATTTAAAGTTAACTCAATTTGCATTGTGTTAGACTGAATCAGAGAATAGCCACTTTCTAAGATATCTCCTACAAGTTTGTTTGTGCCCAGTTGCTACAAATAGGGGTTGAAAGTGTTGACAGAAGTAAAACCTGTTTCAGGTTTTCCTACTGTCAAAATGGGGGAAGGAGGCTAGCTCCTCTACAAATTAAGGGTAGGCAAAATTATGTTTTCTCTCTTCTTTTTCTCACTTTTTTTTTAGTCTGTCTAAAGCTGTCTAGGAAATGGCCATATGACAGTTAAGGCACTTTGCATTGTTCATAAGGCGGCACACAAAATGGGGCCTAAACCATTACAGAGAATGTTTACTTGGTACTCCCCAGCTAGAAGTTTTCGTTCCTTGGCAGCACACCTAGTATGTACCCCATGAGTCAAGAAAACCCGACTAGGAGGTAGATCATTTGGCTATGCAGCCGCAAGGCTATGGAATAAACTACCAAGTGAACTCAGACAGACTGATGACTTACTGCAGTTTAGAAAAAAGCTAAAAACCAGGCTCTTTCCAAAAGAATAGCCTTGAGAGATTGGCGCATGATGATTCATAGTTTTATAGCTGCACAATGATTTAGGTAATCCCAGCGCCAGAATGCCCGTTGGGTGACAGCTGCGCTATATAAATGCTACTTACAATTACAATTGGCTATTCTGTAATACTGTTTTAAAATTGTTAGAATTAATAAAAAGATGAAACACATAAGCTATGTTACTGCCCATCCTGTATGAAAGAATGAGTAGAACAGATTGATGTTCCCTTATTTGATCTTTAAGGAAAATTGTATAGTGGGGGTTTCTGTTCAAAAATCTCAGGTGGCAACACTATTATTGTTTATGTTATTCTCATGTTCTATACAGTTTTGCAAGGGCATTGCTAGTCTTTTATTAGCTAGTCTCTGTCAATAAGCTGACAGCCCTTATTAGAGCTGGAGATAGGTTTTTTTTCCTTTTGAAAATGATGTTGCATAGTCCAGATCGTGAAAAGTACAATGCAGGAAAGACGCTCATGTGATCCTTAGCAAACATTTTGAAGGAAAATATTGTTTTATAGGAGTTTGTTTGTCATAACATGTTCTGCTGGAGAAAAAGTACCCACTATGTTGAAGTTTAGTTCTTTTTGCAATAAGAATCCCTGTTAAATTAGCAGTCTTAGATTTTCCTGCTGCACCTATAACATGAGAGCATGGTCCTAAGCATAACATGTAAGAGAAATTATTTTACAAGTGTCTGCAGTCCTGTACAAGTAATGTAAAATCTATGAGTAAAAGTGTAGAACATTTCCTTTTTCTGGAGGGTTCTTCAGATTAGTAATATAGGAATACACCAATGTAAGTATTTGGAGTATGTCTGTATTGTTTTTCTTTTTTCCTCAGAATTTAGTAAATGAACACAGACTTCCTTGGCTGTTTGGGATTGGGTGATGTATTACTCTTGTCAGTTCACCAAAACGTTCCTTTTATACTTGCCAATAGGTCCAGGGTTTTCTACTCTCAGATAGATGAAGTGGTTCTTGGGTGCCTTGCTAATGTATGGGGCGCCCCAAGACTAAGGAAGTATTTTGAGACTATCCTCTCTGTTGTTAGATTATTTCTGTGCCTTGTCTAAAGACCTCTTGTTCTGTCCACCAATAGATATTTGCTGCCTTACAACCATTGCCAGAGGGGCCCGGACATCAGATCCAGCCTGGGAGTCAGCGCCACTGCAGCTTGAAGCCAAAGTGAAAGGAACCAGCATAGGCGTTGCTGGCAACTAGGACCTCAGTGAAGTCGGAAGCACTGGGACGTGAAGTGTGTACCCCTGCCACTGTCTTGGGCGAAAGACGGGGTTACAAATCAGGATGGAGAAATCTTTGTGTGGATCCAGTTTTTGATGCCCAGCTGAGAGAGTCACAGAACGACAAGGACGGCAAGGAGGCTTTTGCTTGAGGTGACCCCTTTGAAACAAGGGTTGATTCAGAGATCCTAGCATCAGGCCTCTTAGTCCTGGTCCAAAGTGAATGCAAGTCTACGCCTTTGTTTGTTGATCAAGGGATGCCCGAGCACACTGGGTATAATTTGTGCCCCAACAAAAGAGCAGTGCGCCAGAGGTGCAAATACAGGAGTTAGGGAAGGACTTGAGTTTAGGGTACAGGTACTATGCCCTTGGTGCCTGTTAGATTAAAGTGAAGAAAACTGGTGCACTGCCTGAGACACTGGATAGGATCATTGAGGGTATTTGCCCTGGGGGGTGATTGCCCTATCCTGAAAGAAATACTTTTTCTTCTCCGTGATTCTTGAGTTGCGAGTTGTGCAGCTCCACCGTGGGAACAACAAGAGCCTGCCTGTGAGGCTCAAACGGACACAGGGAGAAGACTCCCCTCTGGCTGGTTGGTTTTAGAACTTTCCCAAGGACTCTTTTTTTGTTAGTAATGTACCCCTTTGGTCGTCCCATTTTTGAGGAGGAGCAGCCCTTTGCGGCTCCTTGTCCTAATTCCTATGGCCCTGTGTGGTCCTCCTGGTCCCCCGGAGCCAGGATTGTTTTTGTAATAATCTATTTTGACTTCCCTGACATTTGCATTACTTATCATTGGAAAATATTGAGATTTCTGTTTGAGATAATAGTCATTATTCTCTCTTGCTACCTGTATAACCCAATGCTCTGTTCACTTTGTACTCCTGCTTATACCTTGTATATACCTGCTTAATGAAATGTTTAGAATGTAAATGCCCACCTAGCATAGGATGTTGATGAATTTATGAGAAGAAAATGTGCAAAATATTTTCTATGTCTCTACTAGATCATGGTAATGTCTTTAGCTCATGCTAAAAGGATCGTCTGTTAAAGATTGCAGGAATCGCTGTTAGCATGAGCTGAAAGCCATTTTGTACTTGGCAGCCATTTTAGTTAGCCATGTGCTCGCCATGTGCTTTCTCCCTCTTCCAGAGTCTTGCACATGCTCAGAGAGGCCTAGCTGGTAGAATGCACCTGCTCCTAGTATAGAACTGTCAAGCTATTCTTACTCATGTAAGCAGTTTAGTCTCCCCTCCCACTTTGTGGAGCAAGCAAATTTTGTATACCCATATTAGTCAATAAGCATGCTTGTATGTGCTAGGACCTCCCCTTGATTTTATGCTGACTATATAACAAATGCATATATAAGGACCCTGTTCTCTGCACTCATTAGAATGCCTCCTACAGTGGCCTGCGGGTACCGTAAGATGCAATCTCCCTCATCTGAGGTTAATAAAACATGTTTTTTTGATATTACAGCTTCTGTGCCAATCTCTTCTTTGTTGGTCTTAAGGACCAGATGTATCAGTGAACCCCTAAGAAGGTTTTTATTTCTACAAGCTCAGAGATGAGAGCTGCAGATGGATGCTAGAGTCACATACAAATTCAGGGCTAGATTTATTAAACTTTGACGCAATGCAATCCAGCAAGAGAAGTTTATGCGCTGTGCTGCATCAAAGGGAGAGAGCAGAAATGTGCCATATCTATTAAGATATGGTACAGCTCTGCTCTCTTTTGTAGAACTGACACACTTCTGGCTGGCTAGTGACAGCAAATGTATCCGTGTGCCACGACACAATGGTGCCCGCATTGTCATCATAATAGCTTTCAGAACAGTAGCCGGTTATGGTTTGCTTGTGTTCTGGTTCAGGAAGGACCTGGCTTAGCAGTTTGAGCTGGGCTGTTCCTATTTGAGCAGTGTTAAGACTGATTTGCATATGGCTGGGCCTCATGTGCAAAATAACAATGGCGTGGAGTGCGTCTCCTAGTAATTCAGAGTGGCTGAGATAAATTCAAGTATTCCATCCATCACTATTTGTAAAGTTCTGTGTGATGCCCTAAGTGGGTCAGGGTATGCCCTAACATAGATCCCGGTGCACACTGTGCCACTGGAATCAAGCTATACCCGACTGATGAGCCATCATAAGGGCAGAATCAGTCGTGGTTTGCTTGTGTTCTGGTACAGGAGGACCTGGCTTGGCAGTTCGGGCTGGACTGTTTCTATTGGAGCACGGTCAAAACTGATTTTCATATGGCTGGGTCCAAACTGAGGTGGCATGGTGTGCAAAATAACCATGGACTGGAATGTTGCGAGAGTAATTACCAGTGGCAGAAAATAATTCAAGCATTCCATCCATCACTTTTTTGTATAATACAGCAAATACAAAGCACTTACAGCAGTAGATCAATCCCCTCTCCGCATACATTGTGAATGTTTAACACAAATTTATACACAGTGTCCATCCATCACAAATGTAATTGCATGCACATAGAAAGATTCAGTAGCACAGCACAAACAGTAGTGGCACATCGTAAGCAATAATATAGATGTAATACAGAAGCAGCAATGCAAGCTTCCCTCATAAACACACAACAATTACAGCATGGGCAAAAACATCTGTGACCACTTGACTCAAAAACAAATTCACACATACACACACTTAGTGCTGCTTAGAATGCAACAGTGCAACTTTGCCTGAATTTCTCTGCTTTGTCATTATGTCCTGGTGAGGTTTGGTGATAATTAAGGACTGTTCACTGTGCAGGAGAATGATTGAAGAGTGATCAGTGTAGGGCAGGGCTTAGCTTTGTGACAGAGAACAAGACATGTACAGCCAATACAGAGACAGTAGGGTCAGCAGCAGAGAGTCAAAGGGTACAGAAGCAAGAGTGACAAGTGCTTAGCAGGCTTAGCTCTTGTGTGCATCTTTTCTTTCTATTTCTCACAAACATACACCATGCACGCAAAACACAAACACAACACACAGTCATCAAAAGTAGCAGTAGTGTACACTGCGAAAATCAGCTGGGCATGAAAGGAGCAGAACGGAATAGAGGGCAGCGCCACACTGAGAATGTATTGGGTAGAAAGGAGGACATAAGCAGAGACCAATAACAGCACATAAAATAATTGAGTTTGTGATGGAGGACACTAAAAGGACCATGTGTAGTGCTGAATTTGAGCCGGTGGTTTCCGGTGCTCAGCACTGGCCCATAGTTCTCAGCATTGGCTCTACTGGCAGTCCACCACATGGTGGTACTGTCTGTCTAATTCTGAGATGAGCACAAAAGCAGCTTTTAGTAAGTCAATATACATAAAAAATAAAAACTAATACCTGCCACTCAAACCGTTATTAAAGCTTTGGGTGGCCTGAAATAGTCTAAATTGTCACACTCGTGGGATTCCGATGGTTAGTAGTTGTGTTGGTATTGTCATTGGCAGAACTGGCAGAGGCAATGGGGTAAGGAGCCTGCAGTGGAATCCCAAAAAGGGCCCAGGCACATACTTTGCTACAAATTAAGCACTGGCCAGTTTAAACAGCGGATGAGCACAGTGAAACAGAGTCTCCCTGCATATGCTCATATCAAAATCCCTGTTCCCTAAGTTACATCACCAACCTTGCTTGCCTGTACCATATTATTCTTGAAGCCCTTTCAATATTTAAACAATTGATTAATAAAGTAACGTTCATGAGAATTCAGAAAAATAACTATTCTTATCTAAAATCCATCAGATGAGAATAGTACGGTTTAAAGGGGTGTTTGGACAAAAAATCAAATAAAAAATATTGTGATACAAAAATATTGTGTCAAGAATATTGGGATGTCAACAATGTTGTCAACAGTAATATTGAAGGTAAAAATATTGTTTTAAGTGTTGTTTTTAATATTGTTTTGAAAAATGTTTTTTTATTTATGTTTTTAGTTAGGCAATTCATTAATTATTAAATTGTTGAAATTTTTGTTTTTAGCTGTATTAATGTATAAAAATAATGGATTGATAATTTTTATTAGCAGCAGGATATTTGAGTTTTATCAAGAGACTTTCGGGAATGCTGGGTGGGTGGAAGTTTGTGGATCTAAGCAGATTCCAGAACTTTCTATCACTGAAATGTGTGGGAAATGTATTTTGTTTTTACAAAGTTTAGGGTTTGCAAGGGATTCTGGGTAACAGAACCTGGTGAGAGCCACACAAGTCACCCCATCCTGGCTTCCCCTGTATGTCTAGTTTTCAAAAATGTATAGGTTTGCTAGGCTTCTTTAGGTGCCGGAAGAGCTAGGGTCCAAAATCCACAGCTGGTCACATTGCAAAAAAAAGGTCAGTTTTCACTGGAAAAATGTGCTGTGTCCATGTTGGGTTTTGTGCCGTGTCCTGTCACGGGTACTAGACCTACCCACAAAAGTAAGGTATCATTTTTTCGGGAGACTTTGGGAACTGGAAGTTTGTGGTTCCCCACAGATTCCAGAACTTTCCATCACAGAAATGTGAGGAATTGTTTTATTTTGTTTTGCAAAGTTTAAGGTTTGCAAGGGATTCTGGGTAACAGAACCTGGTGCGAGCCACACAAGTCACCCCATACTGGATTTCCCTGGATATCTAGTTTTCAAAAATGCGTAGGTTTGCTAGGTTTCCTTAGGTGTCGGCAGAGCTAGGGTCCAAATCCACAACTAGGCACATTGCGATAAAAGAGTCCGTGTTCACTGGAAAAACGTGATGTGTCCACGTTGCGTTTTGGGATGTTTCCTGCTGAGGGCACTAGGCCTACCCACACAAGTTAGGTACCATTATTATCGGGAGACTTTGGGGAATGCTGGGTGTGTGGAAGTTTGTGAGATTCCAGAGCCTTCCATCACAGAAATGTGAGGAAAATGTGTTTGTTTTTACAAAGTTTGAGGTTTGCAAGGAATTCTGGGTAACAGAAATTAGTGAGAGCCACACAAGTCACCCCATCCTGGATTTACTTGGATGTCTAGTTTTCAAAAATGTATAGGTTTGCTAGGTTTCCATAGGTGCCGGTAGAGCTAGGGTCCAAAATCCACAACTAGGCACATTGCAAAAAAGGGTCCATTTTTATTGGAAACATGTGATGTGTCCACGTTGCGTTTTGGGCCGTTTCCTGTCACGGGTACTAGGCCTACCTACACAAGTGAGGTACCATTTTTATCGGAAAACTTTGGGGAACACTAGGTGGCTGGTAGTTTGTGGCTCCCCACAGATTCTAGAACTTTCCATCACAGAAATGTGAGGAAAATGTGTTTTATGTTGACAAAGTTTGAGGTTTCCAAGGGATTTTGGGTCAAATAACCTAATGAGAGCCACAAAGGTCACCCCATCCTGGATTCCCCGGGATGTCGAGTTTTCAAAAATGTATAGGTTTGCTAGGTTTCCTTTGGTGCCGGCAGAGCTAGGGTCCAAAATCCACAGCTAGGCACATTGCAAAAAAAGGGTCAGTTTTCATTTAAAAAATGTGATGTGTCCACATTGCGTTTTGGGCCGTTTCCTGTCGCGGACACTAGGCCTACCCACACAAGTGAGGTACTATTTATATCGGGAGACATTGGGAAATTCTGGGCAGCTGGAAGTTTGTGGCTCCCCACAGGTTCAAGATCTTTCCATCACAGAAATGTGAGGAATTTTTTTTTTTTTTTTTTTACAAAGTTTGAGGTTTGCAAGGGATCCTGGGTAACAGAACCTAGAGAGAGTTACACAAGTGACCCCATCCTGGATTTCCTGGGTGTTGAGTTTTCAAAAATGTATAGGTTTGCTAGGTTTCCTTAGATACCAGCAGAGCTAGGGTCCAAAATCCACAGCTAGGCATGTTGCGAAAAAAGGGTCAGTTTTCAGTGGAAAAATGGGATGTGTCCACATTGCGTTTTGGGCCGTTTCCTCTCACGGGTACTAGGCCTACCCACACAAGTGAGGTACAATTTTTATCGGGGGACTTTGGTGAATGCTGGGTGGGTGGAAGTTTGTGGCTCCTCACAGATTCCAGAACTTTCCATCACAGGAATGTGAGGAAAATGTGTTTTTGGGGACAAAGTTTGAGGTTTGCAAGGGATTCTCAGTCATAGATTCCTGAAACTTTCTATCACAGAAATGTGAGGATTTTGTTTTTTACAAAGTTGAAGGTTTGCAAGGGATTTTGGGTAACAGAACCTGGTGTGAGCCACACAAGTCACCCCATCCTGGATTTCCCCGGATATCTAGTTTTCAAAAATGTATAGGTTAGCTAGGTTTCCCTAGGTGCCGGCTGAGCTAGGGTCCAAAATCCACAGCTAGGCACATTGCAAAAAAAGGGTCAGTTTTCACGGGAAAGATGTGATGTGTCCACGTTGCATGTTGAGCCGTTTCCTGTTGCAGGCACTAGGCCTACCCATACAATTGAGGTAGCATTTTTATTGGGAGACTTAGGGGGACACAGAATAGTAGAACAAGTGTTATTACCAATTGACTTTCTTTGCATTTCTGCCTTCCATATGTAAGACAATTTGTAAATAAGAAGTCATTTTGAAAAATGACCTCTAATTCACATGCTTGTATGGGTACCCACAATTTTGGAGATGTACAAATAAACACTGCTTCTAAGCTCTATGTAATTTCTCCATTTTGGAAATATATTGGTTTCCTTGGCACTTATTTTTCACTCTTTATATTTTACAAAATGATCTGCTATATACCCGGTGCACAATGAAAAACCATTGCAAGATGCAGCTCAGTTATTGGCTCTGGGTTCCTCGGGTTCTTGGTCAACCTACAAGTCCTATAAATCCCTGCAACCAGAAGGGTCCAGCAGATGTAACGAATATTGCTTTAAAAAATATGTCATAATTAGAAGAAGTTACAGGTGAAAACGTTGGCACAAATGGCTGTTTTTTTCAACCCAATTTCAATATTTTTTATTTTCAACTGTTATTTTCTATAAAAAAAACCTTGAAGGATCTACACAAATGGCCCCTTGCTGAATTCAGAATTTTGTCTAATTTTCAGAAATGTATAGCTTTCCAGGATACATTATTGCTTTTACACCTATTTCTACCACTAACTGGAAGGAGGTTGAAAGCACAAAAAATAGCAAAAATAGGGTATGTCCCAGTAAAATGACAAAACTGTGTAGAAAATTTTGGTTTTCTGGCAAAAGTCCACCTGTCCCTGAAAGCTGAGAAGATGGTGATTTCAGCACCACAAACCCTTTGTTGATACCATTTGCAGGAAAAACAAACAGATGCTTTCTCCTGCAGCACGTTTTCCCTTTAAAAAAAATGTAGCTGTATTTTGGCAAATTTTTGGGTCCTCTCTAGGGTAATCCACAAACCCTGGGTAGCTTTAGAATCCTCATGGTGTTGGGAAAAAAGGATTCAAATTTGACATGGATACCTTATGTGGACAAAAAGTGACAGGGGCCTAAGCACAAACTACCCCAAATAGCCAAAAAGGCTTAGCACAGGGGGAAAGGCCTAGCAGCCAAGGGGTTAATAGTAGTGTTTTTCACTAGTGTGTATTTTGGGTTTTTCATATACTGTTTTAGCAATGTAATGTTATGTTATCTTATATTGTGTTGTGCTACATATTTTATGATGATTAAGGGCCTTATTACAACTACGGCGGTCCCATGTGTGGGGGCGGTCTGACAACAGCTGCACTGTGGGAACGCCCCCAGTATTACAACTGCCGTGGTCAGACTGCCACAAGACCACCGGCACCACTGGAATCAAGGATCCAGCTGGCTCACATCCACCCTTTTCATGGCGGTGCGACTGCCATGAAAAGGGTTGCAGGGTGGCAGAGAGGCAGGCTCCCTGCCGCTCCAGGGCCTGATGATGGAATCAAGGGGCATATGATGTGCCTGCCTGTATTTATGCAGCCCATTTCCTACATGATGCGGCATTCACCACATGGTGCATGCCGCACCCAGCAGGAACTTGCAGATGGCGCTGTCACTGCAGCGGCCTGCATGTAAGGCTCTCCAATGAGCCTTACAGACTGCCGCCATTGTAGCGCCGCGTGCCACCTCCCTCCATGGATTGCAATCGTAATATAGTGGGCGGCATGGGAACGGCTTTGGCTGTCCTCCTGCAAGGGCGCTGGCGTGGCGGCCCATGGGAGGACCGCCAAAGCCGTAATAAGGTAGCCCTAAGTCTAATGTATATGTATTTTTGGGATTGTAATGTGTTTTGTGGGTGGTTTTTCTTGTTTACTTTGCAGTTTTTTTCAACTAACGTTTCCTATGAGAATTAGGAGTTACTGTTTTTTTTTTAATCAAATCACTTTTGGTTTACAATAAACCAATATTTTAACTCTGACTTCCTTTTTTGGGGGTTTCTAGAAGCGTTTATCTTTTTAAACAGTTTGGGTCTTTTATGGTCCCTAGATACTTTGGATTGGTCTATTGTGTTCATTTTTTCAGCTTTTGAGAAATTATATTTCACGTTTTTGGGTGGATTATTATTTTTGACTACGTGGATACAGAGGCAGTTCTGCAGCGATGGAACAGTGCGTCTTTTATTTATACATTTTGGGTGGGAAATGTTGTTTATTGTTTGTGTAAATATTATGTAATTGGAAATATTTGGTTTATGTGTTGTATTTATTTATCATGATGGATTGAGTTCGTTTTTCGAGTTTTGTGGTTCGTTAGGTTTACATTTTTTATGGAATAATTTATATATTATTTTATTGTCTCAGTCTTAATCAAGATTGGAGTTTTAGCTAATGCTTGGACTGATTTAATGAAATGTTATGTTTATTATTTTTATAAAAAATGATTTGTCAAATTGGTTTAGATTTTGTGACAGTTTCCTGGGACTTTTGTAGGTTTCTTTTTTTATAATATGCTTTTGGCTATTATTTCTCAGTAATATACTCCTTTTTTGTTTATGAACATTTTTACCTTACATTGTAGAATGTCGTACATTCTTTTGGTTTGTTTACTAAGTTTAGATGTCATTTGGGTTAGAGATTGATCCATCCGTAGCTGTTGGTAGCTTCGCTTTTTTTGTAATGCTTTTATAAATTTATAAATGTATAGAGTGTAGGTTGGGTTCTGCCAAGAGTGGATTAGAAGGCATTGTGCAATCCTTCCACTGTGTTGTTTTTTGGCTTCCTGCACCAAGGTGCTGTCATATACATTCCACCATGGTTTTGGAATTTGGGTTGGTGTCTGTGTCCAGAGCGATTCAGTCTGCCAAACCAGGTGTCTTTGAAATAATCTATTAGGAGACTTTGTTTGTCTTCATTTTGTTGGTAGACAGGGCTTTCTATTAATAAATTGTAGTGGTTAGCTGCCTCTGTGACACAGAGATAGGCTAGTGCTATAATTTTGTTTATTTCAAAGGCAAATTGGCTGTTTGTAGCATATTCTATGCTTAGGGGCCGATTACGAGTTTGGCGGTCCAACTGCTTCAGCCGTGGCCTCCAGGACACCACAGCAATGGAAATCTTCCACCAGCCGTATTACTTGTTGTGCAGCCTGAAATACTGACTGAGCCGACGACTCTGTTCCCGCCAGGACTGTGGCGTTCTGCAATGTTTGCGATGCATACTCCAACGCCGTCAGGGCCACGGTTTCCCATACAAGCCTATTACGACAACACAGTTGTACTGGCAGTCTCCATGTGGCGGTTACCCAGCGGCTGTAGACCGCCGCAGTACACGCGCAACAAAGCACCACAACAGTGACCATTGGATGGATTAAAAAACTACACAGGTGATGTGCTTTTCCCAAGTGGAAACGCCTGCGAATCACACTATAAAGCACACCCCATCCCTGACCAGGATCCTTTGATTCTCACGTACAGCACAGAAGATAGAAGTCACTGCTCTGACCCAAGGCAACCTCCTTTTTTCTTTCATCTCACCATTTAACTCTCCACCACCTTTAAATTTTAATTTTCATGTTTTCACCCTTATCCTTTGTTTATATAGTTACTCCGATTTTATTTTGTCATACCTGGCCCCAAAAACCCAGGGTTAACTGAGGCTGATTTGTTAGTGCTGGTGGATGAAACCATTAGAGTAGAGACCCCACATTTTTGGTTCCCAAGTCCAGCATACTCCTCTCAGTAGGAAAATGGAATTGTGGGGCAGGATAGTCAACAGAGTAAATGCTGTTGGTACCATCCTGTGCACACAGGGCAAAAGTAGGAGAAGGTGGAATGACCTCAGGTTAAAAGTGCGTACCCAGGCCTCCAAGCACCACCAGGAGGTCCAGAGGACTGGCAGTGGCACTCCACGTGGCCCATTACATCTATTTCCCTAGGAGGGGAAGGTCTTGGCCATCCTGCATTCTGAAGGCTTGACAGGAATACCTGGGTGAGTTGAGTCTTGTAAGTTACACTTCACTAACTGTCACAATACCTCAATGTCCTCTTTGCTCTCAACTATGCTTTTACTGTTGAGTTGTCTATCTACTTTCTTAGCATGCGTTACTTAAAGTATCAGAGATGTTAGTTTGTCTGTGTTAATGTGTATTGTTGCATATAAGAGCACATGTATCAATCTCTAGGACATGCCACATGTTGGAATGGTGTCTGTAAGTGTATTACTATAAAATATCATCCCAGGACCTATTATATGTGTTAATATGTAAATGTATGGTCCATCCCAAATGCATGTTGCTACAGGTATGTTACACTAACCGTTTGTCAAGTGTTGGTAAGTTGAGAATGTAGTGACTACAGCTACCAAGATGCCCTGTGACTGTAACTCTAACCAAGATGCTATACTTCTTTTGCCCCTTCTCACTTGTCTGCCATGTTAGAACTGATCGTCACTGATCATGAAGGTTACCATTTGTCAAGTGTTGGTAAATTGAGATTGAATTGACTACAACTACCATGTGGCCCTGTGACTGCAACTCTAATAAAGATTCTATACTCCTTTAGCCCCTTCTCACTTGTCTGCCATGTCACACCTGATGTTCAGTAATCATGGGCTGTGCAATGTACATGCAATATTCAACTCAGATACATGTCTGAATACTTTGCTTGCTGGAGTCCTGGTCTCATCACCTGAAACTATTGATGGCATGAGTGACACCATGCCATCTGTGTACCTTGGATATATGTAAGTCATGAAGGAAACTCATCTGATTAGCAGTGGCAGATGAGCCATTGACTCTGCACTCTTCACATGATGAATAATACTAAATTTACAACCAAGGTGTGTGTTTGCCTATTTTATACACAACTAGGCCTTGGAATGGTCAAATACACATGTTACGTTGACACTCTGTTGTTTGCAATGTTTTGAAGATGTCACGTCTATCCCTAAGGCCAAAATGCCACATAACAGCACATCTAATGAGCTGATCAATTCTACTACATGTATGGAATGTCTTCAAATGTCTAGTAACCAACTTCATCTCCACGCAAATAGATGACAATACTAATCCCTACCTATTTTGTTTCATGCTAGGTCTCTATTTACTTTGAAACAAATGATGTGGATGTAGATACTGCACTTCCACCAATAACAATGTACTCTATTTTTTAACAGGTCGATTGGCCACAGCACCTGGCCAGAGCTAGGACACCAAACAGACTTTCCACTCCACCCCAGGATGAACCCCTCAGTGATAACAACACTACTGGCGATGTGGATGACGCTCCTGGCCCATCTGGTCAGCAAGAGTGGGGCTCGCTGTGCCTACAACAACACCTTCCACCCCAGCTGCAACAACACAGGCAACCCCTGTACCCCCAACTTGTGTACCTAGCACAGTCAGTACCATCCTGTGCCCCCCAGTCCTGGATTCTGAGGTGGCTATCACCACTCCAGTCAAGGAGGAACCAGGACCCAGGGAGGGTGCAGCCTGCTCCAAGGGCACAGGCTTGTGGGGGTAGGGGTCGTGGGAGGGTAGCTGTTGACCCACAGAGTGAGCCCATTGGGGTCATGGACACCCAGGCTGCCATCACCCAAGTCCTGGGAGTCCACAAGGACTCCCAAGGTGGGATGGGCCAGGTACCTACCGAAATCTGGGAAATGAAGCAGCTGCAGAGGGATACATAACAGGAGGTTGCCAGCATCCACACTGAGGTGGCCAGCATCAACACCAACATGATCTCCCTGGTTGTGGTACTGCAGGACATCAACAGACCACCCTCTGCAGAGCTTTTCACCTATGTCCACCCCTTCCTGTGGTCAAAGTCCATCCAGGCTGTCAACATCTGCCACAGCCACAGGAAAGGAAGCCCTGTCAGAGGAGGACATGCCTGCACACACTCCTGTCTCAACAGCTGCGGATCCCTCCTTCAGCAAAAAGAGGTGGGGATGGCAAGACACCCACCACCTCCAGTAAGAAACCTCAACCCTAATTTCCTCCAATGTGTGCAACACATCCACTTTGTGGACTATTCCTGCCCACTTTTCCATATCTGATGGGAGTAGTATGTTGGACTTGGACTCCAGACAATTTGGACTCTACAACAATGGTTACATCCATCATGACTGACTACTTCACTTTGTGTGTTTGTGTGTTTATATATATTTAATTACGTTTAATTTTTATATTTAGTTAAAATGTATATTAAATGTAATTTATTTTGTTAAAGATAATATTAATATTTTATATTTTTAATATACATTATTTTATTTTAATTATATTTTTAAATCGATATTCTTTACATCTATATTTTTAACTTCGAAATTTTTGATTCAATATTTTTGTACTTACCTGTTTAAGTATAGGGAGTCAATATCTTTACTATCTATATTTTTTTGTCGATATTTTTACCATTGATGTTTTTACCATCGATATTCTATCAGTGAACCTTCCTCTTTGTATGTGTGCGGGAGAATGCAGTCCCAATTCAAAGAGGAAGTCACAAGAGAAACAAAGATATTTCTCCTCATTACTCCAACTTCGGGTGGGCACATCATTTTGGCACAAACCAATCTTTGCAAGTGTTTGTAAATATGGGTTTGCATCAAAATAAATGGGTGAATGCATGGGAACACCCATGCTCCACCCATTTAACGCCTAACTGATGCAAGGTAACAGAAGACAGTGCTATGCGCTGCCTTGCATTATTTTTGCTTTACAAAGCCACGCAAAGCAGTGCAAACCAGGCTTTGTAAATCCCAAAATAGATTTTGAATTGGGCTGCGCCAAAAAAGTGACGCAATCCCAACACAAAATCTTAGTAAATACCGACCTACATTTCACAACTTGTGCATGAGGGTGGGTGTAATTTATCAGCTAATTCGATAAGAGACACTTTCTGTAATAAACTTTAATTAGTGGCATCGGCAATGTGGAGCAGAGCACGAAGACAGGGGAGAGACTACAGTGCAGAGAGCAAGAGAGATTTCACTTCCAAGAAGGGAGCAGAGCTCAGAGATGAGAGCTGCAGATGGATGCTAGAGTCACATACAAATTCAGGGCTAGATTTATTAAACTTTGACGCAATGCAATCCAGCAAGAGAAGTTTATGCGCTGTGCTGCATCAAAGGGAGAGAGCAGAAATGTGCCATATCTATTAAGATATGGTACAGCTCTGCTCTCTTTTGTAGAACTGACACACTTCTGGCTGGCTAGTGACAGCAAATGTATCCATGTGCCACGACACAATGGTGCCCGCATTGTCATCATAATAGCTTTCAGAACAGTAGCCGGTTATGGTTTGCTTGTGTTCTGGTTCAGGAAGGACCTGGCTTAGCAGTTTGAGCTGGGCTGTTCCTATTTGAGCAGTGTTAAGACTGATTTGCATATGGCTGGGCCTCATGTGCAAAATAACAATGGCGTGGAGTGCGTCTCCTAGTAATTCAGAGTGGCTGAGATAAATTCAAGTATTCCATCCATCACTATTTGTAAAGTTCTGTGTGATGCCCTAAGTGGGTCAGGGTATGCCCTAACATAGATCCCGGTGCACACTGTGCCACTGGAATCAAGCTATACCCGACTGATGAGCCATCATAAGGGCAGAATCAGTCGTGGTTTGCTTGTGTTCTGGTACAGGAGGACCTGGCTTGGCAGTTCGGGCTGGACTGTTTCTATTGGAGCACGGTCAAAACTGATTTTCATATGGCTGGGTCCAAACTGAGGTGGCATGGTGTGCAAAATAACCATGGACTGGAATGTTGCGAGAGTAATTACCAGTGGCAGAAAATAATTCAAGCATTCCATCCATCACTTTTTTGTATAATACAGCAAATACAAAGCACTTACAGCAGTAGATCAATCCCCTCTCCGCATACATTGTGAATGTTTAACACAAATTTATACACAGTGTCCATCCATCACAAATGTAATTGCATGCACATAGAAAGATTCAGTAGCACAGCACAAACAGTAGTGGCACATCGTAAGCAATAATATAGATGTAATACAGAAGCAGCAATGCAAGCTTCCCTCATAAACACATAACAATTACAGCATGGGCAAAAACATCTGTGACCACTTGACTCAAAAACAAATTCACACATACACACACTTAGTGCTGCTTAGAATGCAACAGTGCAACTTTGCCTGAATTTCTCTGCTTTGTCATTATGTCCTGGTGAGGTTTGGTGATAATTAAGGACTGTTCACTGTGCAGGAGAATGATTGAAGAGTGATCAGTGTAGGGCAGGGCTTAGCTTTGTGACAGAGAACAAGACATGTACAGCCAATACAGAGACAGTAGGGTCAGCAGCAGAGAGTCAAAGGGTACAGAAGCAAGAGTGACAAGTGCTTAGCAGGCTTAGCTCTTGTGTGCATCTTTTCTTTCTATTTCTCACAAACATACACCATGCACGCAAAACACAAACACAACACACAGTCATCAAAAGTAGCAGTAGTGTACACTGCGAAAATCAGCTGGGCATGAAAGGAGCAGAACGGAATAGAGGGCAGCGCCACACTGAGAATGTATTGGGTAGAAAGGAGGACATAAGCAGAGACCAATAACAGCACATAAAATAATTGAGTTTGTGATGGAGGACACTAAAAGGACCATGTGTAGTGCTGAATTTGAGCCGGTGGTTTCCGGTGCTCAGCACTGGCCCATAGTTCTCAGCATTGGCTCTACTGGCAGTCCACCACATGGTGGTACTGTCTGTCTAATTCTGAGATGAGCACAAAAGCAGCTTTTAGTAAGTCAATATACATAAAAAATAAAAACTAATACCTGCCACTCAAACCGTTATTAAAGCTTTGGGTGGCCTGAAATAGTCTGAATTGTCACACTCGTGGGATTCCGATGGTTAGTAGTTGTGTTGGTATTGTCATTGGCAGAACTGGCAGAGGCAATGGGGTAAGGAGCCTGCAGTGGAATCCCAAAAAGGGCCCAGGCACATACTTTGCTACAAATTAAGCACTGGCCAGTTTAAACAGCGGATGAGCACAGTGAAACAGAGTCTCCCTGCATATGCTCATATCAAAATCCCTGTTCCCTAAGTTACATCACCAACCTTGCTTGCCTGTACCATATTATTCTTGAAGCCCTTTCAATATTTAAACAATTGATTAATAAAGTAACGTTCATGAGAATTCAGAAAAATAACTATTCTTATCTAAAATCCATCAGATGAGAATAGTACGGTTTAAAGGGTGTTTGGACAAAAAATCAAATAAAAAATATTGTGATACAAAAATATTGTGTCAAGAATATTGGGATGTCAACAATGTTGTCAACAGTAATATTGAAGGTAAAAATATTGTTTTAAGTGTTGTTTTTAATATTGTTTTGAAAAATGTTTTTTTATTTATGTTTTTAGTTAGGCAATTCATTAATTATTAAATTGTTGAAATTTTTGTTTTTAGCTGTATTAATGTATAAAAATAATGGATTGATAATTTTTATTAGCAGCAGGATATTTGGGTTTTATCAAGAGACTTTCGGGAATGCTGGGTGGGTGGAAGTTTGTGGATCTAAGCAGATTCCAGAACTTTCTATCACTGAAATGTGCGGGAAATGTATTTTGTTTTTACAAAGTTTAGGGTTTGCAAGGGATTCTGGGTAACAGAACCTGGTGAGAGCCACACAAGTCACCCCATCCTGCTTCCCCTGTATGTCTAGTTTTCAAAAATGTATAGGTTTGCTAGGCTTCTTTAGGTGCCGGAAGAGCTAGGGTCCAAAATCCACAGCTGGTCACATTGCAAAAAAAAGGTCAGTTTTCACTGGAAAAATGTGCTGTGTCCATGTTGGGTTTTGTGCCGTGTCCTGTCACGGGTACTAGGCCTACCCACAAAAGTAAGGTATCATTTTTTTCGGGAGACTTTGGGAACTGGAAGTTTGTGGTTCCCCACAGATTCCAGAACTTTCCATCACAGAAATGTGAGGAATTGTTTTATTTTGTTTTGCAAAGTTTAAGGTTTGCAAGGGATTCTGGGTAACAGAACCTGGTGCGAGCCACACAAGTCACCCCATACTGGATTTCCCTGGATATCTAGTTTTCAAAAATGCGTAGGTTTGCTAGGTTTCCTTAGGTGTCGGCAGAGCTAGGGTCCAAATCCACAACTAGGCACATTGCGATAAAAGAGTCCGTGTTCACTGGAAAAACGTGATGTGTCCACGTTGCGTTTTCGGATGTTTCCTGCTGAGGGCACTAGGCCTACCCACACAAGTTAGGTACCATTATTATCGGGAGACTTTGGGGAATGCTGGGTGTGTGGAAGTTTGTGAGATTCCAGAGCCTTCCATCACAGAAATGTGAGGAAAATGTGTTTGTTTTTACAAAGTTTGAGGTTTGCAAGGAATTCTGGGTAACAGAAATTAGTGAGAGCCACACAAGTCACCCCATCCTGGATTTACTTGGATGTCTAGTTTTCAAAAATGTATAGGTTTGCTAGGTTTCCATAGGTGCCGGTAGAGCTAGCGTCCAAAATCCACAACTAGGCACATTGCAAAAAAGGGTCCATTTTTATTGGAAACATGTGATGTGTCCACGTTGCGTTTTGGCCCGTTTCCTGTCACGGGTACTAGGCCTACCTACACAAGTGAGGTACCATTTTTATCGGAAGACTTTGGGGAACACTAGGTGGCTGGTAGTTTGTGGCTCCCCACAGATTCTAGAACTTTCCATCACAGAAATGTGAGGAAAATGTGTTTTATGTTGACAAAGTTTGAGGTTTCCAAGGGATTTTGGGTCAAATAACCTAATGAGAGCCACAAAGGTCACCCCATCCTGGATTCCCCGGGATGTCGAGTTTTTAAAAATGTATAGGTTTGCTAGGTTTCCTTTGGTGCCGGCAGAGCTAGGGTCCAAAATCCACAGCTAGGCACATTGCAAAAAAGGGTCAGTTTTCATTTAAAAAATGTGATGTGTCCACATTGCGTTTTGGGCCGTTTCCTGTCGCGGACACTAGGCCTACCCACACAAGTGAGGTACTATTTATATCGGGAGACATTGGGAAATTCTGGGCAGCTGGAAGTTTGTGGCTCCCCACAGGTTCAAGATCTTTCCATCACAGAAATGTGAGGAATTTTTTTTTTTTTTTTTTACAAAGTTTGAGGTTTGCAAGGGATCCTGGGTAACAGAACCTAGAGAGAGTTACACAAGTGACCCCATCCTGGATTTCCCTGGGTGTTGAGTTTTCAAAAATGTATAGGTTTGCTAGGTTTCCTTAGATACCAGCAGAGCTAGGGTCCAAAATCCACAGCTAGGCATGTTGCGAAAAAAGGGTCAGTTTTCAGTGGAAAAATGGGATGTGTCCACATTGCGTTTTGGGCCGTTTCCTCTCACGGGTACTAGGCCTACCCACACAAGTGAGGTACAATTTTTATCGGGGGACTTTGGTGAATGCTGGGTGGGTGGAAGTTTGTGGCTCCTCACAGATTCCAGAACTTTCCATCACAGGAATGTGAGGAAAATGTGTTTTTGGGGACAAAGTTTGAGGTTTGCAAGGGATTCTCAGTCATAGATTCCTGAAACTTTCTATCACAGAAATGTGAGGATTTTGTTTTTTACAAAGTTGAAGGTTTGCAAGGGATTTTGGGTAACAGAACCTGGTGTGAGCCACACAAGTCACCCCATCCTGGATTTCCCCGGATATCTAGTTTTCAAAAATGTATAGGTTAGCTAGGTTTCCCTAGGTGCCGGCTGAGCTAGGGTCCAAAATCCACAGCTAGGCACATTGCAAAAAAAGGGTCAGTTTTCACGGGAAAGATGTGATGTGTCCACGTTGCATGTTGAGCCGTTTCCTGTTGCAGGCACTAGGCCTACCCATACAATTGAGGTAGCATTTTTATTGGGAGACTTAGGGGGACACAGAATAGTAGAACAAGTGTTATTACCAATTGACTTTCTTTGCATTTCTGCCTTCCATATGTAAGACAATTTGTAAATAAGAAGTCATTTTGAAAAATGACCTCTAATTCACATGCTTGTATGGGTACCCACAATTTTGGAGATGTACAAATAAACACTGCTTCTAAGCTCTATGTTATGTTTCCATTTTGGAAATATATTGGTTTCCTTGGCACTTATTTTTCACTCTTTATATTTTACAAAATGATCTGCTATATACCCGGTGCACAATGAAAAACCATTGCAAGATGCAGCTCAGTTATTGGCTCTGGGTTCCTCGGGTTCTTGGTCAACCTACAAGTCCTATAAATCCCTGCAACCAGAAGGGTCCAGCAGATGTAACGAATATTGCTTTAAAAAATATGTCATAATTAGAAGAAGTTACAGGTGAAAACGTTGGCACAAATGGCTGTTTTTTTCAACCCAATTTCAATATTTTTTATTTTCAACTGTTATTTTCTATAAAAAAACCTTGAAGGATCTACACAAATGGCCCCTTGCTGACTTCAGAATTTTGTCTAATTTTCAGAAATGTATAGCTTTCCAGGATACATTATTGCTTTTACACCTATTTCTACCACTAACTGGAAGGAGGTTGAAAGCACAAAAAATAGCAAAAATAGGGTATGTCCCAGTAAAATGACAAAACTGTGTAGAAAATTTTGGTTTTCTGGCAAAAGTCCACCTGTCCCTGAAAGCTGAGAAGATGGTGATTTCAGCACCACAAACCCTTTGTTGATACCATTTGCAGGAAAAACAAACAGATGCTTTCTCCTGCAGCACGTTTTCCCTTTAAAAACAAATGTAGCTGTATTTTGGCAAATTTTTGGGTCCTCTCTAGGGTAATCCACAAACCCTGGGTAGCTTTAGAATCCTCATGGTGTTGGGAAAAAAAGGATTCAAATTTGACATGGATACCTTATGTGGACAAAAAGTGACAGGGGCCTAAGCACAAACTACCCCAAATAGCCAAAAAAGGCTTAGCACAGGGGGGAAAGGCCTAGCAGCCAAGGGGTTAATAGTAGTGTTTTTCACTAGTGTGTATTTTGGGTTTTTCATATACTGTTTTAGCAATGTAATGTTATGTTATCTTATATTGTGTTGTGCTACATATTTTATGATGATTAAGGGCCTTATTACAACTACGGCGGTCCCATGTGTGGGGGCGGTCTGACAACAGCCGCACTGTGGGAACGCCCCCAGTATTACAACTGCCGTGGTCAGACTGCCACAAGACCACCGGCACCACTGGAATCAAGGATCCAGCTGGCTCACATCCACCCTTTTCATGGCGGTGCGACTGCCATGAAAAGGGTGGCAGGGTGGCAGAGAGGCAGGCTCCCTGCCGCTCCAGGGCCTGATGATGGAATCAAGGGGCATATGATGTGCCTGCCTGTATTTATGCAGCCCATTTCCTACATGATGCGGCATTCACCACATGGTGCATGCCGCACCCAGCAGGAACTTGCAGATGGCGCTGTCACTGCAGCGGCCTGCATGTAAGGCTCTCCAATGAGCCTTACAGACTGCCGCCATTGTAGCGCCGCGTGCCACCTCCCTCCATGGATTGCAATCGTAATCTAGTGGGCGGCATGGGAACAGCTTTGGCTGTCCTCCTGCAAGGGCGCTGGCGTGGCGGCCCATGGGAGGACCGCCAAAGCCGTAATAAGGTAGCCCTAAGTCTAATGTATATGTATTTTTGGGATTGTAATGTGTTTTGTGGGTGGTTTTTCTTGTTTACTTTGCAGTTTTTTTCAACTAACGTTTCCTATGAGAATTAGGAGTTACTGTTTTTTTTTTTATCAAATCACTTTTGGTTTACAATAAACCAATATTTTAACTCTGACTTCCTTTTTGGGGGTTTCTAGAAGCGTTTATCTTTTTAAACAGTTTGGGTCTTTTATGGTCCCTAGATACTTTGGATTGGTCTATTGTGTTCATTTTTTCAGCTTTTGAGAAATTATATTTCACGTTTTTGGGTGGATTATTATTTTTGACTACGTGGATACAGAGGCAGTTCTGCAGCGATGGAACAGTGCGTCTTTTATTTATACATTTTGGGTGGGAAATGTTGTTTATTGTTTGTGTAAATATTATGTAATTGGAAATATTTGGTTTATGTGTTGTATTTATTTATCATGATGGATTGAGTTCGTTTTTCGAGTTTTGTGGTTCGTTAGGTTTACATTTTTTATGGAATAATTTATATATTATTTTATTGTCTCAGTCTTAATCAAGATTGGAGTTTTAGCTAATGCTTGGACTGATTTAATGAAATGTTATGTTTATTATTTTTATAAAAAATGATTTGTCAAATTGGTTTAGATTTTGTGACAGTTTCCTGGGACTTTTGTAGGTTTCTTTTTTTATAATATGCTTTTGGCTATTATTTCTCAGTAATATACTCCTTTTTTGTTTATGAACATTTTTACCTTACATTGTAGAATGTCGTACATTCTTTTGGTTTGTTTACTAAGTTTAGATGTCATTTGGGTTAGAGATTGATCCATCCGTAGCTGTTGGTAGCTTCGCTTTTTTGTAATGCTTTTATAAATTTATAAATGTATAGAGTGTAGGTTGGGTTCTGCCAAGAGTGGATTAGAAGGCATTGTGCAATCCTTCCACTGTGTTGTTTTTTTGGCTTCCTGCACCAAGGTGCTGTCATATACATTCCACCATGGTTTTTGGAATTTGGGTTGGTGTCTGTGTCCAGAGCGATTCAGTCTGCCAAACCAGGTGTCTTTGAAATAATCTATTAGGAGACTTTGTTTGTCTTCATTTTGTTGGTAGACAGGGCTTTCTATTAATAAATTGTAGTGGTTAGCTGCCTCTGTGACACAGAGATAGGCTAGTGCTATAATTTTGTTTATTTCAAAGGCAAATTGGCTGTTTGTAGCATATTCTATGCTTAGGGGCCGATTACGAGTTTGGCGGTCCAACTGCTTCAGCCGTGGCCTCCAGGACACCACAGCAATGGAAATCTTCCACCAGCCGTATTACTTGTTGTGCAGCCTGAAATACTGACTGAGCCGACGACTCTGTTCCCGCCAGGACTGTGGCGTTCTGCAATGTTTGCGATGCATACTCCAACGCCCGTCAGGGCCACGGTTTCCCATACAAGCCTATTACGACAACACAGTTGTACTGGCAGTCTCCATGTGGCGGTTACCCAGCGGCTGTAGACCGCCGCAGTACACGCGCAACAAAGCACCACAACAGTGACCATTGGATGGATTCAAAAACTACACAGGTGATGTGCTTTTCCCAAGTGGAAACGCCTGCGAATCACACTATAAAGCACACCCCATCCCTGACCAGGATCCTTTGATTCTCACGTACAGCACAGAAGATAGAAGTCACTGCTCTGACTCAAGGCAACCTCCTTTTTTCTTTCATCTCACCATTTAACTCTCCACCACCTTTAAATTTTAATTTTCATGTTTTCACCCTTATCCTTTGTTTATATAGTTACTCCGATTTTATTTTGTCATACCTGGCCCCAAAAACCCAGGGTTAACTGAGGCTGATTTGTTAGTGCTGGTGGATGAAACCATTAGAGTAGAGACCCCACATTTTTGGTTCCCAAGTCCAGCATACTCCTCTCAGTAGGAAAATGGAATTGTGGGGCAGGATAGTCAACAGAGTAAATGCTGTTGGTACCATCCTGTGCACACAGGGCAAAAGTAGGAGAAGGTGGAATGACCTCAGGTTAAAAGTGCGTACCCAGGCCTCCAAGCACCACCAGGAGGTCCAGAGGACTGGCAGTGGCACTCCACGTGGCCCATTACATCTATTTCCCTAGGAGGGGAAGGTCTTGGCCATCCTGCATTCTGAAGGCTTGACAGGAATACCTGGGTGAGTTGAGTCTTGTAAGTTACACTTCACTAACTGTCACAATACCTCAATGTCCTCTTTGCTCTCAACTATGCTTTTACTGTTGAGTTGTCTATCTACTTTCTTAGCATGCGTTACTTAAAGTATCAGAGATGTTAGTTTGTCTGTGTTAATGTGTATTGTTGCATATAAGAGCACATGTATCAATCTCTAGGACATGCCACATGTTGGAATGGTGTCTGTAAGTGTATTACTATAAAATATCATCCCAGGACCTATTATATGTGTTAATATGTAAATGTATGGTCCATCCCAAATGCATGTTGCTACAGGTATGTTACACTAACCGTTTGTCAAGTGTTGGTAAGTTGAGAATGTAGTGGCTACAGCTACCAAGATGCCCTGTGACTGTAACTCTAACCAAGATGCTATACTTCTTTTGCCCCTTCTCACTTGTCTGCCATGTTAGAACTGATCGTCACTGATCATGAAGGTTACCATTTGTCAAGTGTTGGTAAATTGAGATTGAATTGACTACAACTACCATGTGGCCCTGTGACTGCAACTTTAACCAAGATGCTATACTCCTTTTGCTCCTTCTCGTTTGTCTGGCATGTTACAACTCATGTTTACTGATCATGCAGGTTACCATTTGTCAAGTGTTGGTAAGTTGAAATACAAATCATTACAAATACCATGAGGCCCTGTGACTGTAACTCTAATAAAGATTCTATACTCCTTTAGCCCCTTCTCACTTGTCTGCCATGTCACACCTGATGTTCAGTAATCATGGGCTGTGCAATGTACATGCAATATTCAACTCAGATACATGTCTGAATACTTTGCTTGCTGGAGTCCTGGTCTCATCACCTGAAACTATTGATGGCATGAGTGACACCATGCCATCTGTGTACCTTGGATATATGTAAGTCATGAAGGAAACTCATCTGATTAGCAGTGGCAGATGAGCCATTGACTCTGCACTCTTCACATGATGAATAATACTAAATTTACAACCAAGGTGTGTGTTTGCCTATTTTATACACAACTAGGCCTTGGAATGGTCAAATACACATGTTACGTTGACACTCTGTTGTTTGCAATGTTTTGAAGATGTCACGTCTATCCCTAAGGCCAAAATGCCACATAACAGCACATCTAATGAGCTGATCAATTCTACTACATGTATGGAATGTCTTCAAATGTCTAGTAACCAACTTCATCTCCACGCAAATAGATGACAATACTAATCCCTACCTATTTTGTTTCATGCTAGGTCTCTATTTACTTTGAAACAAATGATGTGGATGTAGATACTGCACTTCCACCAATAACAATGTACTCTATTTTTTAACAGGTCGATTGGCCACAGCACCTGGCCAGAGCTAGGACACCAAACAGACTTTCCACTCCACCCCAGGATGAACCCCTCAGTGATAACAACACTACTGGCGATGTGGATGACGCTCCTGGCCCATCTGGTCAGCAAGAGTGGGGCTCGCTGTGCCTACAACAACACCTTCCACCCCAGCTGCAACAACACAGGCAACCCCTGTACCCCCAACTTGTGTACCTAGCACAGTCAGTACCATCCTGTGCCCCCCAGTCCTGGATTCTGAGGTGGCTATCACCACTCCAGTCAAGGAGGAACCAGGACCCAGGGAGGGTGCAGCCTGCTCCAAGGGCACAGGCTTGTGGGGGTAGGGGTCGTGGGAGGGTAGCTGTTGACCCACAGAGTGAGCCCATTGGGGTCATGGACACCCAGGCTGCCATCACCCAAGTCCTGGGAGTCCACAAGGACTCCCAAGGTGGGATGGGCCAGGTACCTACCGAAATCTGGGAAATGAAGCAGCTGCAGAGGGATACATAACAGGAGGTTGCCAGCATCCACACTGAGGTGGAGAGCATCAACACCAACATGATCTCCCTGGTTGTGGTACTGCAGGACATCAACAGACCACCCTCTGCAGAGCTTTTCACCTATGTCCACCCCTTCCTGTGGTCAAAGTCCATCCAGGCTGTCAACATCTGCCACAGCCACAGGAAAGGAAGCCCTGTCAGAGGAGGACATGCCTGCACACACTCCTGTCTCAACAGCTGCGGATCCCTCCTTCAGCAAAAAGAGGTGGGGATGGCAAGACACCCACCACCTCCAGTAAGAAACCTCAACCCTAATTTCCTCCAATGTGTGCAACACATCCACTTTGTGGACTATTCCTGCCCACTTTTCCATATCTGATGGGAGTAGTATGTTGGACTTGGACTCCAGACAATTTGGACTCTACAACAATGGTTACATTCATCATGACTGACTACTTCACTTTTGGTTTTCACTGTTCAATTTTTAGTACACTTTTTGATCGTATCCTTGTTCGCTTCATTAAATACACAAGTTACCAGATCATTGTCTCCTGTTGTAACTCTCACATATACCAATGTAAATGTACTACCATGTGAACTTTGCAATGCCAAAACTAGGTGGCATGGGTATGTTGAATGTAAACAATGTTCAACTCTGGATCACTACCATGTCACAACAACACATACCTACTAGTGTCTGGTATGATAACACCTTTATTCCATTGTTCAAATCATGGGCTGGTATGATGTCAGAAACAGGAAATAATAATAACTCAATTCTTCTGTGTTAGTGATTGCATAATCAGTTGCAGACATTCACAACATGGAAGGAGGGGTACCTCTGACAATATCCTCTACAATAGGCAATATTAAATTAGGTCGACATAATCAGCTGGAGCCATATTTCCTACCTCACAAAAGGAATCCCACATCAATTAAACAAATAAATTGACACATGTCAGTACAACAATTTCTGACCACAGGGTCATTCTAATTCAGTGTTGCTTGCATTTGGTAGAATGTCACAAGCAGATGTCAGTGATGTGCCACAAGCAATTTGACCTACAATGAGGAGACACATCAAGAACTGCATACAGTTCATACACAATGAGGATTTAGCCAATGTAAAGACAGATTAGCATGTGTTGGATCACATGATGGAACACATAATGCATTAGAACCAACACTCCACAAGGAACAAGCCCAATGGAAGCCATGTAACTTCCATCCTATTGCTGTGCAAGCTGTCTTGGTATTGTATACCCGAACTCTGTAACAGACCATCCCAGGACCAATCCATGTGCATTCCGTACATCTGAAGAGCATCATACACCTGCTTGTGTCAGGAGGGGCGTGGCTTGACGCCGATGTAGGGAGAAGCAGACCTCGGAGCTCCTCCGTGGCCTCCCTCCGTCACAATTGATCCTGATGTGCCAAGGGGGCCCCTGATCGCTCATCCTGCATCAGAATATCTGGTGCCCCTGTAGGAGGTCCCTCGATGATATAGGCGGCTGTAGTGAGGAGCGAGGAACGATTCTTTGCCCTGATTGTGCTCCGGCTGCGGCGACCTAAGATGGCGGCCGCGGCCTGACAGAGAGACCGCTGTGGGCTGCAGCGTCCCGAGTGCTGCGGACTGCACCTGAGAGGCAGTGGGGTGACCTGGATCTGACCTCCACACGGAGGTTTGCAGACGTTCCGGCGTGGGGACACACCGCGCAGAAGAACCGGAGCGCCACGTACTAGCGCTGTATCGCGACCCCAAGATGGCGGCCCTGAGAGGTAGCGAAGGGGCCTACTGAGGAAGCGTGCGGTAAGAGACCGCTGAGTCCGTGCAAGCGGGCGAGTGGGCCCGATGCCAACAGTGACGCACAGCGCCCGATCCATGCTGGCAACCTGAAAGTGTGTGGAACTCTTGCGGGGCGGTGCTTGAATCGCAGGCAGCCCCTGAAATACACCTGTGACACTGGAGGCTGTTTGTGGGCAGCTGGACCTACAAATCTCATTGCTGCATTGGGGGCGAGCCGCGGTAGTGTCGGTGGGCTGAAGGGCCTTGATGAGGTGCACCCTGAGCTGCCTGCGACCGGGACATCGCCCTGTCTCCCTCCCGAGTTGACCTGATTGAGCGGCGCTTACTCCCTGCGGCGCAACCTGTGGAGAGCGTAATGATTCTGTGGGAGTGCTGCCCGTCCTGGTTGCTGTGGCGGTGGCGGAGCTCGGGCACGATCCTAGAGCCCCTGGACTAATTGCCCTCACGGCTGCGCCCGGTCCATGCTGGCAACCTGAAGGTATGTGGAGCTCTTGCGGGTGGTGCTCGAATAGCAGGCAGGCCCTGAAACTCACCTGTGACACTGGGTGCTGTCTGTGGGCAGCTGGACTTTCAAAACCTATTGCTGCATTGGGGGTGAGCCACAGAAGTGTCGGTGGGCTGGAGGGCCTTGATGAGGTGCCCCCTGAGCTGCCTGGGACTGGGACATCGCCCTGTCTCCCTCCTGAGTTGACCTGACTGAGCGGCGCTTTCTCCCTGCGGCGCAACCTGTGGAGAGCGAAACTATTCGGTGGGATTGCTGACCGTCCTAGTTGCTGTGGCGGTGGCGGAGCTCAGGCCCGACCTCAGAGCCCCCTGGACTAATTGCCCTCAAGGCTGGGCGCCATTGCCCTGCACGCACATCCTTGGCTGGGGCTCGCTCTTCCTGTGCTGGTCTGTTTGCTGAGCGGGACCGCGCCAGCGAATCGGCACTGCTGGTATTTGCGAAATCCCGACTTTGGTGGGATACTACGCGGCCTCTAGTGGGCAGCTGCGACGGGGCGAGTATCCAAGAAAAAGGGGTTCGCAGCCCTCCAGGAGGAAGACGAGGGCCACCAGACTGGCGATGAGGGTGACGAGACACAGAGCCCCAGTGCGGCTGTCCCGGGAGGCCCTACATTGGCGGACATAATGCAGGCCATCACCGCATCAAGAGAGGCCCTCGAGACAAAAATCGACGCCATTGGAGTAGATCTCGCTCTGCTCAAGGATGACCATAGGAAGCTAAAGGAGCGAGTAAAGGCGACCGAGAAGACATTGGAGGGGGTGCCGGACAAAATGACCGCCTTGCAGCACTCCTTGAGACAAGTGGAGGAAAAAGTTCGAATCTTGGAGATGAGGGCGGAGGACAGTGAAGGGCGCTCTCGCAGGAATAACCTCCGCATAGTGGGGGTCCCAGAACGAGCAGAAGGGGACAACACTGTTCAGTATTTGGAAGGATGGCTCAGGTCGGTGGTTGCCCCGGAGGGACTGTCTCCGTTTTTTGCCCTTGAGAGAGCCCACAGGGTCCCAGCTAGACCTCCCAAGCCGGGCGCACCCCCGCGGCCGAATGGTGGCAAGACTATTGCACTACCGTGACAGAGACCACCTCCTGCAGCAAGCCCGGGAGAAACAGCATCTACAAATTGAGAACTCCAAGGTGATGCTCTTTCCGGACTATACCAGGGAGGTTCAGAGACAGCGCGCCTCCTTTGTTGCTCTCAAACGGAAATTGCGCCAACTCCACATTCCATACGCCATGCTCTTCCCGGCACGCTTACGAGTGGTGGACAGCACCAGCACACTCTTCTTCACCACTCCGCAAGACGCATGGCAGTGGCTGAAGACACGCCAGACGAGGTCCAGGTGGAGTTCGGCAGCGAGAACCGTGGGGAGGAGATCCCCTGAACCTACGAGCCCGTCGCGGGCCCTCACGCTGCCGGATAGTCGCCTTGAACGAGACAGAGCAGTGCAGGCGGTTGCAGTGATCAGTCAGAGTGGGACCAGACCGACTTCTGCTTCCACTAGACGAGTGTTGGGTGGATCTGAGACTTCTCCGTCTGGCAGCACGAATGGTGACTCTGATCCTGAACTACCGGAGGTCACTCCGCAGACGGTAGACCTACTTGGCTGAATTGGAAACCGACGGCGGGGTGAGATAGACTTGCAATGCAGTTCAGTATTGACCGCGGAAGGGTTAATGCCTTGTGGAAGGAGGGGAGATGGCACCAATTGACTAATATTGAGGGTACCCCCATATACCAAGGCTGGGCGGGGGGCTTTGGGTCCCACAGGGTCGACGCACGTCTCACTACCTCTTTGAATACGGTTGATGGTTATTTCAGTTTGGATGGGGACTAGTTTAAGGGAACCTATCCTGGGGAGTGGGAGTTGGGGGGTTTGGGGTGCAGGGGGGGAGGGGGTGTTTGGGGCCAAGCATGCCGCCAGGGGAGATAGGGAGGACAGCATCCGTATAACCACACCATGGGTATCGCCGTAGGTATTAAGTGCCTGTCTTGGAACATTAGGGGGATGCACACTACAACCCATCATCACAAGATTCATGCTTACCTTAGAAGGAGAGGGGTGCAGATAGCACTACTACAGGAAACGCACTTAATTAAACAAGAGGGATTGGCCATGCAGCGGAGGTGGCGGGGACAGGTGTTCTGCACCACATACTCAGCTTTTGCGCAGGGCGCCTTGATCTGGATCAGGGCTGGGGTACCTTTCCAGAGTACTGGGCAGATGATTGACCCTGAAGGAAGATACGTTGTAGTAACGGGGCGCTTAGATGGAAGGGACATCGTCCTAGGGAGTATATATGCCCCTAACACTGATCAGGCTTCCTTTTTCGCACATCTCTCTGGGAAGTTAGCACCTCTGTTGACAGGACCCGTGCTCTTGGGGGGCGACTTCAATTGCATCACCGACGTTTCTCTGGATCGCTCCCATCCTCCCCTTGTAGACTCCCCGGTTCACAGACTGGCTGCAGTGCGGCGGGCTTGGCAGCAACAGTGGGGGCTGACTGATACATGGAGGGCACATCACCCAACTAACAGGGATTATTCTTACTTCTCATCACTACATGACCTGCATGTTCGGTTGGACTCGATCCTTAGCTCCCCAGACGTACACGGGGGGATGGTACATAGTGAATATTTGGCTAGGACATCGTCTGATCATAACCCACTGCTGGTAATACTACATTGGCTACGAGATCGCCCTGCCATTCCCACATGGCGACTCCGGCCTGATACATTAGAAGATCCAGTGTTCCCAGCTACTATTGGGTCGGCCATTGAAGAATATTTCAGGGTTAACGCTTCTCTGGTGGTTGAATGGGATGCTTTTAAGTCGGTAGTTAGGGGGCGTTGCATAGGTGAGGTGGTAGGAGTGCGCAAAGTGTTGCTGCAAGACGTACTAAAGGCGGAACAGAAGGTACGCGACTCAGAGAAGGAGCGCCCGGAACGCCCGGACAGGCATGATGTGTTACTTGAGGCTCGGGAAGAACTAGCGGTTCAACTCGAGAGATTGCGCTGTTTCGATTATAAGACCTACACGGATAAGGCGCACGCGGAGCGCGATAAGTCTGGCGCACTGCTAGCCTGGCTGGCCAATCCTGCGCGCAGAGGAACGGTGATCCTAGAATTGAGAGGCCAGGGAGACGAGGTGTTTTACACCCAACGAGGTATTAATGATCACTTCTTACAGTATTACACCGAGTTATATCGGAGCAGGCTGGGCCCTGGGCTCCCTGGTGACGAGGGGTTTCTGCCAGGAGCGGAACTCCCAAAAATTGAAGCAGAGGAAGCCGAAGCCCTTGGTAGGGACATTGAAGCGGGTGAGGTGCGCAGCGCCATAAAACACATGGCCAGAAACAAAACGCTGGGTACCGATGGGCTTCCAGTGGAATTTTACGCGGCCTATGCCGATGCTCTGGTTCCTTGCATGGTGGCACTCTATAATAGAGCACGACATGAGGGAGTCCTCCCTGCCTCCACGCGTGAAGCCATCATAGTTCCCCTTCTCAAGCCGGGCAAACCTGCCTGGGATCGCTCCTCGTACAGGCCCCTCGCGATGCTTAACCTGGACTATAAGATCTTAAGCTGAATATTGGCCAGTCGTTTGATGCCCCATATGACGAAGCTGATCCATAAGGATCAAGCCGGATTTATACCATCTTGAAATACTGCGATGAATGTTCGCAGACTCATGCGCATTTTGAGGTCCGACACCTATGACAAGGATGAGGCCTGCATTTTCGCGGTCGATATTGAAAAGGCCTTCGATAGTCTGGAGTGGCCCTACCTTTTTAATGTTTTACGGGAATTTGGCTTAGGAGAGCATTTTATACGGTGGACGGCGCTGCTGTACAGTGCTTCTACTGCCAGGGTCAGGACAGGGGGCTTGATTTCTGCTGCTTGTAAAGTTGCCCGGGGGATGAGACAGGGGTGCCCGTTATCCCCTCTATTGTTTGCTCTGGCGATGGAGCCCATGGCTGCTCACGCCAGGACAGGGCAGTACTACTCTGGGCTCTTGGTAGAGGGGCAAATGCAGCATATAGCATTGTATGCGGACGATCTCCTCATGTTCCTACCGGACTCTGGGGACGCCCTTCGAGGAGCGAAGGACTTGTTGAAGACCTTGGGGAGAATAGCGGGACTCCGTGTGAACTGGACCAAGTCATGTTTGTCCCCCGCCAGGTCGGGCAGGATAGAGCGCAGGGGACGTCCCGTGGGAATTCCGTTGTCTGCCTTACTTGGGGACCCAGATTTACCATGCTCATGATGACCTTTTGGAGGGCAATGTGGGGCGAGCGTTGCTCAGAGCCAAAACCTGTTTCGATTTTTGGGGGACTCTTCCTCTATCCGTTGCAGGTAGGGTTGCTTTGGTGAAGATGGTCATCCTGCCCAGATTCCTCTATTACTTTGGGACGCTCCCCATTTGGATCCCGGGTAAGCTCTTTGCCCAGCTTAATACTTTTATTACAGGATTTTTATGGGGGACTGGGAGATGAAGGGTTGCCCTGAGTACCATGCAACGGCCCAGGGCAGAGGGAGGCCTTGCGGTGCCGGACCTAGAGGCCTATTACCATGCCGCGCAGCTCCAATGGTTTACGAAATGGGTGGCGGGACACATCAGGCACCCAGAGGACCTGGGGGGGCGGATCCGAGTTGGCGTCTTTTGTCCTGTGTTCTGCTGCGAGTACCATTGAGGGATGGGTTGCTGCCGCCAGATTTACGCGCGGTGCGGCAGTGCTGGGCACGCATGGCCAGGAGGTTACACGTCAAGACCCCTTATGCGCCCGAGATCCCGCTGAGGATGTGTGAGGCGCTGCCTCATGGGGGTGATTGGAGCCAGCTGCAGGCCTGGGAAGAGGAGGGAGTCACCACAGTAGGTGACCTATACGAGGATGGCAACCTCCTCCCTTTCAATGATCTCAGAGAGCGTCATGACCTTCCGCAAGGGGACTTTCTCCTGCATGCGGCCCTGACAGCAGCTATCAGAAAGCACTGGCGGAGGGGATTGTTGGAGCCTGACACGTCTCTCGCCTGTCAATATGTAGTGATGGCAGCGGGAACTTTCAAAGCGGTAACTTGTCTTTATAGGCGGATTACCCAGGACATGCGCCAACCCATGACGGCGTTGCGACTCAAGTGGGAGGCGGATTTGGGGGAGCCCATTGAGGAAAAACCTTGGGAGGCGTTTGTGGAGAGGGCGTGGAAAAGCTCTCGGAATGCGCGCTTTCAGCTAATCCAATTCTATGTCTTACATAGGGCCTACCTCACACCCGGCAAAATCAACGAATATTTTGGGGTGTCATCCGCTTGTCCCCATTGTACACGGGAGGGGGCGAGCTTCTTACACATGTTCTGGGACTGTCCACAGTTGAGGGACTACTGGCGAGGGGTGACGACTGCTTTGGCGACTGTGACGGAGAGGGAGATAGCCATGACGCCAAGGGTTTGTTTGTTGCACTGGTTTCCGCACACTGCTAAGACTAAGATTACCAGCAAGTTCATTGATTTGGGGTTGGTCCTGGCTAAGAGAGAACTTACTTCCCACTGGAAGGCGAGACAGTGACCTAATCTAGCGCGCTGGCGTAGGGAGCTGGTGAAGTGGGCAGAGAGTGAAGGGAACTACAGATTATGCATGGCCAGGCGTAGTGGGAGTGAGAAATCACTGGAAATGGCTCGAGCGTGGGTGGCACTCGTGGAATTGGCTAAGCACCCGATTGCAGAAGACGAGAACGCACTTGACGAGGGGGAGGACATGCAGACCACTTGAGAGGCCCACGCCTGAGGGAGGAGGATGATGAGACCAATAGGAGCCTGACAGGGACTTTCCCCCAGTGTTCCTGATTTGCCATAGGCTGCGACCTGTGAGGCAGGGATTCTGATGGGTGGTGCAGGAGCTCTGATTGACTCCCTGAGTATTTTAGTGACCGGCGACATGCTTGGGAGGGTGGTTGGGGTGGGGGGGCTTTGTTGGGGTATTTAAGAATCGGGAGGGAGGGATGGGGTTCGGGAGTTCTTTATTTCGATTTACAATATTGGACTGGACCATGCATAGGGACGACCTGAGCTGTATGCCGGGTTATCTGTGGAGGGATGGATGGGAATCAGTGATGTGCTTCTGGGATCCCTTGTAGAGCTCTTTTGATTGCAGCCAACCCTGGGAGGACCACAAGACTGCTAATGTATACAATTGTACTGCATACTGCCTTCCCAAATAGTTTTTCGTGATGCCCACGGGGCTGTATGTATGCCTTTAGAAAACCAATAAAAGTCTGTTTTAAAAAAAAAAAAAAAT
Source organism: Calotriton arnoldi (assembly GCA_963921515.1). Lineage (NCBI taxonomy): Eukaryota > Metazoa > Chordata > Amphibia > Caudata > Salamandridae > Calotriton > Calotriton arnoldi. The sequence continues at coordinate 851,308 of CAWUFW010002668.1, forward strand.
ACACCTGTTTGTGTCACAACTCTGAAATGTCCAAATGAAGATACCATGGTGAAGGAATCAACAACAGACCAATTCAGATAGGGATTAGTTAGAAAACCATACATATGGCACAAATCACATAGTCAACTCCTAGAGAACATAGTCCAAGACAAAATTTACAGCTAAACAAAGCTACACTTACAAAACAAACATCTTTCCCCAGATATTGTCAGAGCCATATATTCCTAGTATGTAGCATTAACATCCTCCTCACATCATAACAAGATTTGCAATAATAGTCAAAGTCATCACATCTCACGCCATACTTACACTCAGGAGAAGAAGTTTTGGATGACATCTTGATGCAAGTCCATTCCTTCCATTACACCACAATCATCGTCATTTGGCATTTCAGGTTCCTCACCCGGTGGCTGTTCGTGGCATGCATCCTCTGGTGTGTAAGAGATGTTCCATCGCAAGGCAATGTTGTGGAGCATGCAGCAGACCACGTTGATCTTACACACCTTTCCGGGTGAGTAGAGGACTGCTTCCCCAGTCTTGTCCAGACATCTGAATATGGCTTTCAGGAGCCCAAAAGCCTGCTACACTGGCCGCCATGTTCTTCCATGGGCCTCATTGAAGTGGACTTCCCCTGGTGCTGTAGGATTCCTTAGCAGTGCCAACAACCATGGCCGGTTGGGATACACTGAGTCTCCTAGATGGAAGACAGACAGAAGTGCAATAATGAGTTACATACTTTCAGATTATACTACCTGGCATTACCCACACAAAGTAAGGACAGATCGCACTTACCTACAAGCCAGGCCCTATCCAGAAGTAGTTGGGATGTCAACTGGTGTATGGTGCTGTTCCACAGTATGAATGCATTATGTGCAGATCCTGGGAACTAGGCAAAGATGTTTGAGATATACAAATCCCCCCCAGCCGGTTCCCGCCTCCCAGCTGTGCTTCCCTCCCCCTCCCCTACTTAATGGTGGCCGCTGCTACGGAGTGTGAGTAAGACCTCTGACATCCTGGTCAGGGACCTGCTCTCCCCCCGCAGCTCCGCACCTAAGTGCCACCGCTCAGGGCACCGGGATCTGCTCAGGTAGGTGTCGAGGCCCTCCTTCACTCGCAGGCTCCTGCCTGTGCCTCATCCCTGGTGGTCCAGTGGGAGAGCCTTGCTCTTCTGCTGGCCGCTGTTGTCTGGTTCTGTCCTTGTGCCACTTTGTTGTTTCTGTCTCTTTTGTGCCCGTGTCTGTCTCTGTGCCACTTTGTTGGTTCTGTCTCTTTTGTGCCTGTGTCTGCCTCTGTGCCTTTTTCTGTGCCCGTGTCTGTCTCTGTGACTTTTTGGTTTATTCTGTCCCCCTCGTGCCCGTTTTCTGCCTCCTCTCTGTCCTTCCTGCCGCTGCTGCCCACGCGGCTCCTCCCCCCCTGCTGGTTCCCGCTTCCCGCCTCCCAGCTGCACTTCCCTCCCCCTCCCCTACTTAACGGCTGCCGGCTGCGCAGCGGAGGCGCGCAGCCGGCGCGCCAAAGGCAAGCCCGTCTGTGCCCATCCGCGACCTGACCGCGGCCAGCGCCAGGAACCCTGGATCTACGACCTTCCACCGCTACAATTCCGCTGCCCTCCTTGCACTCAACCTCGGAAGAAACAACAACTGCCAGAGATCGACGCCGAACACCACCCACGGCCAGTTCTCCTGCCGACACTGCCGACAATCCTTCACCATCAACAGCCCCCCCACGACTGCTGAACCCACGACGGACGCCCGCACCACCAAAGCCCGGACTTGCATACTCCTCAACATGCACGCCACGGAGATCTGGGACCTGCTCAACACCCTCTCACCAGACGTCACCTTCTTCACGGAAACATGGACCAATGCCAGCTCCACCCCCTACATCGTCACCGCCATCCCCGACGGATACAAGATCCAAAGAAAGGACTGCCCCCACCGCCCAGGAGGAGGACTCGCCATCGCACACAAGAGCTCCCTCCGACTCTCCACCTCCAGCACGAGCGACCCCCTCTCCACCACAGAGCACCTCCACTTCCAGATCTGAACCAGCCCCAGAACCACGCTGCGCGGGACCCTCATCTATAGACCCCCCAGGCCTCGTGCCTCTTCCGCCACCACCATCGCCGACCTCGTCGCACCCCACGCCATCGCCTCCACAGACTACATTCTCATCGGAGACCTGAACTTCCACCTAGACAACCGCAGCGACCCCGACTCCACCCGACTCCACCACCCACCTTGACAACCTCGACAACCTCGGACTGAAGCAGCTCGTCACCACCCCCACCCACAGAGCGGGACACACCCTCGACCCCATCTTCTCAGGAGGGACAAACATTCACTTCAGCCACACCATGCAGCCCACCATTGCGTACACTTCATCTTCAACACCACCACACCCAAACCCGCCCCGCGCCCGCCACGAAGGAACTGGAGCAAGATCACAGAGGAACACCTCAACACCACCTTCCTCCATGACCCCCCCTCTGCCACGACCGACGCCAACTCCGCAGCCAAAGAACTACACCACTGGATCACCGGCTGTGCTGACAAGCTCGCACCCCTACGCCACCCTGTCAAACAACGCCCCCTGAAGGCTGCCTGGTTCACCACCGACCTCCAAGAAGCCAGGCGCTCCTGCAGACGCCTCGAGAAACTCTGGCGGAACAGGAAAACCACCGAAGACCAGAACAGCTACAGGAACGCCATGAATGAATACCACCAGCACATAAGAGCCACCAAGCGGACCTTTATCAAGAACAAAATCCACACCAACGCAAGTAACGCAAAAGAACTCTTCAACGTCATACAGCAGTTCACCAAACCCCCCAGCGAAGCCACGGATGTCACACCATCTCATGACCTCTGCAACAAGCTCAGCTCCTACTTCCACCTGAAAATCAAGGCCCTCTGCGACAACTTCAGCGAACAGACTCCGGACACCCCCCCCCTCTCCACCACCGACAATCAGCCGACCATCACCACTTGGAAACCGGCCACCACTGAAGACACCACCACGACCATGAAGAACACCCACTCAGGAGCCCCCACGGACCCCTTCCCACCGCACATCTACCACAGAGCTGCCGCCGCCATAGCACCTGAACTAGGCCGGACCATCAACGCCTCCCTTGAATCCGGCATCTTCCCTGACGACTGGAAGCGGGCAGAGGTCAAGCCCCTCCTTAAGAAACCCTCGGCCGACCCGACGGTCCTGAAAAACTACTGGCCCATCTCTCTCCTTCCCTTTGCAGCCAAAGTCACCGAGAGATTCATCAACGCCCAGCTAACCACCTTCATCGAAGAGAACGCCATCCTCGACTCCTCCCAGTCCGGATTTCGCAGCAACCACAGCACCGAGACCGCCCTCCTCGCCGCCACCGATGACATCCGCATGCTACTCGACCAGGGCCACACTGCGGCCCTCATCCTACTAGACCTCTCCGCAGCCTTCAACACCGTCTCACACCGCACTCTCACAGCCAACCTCCACAACGCCGTTATACGAGGAACCGCCCTCGACTGATCTGCTCCTTTCTCTCTGGCAGAACCCAAAGGCTCAGACTCCCTCCCTTCCTCTCCGAACCTACAGAGATCAACTGTGGATTACCCCAAGGATCCTCGCTCAGCCCGACGCTCTTCAACATTTAAATGGCCCCCTCACCGCCATTCTCAGACAGCATGGGCTCAGCATAGTATCTTATGCCGACGACACCCAGCTCATCCTCTCTCTCACAAAGAACCCCAAAGACACCAGACTCAGCTTCCAAGTAGGAATGAAAGACGTTGCAGCCTGGATGAGCGACAGCTGCCTAAAACTGAACTCAGATAAGACAGAGGTCCTCATCCTTGGACCCTCCCCCACTGCGTGGGACAGCTCCTGGTGGCCCCCTGCCCTCGGAAACCCACCCACCCTGATGGACTACGCCCGGAACCTCTGCATCATTCTAGACTCCTCCCTCACCTTGACCCACCAGATCAATGCCGTCGCCTCCACCTGCTTCAACTCCCTCTGCAGCCTCCGCAAGACCTTCAAGTGGATCCCCCCCGAATGCAGAAAGACCATCACTCATGCACTCATAACCAGCAGACTGGACTACGGTAATGCCCTCTACGCCGGAATCAACAAAACCCTTGCTACACAAGCTCCAAACCATCCAGAACACCGTAGCCAGACTCGGAACCCCACGACACGAGCACATGACCCATCACCTACGAGACCTCCACTGGCTCCCCATCGAGAAGAGAGTAATCTTCAAGCTATTCACCCACGCCTACAAATCCCTCCACAACATCGGACCCAAATACCTCAACAAAAGAGTCTCCTTCCACGTACCCAAAAGGAACCTCTGCTCCGCCGACCTCGCCCTGGCAGAGACCCCACGCATCCGCAGAATCCGAGCAGGCAGAAGAGCCTTCTCCTACATCACAGCAAAGGCCTGGAACGAGCTCCCAGTCAACATCAGACGCTCCCCTACTCTGCACACCTTGAGGAAGAGCCTCAAGACCTGGCTCTTTGACTGATCCGGAGCTGCACCCCCCCCTAGCGCCTTGAGACCCTCACGGGTGAGTAGCGTGCTTTATAAACCCCTGATTGATTGATGTGGGATGTGACGAAAACCATAGAAATCAACCTTCACAGTGGCTAAATATTCACGCCCGGAGAACTGAATGTAGCTGTCCATGTGTCTCAACATTGCTGTAAGCACTTCTTGGAGTACACGACTGAACATTGGTTGTGACATATCACCATAAATAGCTATAGCAAATTGAAAAAAACCTGTGGCCAGAAAATTCAATACTGACATGAGTTTCAAAAGTGGTGTGATAGATGTAGAATAAGAGATGTGAGGTAGGATTCCAAAGGATAGTCAATATCCTGAGCAGCAGTGTTTATGTAAATAAGTGATGTCCACAAGAGTAGTGATGTACTTCAATTCTTCTTTTCTTTATTATTTTCAGACAACTGCCAATACAACTTCTAGCCAGTTGCCCAACTTCTAGCCAGTTGCCAACATGTGTTTCGTCTATCGTGGAATAACCACAGACTTCTTCAGGGCTAGATTGTCAACATAAAAGAAAACCTTAATCATACCATAGTCCCAATAATCAAACAATTAAAAGCACGAAAAGAGTTTCAGAAAAAATAAATAAAATGCCAAACAAAGTGCAGAGTCCCAACACAAAAATTCACTAAAAAAGGAAACATGGTGTTTCATTCAAAACAAAAGTGCAAGGACCACCAAGAAGTGTTCATTAAGACCTTAAAGATACCAACACTTCACATTTGTATAGGCTTTACACCATGAGCTGCGTCTGTATACTGTTAGAAGCATTTGAAGCATTTGAAGATGATGTTAGCCACGTGTACAGTTCCACAGATCCTGCAGTCCACATCAGGCATTGCAAAACCATTGTCTGGGAGGTAGCTATACCTCACAGACCCATTCAGTGTGCCACACAACCTTATGGTCACATATTAGATGGGCAGAAGAATCATTTTCATGTATCGATTTGCTGGAAATGTGAGGTTCATGTGGGATCAGTAGGCTCAGCCTGCAGACAGCAATGCCTGACAATGAGTTGTGGGTAGTCTTACTGTGGCAAGGCAACTGATACACAGAGTAAGCACCCTGTAGACCTGCAGGTCCATGGATGTTCCCAAAATATATTTTCCTTACCACTAGTAGCCCAGATAGCTGTTACATGGACCATATTTGGAATGGTGACTGAGATAACCCCCTGACCTGATACTTTTTTCCATTGGCCCACATTGTCAATGTGTGGGGTTCACTTATGACACTCCCCTATCTCACACAGGTCTGTTGTCACTTTTCCAGAAGTCATTCTTCTACTGTTCAGGCCTATTGCACATCTGACACGTGAACAGTGTAGATATCTTGTCAATTATGAGCATTGAAATGTAAATCGACAGCTTTGTCACATTAAATCCAATCAAACAACACATACAATGGAACATTGAATGTTATCCCTGTTACAGTACCAGGTATGGCACTGCATACCACACAAACTTATTATGACATAGATATCCCAATAAGTAGTCCATATGTCCACACATCCCCCAGAGAGGAAGCTCTCATGGACACACATGCCAGCACTTTCAATGTGACCTTATTGTCAGGATGTTGTGTATACTATAGTACTGTGCTCTATGGATCATCTGCATCAAATTAGTGGGCCTGGCAGTGAAGGTGTATGTACAATCATGTACAAGTAGTTCATCCTTCAGAAGGTAAACATGGTGTGTTGTGTGTCATGGTACTTCACATCACAATCCATGTAGGATGGCCCTGGCCTAGATGATGGGTTGGCTCAGTGAGTGTAGGGCATGCCCAGGGTTGAGGTGAGTCAGCAGATGACCAAACAAGTGTGCATTCATGCCTTATTTGTGCCTAGCATGAGACATTTACACATGCATTGTGTTGACTATTGATGAATGTTTGTGCTAGGTGTAAAAACAATGTGTAGCAACCATACAGATATCCTTAAACTTCCAGTTACAATATGTTTCTACATCTATTGCATCCATACAGGTCACCGCCCATCAGAAGAAAGCCATCTGGAGAGCTATTGCCCGGAAGGTGTGGACCCTGGGGGTCTTCAACCAGCGTAGCATCCGCTACAGGAAGAGGTGGGAGGGCCTGAGGCGCTGGACCCGTAAGATCATGGAGGTCAAGCTGGGGAAGTCCTCCCAACGTGGAAGGGGCATGCGCCGGACCCTGATCCCCCGAACAGCTTGCATACTGGTGGTGGCCTATCCAGAGCTTGATGGGCAGTTGAGGGCCCAACAGCAGCTGTACAGGGGTGAGTACTGTCTAGAGTAATACATGTTACTTGGCCAACTTTGTGTGTTACAGGCAGGCATTTCCAAGCCAAGATTGGTGGTGGCTCATGTGCCACACACAAGATGAGTCACTGTTTGTGTAGGTATGGTAGTAGGTGTCTGCTGCTGTGCTGTGCCTATCGTCTTCCTGACCAGGAACACAGCAGAGTCCTGCCTACATCCAATGTTTATTTTTGGAGCAGACACCTGGCTGAGTGATGTGAGTAATCATCTCATGTTGTCAGTTGTTCTGGGTGACAATTATACCACACAGGCAACTTGTCTTCCTTGTGTGAGGAGTGAATTCCCTATCTACTGTCTCTCATGTGATGGTGGCCCTAATGCATGTGACATGAAATGGAGTGTACAGTACATGCAGTCTCTGTACAGCAGTTCTCATTGGTATATCCTGGTAATACAGTGAAATGAGTGTGCAAACATCACTGGTGCCATCTGCATCAGTGCCTACATGTTGACCCCTGTATATTTGCAAGCTGATGGTTCATCTGCAATAGTGTTTCACAACACTCATCCACTGGCTCATGACATACATAAGGGAGTGAGATGTAGTACTGTAGAGATAACATGTGAGTGCCTACACTGATCCTTACAAGACAATCTGAGTTTGCAATGCCAAAGAGTACTGTGATGTGCCAGTTCATTGGGACTCTAATGATCCCGCATCTTCATTTCATAGATATTCAGGGACACCCAAAATCTTCAAAGGTGTATTGGTGTGTAGGTATCCAATCTATGAATGGCATAATCACCTGTACCAAGCAGAATTGGGGATATTCACATGGCTATATGAAGACTTGTGCTGTGTGAAGTCAGAGTAACTATCTCCCAAATGTTTGGAGCTCAATGTTTTATGGCAAGTTTGAATGCTACATAGCTAAACTACTTCTGTAAAATGTTAATTAGACTTTTCAGGAAGTGGACATATGATGCAATTTGGAGTCCAAAGTCTCATCGATGTGCAATGAGCATTTACATGTGACATGATGTCTGCCACAACACTAATGTATGGTAAACTAGTGTTTTACATGACCTTCATGACATCATGATGTGTTATGAGGGATAGGTAGATCTGTTGGACTCTGGGCCTTGTGTGAGCATTGTGTATATCTCAAATTGTAATCATCCTATTTGACTACATCTGTTTTACAATGGTATGATACAAGTGTCAAGTATGCAAGGTGATCAACGATCCTAGTATGGACATAAGGATGGTGTGTAGCATTTGGGCCTGTCTTGGATAATGACATGAGTGGACCCAACTGTTTGCAAGTTATGTAGAATGCATGAATATTCTCATGCTAAATTTGAAGCCTATAGAGTGAACCATGAAGCTGGTGTGAAATGTGCACTTCGTCAATGTTTTCTGTTGATTTGTGATGGTCAGGTGTGGAAACGCGGTTGCAATAAACTCATGTTACATGTCATTTCAGATACATCCATGACAAGTGGAGGAGAAGGGGCCAGCATTGGTGGGGGCACAGCTGGTCACAGTTAATCTGGACGTGAGACCTCAGACACAAAGGGGCCCAGAGACCAGGAGGGTGTGAGGAGTGCCACAGAGTACGGCATCTCAAGCTCGTTATCATCTTCGTCATCCTCTGGTGGACACTCCAGAGTGGTGTCGGACCCCACAGGATCAGTACCACCTTCATCCTTGTCCGCCACCACCAGTTCCATTGCCATCCTTTCTGTTGTCCCCCTAAAGGTTGGCCAGCCCAGCTCCCCTAAGAGGGGAGCAGTCCCCTTTGACCCAGGCACCTCAGCCCCTGCCCCTGTTAGCCCAGCTGCCCTGAGTGAGGCAGCAATTGACCTCCTGAGGACCATCGCTGTGGGTCAGAATGCAGTCCTGAATGCCATCCAGGGGCAAGGCAACAAGCTGACACAGATGGTTGCTACCTGGAAAGCATTCACATTGCAATGTCTGGCATACAAAGATCTTTTCAGGCTCTGGCCTCCCCCCAACGCAGCCTTCCACTCATCCCAACCTTCCACCCCACCCCACCTCCTGCCCCTTCCCCATCAAAATTCCCTAGTCCCATTCCTGTCCCAAGCACACACACAGCTAAGCAAGCCCACACTTCAACAGACACAAAAACCTCACACAAACACAAAACATACAAAAAGCAGAAACATGCAAGCACTCAGCAGACACTCACCCCCTCCACCACCCACAGCATACCCCTAGGCATAACAGCAACAGACACAGACCCTCCACATTCATACCCCCAGGCACCACAGCAACAGACACAGACCCCTCCACACCCACAACCATACCCCAGGCACCACAGAAACAGACACAGACCCCTCTATACTCACAACCATACCCCCAGGCACTATATCAACTGACACTAACCCTTCCATACCCACAACCATACCCCCAAGTACCACAGCAACAGACACAGACCCCTCTACACCATAACCATATACCCAGGCACCACAGCAACAGACCCAGACCCCTCCACAAAACACTCAGAACATCCACAGCACACACAGGCAAAAAAACGCAAATTCTCACAGTCACCCACAAAACACGCAGTTCAGACAGCACATACAGCTCACACTTCCACTCCCTCTACCTCCCAAAGTGAACTCCATCCAAAACATCCTACTAATTTTCCCCATGAAGATGTGTTGTTTCCCCTTGCCCTTAGCCCTGTGACACCCAAGCCCACCAGTCCTAACGTCTCAAAGATCCCTCCCAAAGCCCATCCCATCCCTTCCACATCCCACTCCACCCCAGATAAACTGGATCCCCACCCCACTGAACCCAGCCCAAAACTAAAAAAGACAGACAAAAAGCCTCCCAAAGCCCAACCCATCCCTTCCACATCCACACTCCACCCCTGAGAAACCAGATCAGCACCCTACTGAACCGAGCCCCAAACCAAGAAAAACCCTCCCAAAGGTCAACCCATCTCTTCCACAGCCCACTCCACCCCAGAGAAACCAGATTCCCACCCTGCTGAACCCAGCCCAAAACCCAAATAATCCAAGAAAAACCCTCCCAAAGCTAAACCCATCCCTCCCTAAACCTTCAACCCCCCAGTACCATTTTCGAAGTGCCTGCTATGCCCAATGGATGCCCCTTTGTAAGGAGATTTGCTGGCAGTACTAGAATGGGCAAGTTTGTTGGCACAACATTGTACTGTGGCACATGAATCTTACATGGACTGGCCATTGGCATTTGTTGGACATTATGATTCACAAAATTGCAGTCATTAAACATTTTCCTAGTTTTGCAGACATTGGTCCTGCAGTTACTTATCTAATGATTTAATGTTATTGTATAGTTAGTGGTGTGTGACTACAGTTGTGTTTGTTTCATCCCTGACTGCTGATCCAGTTGATGTGGTTTGTATAATGGGACCTTGGACCCAATGCTGGAGTTACACAGGACAAGGGGAAATGTTGGATGGATGTAAATGTTGGATGAAATCCAAATGGGACAGACATTGAATTGGGTGACATGTTATGTGGTAAGTATTTCAGCTTGGCCTGGCCACTGTCAACATCATTTAGGTTGCACTTCTTCCTATGATGTAGGTTGGATATGTGTTTAAAGTGTTGAAGTTAGATATTTGTTTAAACACACATGGAAGGTGTTAAATTGTCATACCTTTGTGGAATTGTGTACAGAAATATGTCCAATTTCCAGTGTGCACCTTACACCTACTTTATCTAGATGTGGGAAAAATACTGTTAGTGCTGTGTTTGCTTTCCTGACTTGCACTTACACTTTACCTATACATGCATGGTACTTGATAATTGTATTGGTTGTCCCTGATATACCTCAATTCACAGGTCCTGTGCACATTGAGCTTTTCAGCCATGTGCAAAATGTACTGTTCCCCTGAGCCCCAGCCTTTCAGAGTTCCCCATGATAGAGGCATATCTATTCTGCAAAGTGTGTTTCCATTGTGCCCTTAGAATGCTTATCACACTGATTCTTTGAAATCCCATTTACTGACATTGCCTTTTAATGTGGGTGATATGTAAGAGTCCAATACAGAGTTGCAGTAGAGAAGGTGTGTTTCAATGTAATGACATATCCATACAGATGTATCTTTGATATCAAAACAGGACCTGGGATGTGTGCAATGTGAGTGTGTCACAGAGATTAATATGTGTGATATTGAGGAGGAGGTGCTGTTGTGTGACACAATTTAATGCACACATCACTATCACTGATTATGAGTTGTAAACACATGTCCATTTGTGTACAATGTGCATGTGCAGTAACAGTGATTTGGGGATGGGGGCATTGTACAGATGTATTTGGGTTATACATTTAAAATAATCCCACATAGGGTCCCAGTAAATATGTTTGACCAAGCTACCCCAACACCCTTGCCTGGTCCATGGCAGAACATCGTTTTGCTGAGGAGTTAATGGAAACAGGTAGTAGTATGACTTACCGTTGGTTGTGTCCGCAACTGTGTGGGTTTTGGATGTGATCAAACAGGTACAGCAGCGACACAACGTGTACGATCTGCTCCATGGTGGCACAGGACATGTATAGGTGAGTAGAGGTAAGTTTCAGCCTTATATTACTCCCTTTGCACCTGCTCAGATGAGGTGGTTGGACCGACATGGTCACATTGACTGTTAGGCAACCCGTAATTGGGCCGGTGGTTTTACTGGCAGTCTGAGCCTCAGACAGACCCATTGGCCTGCTCCGCGGCCGCCGCAGATTTGACTGCCGGTTGCGGCGGCACTGCGGCGGTCTTTCGTCGGTGTAACCCCATGTCTCGTAATACTGTGGCCGGACCACTGAGGTGAAGGTGGTTAGACCACCACCGTGGGTATGGCGGTCTTGGGACCGCCGAACTCGTAAACAGGCCCTAAGTGCAGATTGTTGGAGGTGCCTCCATATGCTTTGATTGAAATGATAGTAACAGCCTTGTATGGCTGTGTGGGCGTAAATTATTAAAATGGTCTGAATCATGCTGTGTTCAAAGTCTATGATTATTTTTATGGGCAGTAGTTATTTGTTTATGTTTAATGTGATTTAAGAAGTCATAGTATGTGCTGCTTTGTTTATTTGCCAGTAGGGCATATATAAAAGGGATATTGGTGTTGTGATATTCACTTTGCATGGTCTATATCTAAGGGCCTGATTCACAGAACTAACTTACGTCAAAACGTAAAGTTAGTACTTTTTAGTATTCACAGAATACACTTACTCATTTTGGTATTCACAGAATGAACTTACTCATTTCGGTATTCACAGAAGTTAGTAGTCCTAACTTTAGGACTCCTAAATGCCTTCTGTGAATACCGAAAAGTCTTAAAGTTAGGATTTTCTCAGTTTAGGAGTAGTAAAGTTAGGACTCCTAACTTTAGGACTCCTAAATGCCTTCTGTGAATACCGAAAGTCTTAAAGTTAGGATTTTTCTCAGTTTAGGAGTAGTAAAGTGAGTCCTAACTTTACTACTCCTAAACTGAGAAAAATCCTAACTTTAAGACTTTCGGTATTCACAGAAGGCATTTAGGAGTCCTAAAGTTAGGACTACTAACTTCTGTGAATACCGAAATGAGTAAGTTCATTCTGTGAATACCAAAATGAGTAAGTGTATTCTGTGAATACCAAAAAGTACTAACTTTACGTTTTTGACGTAAGTTAGTTCTGTGAATCAGGCCCAGTGTGAATGGTTTGGGACACATATTGAAGGTCCCATCCCTCATCTAGGTTTGACAATGGCTCCTCATTATGTGTCATTGTTAAATGCTCAGGTATTTCTATGTCTTGGTATCTTTTAGGGGCAGGAGACGTATCGTTGGTGGCTTTTTTTAGTTTGTAAGATTCATTTTCCAAAGTGGGTGTAGGTGGTAGTTGGCCTGTGATGTGTTCGGGGACTTTAGGCAGTATATTTTTTAGGATTAAGATTGTGGGTTCCTGGAAGCTAGTGCTTGACTCTCTTATATCATGCAATACCTCTCTTACTTCTATTTCTGTCACATTCAGGAGGAGGTTGTGTTCTCTTAAATGAGTTACATCATCTTTTGTAGAGGTGCTCCCATAGCATGCATTAGAATAATATTTTATAGATTTCTTTTCTGTTTGAAGAAAAATAAGCGTCATTTTCATTTTAAATGTTTATTTGGTGGTAGTTTGTAGATGTTGAGTTTGCTAGGCTTATTTTCACTCTCTATTGGGGTGAGTTTATATTTTTTAATAATTTATGCATACTTTGTTTTTATCTTTTTTCTGGTTTGTGATAGATTTTTATTCTGGCAGCTTATCACTTTTTCGCAGTCATATGGCCACATGCATCAAAGTCAGGATTTGCAAATCCTAAATAGCGAATTTTACGAAATCGCTATTTAGGACTCGCAAATCCCTATGCAAGTAGGAATCGCAAAAAAAATTGCGATTCCTACATATTCCTTAATTGCGACTCGCAAATTGCGAATCGCAATTAAGGAATTGCTTCCCATTCATGAATGAATGGGAATTGCATGCGCAATTTCCGAGTACCAAATAGGTACTCGCAAATTGTGCATGCAATTTCAAGGGTGCAAGGGTGCCAAAAGGACACCCTGTTGCACCCTTGAAATTGAGATGTTACCACATGTTGCGCACATACATGCCCCAATGGCATGTGTGTGTGTAACATGAAACTTTGAAAAATGCACTTTAGTGCATTTTTCAAAGTTTTTGCAAATTACCATCAAGTTCAAATTGATGGTAATTTGCGATCCCTAATTGTGAATTCACAATTTGAAATTGCATCATGCTTTGCATTTAGGGAATCGCAATTTGTGATTCCCTAAATGCATTCGCAATTTAAGTAATCGCAAATTTTGCGATTACTTATATTGCGAATTTGCATTTGGGTTAATGCATCCCAAATGCAAAAATACCAGTCGCAAAGGGGCAGATTCTGCGAATCTGCCCGTTTGCGATCTGTATTTTCGTTGATGCATGTGCCCCATAGTGTTTTCTTTTAGGAACTACATGTAAAGAGATAGAAGCTGGAGAGTGTTTTGTTAATTATTTGCTATTTGAAATTTTTAAGTTTATTTACAAGTAAGTTTTAGTTTAAATATAAGTTTTACTTATTTGGGTATGATAGTTGTCAAGATGTGTATATTCCTTCTTTAAGGGTCTGGTTGGAGATTCCAGCAGGGCTTCCTCGTCTTGCAGTGTTTGTCATTTTTGAAGTATTTTTTGATAAAATGAGAGTGCCCTTTATATTGTTGATTTAATTATTTGGATTTTTTTATTGGTTAAGATTGTTTAAACTTACATTTTATTGGTTAGTTTAGTTTTTTTATTTTCTTTTTTACCAGTTAAGTCCTTCTATGGTAAACAGTAATTTAGGTTTTATTTATAATGTTTGATATATAGTTTTGAATATAATTATATATATATATATATATATATATATATATATATATATATATATATATATATATATATATATATATATTCAGCTCCAAGATGTGTCCATCAGTTCAGTCGCACTCGGCCATCAGCAGCAAGAGAACTCTCTTTCCATGGTATGGACGGATACCGCTTACAGCCATTAACAGCCTCCGTGTAGGTTTGCCTGACGCGTTTCGAAAGCTCCTCAGCTTTCTCTTCAGAGGCTTTCACGGGAAGGATGCGTGCATATGACGTTCCCATTTAAATACTGCACTCCCTCCAATGGGATAGTCATATGGAACTGTGCATAATGGGAACTATAGTTCGTAATCGATCATCCCCCAAATGGATGCACGCATTATACTCTGTATAGGTCACATGGACCCCGCAAGCGGGCCCGTCCTAAATCCTCTGCTGTTGGCCCACATAATCGATTTGGTAAATACCTTGTCGAGTGGCCCCCTATTATCGCGGGGTGGTGCAGAGTCCGCGGCAGGACGGCTGCGAATACATTCAGCTCCAAGATGTGTCCATCAGTTGAGTCGCACTCGGCCATCAGCAGCAAGAGAACTCTCTTTCCATGGTATGGACGGATACCGCTTACAGCCATTAACAGCCTCCGTGTAGGTTTGCCTGACGCGTTTCGAAAGCTCCTCAGCTTTCTCTTCAGAGGCTTTCACAGGAAGGATGCGTGCATATGACGTTCCCACTCGACAAGGTATTCACCAAATCGATCATGTGGGCCAACAGCAGAGCATCAAGGACGGGCCCGCTTGCGGGGTCCATGTGACCTATACAGAGTATAATGCGTGCATCCATTTGGGGGATGATCGATTACGAACTATAGTTCCCATAATGCACAGTTCCATATGACCATCCCATTGGAGGGAGTGCAGTATTTAAATGGGAACGTCATATGCACGCATCCTTCCTGTGAAAGCCTCTGAAGAGAAAGCTGAGGAGCTTTCGTAACGCATCAGGCAAACCTACACGGAGGCTGTTAATGGCTGTAAGCGGTATCCGTCCATACCATGGAAAGAGAGTTCTCTTGCTGCTGATGGCCGAGTGCGACTCAACTGATGGACACATCCTGGAGCCGAATGTATTCGCGGCCGTCCTGCCGTGGAGTCTGCACCACCCCGCGATAATAGGGGGCCACTCGACAAGGTATTCACCAAATCGATCATGTGGGCCAACAGCAGAGGATTAAGGACGGGCCCGCTTGCGGGGTCCATGTGACCTATACAGAGTATAATGCGTGCATCCATTTGGGGGATGATCAATTACGAACTATAGTTCCCATAATGCACAGTTCCATATGACCATCCCATTGGAGGGAGTGCAGTATTTAAATGGGAACGTCATATGCACGCATCCTTCCCGTGAAAGCCTCTGAAGAGAAAGCTGAGGAGCTTTCGAAACGCATCAGGCAAACCTACACGGAGGCTGTTAATGGCTGTAAGCGGTATCCGTCCATACCATGGAAAGAGAGTTCTCTTGCTGCTGATGGCCGAGTGCGACTCAACTGATGGACACATCCTGGAGCCGAATATATATATATATATATTTATATTTATATATATCTTGTTATATAATGTTTGTAGTTAATGGGTTAATGGAAATGTATTTTGGGTTACATTGTTATGAATTTCGTATATATTTTATTAGGGTGAATTGTAAATATTTTGGTGATGTAATATATTTATTTTTCATTTTAACATGTGGATAACATTTGTTTGTTTGTATTATATGTTTATTTAATGGTGACAATAATTTTCCTTCCAATATTTGTGTTTTTGATATAAGTAAAAACTGATATTTCTAATAACGATATTTGTGTTCTTGATATTTGTGGTTTTATTAGTTAACTATACCAAGGCGATATTTTTTTCAACAATATTCATTTTCAGATATTTTTGTGTTTCAATATTGTATGCATTAATATTATGTCAGTGATCCATTTATACGTGCAAGGCTTCCAACAGGAATAAAACTAAACTGCTTGAAAACATAGTATGATTAGTGAAATATCATCCATGCTGCGCTGAGAAATAGTATTATAAAAACATAATTTGATTGGCATTTCAGTATGCTAGCACTTTAAGACTTTGCTGGAATGCAGACATTTCAACTGGCAAAAAATGAATGTTTGTTTGAAATGTACTGTTTCAAATGGAATGCTCAGGGTTATTTTTCTCTTTAAGGAATTTCAGTCACAGGAAATACATTATGGATGATTCTTACTTATAACAGAAGGGAGCTGGAGGCTCCCTCATCACCATTATGGCTCACTACACTCTCCTCACACTATCTGAAGCAAGGCTCACTGGCCACTTCATGTCAAACAGAGCTGCTCGGCACAGCAACATGATAAGAGAGAGAAGGGGTAAGCAAGGCTCCAGCAGTGCTTGCCGGGGGTTCTATGTCGAGCACCCTGACAGTACAACATCATCGGGTGGGGAAAAGGAGGCATGAGGGCCCTGCAGTGTTCACTGGGCACTCTATGTGAAACTGAGTGGCCCGGCAGAGCAACATGACAAGGGAGGGAACGGGAGCATCAATGGCCCAGCAATGCTCACCTGATGCTCTAAGTAGGACAGAATGGCATGGCAGAACAACATCAACATTGTGTCGCCATGACCTTTAACCTTTCTTTATAGCCCAAAGATGTTTTATCAGGTTTGGTTGCAAGAAATTAACTCAGCACCCACAAATGGACATGTCTGTACAACAGCTCAGGGCCCTAGGTCACTCTTGAAAAAGACTTGGGTACTTAGTGCCCATTGTTCCATCTGGTAGAGGGATGATGACATTTGTTTTGCATTTTTTATATAGCGTAAACTCAACCCAAAGGTATTTGAGTGCTTTACATGAGCACCAGTTACGTTACACAAGGACACATTCATTTTTTATAAGAACATGGTGATTGAGGGCCTTAATGCAAGTTTGGCAGTCCTGCTGTAGCACTGCCACCGCTGTGCTGTCAGGAGACAGCCAAGCCTGTAGTGCACCCGCCCGCTGGATTCTGAGTTGAATCCAGGGCATGTGGGTGGTGCTGCAGCGGTCATAGGAGAGCCTTAACAGCAGACCGCCACTTTGAGAGCGCCTGCAGCACATTCCTGCACGGTGTGACATGCACCCTGCCATGCATGCCACACCGTGCAGAAATGAGGGTGCAATTCCAGGGAGGTACAGCAAGTGCCTCCCACATGCACCCCCAGACCCAGAATCGGCAGAGGACCCTGTTAGGGCCCCTTTACCTGCATCTCCGCCACCCTTTTCATGGCAGGATCCCCACCATGAAATGGGAGGTGGATATGCAAGTCGGAATATGCTCAGCGTGTGCCGCATTGGCACCACCAGCATATTCCTGCCCCTTCACACACAGCCACTGCCTCGGGATCCTGTATTCCGGCAGAGACGGCAGTCCTGTGGTGGTCTGACCGAATAATGTGGCGGACCCACAGAGGTGGCGGTGGTTGGACCGCCACCACGAGTATGTCCGTCCTAGGACCGCCGTACTTGTAAGAAGCCCCTAAGTGATTTGCCTATAATCACAGGAGGTGGAGACAATGTTGGGACTCAAACCCGGTTCCCCAGTTCCAAAGTCGGCAGCTCTGGCCATTACACCACATCCTTCTCCCTGATTTAGATGCAACTTTTATTGGAGTGAGATCAAATTTCAATAATTGACAGTAAGTTGCACATAATTGCAACATAGGGAGAAATGATGCTGCAAATCTTTTGTGGTTGCCTTCATTTAGTGGCTGCCTGTGACAAGTTTTCTGAAGCTGAAAGATGCTTACCAGTCAAGAATAAAACAAAATATAATTTCAAAACCAATTTAGAAAAGCTGTAAAATATTGACTAAGTAAAAATACAACAAAACAATTAAACAATGTTAACGTGGAAAAGGAGAACTTACAGGCACATGCATCAACGGTTTTTGCGAGCGCAAACGGTGCGATTCGCAAAAATCTGCCTTTGCTCCCGCAAAAAGGCCTTTTGCGATGCATTAAAGTGTTAGGCACTCGCAATTTAAGAAATCGCAATTTATTGCGATTTCTTAAATTATGATTGCATTTAAGGAATCGCAATTTGCGATTCCTTAAATGCAATGCTAGAAGCACTTAGAAATAGCGACTCAGCTATTTGGGGCCGCAAAATGCAGAGAAATTACTCTGGTCTGTATTTTGCAAAACCTTGAAAAATGCACTAAAGTGCATTTTTCAAGGTTTCAGGTTACACACACACATGCCCTTAGGGCATGTGTGTGCGCAACATGGGTGCACATCACAATTTCAGAGGTGCAACAGGGTGTCATTTTGACACCTTTGCACCGTTGAAATTGCAAGCGCAATTTGCGAGTACCTATTGGTACTCGCAAATTACGCATGCAATTTCCCATTCATTCCTATGGGCCTGTAGGCCCATAGGAATGAATGGGAAGCCATTCCTTAATTGCGACTGCAATTACGAGTCGCAATTAAGGAATGTTTAGAAATCGCTATTTTAATAGCGATTTCTACATGCATAGGCTTTTGAGAGTCCCTAATTGGTATTCCTTAATAATCGCAATTAAGGACTCGCAAAAGCATTTCTTGATGCATGTACCCCTTAGAGTTTTGTGAGGCTGCACCACCACCTCCAATGGCCTCCACCTTTTCTGCTCCTGCTACATGTATGTGCAAACAATCTAACAGTGTGCATGCTCCCAATCTTAATCACTAGCAAAATTAGAAATCTATATAAATTATGTGACTCCATTCATTTTATACCTATTGCTAAAGAAGCAAAAACCACCAAGTAACCACAAACAACCAGTCAGAAGTTCAGTTCATGGATGACCGTGATCGAGGCAGAATTTGAGATTGGGTAGACCAAGTGGTTTGCAGCAATGAGCATTTTTACCATTTAACTTCACTTATTTTCTTAAGCTCCTCCAGGGCAACAAGACATGGAGCTGAAGCTAGCCAGGGTTCTTCAAAGTCAGACACTTTGTTGTTAAACTCCCTCTAACGCCATTGCTTGTGGCGACAAAAGTTCTGAACAGCACAACTATGTATTCTGTAGCCACCATGACTGCTTTGCTTTAGCAGACTTGACACCTCGCCCAGTCCAAGAATGAACTTTCAAATTAGTTCATGTTTTGGTTCCCAAAATGCCAGCAAGGTGGGGGCTGGAAGCTGGTTTTCTTGCTCGCCAATTATGCATCCTCCCTGGGGAAACCTCAGCCCCTGTTACCAGTCCTTTGAATGTGGAAAAGATAAGTAAGTCCACTTTTCTCCAACTGCAGGGAAAATAGCTTTTACTCACTCCTGCAGTCAGAAGAAGTCCTGCTTCTATGCACAGTGTCTTTCTACATCCTGGACTCCTATACGGTCCAGTCTACAGTGGTCAGCTGGCCCTCTTGAAGTCAGGAATCCTTCTGATTTTTGTATCCTTGTAGCAGGTACCAGGGGCCCAACCAGTTGACCCTTGGAGAGTGGTTAACATCCCTGGGTGCCTGCAGGAGTCAGGAGTCCTTGAGTCTTCTTCCAGCAGTCAAGCAGAATCTGTCTTCTTCAAGTTTTTTTTCTTCCCAGAATTATGAATGTTTGAGTAGGTGATGGTGAGATGCCAATGCAAGTCTTCTCATGTGCACTAGCCAGTGACTGGAGAATCTATCACACCCAATTACAGCTATGTTCTAACAGAATTTCCACCTCCTTTTTTAACACTTTTTTCCAGTTTATTGGAAATCTTCTCAGATCCCTCAGCCAAAACAGACTTTAATTTCTCCCAGCTGTAGGAACTCTGACCCTTCCTCTAGACATTCCCCTATAGCGGTGGTGATGTGCTTTCCCCACTGTCAGGGCTAGGACTTCTTTTCACTCTTTCTTGGGGACATAGACAGAAAGTCTAGGGTAGCTCTCGGAATCAACAGTTGCAGTACCTGACACCTTCACTTGGGTTTGCCCCAAAGCTGTGAAAGATGCACTTTCCAATCAATCAATCGGGGGTTTGTAAAGCGCAGCTACTCACCTGAAAGGGTCCCAAGGTGCGGGGGGCGCGCAGCTCCTGGGAGATCACAGAGATACGTCGAAGAGCCAGGTCTTGAGGTCCTTCAGGAACTTGGAGAGTGATGGTGGCTGTTGGAGGTGGAGAGGGAGGGGGAGGGGGTTCCATGCCTTGGCCGCGAGGAAGGAGAAGGAGTGTCCTCCTGTTCTGGTCTTCTTGATGCATGGTACCATCACAAGAGAGAGAGCTGGGCTGAGCGGAGGAATCTTTGGGGAGCATGGAACGAGAGGCGGTGGTTCATGTAGACGGGTCTGGTGTTGTGGAGGGCTTTGTGGGCGTGGGTGAGAAGCTTGAAGGTGATTATCCTCTCGACGGGGAGCCAGTGCAATGTCCACAGGTGTTGGATGTGGCAGTGGCACGGTAGGTTGAGGACTAGTCTGGCGGCGGTGTTCTGGACGTTCTGGAGTTTGCGGGTGAGGTTCTTGTTGATCCCGTTGTAGTGTGCATTGCAGTAGTCCAGTCTGCTGATGATTAGGGCGTGAGTGACGGTTTTCCTGTGTTTGAGGGGAATCCAGTTGAAGGTTTTACAGAGGAGGCGGAGGATGTGGTAACAGGAGGAGGTGACAGCGTTGATCTGGCGGTCCATTTTGAGTTCCGAGTCCAGGATGATTCCGTGGTTGCGTGCGTGGTCCGTGGGGGAGGGAGGGTTACCGAGGCGGGGGGGCCACCAGGTGTCGTTCCAGGCATCGGGGTGTGGGCCTATGATGAGAAATTCGGTTTTGTCGGTGTTGAGTTGTAGACGGCTGTTCTTCATCTACCTGGCGACTACTTCCATTCCTTCCTGAAAGTTGTGTTTGGAGATGTTGCGTTCGTTGGCTAAAGAGAGGATGAGTTGGGTATCGTCTGCGTACAATACGATGTTGAGTCCACGTGATGTGACAATGGATGTGAGCAGGGCCATGTAGATGTTGAACAGGGTGGGGCTGATGGAGGATCCTTGGGGGATGCCGCAGGTGGTCGGTGTGGGTTCCGAGAGGAAAGGAGGGAGTCTAACCCGCTGCATTCTGCCGGAGAGGAATGAGCGGCTCCAGTCTAGGGCCTTGTTCCGGATTCCTGCGTTGTGGAGTCTGCGGGCTAGGGTGCGGTGTGAGACTGTGGCGAAGGCAACGGAGAGGTCTAGGAGGAAGAGGGCCACAGTCTCTACTCTGTCGAGGAGGGAGTGGATGTCGTCTGTTGTGGCGAGGAGGGCGGTTTCGGTGGTGTGATACCTCCTGAAGCCTGATTGGGAGGAGTCGAGGATGTTGTTGTCTTCAATGAAGGAGGCAAGTTGACTGTTAATGGCTTTTTCAATTATTTTCACCGAGTATGGGAGTAGGGAGATCGTTCTGAAGTTCTTGAGGTCGGTGGGGTCCGCCAAAGGCTTTTTCAGGTGGGGGTTGATCACGGCGTGTTTCCAGTCATCTGGAAAGGAGGTGGTCGTGAAGGAGAAGTTGATGATTCGTCAGAGCTTGTTGATGAAGTCTGTGGCTCTGTGGTAGATGTGGTGGGGGGTGGGGTCTGTGGGGGCACCGGAGTGGGTTGACTTCATAGTCTTCAGGGTGTCTTTAATGCTGAGGGCGGTCCAGCTGTCAAGTGTCGGCTGCGCGGTGTGGGGAACGGTGAGTGAGGGTTCCACGTGTAGGTTGTTGTCATCAAAGTTGTCATAGATGGTCTTGATTTTGTGATGGAAGAAGGCGCTGAGTCTGTCGCAAAGGTCCTGGGAGGGTGGGATGTCAGTAGTCTCACTGTTGGGTTGGGTGAACTCTTTGATGATGCCGAAGAGTTCCTTGCTGTTGTGTGCATGGGTTGAGATTCTGTCCTGGAGTGCTTTCTTCCTTGAGTATCTGATGAGCTTGTGATGGGCGGTGGTGGCTGCTTTGAAGTTGTCAAGGTCGTCTGTGGTTTTGGAGTTCCTCCAGCACTTTTCAAGGCGTCTGCAGGTTCGTTTGGATTCTCGGAGTTCGGTGGAGAACCAGCTGGCTTTCATTGCGTGTGGGTTGGAAGTTTTTTTGAGGGGGGCGATGGTGTTGGTGCAGTCTGTGATCCAGTTGTGTAGGGTATGGGCGGCGGTGGTTGAGTTGTCGTCCGTGGTGGGGGAGCGGAGCTGCTGAGGGAGGTGGTGATCTGGTCGTCGGAGATCTTGTTCCAATTCCTGTGCTGGAGCTGGTGAGGACGTTTGCGGGTGATGTTAGTTTTGAAGGTGAAATGAATGTAGTGATAGTTCGTCCATGGGAGTTCAGAGGTGTGGCTGAAGGTGAGGGGGCTTCCTGCTGTGAAGATGGGGTCGAGGGTGTGTCCTGCTGAGTGTGTGGGTTCTGGTACGATCTGCTTGGGTCCGATGTTGTGGAAGTTGTCCAGGAGGGAGGTTTAGTTGGGGTCTTGGAGGTTGTCGAGGTGGAAGTTGAGGTCTCCCAGCAAGGTGTAGTCGGTGGAGGTGATGGCATGCGGGGTGATGATATCGGTGATGGAGTTGGAGAAAGGTGAGCGGGGTCCTGGGGGTCTGTAGATGAGGGTGTCTCAGAGGGTGGTGGATGGATTGGTCTGTATCTTGAAGTGGAGGTGTTCCATCAGGTCTGTGGCCCCTTCGGTGTAGGTGCTCAGACGGAGGTTGGACTTGTGAGTGATGGCGATGCCTCCTCCGGGGTGGTTGGGGCTGTCCTTCCGGGTGATCTTGTAGCCTTCGGGGATGGCGATCGAGATGTCAGGTCCTGAGGCGGCATTCTTCCAGGTTTTGGTGAGGAAGGCGACGCCAGGGGTGGTACTGTCGAGGAGGTCCCAGATTTCTGCGGCGTGTCTGTGGAGGGAACGGACATTGAGTAGGATGCACTGCTGGGTTTGGGGTGCTATGTATTTGTTGCTGGAGGGTGGAGGTGGGTCCTGGGTCTCTGCAAAGGTGAAGGAGTGGCGGCAGTGGCGGCAGGTGAAGGGGCCGTGGGTGTCACAAGGTGAAGAGAGCTTGCAGTTGTAATTCTTGCCGACATTGAGTGCGTAGAGTGCCGAGGACCTGTAGCACTGGCGAGTCGGAGGACCAGGCTTCCAGGTGCTGGTCACGGTCGGGTTGCAGACGGGCATATACAAACTTGACTTTGGCACGCCTTTGGTGTGATGGAGCAGTAAAAATAAAAATTTTAACCCCTAACAAATTATATAATTAATTAATTAAAAATGTTCGTTTAAATGTATTAATCAACATTGTATATGTGGGAATGGTAATATGCCAATGTATGTGCTAAATAATCTACTAATGAATGTCCGTGTGTCTAATCATAACGTAAGAATAAAAAGCGTACTAAATAAAATAAATGCATGTTTGTGCTTCATAGAAATAAAATGTGTCGTTGCAAAAACAATAGTGATGGTAAGTAAGGAGCAGCTTAAATGTCGCTTTTTGCTAGGTAACAACTAATTGGGGTACGTAGACGGGAGGGAAACGAAAGGGATATTTTTCTCTATTTTAATTATGTTTTATTTGCCTCAAATTAGTGCTTCTAAAGTAGAACCGAGTGGCGAGATAAAATGGCCGCCAGTGGGAAGATGTGCGCAGGCGCAAGGGGACACGTGGTACGGGATGAGATTGAAGAAATCTGGAGCCTCGTGATGTCTCTGAGAGGCTAGGATGCAAGAAATGGTCAAGGCTGGTGTGACCTAATTGAACTGATAGTGTGCCGTGAGGATCAGGAGAGAGTCCGTGGGAAAGGAGCCCAAGAGAAAGGACAATGACTGCGGAGTTCTTGAATGTGTCAAAAGAAGATACAAATGAACTGATCGAATCGGATGGAAATGTTTAAGCGTATGGGAAAGGAAATGATTCAAGGACCCTTGAATCCAAAAGAACTTGATTAAAGAATGAATAAGCTGACATGTATGGACCAATGAGAGAAAAGCGTGATATTAAGGTTGCAACAGTTAGTTAACAAAGTTAGAATTGGGGTATAAGAGGGCCTACTCTTAGTGGGAGGGGGTCAGTTCCAGGAGAGTTCCAGAGAAGTTCCAAGCAGTTCGAGAGTTATGGTTGCAGTAGAGAAGACGGGTTGCAGGTAGCTGATGCTGACGAGCTGAAGTTGCTGTTGCTGTCTTAACTTTACAGTTGAGTATGAGAATCAGGCTATTTCTAATCCCAAAGTTAGGTTAGAAATCATTAGGCTAAATTAGGAAGCTAGGCAGGTAACTAAGGTTTTTGGCTTCATGACAAAATTTCCTTTCTGCAATAAATTGATTATGCTTAATAAAATTGTGAATTTAAAAATGAATAATTGAATAAAGTATTAAATCTTTTCATGCTTTTAAAATTATATAAAATTTAAGATTCTTTAAAAACCAAAATGACTCAGTGGTTATTTTCCTAAATGATTGTGACATGAGTAATTGGTTGATTGTGATTCAGCTGGTCTTAATCACTATGAACTAATTTCTTAAATGAATGATTCATCGACAAAACAATGAGCAGGAATATCTTAAGAAATAATTAAAAGAAAGTGACAAATTAAGGTAAATAGATATCCTTGCTCTTCCAGCGGTACACAAAATGGTGTTCTCCATTTAGTTCTCATGCTTCTCCTAGGAGTACAGAATTTCATAAAGGTGTAAAAGGAAATCCAGGAGTGTGTGTGTGTTTAGGCGATGTTTATGGGCCCCATCGTCATGTGGATATGAGAAATATAGTTTGCCCCTGGATGACCTATAAGTAACCTGGGAGGAGGATAGTTTTTATTGTACGCGCTGCATCAGATTTCTTGGTAGCAGAGTTATGGTTTTCTATAGATTAGTTTAGTGATTATTGTTTATTGATTATTGATTATTTGATGACTAACACTATATGTTGAGTCGCGTTATGTTATATGTAAGTTTTCACGCTTCTGGGATGTAGGAAGTGGAACACGTGTGGCAAGAGAAGTCACATGGAATTTGGTACATGGTCTGAATTCATTTTGGTTATAACGCAGGTTGTGTTATGTTAGGGATTTCGGTGTGAAAAGTGTGTAAATGAAATAGCAAATCACGTTTACTTGTGAAACTTTGGCCTTAATTCTCAGGAGCCTAGTCTCCACATGTGTCTTATCCCCAGAGAAACGAGTAAATTGTTTGTTTGAAAGAAGGGTAAGGTAGAGGGAAGTGCTACTTTATCGACAAAAGCAAATAATTCTGTGGTAGGGTAGAGGTAAGCGCTGCCTACTGGAAAAACAGGATTCTTGTGTAAAAGGACAAAGCTGTCACTTTGTTTAGCGAATCAGACTATGGAATTGTTTATTTGTTGTAACTAACGAAGAAAACTGTAAAAAGAAAAATTGCCGATAAATTTTGTAAAGGAGGGGTAAAGAGTAGAAGTGACGTGAAAAAGTGCCGCGCTAGGATTGGTCAGTGCACTAGTCACGTGAATACAGAGCAGGAGTGACGTAGAAAAGTGCCGCGCTAGGATTGGTTGGTTTGCGGACGGTGGAAATTGTTCTGATTGGTACGTTAGTGTGAATCGCGCTGTAATTGGACGAAGTTCCGTACACAGAAACAGCGTTAGAGTAAAGAGAAAACAAATAGAAAACATGCCATATTACGAGTATGAAAGGGAGAGAACGTCATGGACAACGAAATTAAAGAATTTCTTTAAGAAAGACAAAAAGGTTGTGACTAGAGAGGGACAAGTAATTCCTCCGCCAAAATCAGCAGCTTCACATATGATGCTGAAATATGGATATCATACGTGCATATGGTTGGATAATTGGGTAAAATATACGAAGAATGATGGAGCATTGGCTTTTCCTGAAAATGGTTCTTTTAATGTAGCGATTTTACGGAATTTAAAAGAAAAGATGCTTAAATTGGAACCTAGACCTAGACCGACACAGTTTGAGGCCTTAACAGAATGGGAAGATGAGATGTACGAGAAAGAAAGATTCAGAGGTATGAAAGGTTATGAGTTCGTGCCCGGAAGAATGTGGGGAATGAATCATGAGGACAGAATAAAACGATGGAGATGTGCTAACATGACAGGAGGTTTGTTTCCAGCTTTTACAGTTGAGGAAGGGACTAAGAAAAAACGGACTGAGAAAAAGAAACATTTAGAGAGAGAAAAGTATATGCATGAGAGCGAAACGGATGACGAGTTGCTGGAAGATATATTAAATAAAAATCCACCTCCGTATCAGCAGAATTCTACAGTGGTGACACCAAATGCGCCACCAATAGAAGCTATGCGAAATGAAAGTCCAGAAAGAAGACAAGAAATAAATAGGTCACAAGAACAAATAAGAACTTCCCAAATTGAGGGAATAGAAAATGATAGTGCAAGAGAATTGGCAAGGACAACAAAAGAACTAACTGAGAAAATTAGAGAATTAACAAAGAATATGGAAGCAGTTACCGTACCCGTAACAATAGGTCCAGTAATACCAGTTTTCGAGAATCAGAAAATTGATGAACGATCTTTGGTGATTCCCTTGAGTTCGCAATTCCAAAGAGAAAAGGAAAGAATAGAAACAAGTCCAGGTACGAGCAATTTGACTAGTGCTTACAGACCAAGTCCACCTGAAAATTTGACAGTGAATGAGTGTAGCGGTAGGAAAATGCCTATGGTAACTGAATCTGCCACGGTGACACCTGAAAAGAGTGGAAATTGGACAGAAATAAATAGTACTCCTATAGGTCCGACTCCTGATGAGTTAAATGAGTGGATAAAAGCTTTTAAAATAAAAGAAACGGAAGAAAAACCATTAGATGTGATCAGATTGAAGATTGACATGGAAGAATTAATTCTGGGAACGATTGGTACAGAAAAGATAAAGAATTATCAGGATGATGAAATAATGTTTCTGTGCAAAAGTATAACATGGAGGGCAAAGAATTTACATGACAAACTAGAAGAAGTGGCCGGTGAGATTGGAATAGATTTTGCAAAGGTAAAAACGTTGCAGAAACCATACAGAGTAGATTTTTGTGAAAAAGATATTGAAAATTTGAATACAGCAGGAAGGCTGACACAGATAAAAGAGTTGATTGTTTTGTTGAGAAAATGGGGTGATGTGGACAGATGGAAGGTTAGATGGACAAAGAAGAATGAGAAAAGTGTAGACAAAGGTTCATTGGCTTTTATGATAACAGAAAAGGAACATGTTGTTAAAGAGTACCCTATGAGAGAAACTCCAGGTGGTAGTTATGTGCATGTTCCCTGGACTAGGCAGGACATCCTGTCATTTACAAATGACTTTCCAAAGTTAAGAGAAAAGCCAGTTGAGTGGTACCGACAGGTAGAAAGGTTTGTAAAGGTCTCGAAAGTGTTGTGGATAGATTTGGATGGATTGTTTGACATAGTGGTACCAACGGATCTATGGTCAGAATGTAAGATTACAGTTGACTGGCCAACTACAGAATATCCAAGAGATCCTAAGACAGGAGCTCCAGGACCAGATGTGATGAAGAAATACGATAAGGTGATTACCTTTTTGAAAAATAAGATTCCTCCAAAAGAAACAGATTGGGTTAAGATTGATAGAACTACACAGGAAAGCAAGGAGAGTGTACATGCATATTATGAGCGATTGTTGTTGGTTTTCAAACAGTATAGTGGTTATGAGGAATTAAGTGAGAAGGATATGAGTCATTTTGTATACCGATTTGTATTTGGCTTGAAACAAGAAATAAGTGATATGATTAAGCAACATATGATAAACTGGCAGAATGCAAGTGTAGATGAGGTGCTGAGGTATGCTAAGTATTGTAGTGATGAAATAGAGAGTAAACAGCGTAAGTTGAAAGAAAAAGCAATGTGGGCACAAGTGAAAGTGGCAGAAAAACAAGAAGCTCAATTGGATAATAATAATGGAAACGAATCAGGACAAAATAAGATGCGACCAAATATAGGTAAAGGAAAAGGACAAGTGAGTCTAGAAGAGACAAAGAAGAAATGGCCATGTCATAATTGCGGAAAATTAGGGCATTGGAGAAATGAGTGTAAGTTCCCACCTAAACCTAATCCGGAACATCAATCATTAACTCCACAGGTGCAGAATGAGGTAGTTGTTCAACAAAATCAGGTGCCACAACCACCACTTCCCAACACTGTTAACCAGCAAAGATACAGTACAGAAACAGGATTCTACGGAGGAGAGCAGGTAACACAGTTGCCGAGAGCAGCTAACATTTCCCAGTATTGGTTGCATCAGAGTGAGGATGACCCAGATGAAAGTTTCTGACGGTGCGCAAGAGAGGGGAAAGAGTGCGTGCTTGGCGCAACTCTAGAGGTAGATCAGTCTGGTCCCTTTGTGGATGGAGAAGTGAATGGAGCAAACGTAACATTCCTTGTCGATACTGGAGCTACCCGTTCTACTGTTAGGTCAGTGGAAATTCCGAACCTTCCTCTCTCAGGTGAATGCATCCAAGTGGTAGGAGTTGCCAATCAGCAGATTAAAACCCCACTTACTGAATTGGTAGAAGTAAAAATTGGTTCTTTTAGGAAAATGCATAAATTTGTAGTGTGCGATTGTAGTCCTGTAAATCTTCTAGGTCGTGACCTCTTGTGTAAAATGAATTGCACAATTTATTGTACACCAGATGGAATTGGTTTTCAGACTTCAGATGAAGATGCTTTGTATAAAGTAACTTTGATGAATCAGGAACCTGAAATGAATGGGTTGTTTCCTGCATTTGATGCAGAAAAACTTCCAGAAGAGTTAAGAAGTGCAGTGAAAGAAAGTGTGTGGGATTTTACAGGAGAAGACATTGGATTAATGAGAGAAGTTGATCCTGTAAAAGTGACAGTGAAAGAAGGGATAAGTTATCCAAACACGCCACAGTACAAATTAACTCCAGAAATAATTGAAGGAATAACTCCTGTGATAAATAAGATGATTGAACAGGGAATTCTGAAAGAAATCATGAGCAGTCCATGTAATTCACCTATTATGGGACTGAAAAAGCCAAATGGAACATACAGAATAGTACAGGATTTGAGAAAGATCAACAAAATAGTTGTACCATGCTGTCCAATAGTGCCAAACCCTGCAGTGATTCTATATCAAATTCCGCATGAAGCTGAGTGGTACACTGTGATAGATTTGTGTCATGCATTTTTCTCTATTCCTTTGCATCCAGATAGCCAGCCATTATTTGCATTCCGTTTTGGAGAGCGTATTTTGGCATGGTGCCGAATTCCTCAGGGGTATACAGAGAGCCCCTCAATTTTTAATCAGATTCTAAAGAAATCTCTGGAAGATTTAAAAATGCCAGAAAAATCAGTGATGGTGCAGTATATCGATGACCTATTGGTGGCATCGAAAACCAAAGAGGCATGTGTAAGTGACACAATTGCTTTACTGAACCATTTGGAGAAAAGAGGACATAAGGTGTCCCCTTCAAAATTACAGTTTTGTCAGAAAGAAGTCCAGTATTTAGGGCATAAAATTGAGAAAGGAGTGCGGAAAATAGCGACAGAAAGAGTAAGAATGATTCAAGGAATGAGAGCACCAATGACTCAAAGAGAGGTAAGAATGTTTTTGGGAATGGTTGGATATTGTCGACAATGGATAAGTGGATTTTCTTTGATTGCAAAACCATTACAAAAATTGACAAAGAAAGATGTAAAAGACCCTTTTGAGTTAAACAAAGAAGAAATGAAATCTTTCAAAGAATTGAAAAGGAAACTGTGTGAGGCCCCTGCATTAGGCATGCCTGATTATGAGAAAGATTTTGAGTTATACTGCAGTGAAAGAGATGGATGTGCATTTTCAGTACTAGTACAAAAACATGGCACCATGAAGAGGCCTATAGCTTACTTTTCAGCTGTTTTAGATCCTATAGCAAAGGCATTGCCTGGATGTTTGAAAGCAGTTGCTGCTACTTGTGTAAGTCTGGAACAAAGTGAAGGTATAGTGATGGGGTATCCACTGAGAGTATATGTTCCCCATTCAGTAGAAATTCTTTTGACAAGAACAAAAACACAGTACATGACACATAGTCGGCTGACTAAGTACGAAAAAGTCATCTTGAGTGCAGAAAATGTGACCATAGATAGATGCATAAATGTAAATCCTTCGACTTCATTGCCAGATGAAGAGAGTATAATTGAACAAGATGAAGTAGATCATGATTGTCTGAATGTGCTGGAATATTGCACAAAACCAAGAGCTGACATAAAAGATGAACCGTTAAAGGAATCCGATTATGTCATGTTTGTAGATGGTTCATGTTTACGCACAAAGGAAGGAGTGTTAAGCGCAGCTTATGCAGTATGCACAGTGGCAAC
This sequence comes from Calotriton arnoldi, assembly GCA_963921515.1. NCBI lineage: Eukaryota > Metazoa > Chordata > Amphibia > Caudata > Salamandridae > Calotriton > Calotriton arnoldi. The sequence continues at coordinate 881,811 of CAWUFW010002668.1, forward strand.
TGTAATGGAAGCGTCTTGTCTGAAAGGAGTTAGGTCTGCCCAAGTTGCGGAACTAATTGCTTTGATTCAAGCATGTAAATTGGGGAAAAATGTACGAATCACGATTGTGACCGATAGCCAATATGGTTTCGGCATCGTACATGATTTTGGCCAGATTTGGTCACAAAGAGGATTTTTGACATCTGCAGGAACACCTATCAGAAATGGAGATTATGTTAAAAAACTGCTTGAGGCGATACAGCTGCCTAAACAAGTAGCTGTAGTGAAGTGCAAGGCGCATAAGAAAAACGAAGATTACATAGCGGTTGGCAATAATTATGCTGACGAGATCGCTAGATATTGTGCGGAAAACATGGCGTCCCTGAACAGAAATAGAGAAAGGGAGCATGTCTCTTGTCCTTTGCTTTTCACTAATGCAGTCGAAACATGGGATGAAGTAAGGCAGTTACAAGAAACAGCAAGAGATGAGGAAAAGGATTACTGGATTAAAGCAGGATGTAGAAGACAGGAAGATAATGGAGTGTGGGTATACAGAGATGAAAGACCAGTTATGCCTGATAGCATGATTGCAGACATGGCACGGATGTACCATGGACAAGCTCATATTGGGAGAGATGCAATGATCAGACTTTTTAGACAAACTTGGTATAATCCAAAATTCAGAGCCATTGCTGAAAGTCTTTGTCAAAGATGTCTTATTTGTCAACAATTTAACCCAGGAAGAAAAACAGTAGTGAGTCTAGGAACAATAGGACGAGAAGGAGGTCCATTCACAAGGATACAGATGGATTTTATTGAGATGCCCCCTAGTAACAGATTAAGATATGTTCTGGTGGTCGTCTGTTTGTTCTCTCGTTGGGTGGAGGCATACCCCACAAGAAGGAATGATGGAACAACAGTGGCAAAACTTATGCTACGAGAGTTCATTCCGAGGTATGGTTTTCCAGTCACAGTTGAGACAGATAGAGGAACACATTTTCAAAATGAGTTGATCCAATTGATTTGTGAAGCATTGAGTATTAAACAAAAACTACATTGTGCTTACAGACCAGAAGCTTCTGGGGTAGTAGAGCAGATAAATGGAACGATTAAAAACAGATTAGGAAAAATGTGTCAAGCTACAGGACTCAAATGGCCAGATGCACTGCCTCTTGTTCTGATGACCATCAGAAGCATCCCTGAAAAGAAAACGGGACTCAGTCCTCATGAAATGATCATGGGACGAGCAATGAGACAAGCCCACGTACCAGTCAACAAGTTATTGACAATAACTGATGATCTAATACTGGATTATTGCAAAGGACTGGCTGATGTGGTGCGTTCTGTGTTTCATCAGGTTGGACCGGATGCGACCACTCTTGAAAGAAAACCAGCCCACGACTTGAATCCAGGAGACTGGGTCCGTATTAAAGTCCACAGGAGAAGAAACTGTCTAGTTCCGCGTTGGGATGAGCCAAGACAGGTAATCCTAGTAACAACGACTGCTGTCAAGTGTGCAGGAGTAAAGAACTGGGTTCATGCCAGCCACACAATCAGAATTCCAGAACCTACAGATCGACATGTGAGTCGGCGTCTGGAAGTGTGGGATAAAAGTTTAACGGCGGGAACAACCAAGATAAAAGAAAGGGTGCCAGAACTTGAAGATCGACCTGAAAGTCGACATCTGGAGACCCCAACGGAGAACACCTCTAGAGAAGAAGAGGAACAAGAAGAAGAAGAAGAAAGAAATTCAGAAGTTCCAGAACTTGAAGATCGACCTGTAAGTCGACATCTGGAAATATCTGACACAACTTCAGGATCTGATGATTCAGCTGCAAATTGGGAAGAATTCCGAAAGGGAACTTGGGGTTATAAACCAATTAGAGAAGAAACTGAGCAAGAAATTGAGTTAGATGAACAACCAAGTACAAGTTATGGTGGAAATCCTTCAGAAACAATATTAATAGATGAAGTAGGGAAAGAAGTACACAAAAAGTTAGAAAATCGAGAAGAACCCCGAGGAGCAATAGGGATAGATAGAGAAACAGGAGAACAGGGAAATTCAGAAGCAGATAAGGAGGAAAACACCAAATCGGAAGAACCCCGAGGAGGGACAGTGATAAGGGAAAACAAAAAGGAGAAGACAGATCCACCAGTAGGAGATGACGAGATTATAAGTTTCAAAATAAGAAACAATAGTGAGACAGTTGAAACAGAAACAGAAGAAAGTGGAGGAGAGGAAAAAGCAAAGACTGAATCAAGAAAAAGAAATTGGAGATCGGAAAGAGAAGAAAGAGAGGGTGAGGTCAAAAGGCCAAGAAAAGGAGATAATTGGCCCAACAGCTATGTAAGAAAATTGAGATATAGAATAATAAGAGCAGAAGATGAAGATGCTGAACAAGTAAATGAAGTAACAAGTCAAAAGGGACAAGAAAAACCCAGTGGAAAAAGATTACAAAAGTCCAAAAGGACAAGGAAAATAAATTCAAAATTTAAGTCACCTGAGTGGCTGTATATTGCACTAACAGATTACAAAGGAGAAGAAGAAAACACTCACGGAAACCAGAGACTGAGAAGTCGGATGGGAAAAGGTGAGATGCAACGAAACTGAAGTGAAGACTTAAAGTGCTTCTGCCGGACGTGACAATTTACTGGACGTGACAAATCACCGGATGTGACAACGAAAGAATTCTGGAGAGAATTAAAGAAAGTACTAAGCAAAGACTTTTTGGAAGCAGAGTGGCATCTAAGTCATTTCTGAGGTGTAGTGACACAATTTTCTGAAACTTAATAAATAGAAAAAGAAAAATGGAAAATAATAGGGATAGAAGAAATAAATGTGAATTTGTAAAGAGATGGTGCAAAATGTGCTGCTTTTGTACAGGGTTATTAATGACCATATGGATAGTTTTAGCAATCACAATTCCTATTAGTGTAGCTGTGATAGAAGCAAAGAATGATACTAAACAAGAAAAAGAAACTAATATTAAAGAACAAGTTGTTTTAAGAAGTAGTGCAGAGTTGCATAAGGATAGGTCAGTAACAGATTTCTCAAAGAATGTTTTTACAAAGTTGTTGTATGAGTACGTAAAAACAATGGAAGTAAGAGATTGTTATGTTTGTATGCAGTTGCCTGCATCAGTATCAGAAGGTGTGACTTATCATCACTTACCTTTGACTTATGGAATAACATGTAGTGTAATAGCAAGTTTATTTTATAAAACAGGTAGATTAGAATCTTATTATACTGATATAGATAAGATATTTGCAAACATTCCAGTAGTACCAGAACTTAACAAAGTAAAACCAGCAAAAGTTTTAGGAGAATTCTTTTTAGAACATAGAAAATTAACGTTAGAAGAAATAGTTAGTAACAACCTTACCTGTGAGTTAAAGAAAGAAGAAAAAGTATTTTTAGATATGGTTGAAGAAAGAAGAATGAAATTTCAAAAAGAAGCAATAAAAGAGGAAGGAAAACGTTTATGGACGTTTGAGGAAGGAAATCATGAAGGGAAAAGGATAAATGCAGCAATGACGTTAGATTGGCCACAAACAGGAAAGTTGTGCATTAAGAGAAATAAGACAGTCTATGACAATTACTTTGTAGGTTCCAGTGTCTGCCATGACAATTATCAAATTCTGGGAGGTTGGGGATTCAAAGGTGGAAAAGATCCAATATTTCCAGGTATCTATTATATTTGTGGGAATAGAGCTTATTACAGGTTACCGGACCATTGGTATGGAACTTGCTATGTAGGCCTGGTCTTTCCAAAAATCTTTCACATGGACAGAGAAGAAAAGGGAACATACAAGATGATTAATGGATTTAAACGTAGAAAGAGGGAAAGTTTTTCAGAAGTTGTAGGAGATATTTTTGGAGCATTGATACCAGCAGTGGGAATATCTTTGAATGCATTTAAAATTCGGAAGTTATCCACAGTAGTAGATCGTTTGTCTACAGATACTGCGGGAGGGTTCTTAATGGTAAATACCGAAATGGTTGCCATGAGAGCTATGGTGATGCAAAATCGGCTTGCCCTTGATATTCTTTTGGCAAAAGAGGGTGGAGTCTGTGGAATGTTGAAAGTCCAACATTGTTGTACTTACATTCCGGATAACAGTGAAAATATACAGAAGTATATTACAAATATTACAAGTCTGCACAAAGAATTAGTCCCACTGGAGGTTGAAAGTGTTTTGGGAAAACTTGGTAGAGGGTTTTCCTCAGTAGCAAATTGGTTAACTAGGATGAGTAAACTAGTAATAGGGAAAGTTATAATAGTAGCAACTATAGTGATATTATTAGCAATGATATTGAAAATAGTAATAACATGTATAAAGAGAAAAGTAAGACAGAATAAGATAAGAAGAAATAACAGAATAATGAGAGAAAGAGAGAGAGAAATGGGTGAAATTGAGTTGGAGAAAATGAAAGAAAGCATGTATAAAGAGACTAAAAGGCAAGATGAAGAAGAGACAGAGATATGAATAACAGAAAGTAAAGGATGAAAGACATGCTGCCTGAAAAGAAGTATGACTTGGGTTTTATGTGGTGATTTAAAAATCACCAAAGGGGGGATTGATGGAGCAGTAAAAATAAAATTTTTAACCCCTAACAAATTATATAATTAATTAATTAAAAATGTTCGTTTAAATGTATTAATCAACATTGTATATGTGGGAATGGTAATATGCCAATGTATGTGCTAAATAATCTACTAATGAATGTCCGTGTGTCTAATCATAACGTAAGAATAAAAAGCGTACTAAATAAAATAAATGCATGTTTGTGCTTCATAGAAATAAAATGTGTCGTTGCAAAAACAATAGTGATGGTAAGTAAGGAGCAGCTTAAATGTCGCTTTTTGCTAGGTAACAACTAATTGGGGTACGTAGACGGGAGGGAAACGAAAGGGATATTTTTCTCTATTTTAATTATGTTTTATTTGCCTCAAATTAGTGCTTCTAAAGTAGAACCGAGTGGCGAGATAAAATGGCCGCCAGTGGGAAGATGTGCGCAGGCGCAAGGGGACACGTGGTACGGGATGAGATTGAAGAAATCTGGAGCCTCGTGATGTCTCTGAGAGGCTAGGATGCAAGAAATGGTCAAGGCTGGTGTGACCTAATTGAACTGATAGTGTGCCGTGAGGATCAGGAGAGAGTCCGTGGGAAAGGAGCCCAAGAGAAAGGACAATGACTGCGGAGTTCTTGAATGTGTCAAAAGAAGATACAAATGAACTGATCGAATCGGATGGAAATGTTTAAGCGTATGGGAAAGGAAATGATTCAAGGACCCTTGAATCCAAAAGAACTTGATTAAAGAATGAATAAGCTGACATGTATGGACCAATGAGAGAAAAGCGTGATATTAAGGTTGCAACAGTTAGTTAACAAAGTTAGAATTGGGGTATAAGAGGGCCTACTCTTAGTGGGAGGGGGTCAGTTCCAGGAGAGTTCCAGAGAAGTTCCAAGCAGTTCGAGAGTTATGGTTGCAGTAGAGAAGACGGGTTGCAGGTAGCTGATGCTGACGAGCTGAAGTTGCTGTTGCTGTCTTAACTTTACAGTTGAGTATGAGAATCAGGCTATTTCTAATCCCAAAGTTAGGTTAGAAATCATTAGGCTAAATTAGGAAGCTAGGCAGGTAACTAAGGTTTTTGGCTTCATGACAAAATTTCCTTTCTGCAATAAATTGATTATGCTTAATAAAATTGTGAATTTAAAAATGAATAATTGAATAAAGTATTAAATCTTTTCATGCTTTTAAAATTATATAAAATTTAAGATTCTTTAAAAACCAAAATGACTCAGTGGTTATTTTCCTAAATGATTGTGACATGAGTAATTGGTTGATTGTGATTCAGCTGGTCTTAATCACTATGAACTAATTTCTTAAATGAATGATTCATCGACAAAACAATGAGCAGGAATATCTTAAGAAATAATTAAAAGAAAGTGACAAATTAAGGTAAATAGATATCCTTGCTCTTCCAGCGGTACACAAAATGGTGTTCTCCATTTAGTTCTCATGCTTCTCCTAGGAGTACAGAATTTCATAAAGGTGTAAAAGGAAATCCAGGAGTGTGTGTGTGTTTAGGCGATGTTTATGGGCCCCATCGTCATGTGGATATGAGAAATATAGTTTGCCCCTGGATGACCTATAAGTAACCTGGGAGGAGGATAGTTTTATTGTACGCGCTGCATCAGGTGCACCAGCAGCGCAGCCGCGCAGCTGCCGCGATTAAGTAGGTATCGGGGAGGGCGGGACAGCTGGGAGGCGGGAGCAGGAACACGCAAGAGGGTCCGCGGAAACAACGGAGGCTGAAAGCTGAGACTGAAAGTTAAAATAAAGGAAATAAGGAAATGAATGAAAAAGGCAAAAATAAAAATTAGGATTTAAGAGGCAACAGGGCACAGGGCTAAAAAACAGGGCACAGGGTTGAGAAAGACGAAAGCAGACGGAAGAGACAGGAGTGGGGCGAGGCACAGGCCTCGAACCGCGGTCAGCTGGGATGCAGGGAAGAGGCACTCACAGTGGAGCTGTGCGCTGGGAGAGCAGTATCCTGACCAGAAGGTCAGGGGTCCTGCTCGTCTCAGCACGCAGCTGCTGCCATTAAGTAGGGGTTGGGGAGGGTGAGACAGCTGTGAGGCGGGAGCAGGAACACATGGTAGAGGGTGGGGCCGTGGAGGCAGCAGCGGTGGGAAAAATGGATGCTGAAAGCTGAGGCTGAAAGTTAAAATAAAGGAAATAGGGAAATTAAGGAAAAAGGCGAAAATAAAAATTAGGATTTAAGAGGCAACAGGGCACAGGGCTAAAAAACAGGGCACTGGGTTAAGAAAGACGGAAGAGACAGGAGCTGGGCGAGGCACAGGCCTTGAACCGCGGTCAGCTGGGATGCAGGGAAGAGGCACTCACAGTGGAGCTGTACGCTGGGAGAGCAGTATCCCGACCAGAAGGTCAGGGGTCCTGCTCTGGTAAGGGGTCTCACTTTATGTTGCAATCTGGCTTAATCCCTTTCCCAGATGTCCAAGGATTAGTCGTGGGCCTAACTCGCAAAATTCTATGTAGCGTAATCACATGGAAGTACTGAAAAATTCTGAGAAATTATGCAAGAAGAGTAATTCTGAATTTAAGGCTATTTGCTTGATGCAAAATGCCCCTTTGCATCCCAAATGGATGTGAGGATGCAATTTGCACTATGAAATATTACTAAATGTGACAGAACATGAATAGCAGCATAAGCAGCAGCTCGCACTTGCAAAATGTGCACTTAGGATAGGATTTTTTCCCCAACTTTCTCCTGGCATTTTGCTATAGTTTCTTAGCACAAAATTCACCCTCACATCCAAAATGGAAAATGAGGAGGCATTTTGCACTAAGTAAATAGTGCTAAATGCAAAAAGATATAAACAGCAGTGTGAGCAGCTGTTCTCACTCACTAAATGTGCTCTTGTGGTACGACTTTTTCCTCCAAATTACTCTTAATTACATGGGCGGGCCTAACTGCTTAAATATTGGTAATTCGACGTCAAAGAGTAATGTGAAATTTCCAGAATTCCTCCAATTCCTCCAGGGTAATTAAAATTACTCCCAGGCCTACCAATGATGTGTATTCAGTCATTGGAGAAAGATCGAGAGATGACTTGCTGAAAGTCATCAAAAACCTCAACAGCTCGATCACTGCATGCGCTGACACCTTGGCTCCCCTCAAGCATAAACCAAAGGCAATAGCCCATCCACAGGCCAGCTGGTACACAGAGAAACTCAGTCAGATGAAACCAGCACAGATCACATCAGTGATAGCGTTAACTGCAGCAAGAAAATCTTCTCCATCATCAAAGATTTCACTGCGCCCCCTGACACAATAAGCAACATCAACCCCTCACAAGACCTTTCCAACAAGCTCTCAGAATTCTTATGAAACAAAATTACCTACATATATAGCAACTTTGACCCACAACTGGACTTTTTTACAGCTGCAACTTAACTTACCATCACAGCTGATGAACGAGCCCTGACCTCCTGGCCTGTCATCACCACTATAAAAATCGCTGCTGCTATGAAGACCACAAACTTGGGGGCTCCATTTAATCCTTGCCCCATCATGCCTTTGCCAAAGGAATCCTTCCAATCAGCAAAGCACTAACACCCATCCTCAATGCCTTTATTGACTCAGCCACTTTTGTGGACACCTGAAAACATGCCACTATGTCACCCCTGCTCAAGAAATCATCTGATGAACCAGCCACTCTTTCCTACTGCAGTCCCATCTACCTTCTACCATACCCGGCAGAGGTCTTAGGGAAACTACTCAACTGATGCCTTACCGACCACCTCAGCAACCACCAGCTCCTCAATGCCATGCAGTCTGGATTCAGGCTCCACCCACAGTGCAAAAATAGCACTTATTGCCACCACAAATGACAAATGCATGATTCTTGACAGAGGAGCCAGGGCAGATCTCATCCTCCTGGACCTCTCTGCAGCATTTGACATGGTCTCACACCCCATCTAAAGTCTCTTGCACGTGATTGGCTTCCAAGGATTCGCTCTCTTCTGGATCTGCTTCTTCTTAACGAATAGTTCTCAAGCTGTCAGCCTGACATCTTACTCCCCTGAAGCCTACAAAGTAATCTGCGGAGTGCGTCAAAGTTCATCACTCAGCCACATCCTCTTCAACACTTACATGATTCCTCTGGCCAACATCATTCAGGCACACAACATCAATATCCTCTCCTACCCCCATGACACGAAACGTATACCCTCCCTCTTGGACAAAATCCCAAACATAAGAAACAAGTTCACCCCACGCATGACCGAATTCACTAACTGGATGAAAGCCAACTGTCTGAAGCTCAACATCAGCAAGACAGAAGTAGTGATGAACCCACACCCAGAACCCATGCCAGGAACCTCAGCATAATCATCAACAACAAACTGGACATGACCACATAAATCAATGCTTTCACTGCATCCTTCTTCCATACCCTGAAGATGCTGAGAAAGATCTTCAGATGGCTCCAAAGCAACACTAGAAAAGCTGTCACTCACGGCAAATTGGACTGAGGTAATACCCTCTATGCAGGGATCACCAAACAATTCACTAGAAGACTACAAACCATCCAGAAATTAATAGCCATACTTATCCTCAACCTCCCAGGCAGACCTCACATCACACCACAACTCAGGGAACTGCACTGGCTTCCAATATACAAATGCACTCAATTCAAACTCCTCACACACGCATTCAAGGCATTATACATCTCAGGCCCCACCTACCTGTATGTTGCATCTCCTTCCACCACCTACCCAGACACCTCCGATCCACAGGACTACTGCTCCCACACATCCCACGCATAAACAGAACCAGATCATGAGGACAAGTGTTCTCTTATATCGCTCCTAAAGCTTAGAACGACCTCCCTCTCCACATCAGAGCCCCTCCTTGCTTTTTGTATTCTGCAAGAAGCTGAAAACCCCACTTTTCAATTAATCAGCCTACCAGAGGCAGGGCTAGGCACACACATCTGCTCAGAGCCAGAATACCCTCGCAGGTGATAGCGTGCTTTACAAATATATATAACATAACAAATCAGTTCTAAACCACTTTCAGCTCTCAGGCAGTATTCATTCCTAAAGTTATTTTTCCATTAGCGTTATTGAAATATAACTCTATGGATTGATTTAGTGTTTGCCCACACCTAGCTAGGAAAAAAGGATTTTATTCATATTAGACCTGTTTTTGGAAAACGTAACTTTATCTACCCAATGAAAACAGTTTTTGTGTGTTTTCTGGGGAGCATACATTTTCCCACTCCTAGCAAACCCCACTTTTATATATTAAGCAGCCAGCCCTGAAAAGGCACTTTTCCTTGCCTGTGTCAATTAAGTAACTGTAAACTGCAGCTTAGTCAGTGCCCAATGATGCTTCTGGAGACATATATCTTTGTCATTTTTTGATAATGTAAATACACACTGCAGCCCTCATTTGATATTTAATATCCACCCCACTGATGCAGTTTCTGTGCCGATCTAGAATTGCATTTCTAGAGAGTTAAATGAATCAGCTGGCTGAATCCAATGTTACAATACAGTTCTAGAGACGGAGTGCATGAACTTTGGCACTGTATAGCAGTTGTTACAGTGCAGAGACTCCTAATAACAGCAAGGACAGAGTTAAAAAAAAAATACAAAACATTCTGAGTGACCCAAAAAAATAATCATGTGAAACAAATTACAGTGGTCAAAATGTGTTCTTATTTGTTCATCTTGAGGAAGTGATATGGATTACCAGGGCTAATACATATCTCAGAAAGTATTCCCTGTTTGCAAACCCCTTTTCAACAGGAAAGCATTTGCATGATTCCTGTTGCTTTGTTAATTTCTGCTTTAAAACTAAGGCCTTGTTGACAGAGGCAGGATTTTCTGCGGCAAATAATAGGGTCAGTGTCGGTGTGCACATCAAAACAGCTAAACCAGAATTTGCTTAATATCTAAAAGATTAGAAGTGTGAGAAGAAGCGAAGTCTGCATAATTAACATGAAAAGCCCATTAACAAGATTATTATAAACAAGAAAAAGCACCTCAGTTGACTTTATCCTGCAATACTCATAATGAATGCTATGAACTGTTATAATCAAAACAAATGCTGCAATATTTATGGGTCAAATAAGGGATGCATAACAGATTAAAGACATCAAAGCCTTTATAAAAACGAACCAATTAGCAACCTTTTTGTTAATCACGAACAGGAGAAACACGATTGTTGTTCTGCAGAGGTTTACTTTGAACCATCATTGTTGAAGGCATTGCAGTATGGAATAAAATCTGGAGGCAGATTTTTTTAATGTTAAGTAGCTGATACTAGAGAGAAGTGGCCTAACAGCCAGGGCTGCCGACTTTGGAACTAGGGAACCAGGGGCGAGAGCTCACGTCAGCTCAACATCCTGTGATTCTGGACAAATCACTCCGTGCCTAAAAACAAAAAAGCATTGGCAACGCTAATAGGTCTCGCCTATATACGAGCTATTGGCTCTTGTATAGGAGGTGGACTGGATTGGGGCGGGGTGGATTGGATTAAGGAGTATTGAATTGGGGTCGACTGGAGTGGGGTAGGGTGGATTGGAATGGGGTGGATTTTTCAGAGTGGGTTGCAATGGGGTGGATTGGAGTGGAGTGGAGTGGAGGGGGTTGGATTGGATTGGAGGGGGAAAGATTGGAGTGGGGAGTATTGGATTGGTGTGGAGTAGGGTGGATTTGATTGAAATGAGGTTAGGTGGATTAAGGTGGTTTGGGGTGGGGCGGATTAAGGAGGATTGGAATGGGGTGGATTGAATTGGAGTGGATTAAGGTGGACTGGAATGAATTTGGGGTGGATTAAGGTGAATTGGATTGGAGTGGAATGGGATGGATTGGAGTGGGGTGCGTGGATTGAATTGGAGTGGGTGGATTGGAGTGGGGTGGGCTGGATGGATTGTATTGGGGTAGAGTGGGGTGGACTGAATTGAGGTGGGGTGGATTGGATTGAGCTAGAGTGGACTGGATTGGAGTAGAGTGGAGTTGATTGGAGGGGAGTGGAGGGGAGTTCGGTGGGGTGGATTGGAATATAGTGAGGTGGACTAGAGTAGAGTGGGGTGGATTGTATTAGAGTGGATTAGAGTAGGTTGGATTGTGGTGGGGTGGACGGAATGAGGTGGATTGGAGTGGGGTGGAATAAAATAGGGTGGGAAGGGGTGGACTGGAGAGGGGTGGATTGGATTGGTGTGGGGTGGCTTGGAGTGGGGTGGATTGGATTGGATTGGAATGGGGTGGGGTGGAGTGGGGTGGATTAGAGTGAGGTGGTTTGCATTGAGGTGGGGTGGATTGCATTGAGGTGCTGTGGATAGGATTGGAGTGGGTTGAATTGGATTGAGTGGGGTGAACTGGATTGAGTGGGGTGGATTGGAAGGGGTGAATTGTATTGGGGTGGTTTGGATTGGGGTGAGGTGGGTGGATTGGGGTGGTGTGGATTGGGGTAAAACGGATTGAGATGGGATGGATTGGAGTGGAGTGGGGGAATTAAAGTGGGGTGGATTAAAGTGGGGTGAATTGGAGTGGGATGGATTGGATTGGGTTGCATTGGATTGGAGTGAGGTGGAGTGGTCTGGATTTGAGTGGACCGGATTTGAATGTGGGCTGAAATGGGGTGGATTGGACTCGAGTGGATTGGGTTGGACTGGAGTAGGTTGGGTTGGATTGGAATGGAATGGATATTATTGGAGTGGGGTGTATTGGATTGGTGTGAATTGGATTAGAGTGGGGTGGGAATGGATTAAGGTGGTTTAGAGTGGGGTGAATTGGATTGGCTGAGGTGGAGTAAGGTGGACTGGAGTGGGTTGGAATGTGGTGGATTAAGATGGATAGGATTTGAGTGGGATGGATTGGAATGGGATGGGTGGATTGGGTTGTGGTGGATTGGATTGAGTGGGTGGATTGGTTTGTATTGGATTGGAATGGGCTGGATTGGATTGGACTGGTTGGAGTGCAGTGGGTTGGATCGGAAAGTGGTGGATTGAAGTGGGGTGGGCTGACTTGGAGTAGGGTGGGTTGGACTGGAATGGAATTGATTGGACTGCCTTGGGTTGGATTGGAGTGAGGTGTGTTGGACCGTAGTGGGGTGGATTGGACTGGAGAGGGGTGGATTGGATTGGATTGGATTGGATTGGGATGGGATGGAGTAGATTGTGGTGAATTGGATTGAAGTGGGGTGGATTGGGGTTGGGTGGATTGAATTTGGGTGAGGTGGATTGCAGTGGGGTATGTTGGATTGGGATGGATTGGGGTGTAGTGGACTGATATGGGGTAGATTGGATTGGAGTGGGGTGAATTGGGATGAAGTGAGGTGGTTTGGGATGAGTGGGGTGAATTGGATATGGGGGTGAGATGGATTGGATTGGGGTGAGGTGGATTAGAGTGGGGCAGACTGGATTGGAGAGAGATGGTTTGGATTAAACAGGGGTGGATTGGATTTGAGTTGGGCGGATTGGATGGGAGTGGAGTGCATTGGATCGGAATGGGTTGCATTGAATTGGAGTGGGACGGATTGTTTTGGGTTGGAGTGTGACAGATTTTTTTTGAGTGGAGTGGGGCAGATTGCTTTGGACTGGAGTGGGGCCGATTGTTTTGGATTTGACTAGGGCAGATTGTTTTGGATTAGAGTGGGGCAGATTGTTTTGGATTGGAATGGGGCAGATTGGAGTGGGGCAGACTTTTTTGCGGATTGGAGTGAGGCAGATTGTTTTGGATTGGAGTGGGGCAGATTGTTTATGATTGGATTGGGACAGATTGGAGTGGGGTAGTGGGGTGAGGTGGATTGGATTGGTGTGAAGTGGGTTGGATTATAATGTGGTGGGGTGGAATAATGTCCTTGGAGTGCGTTGCTTTTGATTGGTTGGGGTGCATTAAGGTGGACTGGAGTGGATTGGGCTGGGGTGGATCAAGATGGAGATTGGAGTGGGATGGATTGGAATTGGGTGGATGGATTGGGCTGTGGTGGATTGGATTGGAGTGGGGTGGATTGAATTGGGGTGCAATGGATTTGAGTGAGTTGATTGGTTTGGATTGGATTGGAGTGGGGAAGGTTGGATTGGAATGGGACATATTGTTTTAAATTGCTGTGGGGCAGATTGCTTTGGGTTGCAGTGGGGCAGATTGTTTTGAATTGGCATGGGGCAGATTGTTTTGGAGCAGATTATTTTGGATTGGAGTGGGGAAGATTGTTTTGGATTGGAGTGGGGCATATTGTTTTAGATTGCTGTGGGGCAGATTGCTTTGGGTTGCAGTGGGGCAGATTGTTTTGGAGCAGATTGTTTTGCATTGGAGTGGGGCAGATTGTTTTGGATTGGAGTGGGGCAGATTGGAGGGGTGTAGATTTTTTTGGGATTGGAGTAGAGCAGATTGTTTTGCATTGGAGTGGGGCAGAATGTTTTGGATTGTAGTGGGGCAGATTGTTTTAGATTGCTGTGGGGCAGAATGCTTTGGGTTGCAGTGGGGAAGATTGTTTTGGATTGGCATTGGGCAGATTGTTTTGGAGCTGATTGTTTTGGATTGGAGTGGGGCAGATTGTTTTGGATTGGAGTGGGGCAGATTGGAGTGGTGTCGATTGTTTTGGATTGGAGTAGGGCAGATTGTTTTGCATTGGAGTGGGGCAGAATGTTTTGGATTGTAGTAGGGCAGATTGTTTTAGATTGCTGTGGGGCACATTGCTTTGGGTTGCAGTGGGGCAGATTGTTTTGGATTGGCATGGGGAATATTGTTTTGGAGCAGATTGTTTTGGATTGGAGTAGGGAAGATTGTTTTGGATTGTAGTGGGGCAGATTGGAGTGGTGTAGATTGTTTTGGATTGGAGTAGGGCAGATTGTTTTGTATTGGAGTGGAGCAGATTGTTTTGGATTGGATTATGGCAGGTTGTCTGGATTAGAGTGGGGCAGATTGGATTGCAGTTGTGCAAAGGTATTGTTCATTAGGATTTCCAGCCCTACCCCAGTCAGTGTGCCTAGGTCATTGCCACCACAGTGCCCAATCATGAGGTCAGGAGGTTGGAAAAACAGATTGCTTTTAACCAAAGGCAGCAATTGGTGCCACTTTAATCTTCTTTGCCTAAACCATTTAATATCCACATTATGCAAATCCAAGTCTTTGTCAATACCACTGCCCATAGCAAAGCTTTTGCTCCCAAAAACATAGCTGTGACCCACAATCAGTGTCTAAGTGGTGTTTTGAGTGGGTGCATCAGTGTCTGAGTGGGTCCGTGAGTGGCCAAATCAGTGTCTGAGTGGGTCTGTGAATGTGTGCGTCAGCATCTGAATGTGTTTGTGAGTGGGAGAATCAGTGTCTCACTGGGTCTCTGAATGGGTGCAACAGTATATGAGTGGGTCTGCAGTGGGTGCATCAGTGTCTGTGTGGGCCAGTGACTGGGCACGTCAGTGTCTAAGTAGGTCTGATAGTGAGTGCATCAGTGTCTGAGTGGGTATGTGAGTGGGTGCATCAGAGTCCAAGTGGCTCTGTGAGTCGGTGTATCATTGTCTTAATGAGTTTCCGAGTTGGTGCATCTGTGTCTCACTGAGTCTGTGAGAAGCTGCATCACTGTCTGTGTAGATCTGTAAGTTGGTGCATCAGTGTCTGACTGGGTCTGTGAGTGGGTGTATCAGTGTCCGAGTGGTTCAGTGAGTGGGCATGTTAGTTTCTCAGATGGTTTGTGAGTAGGTGCATCAGTGTCTGACTGGGTCTGTGAGTGGGCATGTCACTGTCTAAGTAAATCTATGAGTGAATGCATCAGTGTCTGTGTGGATCAGTAACTGGGTATGTTATTGTATGAGAGGGTCTCTGAGAGGGTGTCTGAATGAGTCTGTAAGTGGTTGTTTCAGTGTCTCAGCATGGATGCATTAGTGTCTGAGTTGGTCTGTGAGTGGGTGCATTAATATCTGTATGAGTTTGTCAGTGGGTATGTCAGTGTCTGAGTGGTTCTGTGAGTGGGTGTCTAAATCTCTGAGTGGGTCTCTGAATGGGTTCACCAGTCTCTGAGTGTGTTTGTGACTAGGTGTGTCAGTTTCTGAGTGGGTCTCTGAGTGTGTGTGACAGTGTCTAACTATGACTGTGAGTTGGTGTGTCAGTGTTTGAGTAGCTCTGTGACTGGCTGTGCCAGCATCTGAGTGGGCCTATGAGTGGGTGTATCAATGCCCCAAAGGGTTTGTGAGTGGGTGCATCAATGTCTGAGTGGATCTGTGAGTGGGTGTGTTACTGTCTGAGTGGGTCTCTTAGTAGATGCATCAGTGTCTGACTAGATCTTTGAGTGGCTGTGTCAGTGTTTAAGTGGGTCTGTGAGTGGGTGTGTCAGTGTCTAAGTGGGTCTGTGTGAGGCTGCATCAGTGTCCTAGTGGATCTGTGAGATGTGTCAGTGTCTGAGTGGGTCTGTGTGGGGGAGGAACAGCCTCTGAGTGGGTTTGTGAGTGGGTGCATCAGTGTCTGAGAAGGTCTGTGAGTTGGCGTGTCAGTGTCGGAGTAGATCAGTGAGTGGGTATCCAAATCTCTGAGTGGGTCTGTGAATGGTTGCATCAGTGACTGAGGGTGTGTGTCGGTGTGTGAGTGGGTGAGTGGGTGCATTAGTGTCTGAGTGGGTATAGGACAGGCTGCATCAGTAACTGAGTGGGTCTGTGAAAGAGTGTGTCAGTGTATGAGCAGGTGTGTCAGTGTCTGAGTCGGTGTGTGAGTGAGTGGGTGCATTAGTATCTGAGTGGGTCTCGGACAGGCTGCATCAGTACCTGAGTGGGTCGGTGAAAGAGTGTGTCAGTGTCTGTGTGGGTCTGTGAGTAGGTGCATAAGTACCTGAGTGGGACTGTCAGTGGGTTTTTCAGTGTGACTGTTTGTGGAAGTGTGTAAGTCAATACATTATTGAGTGAATTAATTGAATATTTTTCATGTATTTATTTTGGGTAGGTGTGCACTTTCATCATGACGTTACACAGTGGCCGAGATAAGTGCCGCGATAGGGCTTGATTTCTTAAAATGGCGGTCTTATTCTCTAGGTTTGCACTTCTATCGCAATGTTACATGGGGGCCATGCTGAGTGCTGCAAAGGGGTCGTGACTCCGTCCTCATGGGAAAAAAATTATAATTGACTTTTTCAACTCACAATTAATCCACAAACCTGTCCTTTGGTTTTTTCTGTGAATTTCTATGGTTTTTTAATTCAATTTCCTAACTATAATGTCCCAGTAACCATTGGTTTTTTAAATTAATTTCTAAGGTTTTTTTAATTCCATTTCTGAACTATAACATCCCTGTCTAAATCTCTGAGTGGGTCTCTGAATGGGTGCACCAGTCTCCGAGTGTGTTTGTGACTGGGTGTGTCAGTTTCTGAGTGGGTCTCTGAGTGGGTGTGACAGTGTCTAACTGTGACTGTGAGTTGGTGTGTCAGTGTTTGAGTAGCTCTGTGACTGGCTGTGCCAGCATCTGAGTGGGCCTGTGTTTGGGTGTATCAGTGTCCCAAAGGGTTTGTGAGTGGGTGCATCAATGTCTGAGTGGATCTGCGAGTGGATGTGTTACTTTCTGAGTGGGTATCTTAGTAGATGCATCAGTGTCTGACTAGATCTTTGAGTGGCTGTGTCAGTGTTTAAGTGGGTCTGTGAGTGGATGTGTCAGTGTCTAAGTGGGTCTGTGTGTGGGTGCATCAGTGTCTGAGTGGGTCTGTGAGAAGATGTGTCAGTGTCTGAGTGAGTCTGAGTGAGTTCTGGTGTGAACATGGGCTTCTATTGGAATTCTCCAGGGCATATTATCAAGCCCATTATCGCCGCTTTAGCGGCAGTTTTCTGCAGCTAAACCGGCGATAATTTTAACGCCGTTCTTGATAATATGCCCCCTAGTCGGTATGTGAGTGGGTGCATTAGTATCTGAGTGGGCTGCATCAGTACCTGAGTGGGTCTGTGAAAGAGTGTGTCAGTCTCTGTGTGGGTCTGTGAGTAGGTGCATAAGTGTTTGAGTGAGTCTGTCAGTGGGTTTTTCAGTGTCTGAGTGGATCGGTAAGTGGGTGCATCAGTGTATGAGTGGCTCTGTGAGTGGGAGCATAGGTCTATTAATTGGTCTGTGAGTACATGTGTGACTGTGTGTAAATGTGTAAGTCAATAGATTATTGAGTGAATTAACTGAATATTTTTTAAATTTATTTTGGGTAGGTTTGCGCTTCCATCATGACGTTACATGGTGGCCTAGATGAGTGCCGCGACAGGGCCTGAATTCTTAATATGGCAGTCTTATTTTGTAGGTTTGCACTTCTATCGCGATGTTACACGGCAGCCATGCTGAGCGCTGAAAAGGGGTCGTGACTCCGTCCTCATGGTAAACAAATTATAATTGACTTTCTCAACTAACAATTAATCCACAAACCTGTCCTTTGGTTTTTTCTGTGAATTTCTACGTTTTTTAAATTCAATTTCCTAACTATAATGTACTTGTAACCATTGGTTTTTACAATGAATTTCTAACGTTTTTTTAATTCCATTTCTGAACTATAAGATCCCTGTCTAAATCTCTGAGTAGGTTTCTGAATGGGTGCACCAGTCTCCGAGTGTGTTTGTGACTGGGTGTGTCAGTTTCTGAGTGGGTCTCTGAGTGGGTGTGACAGTGTCTAACTGTGACTGTGAGTTGGTGTGTCAGTGTTTGAGTAGCTCTGTGACTGGCTGTGCCAGCATCTGAGTGGGCCTGTGTTTGGGTGTATCAGTGTCCCAAAGGGTTTGTGAGTGGGTGCATCAATGTCTTAGTGGATCTGTGAGTGGGTGTGTTACTTTCTGAGTGAGTATCTTAGTAGATGCATCAGTGTCTGACTAGATCTTTGAGTGGCTGTGTCAGTGTTTAAGTGGGTCTGTGAGTGGGTGTGTCAGTGTCTAAGTGGGTCTGTGTGTGGGTGCATCAGTGTCTGAGTGGGTCTGTGAGAAGATGTGTCAGTGTCTGAGTGGGTCTGTGTGGTGGTGGGTCAGCCTCTGAGTAGGTTTGTGAGTGGGTGCGTCAGTGTCTGAGAAGGTCTGTGAGTGGGCGTGTCAGTGTCTGAGTGGATCTGTAAGTGGGTATCTGAATCTCTGAGTGGGTCTGTGAATGGTTGCATCAGTGACTGAGGATGTGTGTCAGTGTCTGAGTGAGTATGTGAGTGGGTGCATTAGTGTCTGAGTGGGTGTAGGACAGGCTGCATCAGTAACTGAGTGGGTCTGTGAAAGAGTGTGTCAGTGTATGAGCAGGTGTATCAGTGTCTGAGTCGGTGTGTGAGTGGGGGCATTAGTATCTGAGTGGGCTGCATCAGTACCTGAGTGGGTCTGTGAAAGAGTGTGCCAGTGTCTGTGTGGGTCTGTGAGTAGGTGCATAAGTGTCTGAGTGGGTCTGTCAGTGGGTTTTTCAGTGTCTGAGTAGATCGGTAAGTGGGTGCATCAGTGTATGAGTGGCTCTGTGAGTGGGTGCATAGGTCTATTAATTGGTCTGTGAGTACATGTGTGACTTTGTAAATGTGTAACAATACATTATTGAGTGAATTAACTGAATATTTTTTATTTATTTATTTTGGGTAGGTTTGCGCTTCCATCATGACATTACACGGTGGCCGAGATGAGTGCTGCGACAGGGCCTGATTTCTTAAAATGGCAGTCTTATTCTGTAGGTTTGCACTTCCATCGCGATGTTACACGGGAGCCATGCTGAGCGCTGAAAAGGGGTTGTGACTCCGTCCTCATGGAAAACAAATTATAATTGACTTTCTCAACTAACAATTAATCCACAAACCTGTCCTTTGTTTTTTTCTGTGAATTTCTAAGTTTTTTAATTCCATTTCCTAACCATAATGTCCTTGTAACCATTGGTCTTTATAATGAATTTCTAAGGTTTTAAAAAATATATATTTTAATTGTAAAGAAAAACAATCATGCATAGTACATTAACACACATATAAGTCAGAATTTCTCACCATATGTTCCTCCTGATGGAGGCATTTCCACCTACCCCCTCATTTGAGTGTCCTCGTTCTGTGGTTATCAACAGTTATACTTACAATGTATTCACCTAGTCGTTGTTGTCCCCTTCTTAATTTACAACAGGTCATCATCCCATGATTACAATCCTCTATATTTAGCCCATGTTCCCCATATTTTGTCCTATGTTCGTGGGCAGCCCCGACCCTGATGAATTGTTTTCTCCACTGCACAACACCAATCAAGATCTTTCTCCCATTCCCTCACTGTTGGTGGTTGTGGCTTCCCCCATGCTCTGGCAATATTTCTTTTGGCAACTATGTCTGCTAGCATCAACCAAAGTCTGGTGTGTCCTGGTCAAGCTATTTCTCCTATAACACAAAGAAGGTGCCATCGGACCTCCATTGGAACTTCCTGCCCCATCACTCTGGGCATCACAGCTACCACTACCCCTCAGAATCTCTGCAATCTTGGGCAAGTCCATATAGTATGGAAAAAGGTGCCTCTCTCCCCACAACCCCTCGCACATTTGTCAGTCACATTTACCCATTGCATAGAGTAATGATTTGGTGGTATAGGATCTGTGTAGTATTCTGATTTGTAACAGCCTCAAGCGCGCCCTAATAGCTTCCTCCCTGGGGCACGGTACGACTTCCATCCAGTCATCGTCCTCTAGTATCCCACATCTGTTTCCCATTTTTCTTTAAGGGCCAGAAATGGGTCCGGAGCACTGTTCATAATTTATATTAGGGATGTTGCCTTATTCGATATTGGGTCTGCCAGTGTTCTATCTTCAGTGTTCTCTGGTATTTGATCTCCCAGACTTACGTGTGTCCTCAGCGCATGTCTAAGCTGTATATAGCGGAAGTTTTCGGTGTCTGCCATTTGGTATTCTAATTGCATTTCTCAAAATTCCACCATTTTTTGTTTTTTCCAGATGTCTCCAAGATATTCGATACCCAGGAGTGCCCACGTGCGCAATCCTTTTAGTTCACGCACTTCCTTTAGAAGGTCACTGTCCCATAGTGGGGTGCGTTCTGTTAGTCTGCCCTCCCAGCCTAGAAATGTGGTCGCCTCCCTCCATGCTCTCACTGTTGTCTGTGTGTGTGCTGGCAGTCTGCCTGATGCTTTTTTAATATATAGGGCTTCAAGGTAGCCTCTTCATCCCATCGCCCAGTGATCTACTCGTTATGCCGGCTCATCCCTCCCTGCAAAGACCCAGTCGTTAAGCGCAACCAATTGAGCCGCCCAGTAATATTTACGTATGTCAGGGACAGCAATTCCCCCGTCATATGGCCCTCTCTGTAGCTTGTTTAGCACTATTCTGGGGCTACCTCCGTCCCAAAGCAACAATCGTAGCTCCGCGTCTATCTTTTGAAAATATCCCAATGGTATCATGTATGGGGTGTTCTGTAGGACGTACAGTAGGCATGGTAGTGCCATCATTTTAAAAATAGCTGCTTGCCCCATCCATGAGAGTGGCAATTTTCGCCAATGTGCCACATTGCTCCACAGTCTGTGAAGCTGCGGGGCTAGATTGTCATTCCCGAACTCGTTCTCTGTCTGAGAGATCACCATTCCCAGGTACTTGAATTTAGTTTTGAGCAGTAGCGCTTCCCCTATGCTCGTGAGTGTAGGCGCCTCCCCTGTTAGTACAAATATTAATGATTTGTCCCACTTTATTTGATAACCTGAGTAGCTGCCGAGTGACTGAAATATGTGCAGCATCCGGTGTATCGTGGAACAGGGACTGGTGGCATTTAGGAGTATGCCATCAGAGTAGAGTGAGATCCTCGCTTCCCATTCACCCCCAACAGGTATGCCTCTTATCAACTGGTCGTTCCTAATCGATGATGCCAGTGGTTCCAGCGCTAGTGCGAACAGCATGGGTGAGAGCGGGCATCCATTGTCTTGTACCCTTGTGTAGCTTCACTTGCCTCGAGACTACTCCGTTGACCCTTACCCTGGCCTTACCTTGTGTATAATAATTTAATCCAGGCTCGAAGTTGGGGCCGAAGTGCTCCAGCACTGCAAATAAATATTGCCATTCTATACTGTCGAACGCCATCCAGACGTCAAGAGACAGCATTACGGCATCTTCCTTCAAGTGAGTCCGAGCTACATGCTGCACTCCGTCTTAAATTCAGCCTAGTGCTTCTCCTGGGCATGAAACCGGATTGACCCAGATGGATCAATCCCGTTATTACTTTAGTAAGTCTGGTTGCTACAATCCTGGCCAGCACATTTGATCCAGCGGTGTACTAACAACATATACTCCACTACCATATACTCACTTGGGCCCATATAACTACTTCCACAAAACAGCAAGTAGACCGCCGGAAACTAAGTTTATGCTTTTCATGCTTCAAGATCTAGTTATTTCTTTCCCTAACTAAACCTTTCACTGATCAACTAGTTCTTTCCTCTGGTCAATGGACCATTAGTTGGAACTAGTTGATGGTGATATTTAACATAACTTAATAAACTTTTCTTGATTAAATGAAATAATCACAGACTCAGGAAGTTTTAAAATCTTTATCTAAATTAAGTGAATGTGAACCATCTCAAAGTTTCAGTACAAACACCTCATTCGCAAGAGTGTCAATTCAAACAAATATCAATAAGCAATAACATTTCAGATTCACCCAATAACTATGCTCAGAAAGAAGAGGACAGAGAGAGAAGAACATCTATTAATACGATGAATTCATATTTACCAAGAATGGTGTGAAGACCAACCCCCTGGCCAAAGGGCTGGTAAGGGTCCCCCGGGATAGATCAGGAGACAAAGACTTCAGGACAGGAATAAGGACAGGATAGTTCACCTCTCTAAATACCGACGACTGCGTCGCACACCTCTCTGACACTCTCTTCCTCCTCGTGGTTCTTCCGTGATCTTCTTTCTAACCCAATCAAGTTAAATAGATGGTTCTGCATTCGATTTCTTTATCAGCGTCTCACAGCATCAGCACCACCCCCAGCACCGACAGCATCCCGAGCTCTGCTTCTGTGCTCCCGTTAAGCTCCCGTGTCAGCAAGCTCCCAAAAACCCAACTAACTAACTAAAACTACCTCAATTATACCTTTCCATAACCATGTACCACCCATTAATGTTTCAATTTTCCCAAACACTAACTCTGATTGGACAGGCGAGGGGGGATGATCATCACACCATGCTTACATTTCACTTATTTCATTAAACCATTGTTTCAAACTCCTCCCCTCAAACTTTATTAAATCATTTCCTTTCCCATACATCTCCAAACTTTATTAATATAAAATGTTGCTATGTCGTGAATAAAGCTCCTTCATATGAACTCTTCACCCTCATGTTCCCAGGGCACATCTCCGCTGGCCTTGGACGCGTGACAAGTCCTTACTCATCTTTCTTTATTTTCTCTCTGGTGCGCATGCGTGGGGTCAAGTCAGTCAGCTCAATTCAGACAAGTGCAGAAGGCCAAAATGCGCACTAATAATAAAGTCAAAAGAAGAAATGTTATTCTCAAAAATAAATGGTTTCACTGTACACCACCAACCTCTACTCTAACCCACTCCAATTATTATTACCCTTTCTGCATTTGCGTTAGTATAAAACTTACTTTCTATTTCAGCCAAGCAGGTGCCATGCATGCGAGCTTTCAAGCGGCCATTTTTAGTAACTTTGCGCAGGCGCAAGATTTTCCCTCCAAGCATTAGTACGTCATACTATGTAGATGCAGTAGACGCATGCGCAGTAAAGATCCCTTGTTAGAGTGCGTTTTAGTCCTTCGTTCATGTTATTACAATTAGTAAACACATAGGCAAGCTTCATTTTCCCGCGTGTCTTTTTCTAAATGCGAATTATTAATTACAAACACGTTGTTAGTAATTCGTTAATGAGTTAAAACGAAAGGATTGCTTCCGAGCAAGTCTCATTTACGAGTCCTTGCTCCATCAATCCCTCTCTGATGGCATCTTAAGCCATCACAAAATTACCCATCCCATCCCAGATACCAACTTTAGCACTTCTCAGTTTTCTCTATTTCTCCTCTCAATTTTCCATCAATCAACTCGTTTCCTTCTAAATCCTTCATTTTCTTGTATAATTTGCCTTTCATTTCTTCCAGCTGTATTTCATCATATTTTCTTTTACGTTTCTGTCCCTTTCCTTTTCTTTCAAAATGTATTTTCTCTTTCCTTCCTCTTCCTCAACACCTATATGTAATCATTATTATCATCACTACTGTTATTATCATAGCTAATGGTATTATTATTTGACCTAGAAAACGTTTCCCAAAATTAACAAACCATTTCCCTATTGATGTTATACTTTTTGTTAGTCTTCCCCACACACTGTCAACCTCCAGTTGGGTCAAGTCTTTATGCATTCTTGTAATGTTTTCAATATATCCTTTAATTTCTCTGCTCTTGTCCGGAATATAAGTGCAGCAATGTTGAGTTTTCAACATGCCACAAACTCCACCTTCCTTTGCTAATAATATGTCAAGAGCAAGACGGTTCTGTAAAACCATAGACCTGATTGCAACCATTTCTGTGTTAATCATTAAGAATCCTCCTGCAGTGTCTGTAGAAAGACGATCAACTATGGTTGATAACTTACAAATTTTCTGTGAATTAAGAATGACTCCAACTGAGGGTATCAGTGCACTAAAAATGTCTCCTACAATTTCAGAAAAACTAGCTCTTCTTCTACGTGTTAGTCCATTAGAATTTCCATTGGTTCCACTGATTTTATCTACATGATAGATTTTTGGAAAAACTATTCCAAAGTAGCAGCTCCCATACCATCTTGCGGGTAACCTATAATAGGCGTTGCTCCCACAAACATAATACACTCCTGGAAACACAGGATCAGTTCCCCCTTTTAGTCCCCACCCTCCTAGAATTAGGAAGTTGTGTTCACATTCACTGGAACCAATGTAATTATTGTTATAATCTGTCTTTAATCTATGGAGGCAGAATTTTCCCCTTTTCACAAAATCCAGGGACATCGCAGCATGAGCCTTGCCATTTGCATAGATTCCCTCTTTCCCAACCCATGGAGGTACATGGGTTTTCTGTTCAGTTGCCTTCTTTATTAAATCCTGTCTCCTTTCTTCTACCAAATCCCAAAAATCGTTTTTCTTCTTTTCTTAATGTACATGTTAGATTATCTTTATGTGCCTGAACTAAATCTATTGAACTCATTGAAATTCACCCATAAACTGTGCATTTTTACTACTAACTACTGGATTCATATTCTTTCTAATAGGTAAATCAGAAAATACTACATCTAGATTTGAATAAAAATACTGAAGTCTCCCTGTAGCATAAAATAAACTTGATAAAATACTACATGACACACCATACGTTAAAGGTATATGGTGATACGTCATCCCTTCTGATACTGATGAGGGTAACTTCATCGCACGTAGCAATTATTAATCTCCATAGTACTAACATATTGAAATAACAATTTAATAAACACATTAGAGGACGTATTATAGTCTGATTCATTATGATAGTTTGCCTCATCTTCTACCCCTATTTCTATTTCAGTTTTTTTTTATTCTATCCACCTTAACATTAGTATCTGTATTATTCTTGTCACTTGTTTTCATTAACAAAGGTACTCCTACTGTTAGGAATAACCATACTAATGCTACTAATAAAATACTACAAAAACAAAATCTAAAACACTTTCTTTTTAATCCACGTTTTGGTTTCTCGGTAACTTCAATTTCTGCCATTTTATTCTTGAGAAAATGTCTTTTCTCTTATCTTTTCTTTGTCAGTTTGGTTTTCCTTTTTCGTTCTTAAGGAGGCCTCAATTTGCTTTCATCAATCTGAACAATATGAATTTCTTCTGTTTCATCAGTCAGATCTAGGGATTCAAATTCCTCAAGTATGACATAAGTCCATTCAGGAGCCTTGTATCTCCTGTTCAGACTTCTTAATCTTGGACTTCTTCGAGTTATTTTTGCCAAAGTTTGTTTAGATTGTGTTTGACTTGTGACTTCATTTACTTGTTCTGGTCTCTTTTCAGATTTTCTCAAGTGATATTTTAGTTTCTTCACTCCAGTTGGCCAATTGTCTCCCTTTCTGATTCTTTTGATTTGCACTGCGTTTTCACCTTCTTTATCTCTTTGTAAAGTTCTTTTAATTTCATTTATTTTTGGCACAATCTGCTCTGTTTCTTTGTTTTCTGTGCTTGTACCTTCTTTTGCTTCCACCTGCTCAGGTCTTACCGTATTTTGTTCTTCTTCTTCCTGAGCTTGTTCTTCTAATTCTATCTGACCCTGTTCAGGTCTTACTTCAAACTTTTCTTCTTCTGCCTGAACCCGTTCTTCTAACTCTATCTGATCCTGTTCAGGTCTTAATTCAAACCTTTCTTCTTCTGCCTGAACGTGTTCTTCTAATTTTCCCTCCTCAGGTTCCTGAAAGTCTTTTTCTATTTCCACCTGAGTGTGTTCTTCTTCCCCTGTCTTTTCCTGACTACTTTCCTGTATTTTCAGTTCTGTTCTTCTTCTTGTTTCAATAACATCATCAATTACTTCAATCACTGGTATCCACTCTTCCTGACTTGTACCTGGCTGTTCGTCATATGGTTGTCTTTCAGAATCTATCACTCTAGATTCTTCAATTTCACAGCTTACAACTCCTGACGCTTCAGCCTGTTCAGTCAGTGGTTGCTCTTGTTGTTCTGATGGGCTCGGAACTCTTCTGGTATGACTGGCATGAATCCAATTGGGCAAACCTGCACACTTCACTGCTGTGGTAGTGACTAGTATGACTTGCCGCGGTTTGTCCCACCTTGGTGCTAGGCACGACTTTCTTGCGTGTTTCTTCACTAGCACCCAATCTCCAGGATTCAAATCATGCGCTTGGTCTGGCTGTCTTTCAACTGCGTCTTCTCCAACCTGGTGAGAGACAGAACGCACCATTTCAGCCAATCCTTTGCAATAGTCCAATACCAGATCATCAGTTATACTCATTAGTTTATTTCCAGGAATAAATGCCTGTCTCATGGCTCTTCCCATGAGAATCTCATGTGGGCTCATTCCTGTTTTTCTGTCTGGAATACTTCTGAGACCCATCAATACAAGAGGTAATGCATCTGGCCATTTCAGCTTTGTGGATGCACACACCTTCCCCAATCTTGACTTGATTGTGCCATTCATTTGCTCAACAATTCCAGAAGCCTCTGGACGATAAGCACAGTGCAGTTTTTGTTCAATATTAAATGCAGCACAGATTAATCGAATTATTTCATTATTAAAATGAGGGCCTCTATCTGATTCCAAAGTGACTGGAAAACCAAATCGTGGAACTAACTCCCTCAACAACAATTTTGCAACTGTAAGACTGTCATTTCTTCGAGTGGGATAGGCTTCCACCCATCTTGAGAAAAGGCATACTATGACAAGTATATATTTCAGTCCATTGCATGGGGGTAATTCAATAAAATCCAACTGTAATCTAGTGAAGGGTCCTTCTGCCTTTCCAATCTTTCCCCAGCTAACCACTGTCTTCCTACCGGGATTTTGCTGCTGACAGGTTAGGCATCTTTGGCAAAGGCTTTCTGCGACTACCCTGAATTTCGGATTGTACCAACTCTGTCTGAATAGCCTGATCATTGTGTGTTGCTCCATGATACACTCTTGCCAGTCTGGCATGACTGGTCTTCCATCTAAGTACACCCATACCTCATCATGTGGTCTCTTTGTACAGGCTGCCTTTATCCAAATTTCCTTTTCCTTTTCCTCAACTTCTTCCTGCAATTGTCTAATCTCATCCCATGTTTCTGGTACTGAGAAAAACATAAGTTGGCATCTGGTTTCGCCCGTTTCAATTTTTCTGTTTATGACCACTGTATTTTTGGCACAGTATTTGGCCACTTGATCAGCATAATTATTGCCAGCAGTCACATAGTCATTTCCTGACTGATGTGCAGCGCATTTTACAACTGCTATCTCTTTTGGCAATTGTAATGCTTCCAACAAATCTTTCACATTTTTGCTGTTTCTGATAGGAGATCCTGAAGAAGTCAGAAATCCCCTCTGCATCCAGAGCTGGCCGAAGTCGTGCACAACCCCGAACCCATATTGACTGTCCGTAAATATGGTTACTCTCCAATTTTTCCCTTTTTGCATGCCATTGTTAAGGCAACCAATTCAGCTACTTGTGCAGACTTGACCCCAGGTAAACAGGATGCTTCAATTACCCCAGATATTTTACAAACAGCATATGCAGCACTTAGTCCTCCTTCTTGTGTTATGAGGCAGGAACCGTCTACAAATAACTCATGGTTGGCCTCTTTCAAAGGTGTCTCTTTTATATCAGGCCGGGGCTTCGTGCATAACTCAGTCTCGTCCAAACAATCATGATCACTCTCATCTCTCACTTCTTCATCGCAGGGGTCTGGCAGTAGGGTAGCTGGGTTCATGATCGTACACCTTATCACAGTCACATTCTCAGCTCCCAAAATCACTCTTTCATACTTAGTCAATCGACTAGGGGTGAGATGCTGTGTTCTCGTTCTTGTCAAAAGAATCTCAACTGAGTGTGGGACAAAAACCTTTACCGGATGTCCCATCACTATCGACTCACTTTGCTCCAGACTCATACAGGTAGCAGCTACTGCTTTTAAGCAGCCAGGCAATGCTGAAGCCACTGGGCCCAATGTAGCTGAAAAATATGCCACTGGACATCGACTCAATCCATGTCTCTGTGTTAAAACTGAAAGTGCACAATTTTCTCTCTCACAGCAAAATAATGCAAAGTCTTTTGAATAATCAGGCATGCCCAAAGCAGGAGCCTCACACAAACAGTTTCTCAATTTCACAAATGCCTCTATGCAGTCATCATTCCAATCAATCGGATCTTTTGCTCTTTTCCGGATCATCAGTATCAATGGTTTTGCTAACATCGAAAAACTATTAATCCATTGCCTACAGTATCCAACCACTCCTAGAAACATTCTCATTTCTCTCTGAGTCTGTGGCAATTGCATTTCTTTGATTATTTTTATTCTTTCCGGTGTCACTTTTCTAACTCCTCTTTCTATTTTATGCCCTAAATATCTAACTTCTCATTGACAGAATTGTAATT
Source organism: Calotriton arnoldi (assembly GCA_963921515.1). Taxonomy (NCBI): domain Eukaryota; kingdom Metazoa; phylum Chordata; class Amphibia; order Caudata; family Salamandridae; genus Calotriton; species Calotriton arnoldi. The sequence goes on from CAWUFW010002668.1 coordinate 910,362, forward strand.
TTTCTGGAGACACCTTGTGTCCTCCTTCAGCCAAATGGTTCAACAATGCAATTGTGTCTGTGACACAATCTTCTCGTGTTTTTGATGCCACCAGTAGGTCATCAATGTACTGGACCAGAACAGATTTTCCAGGCATAACCAATGACTCTAGCCACTTTTTCAAAATCTGATTAAAAATTGAAGGACTCTCCGTGTACCCTTGAGGAACTCGACACCATGCGTAAATACGATCCTCAAACTTAAACGTAAAAAGATATTGGCTGTCTGGGTGCAACGGAATAGAAAAGAACGCTTGGCATAAATCAATCACTGTAAACCAATCTGCATTCCAGGGTATCTGATAAAGGATCACTGCTGGATTTGGCACTATTGGACAACATGGCACTACAATTTTATTTATTTTCCGTAAATCCTGCACTATCCTGTATTTTCCGCTAGGCTTTTTCAGTCCCATTATTGGTGAATTACAGGGACTACCCATCACTTCTTTTAAAATACCATGTTTAACCATTCGTTCAATTTCTGGAATAATTCCTGCTTTTACTTCTGGACTCATCTTGTACTGTCGGGTGTTTGGATACACTGCACCTTCTTTCACTGTCACTTTAACTGGGTCTATATATGTCATTAGCCCAGTGTCTTTTCCTGTAAAATCCCACACTTCTGGATTAACTATGGTTCTCAACTCTTCTGGTAATTCATTCTCAGTTATTAGCGAAAACATTTCATCTACCTCTGTTCCCTGTTTGGCTAGCATCATCTTGCATACCACGTCTTCATCAGGGGTCTGGAAAGCAACACCATCCAGTGTACAATAGATCGTGCAATTCATCTTGCACAAAAGCTCTCTTCCCAACAGATTTACAGGACTGGAATCACAAACTACGAACCGATGCATTTCTTTAAAATTTCCAATATGCACCTCCATTGGTTTGGTGATTGGGGTTCTAATCTGTTGGTTTGACACGCCAACAACTTGGATTGATTCTCCTGAGAGGGGTAGGTTTGGGATGTCTGCTGTTCTCACAGTAGACCTGGTAGCACCAGTATCCAATAGGAAAGTAATGTCTTTACCTTCTACTTTCCCATCAACAAATGGACCTGACTGATCTACCGGCAAGGATGCGCCAAGCACGCACTCCTCTTACTCCCCCCTCAGGCACCGTCATTGGGTCGGATCTGAATTTTCCTCATCATTCTGCAAAAAATATTGTGTAATTGTTCTATTATTCTTACCACTTTCTCCTTGAAATCCGGTGTTCGCACTGAAACTTTGATGATTCACAAAATTTGGCATAGGAGCTGGTGGCACCTGATATTGTGGAGTAACTACCTGCTGCTGCTGATTCATAAGTACTTCATTCTGCATCTATGGACTTAAATTTTGATTTGGCCCATTATTACTCTTATTATTCTGAGTACTCTTACACTCATTCTTCCAATGTCCAAGCTTTCTGCACGCATGACAAGGAAACTTCTTTTTCGCTTCTTCTCTGTCCATTTGTCCCCTATATTTATTACCATTCGCTCCTTGATTATTCTGACTCTGTTCTTTTGCTTGGTTATTATTTTGGTCATTTGTTTTCTCTTCTTGCTGTTCTGCCACTTTAACTTGTGCCCACATCATTTTCTCTTTTAGCTTCCTACGCCTGGCCTCAATGTCATCTCCGCAATATTTCGCGTATTTTAAAATCTCATCCACTGTCTTGCTTTGCCAACACAACATGTGTTGCTGTTTCATCTGACTAATCTCTGGTTTCAAACCATATACAAACCGGTACACAAAATGTCCCATATCCTTGTCACCGATATTCTCAAAACCACTATACTGTTTAAACACCTGTAATAACCTCTCATAATACGCATGTACAGATTCATTTGGTTCTTGTATTGTTCTATCTATTTTTACCCAATCTGTTTCTTTAGGAGGAATTTTCCCTTTCAAATATGTAATCACTTGGTGATACTTCTTCATCACCTCCTCCGAGGGTGCTCCTGTCTTTGCATCTTTAGCATACTCCTCATTAGGCCAATCAATTGTAATTTTACATTCTGTCCATAAATCAGCAGGTACCACTATATCAAATAGACCATCCAAATCCTTCAATAAAACCTTCGAAACCTTCACAAATCTCTCTACCTGTTTGTACCATTCAACTGGTTTTTCTCTCAGCTTTGGAAAATCATTTGTAAATGATAAAATATCTTGTCTACTCCAAGGAACATGAACATATCCACCTCCAGGAACCTCTCTCATTGGACACAATTTTTCACTTTGCTTGATTCTCTTACTGGAAATGCAGCTGCTGCTTCTCTGGCTTGTACTTCCTCTTTCTTTCTTATCCATCTAATTCTCCATTTATCAATGTCTCCCCATTTTCGCAAAATGTTTATTAATTCTTTTATCTGTAGCCTCTTTCCAGAAGCATTTACGCTTTCTAAATCCTTATCAGTAAAGTCCACCCAATATGGTTTCTGTAACAGCTTTGACTTCCCTATGTCTATTCCAATCTCTGAGGCAACTTCAGTTAATCTCTCATGAAATACTCTTGCTCTCCTTGTTATACTCTTACATAGAAATAATAATTCCTCATCATTATAAGTGTTCAATCTTTCTGTGCCCACACATTCTGTCATCATCTCTTCCAATTCCACTTTCAATCTGCTGATGTCTAAAATCCTTGGTGTTGGGTTCTGATTATCTCTTTCCTGTGCCCATCTTTCTATTTCTTCAGAGGTGACTACTGTTGCGCCTCCAGTTCCAGTATGTACCAAAGGTCTTCTTTCTCTCAAATTCATGGGCGTAACTCTCTTTGGAGTTTCCGTCAAAGGTTCCACATTAGGGAGATCCATTAACCCCTTCGCTGCGTTCGTCGGCCAACGGCCGTCGCGAGCACTACCTCCGTAGTGCTGCGCACGTCCGTTGGCCGACGCGGCCCGCCCACTCCACTAAACAGCCACACCGCCGCGGAATTGCCGCCGCGGTTAAGCGGTTAATGAAATAATTGACTCACTTTCACTAACCTGATCATCTGTAATTATTATTTCTTTTCTAGGACTATTTAATGGAATTGTCACAGGTTGTGGTTTCTGGCAAATCTTATTATCTCCATACAATGGGATTACCGGACCAATGGTCACTGGTACTGTCAAGGCTTCAGTATTCAATTTAATTGACTTATCTTCTGAACTAGTTCTTCTCTAGTTTTATTCAAAGCATCTCTTTCATTATCCTGCAATACTCTATTGTATGACGTCTCATGTAAAATCTGTGGGGTTAATGGCATTCCCATTACTGGTGCACTTGGGGTAACCTTACTAGCTGCTTCTTGATACGGTGGTGGATTTTTAATTAAAATATCCTCTAACAACTCGTCATCTGATTCACCATATCCTGCTGAGTTCATATGTTTCATTTTTTCCTTACACTTTCCTCCAGACTGTTCCTCAGCCATTAACACTGGATATAAACCTTCTGATACCATAGCTCTCCTCCATTGTTTCATCTGCCCTTCGCGTGACTCATGCAAGTGTCTGGGAAAGAATCCTCTATACCTTCCACCTCTTGATTTCTCTCGTTCATATGACTCAGTCTCCCATTCTTCCAAAGCCTCATATTGAGTTAACCTAGGTCTAGGTTCCAAATCATTCATTTTCAATCTCAAATTCTGAAGAATCCTCCCATTAAATGTACCATCTTTAGGAAATGCTAACACTCCATCATCCTTCGTATATTCTATCCAGATTTCCAACCACACGCAAGTATGATATCCTCTTTCCATCATCATAAAAGATGCTGGTGTCTTCGGTGGCGGAATAGGAATTCCCTCTCTAGTCAACGCAGGCTTATCCTTTACAAAGAAATTCTTAATTTTCTTTAGAAATGACATCTTTCTTTTCTCTCCAAACATCCTTGAGGAACGATGTAGGAAATTGTATTCTGCACACCCTTGAAATCTTCTACCTGTACGTCTTGCACTAACAGTCAAATCAAAATCCTGCATACAATCTTTCTCTCCACCAATCTTAGCGCGGCTTCTAACCAGCTATCCAATCAAATCAGGCTCACGCTCGTGATCTGACCAATGCCAGCGTGGCCTTTTCCTGATGTCAGTTCTGCTCCTTACTACTGACCCCTCCTTTACAAGGCTGCTCCAGTCACGCGCCCGCTGTTTCTACCAATCCCAGCGCGGCTCACTGTGACGTGAGTACCACTCCGGCAACTGACCCTCCCTTCACAAGGTAATACAAAAAACGTATTTCTTGATATTTTCTTTAAAATTCTTTGTTATTAACGACATAAAAACATTTGCTACTCTGTCTGTTCCGCTAAATCAAAGGATAGTTTATTTCCTTCTATTGCGAGTAAAACCTTCCGCTTACTCTTCATATAAGCTCCTGGGAACCTGCTACTCCTCCGGTGTCACCCGTTTTGGGAATTTTGAGACCAAAGTTTCACCAGCAAACTCTTTTTGCTGTCAATCTAGCTTGGAAGTACCTGCTACTTCTTCAGGGTTACCCTTTCTAGGTGATATAACGCCTAAAGTTTCACTAGCGAACTCTTTGCTATCAATCACTCTTACTTTTACACAGAAAATACTCCGTACTTTAACACTGCCAGCCCTACCTAGCTTCTCAGTATTATTCCAACAGACGAGTAACCTCACTGCAGTGTGGTTTCTATCGCCACCAGCTATTCATTCCCCGGGAATTTTCCAGACAACATAAAACAAGGACGCTAACTCTTTTTGTTAAAACATAAATCAATAATCAATAATCTATTCTTATCACCAAACTAGTCAATAATAACCAGCCTCTGCTACCAGAAAACTGATCCAGCGGTGTACTAACAACAGATACTACACTACCATATACTCACTTGGGCCCATATAACTACTTCCACAAAACAGCAAGTAGACCGCTGGAAACTAAGTTTATGCTTTTCATGCTTCAAGATCTAGTTATTTCTTTCCCTAACTAAACCTTTCACTGATCAATTAGTTCTTTCCTCTGGTCAATGGACCATTAGTTGGAACTAGTTGATGGTGATAATTAACATAACTTATTAAACTTTTCTTGATTAAATGAAATAATCACAGACTCGGGAAGTTTTAAAATCTTTATCTAAATTAAGTGAATGTGAACCATCTCAAAGTTTCAGTACAAACACCCTCATTCGCAAGAGTGTCAATTCAAACAAATATCAATAAGCAATAACAATTCAGATTCACCCAATAACTATGCTCAGATAGAAGAGGACAGAGAGAGAAGAACATCTATTAATGCTATGAATTCATATTTACCAAGAATGGTGTGAAGACCAACCCCCTGGCCAAAGGGCTGGTAAGGGTCCCCCAGGATAGATCAGGAGACAAAGACTTCAGGACAGGAATCAGGACAGGATAGTTCACCTCTCTAAATACCGACGACTGCGTCGCACCCCTCTCTGACACTCTCTTCCTCCTCGTGGTTCTTCCGCGATCTGCTTTCTAACCCAATCAAGTTAAATAGATGGTTCTGCATTCGATTTCTTCATCAGCGTCTCACAGCATCAGCACCACCCCCAGCACCGACAGCATCCCGAGCTCTGCTTCTGTGCTCCCGTTAAGCTCTGTGTCAGCAAGCTCCCAAAAAACCCAACTAACTAACTAAAACTACCTCAATTATACCTTTCTATAGCCATGTACCACCCATTAATGTTTCAATTTTCCCAAACACTAACTCTGATTGGACAGGCGAGGGGGGGATGATCATCACACCATGCTTACATTTCACTTATTTCATTAAACCATTGTTTCAAACCCCTCCCCTCAAACTTTATTAAACCATTTCCTTTCCCATACATCCCCAAACTTTATTAATATAAAATGTTGCAATGTCATGAATAAAGCTCCTTCATATGAACTCTTCACCCTCATGTTCCCAGGGCACATCTCCGCTGGCCTTGGACGCGTGACAAGTCCTTACTCATCTTTCTTTATTTTCTCTCTGGTGCGCATGCGTGGGGTCATGTCAGTCAGCTCAATTCAGACAAGTGCAGAAGGCCCAAATGCGCACTAATAATAAAGTCAAAAGAAGAAATGTTATTCTCAAAAATAAATGGTTTCACTGTACACCACCAACCTCTACTCTAACCCACTCCAATTATTATGACCCTTTCTGCATCATAGGAACAGCAGAGCTCTTCTCCATGGAACAGCTTTCTTCAAGTGTGTTAAAACAACATGCAACAACGTAATATCAAAGCACGAGTCTTCATTACTGCAGCTGTGTAGCATGTTATGTCTAGGTGCTAGGGACTGACCAGAACAGAATAACAAGGGGCATTGTTTATCGACCTTGCATATCGTGTTCATGCTAAACTCCAGGAAAGGCAGAGAACGCGAAAGGCAACCCGTTCTCATGTGAAGGGCACAAACAAAGTCTTGCAACAACAAAGTCATGTAGTAGCGTGCGCAAAAGCAGCATCATGGCAGCGATGCTCATGCTAACTTAGCAATGTCGATAATGTGCCTAAGAACCATATAACAGCCTCCCCCTGGAAAGGCCATAGGACATAGGAAAATGATCAAAACAGAGTTCACAAGTCAAGCAGAGTTCAAAAACAGGTGAAAAAACCAAATTGGAAAAAAATCGAAATTCCCCCCCCCCAAAAAAATAAATATTTTTTTCAAAGTCGTTAATAGGGCTCATAGAAGGGGAGCTGCCTCCGGTATAACAAAGTTATTATGAAGGAGGTGGTAAGTCCATTAATGTGTATGATCCGAGGAATGCAATTCCCTCCAAAAGATCATCCCTATCGTTGGTAAAAAAGAGAGGCGCCATCCAATTAAGTAATTCGAAGGAACAAACGTGCTCCTCATAATCAGACGCCTCTAAAAGCATGAGTGGGCAACTTGCGTGATATTCGTTGAAACTTCGTTGCAGGGCGGTCTGCGCAGCCGCACAGACATCCCATTCCGCCAAAGCTCCAAGTGCAGCCGCACGCGCCATACGGCCATCCCCAGAACAAGCCTGGTCATAGGCCTCTAAGGGACCCATCAACTGGTCAAAATCCGGGACTGGACGCGACGTATTGGAGAGGCATATATCCAGTGCCCAATAGAAAGGACATCGCTGACAGTAAAGGACTGGTTGCACGCAAGTGAAATACGCAAAGCGAAAAGTCAATCCATAACTGACACCAAGCGTGGCTAATGGCAAGCATCCGAAAACCTGTTGCATGCGATCACGGATTCCAGCGCCTAACGTCAAAATCAAGGGGAACCCTCCGAAGGCGCTGTAAAAAATAGAATGAATAAAACCCGGTATTACTCCAAATATAGTCTGAAAAGAAGACACAAGGCCAGATCCCACACATTTAAAAAAATGTGCAAGGCCAGCGGTGTCAGACGCATTAAATATTTGGTGTATTAGTTCTCCAAAATGCAGTGGGAGGTTGGTGTTCAGAAGGGACTGTATCTCTCCAGAAGTCCTAGCCACCTGTAACTGGAAGGTCTCGCGGGCGGAAGTGAGGGCTACCTCTTGTTGGAATAACAGCGCTTTGAGCCTGCTCAACTTGTTGAAATCTGTTTTCAAAGTTGGAATGGAAGGCCAAATTGAGCTATCTAGACTCTCATGCGGGGGCGGAAAAAGCACATTGCTACAACAAGTTACGCGCTGCAAAACCGTTACTAAATACGGGACTCCTGCCCTTAAACCACAGCAGTCTTGGTTGTTCAAAATAAGATAACTGCCATTTGTAAGCAATGAAAAAGCGGGAATTATTGATGGCACTGGAGTCCCTTTTAAAAAACAGGCCAGATTAGGTGCGGAAACGTTACGAGTGCCATGCAACCTAACTTGTTTACAAACAAGGGAATGTCCCACTGTGGAATCGCAGTCCTCCCCTGTGAGGAAAACTTCCTTACCCTCCCTCTGACATCTATAAGTGAAAGGTAGGGACCACATTTCATGTAGAAAAACACTACCCAGTGGTTCATAACGGCCAATCGGAAAATGTTGCATGCACAATTTAAATTGAAATAGCAAAAAAGGGAGAGAGATAACCCCATGAATTAACAAAACAGCAGAGTCTGTTTCCCCTACAGAAAACGGCAAGGGCTCTAATTGTTCAATATGCAATAGTCTGTATGTAGCATCTTTCATGGACATAAACCTTTGCTTATCAGTCAGATTAAATGGCAAGAATAAAGCAGTGGCATTTAAATAATCCCAAGGCACTTTTCCCATTTTAAGAGTTTGCAATGTCCAAGCAAACTGCATAACAGATCGTTACTGATTTTGACCATGATATAACACAGATACATCACTTTGAACAATATCAATAACAAATATATTATCCAACGTATAAATGCGTGAGGAAAGTGTGTTTATGCTATTGTCTACTACGGCAAGAACCTTTTCTAAATTGGCCTGATCAATTTGGCGCAGACAAAAAGCAGCTTCCATCTGCGAAAGTTTCAAAATTTCATTGTAAGCGGCATACATGAATCTTTTTGCTCTCGGAGCCCTGGGTCCCAAGAGAAAATCAGCCAAATTAATGTCATGCGACAGCAGAGAAAGATGTTGCTTCACCGATGTCAGCGTAGAATGTTCCAACCATTGTTGGCATAATTTACCCACCGAGTATGTGGTAACCGAATGGGAACTTGGATAACGTGGGTCCGGTCTAGTCTGTGTGAAACCAGGTGTTACATTATAAAAACGCATTTGACATGCATTTGTATTAGTATGCCACACCAACCACCCAGAAGAATCAATTTCAGAGACATTGAAGGTGTCATTTCGAAGCAAAGCTTGCAATGCCTCAATGGTATAATCTGTATGTGTGCGCCAATTAGCATATTCTGCTAAAGACGGAATGGATGGCATAATTAAATTTTTTACAGTTGTTAGGCCAAAACAAGTTGTTTGGTACACAGTATCATTTAAAAACAGAATTTGAGCTGGGATCAGGCAGGCACGATGTAAATCTTCAGTTCCCTGAACCTGCCAAGGCTTTATGCCCCAGATTGATTTTAAATCAACAGTATCTTTCCAGCAATCATAACCCTGCGTAGCCAATTTATTTCTAAACAAGTTGGCGTAAATCAATTTTGTGTGGGTCAACATAAATTTGGATTGAGTAAATGACCGAAGTTTAAAATAATAGGATTCCGGATTAGATATGTCATAATCTGTAAAGTAAGTGAACTTATCTCTAAAAGTTTTAGAACTCCCTCTACGGGAGTAGGACAATGTTCCCATTGTGTATGATTCAAAACAGGTCTAAACGTGTTTGTTTTGTGTAAAAAATGATGCCCATAATGCTGATAACAAAATAGATCGCCATAGTTAGCCGAATTTAAATACAAATTTTCAGCATCAAAAGCAGCATAATATATTAAATCTGAAAAGAGTGCATGTACTGTTTGCACATCCCAATCATCCGAATGTATGTCCCGTGTTACCACATCTCCTAGAGAGACACGAAACACGTATGGTATGCGAAGTACCTCGGTCGGGCCGTGGACTTCGTAGGCAACTTTGTCCCAAACGATCCCATCTGGAACCGGGAATGCTGAAATGTTAACATGAGACCGATCATGTTTCATGATATGGGACGATGTATGAGGGCCCAGAACTCCATCGACCAAGTTTACAGCAGAGCGTTCTGGCAAATAATGACCATTGATAAGCAAAAAGAACACTCTCAGAAAACCAATTGACATGAAGAGAAAAATCAGGACAAGCAGCAACCAAATGTAGGTCCATGGAGGGACCAGGTAAGTTTTTTTGAACCAAGAGAAAAAAATACTTAATTTAGTCGGTGTGTCAGTCAAACGGGATTTCGAGGAAGAAGAGCCGGAAGAGAGACTGGCATGATCTCCATAGCAGCCATTCGTAGGTGGATTTATCAGAGGTGGAAGTGTCGGGTCCGCTTGATGTTCTCCAGGACTGTTCGGCACTTCACTGACGGGCTCCTCAGGATGATATACATACTCGACATCCACGGTAGAAGATATAGGTTGGACAGGTGAAAGATCAATGATAGTGTCCATCACATTCTTAGCCCTACGAGAAGCGGTGGAAGATGATGAAGTCAGTGGATCCAATGAAATTGCGGTGCACGAAACTGCAGGTGTGACACTATTCAGAATCGGCCACATGGTGTAGCTTGACATTGTCCACTGAAATACATCCGTTGGCTTTGCGACCAGATAAAGGAGGTAAAATGGCTGTACGAGTACCCTTCAGTCCAAGCACTGGAACCGGTGCACGATAAGAGGGAACAAATTCTTTTTTGTTCTCCAGCTTTTCTCGTACCAGATCTCCAATTTTTGGAAGCCAACCAGCAACTGGAATCAGTAGTGCTGCATCAGAGGAAGAGGGTAAATGTTCAGTTGCATAGCTGTCCCGGGTCTTTTGTAGATCCTGTAACACAGTAGAATGATTATCTACTTCAAAGGTTGCGGCAGCCGCCACAACGTCTAGACCAGCAGTACTCAAAGTACGGCCCGCGGGCCATTTGCGGCCCGCCAGGCCATTCCATGCGGCCCCCATGGAAATCAGCAGGCACGGAATCGGCACCATTTCTGCCTGTTCTAATTCCTCTGGCCGCATTTGCCGGGAAAAGCAGGAAAGGGGCATGCGATGACAACCAGTGTCTCGCATGCTCACCCGTAGCCCCCTGCCCTCACTTGCCTCTCTGGCGTCACTTGCTCACCCTGCCATTGAGTGCATTGGCTGTGCTGCCTGTACGTGCTGCTCACAGACAGTGTGGCCTCTTTAATCTTTCAATTGGTGATGGTAAAACAGAGCTATCTCTGTAGTTAAATTTATGTTTTAAGGCCTCTGGTTAGGGCTTCAGCCGAGCCCGGACTTTCCTTCCTCATGGTCTCAGAGCCAGCACGTGGTGTAAACAGAATAAATAAAATAAGGATCCAGCAATGTCCTCACGTGGATCCATGGGCTGCGCCTTTTGTTTTATGACATGACTTCACTTTAGTACATAGGATGCTACAGGCTCTCGGTTCACAACAGTGGTGTTACTGAAAGTTTACAGGTGGAATTGGGGGAGATACAGTTTTTACACAGTTATATGCCTCGGAAGCAGCCCAGCAGGATAATTATGTATAAATCCCAGCTTCCCACTTTATTAAATTGTGCGATTCTAAGTGAAACATTTATGTACCTGTGTTGCAGACAATATTTCTAACATTTACTACAGGCAATTCAGATTGCTTTGTGCATTACTTAAAAAAGTGTATTAATTTATAGTCATTCAACACTACCCGTCTGAGTCGTGGCACAGATGTAGCATCAGGTCTTTTATGCTGCAGAATTAAACAGCAAATAGTTATTGGTTTTGGCGCACATTAGGTAGAGTCAGAGCTGAGGGGACAGGGACGTGGTGTGTACATAGAGATGAATGGGCAGAGGCAGAATGAGACGGTAGAGGGAAGGGGAAGGGGCAGAGAAAGGAAAAAGAGAGGTACTGGCAGACTCCGTATGAGTAAAGCATAAATGCAGAATGAAAAGCACAGTGAGGAGGTATGTAAAGGTGAGGGGTTAACAGAGAGCGAGGGAGTAGGAGCAACGTGAAATATGAGTGCAGAGTAAGGGTATTGCAGGTTATGAGGAGTGTGAGGGGGCAGGAGCAGAGTAAGGACAGGAAGAGTGGGCTGCTTTACACATAAGGACGATATTAAGCGCTCTACATGGAAGGACAGTGCTAAGTCAGGGACATGGGCAAGGAAATAGTGAGGGGTACGACAATAATGGAATCAACAGCTATGAGCTAGCAGCAGAGTGAAGGGAAGCAGTGGAGTGAGGGAGTAAAGCAGAACTGCAGGGAGGACAAAGGGACTGGCTTATCAGTAGAGTAAACCTTCAGTAGAGCGAAAGTGCACAGGCACAATGAGTGGGTAGGCGCCGAGTGATGCAGTAGGACACAACGAGAGGGTAGGCGTAGAGTGTTGCATTAGCGTGCGATGAGAGGTTAGGTGTAGGATGAGGTGTTAGGGCACTGGGTTTTTGTCAAAACAAGGCAAAGATGGAAAACTATGGCCAGAAACCCACAGATCCCAGTAAAAATAAAAATGTTGACAGTATTTATTCGGGGATCATACATACATACATATATCACATTTCAAAATACAGCGTTGTCTAGTAATGTTTGAAAAGGGGGTGATTTATTTTTTTACCCCAGTAGCCCTGCCCCCACTGACCCCTCCCCTCCCATGACCCCGCCCCATCGCGCAGGCCCATCAGTGCGGCCCTCGGCCACTAGCCAGACTGCAATTTTGGCCCCGAGAAAAAGTTTGTGAGCACCCATGGTCTAGACCATCAAGGTCTGGCACAAACATTTTAATGCCGAAGAGCATTTCGTATGGGGTCCGCCCACCCAGAGTTCGTCTAGGGAGGGTATTAAGTGCACGTTGAACCCCATACAAGTGGGCCAGCCAGTTCCTGCCTGTATCTAAGACTCTAGCTGTCAAGGATTGCTTTAAGTCATGGTTCATTCGCTCCACAATTGAATTGCCGTCAGGCCTGTATGGAGACGAAAACTGCACCAGCACCCCCATTGACTTCATTGCATCCTTGTACGCCTTAGAGGCAAACGGTGGACCTTGGTCAGAATGGAAGGTGCCACAGGCAAACATCCCTACAAAGACACGCAAATCCCTGATGACATTTCGAGCATCAGCGCTGCGTTGTGGCCAAACCCAAAGGAATCTAGTGCACGAATCAACTGAAACAAATATATATTTATACGCAGTATCAGAAGAAAGAGGACCGCAGAGATCAAGATAGATACAGCCAAAAGGTTGATTAGAAATACACAGCTGTGTTTGTGGTGGGCGGGTGACCGTAGGCGGCTTGATTTGCTGACAAATGTCACAAGAAAGGACATATTATGGGTCTGTTTATATAAACCACGCCACCAGTAACGTTGCTGTAAAATAGAGACTGTCGCCGACACACCGGCATGCGCAAATGCTATGCCCTCATGTGCCGCTTTGATCAATGTAGGCCTGCGGTCCATGTTGGGGATCATCAGCCGATGTCAAAGAAGTAGCCCATTGTATCCAACGGGGATGTAGTGCTTTCAAGTTAGGTACACTCGCCTTAGTCACGGCTTCCAGAGCAGGGAAGGGCGTGACCATAAGAATGCGTTTGTCTTGTGCCAGTGAGCGTTCTTTTAGAAGCGCCATCTGTACTGCCGTCAAGATTTTTTCAACAGTTGAAAAGCGCATTTCAGCCGCAGTGTATAAATGTGATTTGTATACAATCGGAACTGTGTCTCCCTCATTGAACGTCAAGTAAGTGAAACCCACTGTCACAGAAACTATACGTTTTACCAGGTTCGTGGTGTTGTCACGCATCAACAAGTAGTTAGTTGCAAGCAAATCTGTTTGCAAAGAATTTAGAATAGAAGTGTGTTACGCAAGCCAGCTGGTAGAAGAAAAAGTCGGTTGTATCAGTGCATAAAGCGGTTTGATACGCTGGACATAATCGAGAATGTATGTCCTCCCGAAATTCAAAAATCCCAGCAAAGACTGAAGTTTCTTCAGTGTAGAAGGGGGTTGCAATTGTGCACATTTCTCCAAGAAGTGAGGGGCCAAGCCCTTTCCTTCATTATTGAGCTCATAGCCCAAAACGATCACCGCCAAATGGGCGATATGTGACTTTAAAAAATTAAATTTGTATCCATAGTCGGCAAAGGACAAAATAATATTGTCGACTCGGACTAGATGCGGCATAAGTTAATCATCCGTCAGATAAATGTCATCAACGTACGAGAACGCATCTGGATCTATGTCGTGCAAAAGTTACACGACACGTGCTGCAAATGCCCCGGGGCTAGTCTTATACCCCATAGGCAATCGTGTAAATTTTTTCTGATTCCGGACGGCAGTGAATGCTGTCAAATCACGGCTCTCAGGAGCGAGATTGTGACTATAGAAACCATTAGAAATGTCAAGTGTAGTTTTGTATTTCTTATGATCAAGATTGTTCACCAGCGCTGCGCTGTGAGTGTTTTGCACCGCAAATGTGCGGCAATGACTGTTCAATTCTTGGTAATCCAATACAATCCGATAAGAACCATCAGGTTTTGATACCGTAAAGAGAGGATTATTCATCGGTGATGTACATGATTCAATCACTCCTTGATACTCCAACTGTGTTAGAATATCACAAATGGAAGCGTAGAGAGTAAAGGTATTTCATGAGCCGGTGAATCAACATCCCAACCCACCTGATTACGATACACCGCCAGGACTAGGGCACAAGCCCACCCTGCAGCCAAAGTCTGGGCATGCTCTTGAGGGACGTAAGGTGAAAAACTCAGAAGTATCACGTCTTCTCCCCTAGGAGCTGCCAACACAAAGGGTGGAGGCCAATCTGCCTCCGCCAACAGAATGTCATATGAGGACGTTAAATTCTCCCAGAACACCGCTTTGATTGGACGAGGTATATCACCTTCAATTTGGAAAATTATTTCATAGAGCCTATCCGGGGGGGCAACCCAGGTGTCAGCAGTCTCTACTGTAATGAAGGTATCAGTTGCTGTTGCCTCCAGACAGGGACGGAGAGCCTCCCGCACTATGGTAACTTCCGCTGCGCTGTCGAGCAGAGTCACTGCCCATGTCCAATCCAGGAGTCGCGTTCTCACCGTCTGAGGCATACCTCTCTGTCAGAGCGGCAACTTTTTTCTTCTGAAACGGGGGTCGAAAACGAGGTAGATCCTCTTGTTTTCCTTTGCCTTCAAACTGTCGAGGCTGATCACGTCCCTGTGTCGGGGAGAGAGGAGCACACATATAGGTGCACTTACGGGAGACGCAACTTGATGCAAGTCTGACTACAGGGGTCTTCCTTTGTGACCCTCCTCCCATGGGGCATTTTAGGTTCAGGTCCTAGGGTTTCAAATTGAGCTCCGTTTCAGTGGAGCGTAACACAGGTCACCCCACCTAGTGGCATCTTATCACCATTTGGTTGGTAAGAACGGAGCCCTATTTCTTTTCTTTTAGGTCCTGATGAATGCCACGGACCCAACTGGGCCAAACGGCAGAAACATGTTGACCACACCTGCAATGGCGAGGGGACAATAATTTCCCCATAGCACCGTTCACTCGTTTTTAATACCATATAGTTGCCTGCCACATTAAAATTAATTTCGTAACTGTAATGGTTTTTTAAAACTCACTCACTCCCCTGGGCCCCCACTTAGTTTAGAAGTGCATCCCTGTTGTCAGGTGTATGCCCGCCCTCTACCAAACCGAGTTTCTAGAGGGCGAGGACTGGTCAATGATGAAGCATGACACCAGGTGGTGTGTGAGACCAGTCCTTCACATTTTGTGAGATGCCCACACTCATAAGTTAATTTGCACCTAGGTCACCAATCTGGGAGCGGCCCCATTTTGTGTTGAACATTTTGTGTTGGAGGCTGGCCTGCTCCTAGCGCCTCACGCCTCTAGTTCCCTCCCCCAGGAGCCCCTGGGGATAGTGTGTTTACGCAGGTTGACTCATGTCGCGATCTTGGTGTTCCCCTCCTCCGACTTGAGAGCCAGAAGTGTCCTGTGAAGAACGAGGAGAACGTTGATCAGGGACTTAAAATCTATCAGGAGTCTTAATTTTCGCGCGGTCACGAAAGTTATAAGTACGCTCAGAAGACTCAGGTGTCGGTGAACCAGCACGCGAACCTTGCTTCTGTTGTTGCTGCCCCTGTTTTTTTGTTTTCCAGTTCTTTTTAGGAAAGAACGGACGCCCATCTTTATCAGTCTGGGCCTTTTGTTGTGTTTGAGTTTGCGTTTGAGTAAAAGGCTTAACTCCCAGACTATTGCGGCCAATGGTTTTATAAGCCTTTGCAATAATCTTTGGCAATTCGCGTGGTTTGTCTACATCAGGGACAGCCTCCAAGCGATTTGCCACTTGAAAGCTTACCGCATCGCCCTTGACATTTGCAAGGATCATATCTGCAACCACGTCGAACACCCCCACCAGTCTCATTCCCAACTCTACAGTTCATCTTGAACACGCTTAATCACGGAAGGGAGTACGGTCATGGAAGGAGTGCCGAAACACTTCGAATATACTGCTGCAAACACCTTACCCCAGGTGTCACAATCAGCCAACTCGGGAAGCAAGTCTTTTGGCAAACTAATAGTCAAAATCCTGTGTTTTTCCACAGGAGAGGTATTTGGAAAGACAGCCTCTAGTTGTCCAAATTTTTCAGCAAGCCAATAAGGCAATTCATCCTTATTCTGTGGACGCTTGCCCATTACTGAATTAACCATAAGGGGACTGATGGTCACACCACCAGGTCCCGCAGGTTGCGCAGCAACGCCAGGTGGTCCCACCTGAAAGTTGCGCGACATGAACTGTATAACAGCTCTAGGCACGCGTATCAAAGATGTATGTAACTCGCGCAGTTCTGCAAGCGTCGCTGTTGTCAAACGACGCAGGTGAGGGGTATACCCAGCCAAAACGGGCCAAGTGGCCCCATTGAACCAAATTTGGTGTTGCCAAGCTGTAAGCGGAATCTCAAGAGCCCGATAGAGCTGATAAGCATTTGGAAGGGCCGTAGGCGTATATTCGTGAAACAAGTTATCTGTTCCATCCACCGCCGGAAAGGTGACCTAAGAATAAAACACTTCGAAGCGGTAAGCCGCATCTGCCGCTACTACAAAAATCAGCGCAACACCAGCATTAGGGACTCCATTCTTAGTCAAATAAGCCGTGAGTGCTGCCCTATTAGCGGCTGGAATCGAGACCGTCATAACCGATATAAAGAATAACAACCTAGAGCACGGCAGCGCAATAATGGGTCAAGAATAAAGAGAAACCTTTTAAAACTTCAAGCTTGAAAGAACCTATAAAAACATCAATATAGAAGGTTAAACCATCACAGCTGTCTCCGGAAACAGAAGCGAGGGTATTGTGGACAAGCACAAGCGCTACTCAAGCGTCTTGCAGATAAGAACCAGACCAAACATTGGCGGCGCCATGTTGCAGGGATTCTGCACATACACAGAACTATGTGCAGGAAAACAAGACCTCAGTGAATAGGGGTGTACCAACCTACCACATCAGTCCACAAAATCTCAAACCGACTAGCTATAGTGTCTCATTCATTCTCCTCCAAATATCACGGAGCTACAAATGATTAGACAACCCAGAACACAACACTCCCGACTCTCTCAGGAATCGCGGGAGCAAGACGTAATCTTTCGCTCACTCACTCGTACCTGTCCACAATAAGAATAAGCAGAGTCACTGAAATAGTTCAAAATGTTTATTTTAACTATCATGCTCTACAATACAGTATACGTGCCACTACTAGCAGCAAAATGCATAAGCTCAGCACAGTTAGCATTGTTACAATTCCATAGAATACAAAGGGAGAAGTCATTGTATAAAGACTGTGGAAATAGGGGCCTATAGGCCTGACCACCCTCCCCCTTAAGAAGTTTATTTTATAAAAAGGACGATCTCTGGGCTTTGACAGCAGACCCCATACCTTAAAGCCTGGATGTAAGGTTTACATCATAGGAACAGCAGAGCTCTTCTCCATGGAACTGCTTTCTTCAAGTGTGTTAAAACAACATGCAACAACGTAATATCAAAGCACGAGTCTTCATTACTGCAGCTGTGTAGCATGTTATGTCTAGGTGCTAGGGACTGACCAGAACAGAATAGCAAGGGGCATTGCTTATCGACCTTGCATATCGTGTTCAGACTAAACTCCAGGAAAGGCAGAGAACGCGAAAGGCAACCCGTTCTCATGTGAAGGGCACAAACAAAGTCTTGCAAAAACAAAGTCATGTAGTAGCGTGCGCAAAAGCAGCATCATGGCAGCGAAGCTCATGCTAACTTAGCAATGTCGATAATGTGCCTAAGAACTATATAACAGAGACCCTGTCATGAATCCGGCATGGGCCATCAGTTCATAGCCAAATCTATTAAGCGCTTTGCATGTGTTGCCCATCAGGTACGTTTCCTGCAATAACACGTCTGGTGCATGCAGTCGTATGTATTGCATCACCATATTTTGTTTAATTTTATTACCTAGACTGTTAACGTTCCAGGTCATAATCACCAAGTCTTGCATTGGGGAGGCCTGTGTCATCAGTGTCGCCCAATAGAATCTGTAAGGGCGTCCCAATGTCATTGTTGTCATTATTCAAACATCCAATCTATACAATTCTGATCACCTCTTGTGTGAATGCCTGTGCTGCAGTGTACCAACTGTTCTCCCATCCCCCTATCTCGGTGTGTATTGCACTCATGAATTGCCTATAATATATTATTAACATAGCAATTTGCAACCCCAACAACAAGAAATGTCCCCAACCTGCTACCCTACGTAACATACGTTTCCAGAAGCGTAAGCGAAGTTTATTGTGGACAAGCACAAGCACTACTCAAGCGTCTCGCAGATAAGAAGCCCACTACGTTGGTGGCGCCATGTTGCGCGGATTCTGCACATATACAGAGCTATGCACAGGATAATAGGACCTCTGTGTATAGTGGTGAACCAACCATGCACCTTAGTACCCACAATCCCAATCCAACTAGCTTTAGCGTCTCATTCGTTCTCCCTACTACAGCGAAGCTACCAATGATTAGACAACCCAGAACACAGTCTCTCTCAGGACTCGCGGGAGCAAGAACACTCTTTCATAACTCACTCATACTTGTCCACAACGTGCGTAATAAGAGACACAGTATAGTTTAAAATGTTTATTTCAACTATCGTGCTCTAAGATAAAGTACACGTGCCAGTACTATCAGCATAATGCATAACGATAAAATAATAAGCATGGTTACAATTCCATAGAATACAAACGGGGACAGCATTTTATAAAAACAGTGGATATAGGGCTAAATTGCCTTACCACTCTCCCCGTGCTAGTAACTAGTTTATTATAAAAATAGAAGACCTCTGGGCTTTGTCAGGCGGACCCCCATACCTCAATATCTAGACGCAAGGTTTACATCATCAGACAAGTACAGCTCTTCTCCCTGGAAAGGTTTTTCTCCAAGTGCTGCCAAAAGGGAGCTCACAATATTAAAAGCACCCGAATTTCTCCAGTGCAGCTGTATTTCGTGTTATGTCGAAGTGTGAGGGGCTGACCAGATCAGCAATAACAAGGGACGTTGTTTTTCGACCTTGTACATGGTGTGCAGATGAAACCCACAGAGAACATGAGAAAAGGTGAAAAACAAAAAGGCAGACAGTTCTAATATAGCCGGGCACAAGCAGAGTCTGGAAAAACAAAGTCACAGAGTAACGTGTGCAAACTAGGCATCATGGCAGCCAGGCCTAAGCTAACTTAGCAATGTAGGCACTGAGTCCACAAACCACACTACACCTGCAAGATCAGTTAGTACGCTCTGAATCGTTTCTATAATGTCCTGCAGGGTTGGTCTTTCAACCTCCGGGGCGGCAGTTATAGTATTACCTGTTGCAGCATCCAAAGTGTTAGTTTGCTCCCTGGGCAGCGCATATTTATCCATCTTCGTTTGCTGGGTGTTGCGGGGGCCTTTTGCACCCGTCATGTCTTGTTTTGACCACGTGCTCAGGCGAGATCCCTTTGCAGAGTTGTAAGAGAGAACGAAGTGGGGGGAGGAAAAAAACAAAAAGGGGGAGCCCCCCTTAGGCTGGATCCCCGGATGAAATCCAAAAATTCCCCCAACTGTCCCAGCAGTACTTGCTGCCGCCTGCACAGGAACGTTGGCAGTTCCTGTCGGCCTGTCTGTCTTCCTGTCTGGGTCCCCGGTTGTTGTCCCCGAATTTGCTGCTATGTACAGTTAGTGAGACTGATTCCCCCTCACAGTGTTCTTGATCCCCTCTGCTTCAGGGCCCATCCGTAATTCCTGTTTCTGGTATAACAGGTCGCAGGGTCAGCCGTGATCACTTCGTGCCCTACCAATCTTCAGCTCTCAGGCCTCTTTATGCTCTTAGTCCCTTTGTTTCAGGCCCAGTCCGCAACTGCACCATTCCTATAGCTGCATGCCTTTGTTTTATCATCTTCTTAATTTTCTGCATGTGGCCTGGGCTACTGCCTCCACAGGGTTTCAAGTTCAGGACCTTGGTGTCCGTGTTTCCTCGCTGCTAATTAAATGGCTCCGGCACCGCCCGCAGCTTCAACAGTGTCCCGACCCTCCAGCCGCTCCCACCTTCGTTTTGTTTCCACTACTTGTTTCCTCATGTCCTCATGACCTGCCTGACCTGTGTAGGGTCACTGCTGAGGATATATGGGTCTCCATCATGGGCTGTCCACCTCTCCAACACAGGACTCCCCCGCGACCCTCGCAGCTGAGCGAGTCGTCTCGATGTGTTCGGCAAAGGAGTCGCCGCGGTGCAGGCTGCACCTTACTTCATTAGTCACGACAATCGGCCCCACTGATTGCGGCTCGGTCCACTTTTGGGCCCCCACAGGGATTCACGGCAGGAGTTACCACACTTTGGCAGACAGTGAGCGGGGCCTCCGAATCTCACCAGATCGCACCTCCTTAGCCTCCGCACTCTCGATTTTTAAGAGTAGCATCCGTCTCAGGCCACCTCCCCTGTCCCGAACTGCATGTGGGCAGCTCTATTGCACAGGATAGTTACAGGATATTTGGGGGATATTCAATCGAGCCGGTGGATCTCTTCTAGCTTGCTGCCATTTTCGTTCGTGGCTAGCCGCGCCCCCTCTGAGGTTTTCTTTATTCCATTTCTGAATTATAAAATCCCTGTAACCTTTGGTTGTTTTCAATGAATTTCTAAGATTTTTTTAACTTGACTATAACGTCCCTGTAAACTTTGATTTTCTCAATGAATTCCTATGTTTTTTTAAGTAGTAGTCACATTTGCAGAGTGGTGGAGAAAGGGGGCTGGTCCTTCGACCAGCTCCCAGGAATCCCACTGTGTAGGACTTACAGGAGGTACCAGGAGGACTTCTTGGCCCCCAACGTCCCTCAGTAGTAAAGTGGACTTCATACCCCGACCAGTAGTGTGGCAGGAGGTGCATTTGCATAGTGGTGGAGAAATGGGACGTGGCCTCTGGAGCCCTCTTAGCAGTCCCACAATGTGCGACTTACTGGAGGTAACAGGAGGGGTAGTTGGCCCTTGAGGACGTCATTGGGGGCAAACTACCCCTCCTGTTACCTCCGGTAAGTCCCACACAGTAGTTTGCTGAGAAAGACCCTGTTGCCTTTATCTGTGAAGTGAACTTCATCACTCCTATAGATTCCATGCATGTCAAAACACAGGTTGTTGTTGTTGTAGATAGAGCCCATGCTATGGTCTTTGAGGTAAGAAGAAACCGTTCTATTAAAATGTTTCCTGGCTTTGTCAATCTGTGGACAGAATTGATTTAACCACTTCCATTTCTGTCTTTGGCATATATTAGAGTACACAAAGGCAGTGTGAGGGAAAAGCGACATCAGTTATGCAAAAGTATCCTTCATTAGGATTTCCAGCCCTACCCAAGTCAGTGTTCCTAGGTCATTGCCACCACCGTGCACAATCATGAGGTCAGGGAGTTGGAAATACAAAATGCTTTTAACCAAAGGCAGCAATTGGTGCCACTTTAATCCTAATAATCACAAATGGGGCCGCTCCCAGCTGGCTGTTCTAGATGCTACAGTGAAAATATACAGATATGCCGTTCCTAACTATTGTTAACACAAGGGAAGTGACACCGTCCTGATCCAAATTTGGTTCAAGGTGGGGAGTCCATTTATTGGAATATAATGCCCTCACACACCCAAAAGGGTGTCATGCTTCATCATCTGGGCTGCTCCTCGTCGGGTCGGCGGTGCAATACCCAACGGGCTCCCTATAATAGGGGCTCTTTATCGGAGATCTTCTTCCAATAGCCGTATGGTGAAGTGGGGGTGTGGGGCCAGAATAGTGTAGATGTGTGAAATTGAGTATGTGGTCTAAAATAGGGTTGGGAGTTCCGTTAAATGCAGTTTATTCAGATGGTCTCCTACCCTAATTAAAAAGAATGACAATGTGACGCTCAATGGGTATTGTATCTCAAGTTAAGGCATCATCATTATTAAAGAAAGGTCAACATGTTATAGGGAGCCCGTTGAGTATTGCACCGCCGATCCGACGAGGAGCAGCCCAGATGATGAAGCATGACACCCTTTTGGGTGTGTGAGGGCATTATATTCCAATAATTGGACTCCCCACCTTGAACCAAATTTGGATCAGGACGGTGTCACTTCCCTTGTGTTAACAATAAGCCTGGGCGTAGTTCGCGTAGTCGCACTACGCGAAGCTACGCGAAGACGTCGGAGCGCTACGCGAGCTACGCGTAGCTTCGCGAGCGCGCGTAGCTGCTTGCCGCGCCCGTTCGCGATGCGTTTTTCTTGCTCGGGAACGCGTTGTGGTTGCTCGGGACGCTGTTTGCGTGCTCGGGGGCGCGAACTTACCCATGCGGTCGCCTATGGGTGCGGCCATTTTGTTTTTCACTTGTCCCGCCCGTTCGCGATCCCTTATTTCCTGTTCCGGGTCGCGTATAGCGTGCTCGCGCTGCGCATTCCTTGTTCGGGAACGCGTTGTACGTGTTCGCGACGTTTTTTGCGTGCTCGGGGACAAATATCGCGCGAACTTACCCACGCGGTCGCGATGGGCGCGGCCATCTTGTTTTACCACTCTATGCTATGGTTCTGGGCCTGCTTTTCTATCCTCCCTCAATCTTTGCAATCCTTAGTTTTTTTACACTGTTTTTCAATTTTTCTTTATTTCTTATCTATCTCACTCTCTGCTTAAGTCTATATTTTGCATTTTTTTATACTTTTTACTGTGTTTTTTTTACTTTTCGACTGTTTTATATAACTTTCTTCTTTAAGCTCCTACTTCTTCCCCTAACTTTATTTTTCCCTTCTAACTTTTCTTTTTCACCTCCTCCCACCCCAGAACCATGGCGAAGGGTAGCAGCAGCGGCTCAAAGGGCAAGGCGCGTGCGCCCAATCGCCGCCTGCCTTGCGGCAGACTGCGCCCTGCAGGGGTGCAAGCCCGCCAGCTGTTTAATGAGGCGGAGGTGGCCGCCCTTGTTTTTTTTATTCAGCGCCACCTCCCCTTGACCTTGGCAGCAGGCGGCAGGCCAGGCTCCGGGTACCCGACCCAGGAGCGTCACCGCCGGTGGGCGAAGGTGCGTCGGGCAGTGTTTCGCTGCTCCGAGGTCCGGCGCACCCATAACCAGCTGGCCCACCGGTGGTCAGACATCCTTGACCGGGAGCAGGACCTGTTGGACCTGCTAGGTGTCGAGGTCGTGGGGCTTGGTGAGTAGCCAATATATATATAGTAGTATAAGTATTGTGATTTGTGTATATATTTTTTACAAATAACAAGAATACTGCTGCTTACATTGCAGGTAAATTCCGTTTCAAAATCCTCTGTGATTGTAGGACACAGGTGCTGGGCGGTACTCTTACTTTTTGCAACTTTGCTCTCGCTTGTCATTATGTAAGAGTTTACTTTAGAGAACTTCAGTTAGGTAATGTGTTGGGATCTGAGGAACGCTGTCTCAGGCTCGTGAGGAGCTTGTGTCGCTGGGGGGATTCTATTCTGGAATGTGGAGTTCTAAGGCAGGCAGTTGCTGCCGGGACCCGGAGGACGTCAGATGGATTAAACTAGACACCTACCTTATTCCCGTGTAGTGTCTTCATTTCAGTGGCGACGAGGATGCAGAAATTCCTCAAGGACATAGGTGTAGTCACATTCTTACTTCTCTTTATCACCCCCGCAGCAATGGCCTGGTTGAGCGCTTCAACCGCGTAATCAAGGAACATCTGCAATTGGCTTTGGTGAATGGGTTGCATTGGCGGCAAGCGGTCAGCAACATGCTTTGGGCTGTGAGGACCACTCCCCATGTTAGTACCGGCATTGCCCCGTTTACCTTACTTAGGGGAAGGGTTGCTGGTTCTAAATTAAACAAGGAATGGATGTCCAGGAGGGAGGTGGACACTAAGAAATTGTCTGTTGTAACTGACGTCAGGGCTGCTGTTCAGGCTAAGTACGACACCAGGCCTGGAGTTCGTTATCCTTTGTCTGTTAAGGTGGGGGATTGGGTGAGGGTCAAGAGACCGGGTTTTCTTCGCAAGGGGGAGTCTCGGTTCTCCGCTCCCAAAAGAGTGTCAGCTCAGTTGTAAGAAATCACGTGGTGGTGTTGGAGAGTGGGAAAGTTTGGAACAAGTCTGCTATTTCCATTGTGCCTGAGTCAATGCTGGTCTATGTCAACAAGAGACTTGGTGTTGTTTCTTCCCCAACATTGGTGCCCACCAATACCCACGGGAGGGAACCTGTGCATTCCAATCATGTTTCTTCCAGAGCTGTTTCCACCAGATTGAAATTTGTTCCTGCAAGATTTCAAGATTACAAAATGTAGTGATGTTGTTCTTCTGTATACCCTGTTTCCTGTTATCTTCTTCTTATTGTTTTTTTATCTTTGTCAAACCTTACTTTTCTGTTTTCATTGTGGAGGAAGGGGGGTGTGTTGGGATCTGAGGAACGCTGTCTCAGGCTCGTGAGGAGCTTGTGTCGCTGGGGGGATTCTATTCTGGAATGTGGAGTTCTAAGGCAGGCAGTTGCTGCCGGGACCCGGAGGACGTCAGATGGATTAAACTAGACACCTACCTTATTCCCGTGTAGTGTCTTCATTTCATAATGCTATTGCTAGAGAGACTGTAGTCCTTCCTTTGTCCTCCTGTCAAATAGTGGTGGATGCATTTGATACTAGGTTTAGTTACTATTAGTTGATAATTTTTGAGCGGTCTGCGTGACGCATCCTCTGTCACTGAGTGCTGCTTACCCCAGTCCTTAGAACCTTTTGTAGTTTGTTTAGTGAGTGGTACTGGTAAGCTTAGCTTAGCAGTGTCAGTCAGCTGCAGAACATCAGACGCAACCAACCAACAATTTGGTGTATGCATTATGCACTTTATGCATGTGTCCTCCTTCTCATCTATGCATTTTTGATGTCAATAAAAAATGGAAATGCAGGCTTAATGAACAATTGGCCCGCCTGGAATAGGTGGGCTAGGTCAGGTGGTACTTAGGCTTAGTTAGTGTTCTGGATTTTATTTGAATCAATCAGAATGGAACACTGAATTAGTGTTCCCAAATAAGTAGACTCTCCGTGAATCCCGCAAGGCAGTAGTCGATCGGATTAGATAGGTCAATTTTATTGCAATTTTTGTTTCCTAAAACGTTTTTTGAGCGTTTTTTTTAGATAATTTATTTGTTTCACAGCAATCATTAATGTTTGTGTCTTTCTTTTTCTTTATTATATCTTACATGATCACTGATGTGCAGCACCCAGGCGCAAGAAGACGGGGTCAGATTCGGTGGGACAACCACCAGATGACCGCTCCTCTACTGAGGGCCCTGCTGCTGGTCCCAGTAAGTCCTCCAGTGGTTAATATTAACAATTATATTGCCCTAACTTTTACTGCACCTTATTTTTTCAGAACTATTAATTCTGGCTCCACTCCCTAATTCTATTTTTTACAAAAGATTCTTTGATCTTGACTTGACTATCTGTTTCTAAATTCTGGTTATCCCTGCCTCTAAGTTCTAACTGCCTCTGCTATGAATGTCTGTACTCTGTACTACTAATATTAGTCTGTCGCTAAGCTTGCCCAGTTTGCATTGCCACTCTTTATTGTACGGTTTTGTATAAAACTCAGATTGACCAATACTAATAGCTCTAGCCACTGAGTCCAGTCCTTTCGGTTGTCCTCTTCTAGGCTTCTTAATCTTGAGGCTTTGACAATTACCACAAACAAAATGCCCAACCAGATATTAGACTATTTTTGATAGGATATAGTCCATACTACTTGGATTATGCACAGCCCCATGCAGAACTATGCACAATGAAATAGGATGTTGGTGATGCGAGTTTGGAACTTGGACGTTCCTCACACCTCAGTCAGAAGTGAACCCACAATCCCCTGAACGACTAGCTATAGTGTCTCATTAGGTCCCCGAACCCCCACCCGAAGATACCCAATGATTATGTTTACACAACCCAGAACATAACACCCTTTCGCTCACTCACTCGTGTAAGTCCACCACCACCACACAAAATACCACAGAGTCTATGTGTAAGTTCAAAAGGTTTATTTTTCAACTAACAAGCTCTGTATGTATGTTCTATAAAATTCAGTGTACTCCAGCCAGCTCCAACAGCAAAATGCATAAGATTAAAACAATAAACAGTGTTGCACTTGCAACAAGTGCATGATCATTGATGATATATAAGACAAAAGATCTGTGCGAATTCTGAGCGACTCCTCACCGTAGAACGTAGAATTACTGGTTACATGCATCATTCATAAGCTCTGCAAATCTCTGGTTCGTAGAAGGGAATCCTCTGCCTGAGAAAAATGGTGCGTGTTATTATAGTATAATGCAAGCATTTCTCAGTCCTGCCCAAAAAGTGTAACATGTTACCTATGGCTAAGCAATACGGACTAACCGAACTCCATAACAAAGTGGCTTGTTTTTCGACCTCTTGTACGCAACGCTCAGACAGTAGCTGTATGTGCTCATGTGGGCTCAAAAGGCGTCTTACTGTTACTGCGCAACAAGCTGCGAGGTAACATGCGCAAAAGACATGAAGCGGAAAATGGTTGCATGGCTCAGGCTAACTTTGCAAAGAGTAGAGTATAGTATAATAATGACCCTAGGGACCATAACACTACTAGTGTCTACTGACTGTACTCTAGTACCCGATTTGGACTATTGAATGTGATTTATAATAATATGTATGTATTAACTTTTTTTTCAATCTTGCTAATGAAAAAGAATAAATAGGGGGAGGTGTACAGGCATCTAAAAATGTGTCATGTTTTTATCTAGGCGGACTAGCAACCACCAGTGGCGGCGGGGCCACCGGCGATTCGAGCCTTCCGGAGGGGGCAGGAGAAGATGCGGCACCTGCAGGAGCTACAGGGGGGGAGCCAGCAGCGGTGGCGGGTGGTGGTAAGTTATATTCATGACTTATTGACATTGCACTAGCTGGAAGGGTGTGTGGACTTCACTCACTATACTGTTGTTGAGACTTATTATTAGGTATGAAGTTGTAGTGAACATTATACAACGGTTGAAGAAGAGAAGACACCCTTTACTTAGCATTAGCAATGCAGTAGCAATAGCATTACCAGCGTGACTTGATTAACCAATGGCCTCTTCTATCTGACTCCAACTCAACTGTGAAAGTTTTATGGAGGAGACTAAAAGTCAGATCAGATGACCTTGATGGATGTGTTGAATAAAAAGGGAAAGAAGGGTGGAAGGAGGAAGGACGGGCCAGATTTAATATGATTGATGACTGGCAGAGAAGGATACGTTGGAAGCATGGATATAGGTGGCTGATAGGAATCAGATGCATGTGTTGTTGAAGGATGGGTGGAAGGTGAAAGAAGAATGGATGCCTGCCTGGGTGGGTGGGCGACACAGTATGGGTGGATACTGTGGATAGCAAGAATCATCAGCGGTGTTTGGGTGAAACTCTAAGCCAAGGCAAGCAACGGGGTGAGTGGACGCATGGGTTGTTGTTGGCGAAACAAAGTAAGGTTTGTGGAGAGATTAAGAAGAATGATTGACATTTACTTAGAATGGATGGATGCCTGTATGTATTCATCATAGACAGCATAGGTGGAGACTGTCACGGGATGCACAGTTTTAGTTTTAAGGGAATGTAAAAGAAACCGCACCACAGTAGCAAAGCCGATGTGGGTAGGGGCAGGGTGGGGGGTAGCAGTAAACAATGTATTACACGGCCAAATACAGGTAAGTTTACTGTAAACATAAAAATAAATAAAGCTAATTTCATTGTGCGCACTGCACCGCCAAAAGCGATGCAGTGGGCGCAACAAAATTACTTTTATTTCTTTATATGTTTACTTACCTGTAATTGGCCGTAATCCATAGTTTACTACCCCCCACCCTGCCCCTCCCTACGTCACCGCCCGGCAGCACTCCCCGAGTCCCACCACCGACCGCTACTGACCTTATGTCGTCGTCCCATAAAAGCAATGATCATTGGATCAGATATATAATCTGCCTTTTTGTAGTAGCCAGGGCACTGTTAAAGTGAAATTGACCAATTGCCCTGCTTCATGTAACAGAGAGAGTATGGCCAGTGCCACTCGTAATAGAAAAATAAATACGAGCTTCCCCACCTGCATACAGTAGTAAATCAAACTAACGTGAGTCTGCGTCATGATGACTCGTATGTTTGTCTTGGGTGCAAGCATAGATGACCGAGCTGGCATGCCGGCTACAACCAGGTTATGTCATTTTGCTAAACTAGTAGAGATAAGAAGAAGACTGGTGTACTGGAGTCCATAGTGCTAGTATAATGCCTGAAACTCCCACAAATGTTACAGGCCGAGGAAGTGGGAGGATAGATAGATTATTATACCAGGAATGTTATGTACTGTGCTTCTTGCTAGTGCTACTGTGCCATTATGTTTATGTGTTGAATTAATTTTGTGTTACTGTTTTGCTAAGAGTACTGGTTACAACAATATTCTTTTTCTTTCTTGATATAGATACTCCTTCCCAAGGCAAACCATCCCGGAAGGAGTTGGCAGCCAGGGCCCGGCACCGGAAACTGGAGGCCATCTGTGCCGAGTACCGGCGGCTGGTGGCTCAGGCGGAGGAGGAGGAGGCGGCAGCAGCAGCAGCCTCGTCCGATGCCCCGGGCCCCAGCCAGGCCAGACCTCCAGTGGTACGGCGCCGCAGTCTGGCAGCCGCCCGCCGCAAATCG
Source organism: Calotriton arnoldi (assembly GCA_963921515.1). Taxonomy (NCBI): domain Eukaryota; kingdom Metazoa; phylum Chordata; class Amphibia; order Caudata; family Salamandridae; genus Calotriton; species Calotriton arnoldi. Next base: position 939,125 of record CAWUFW010002668.1, read on the forward strand.
ATTGCAACCAGCACTGCTGTCCCCCACCCTGGATGCCACTGCAGGGCATTTCGACGAAAGATTCTCCTCCGGGTGGCACGGCTAGAGGAGCAACTCGAGGAGCGGGTTAAAATTCTGGTGGACAAACACCTTAAAGCCCGCCGAATATAATAGGACCCTGTTGCATTGCCCCTTTTTTATTCCTTTTGTTGGTGGGTGGGAATTGGGCGTTGGGGTTTGGACATTCTTTGGACTTTTTTTCGTTTTGGACATTGGTTGGGGTTAGGGAGAGGGGTGGGTCAGGTGTGGGATAGTTTATTTTTGTTAGGGTAATAAATTATATTTATACTTCAACATACAATGTTAATGTTTTGTGGGGGTTACTGTTTTACAAATTAACGTCACATGGTTTCTTTCATTGCTGCTGCAGGGCCGCAGCCAGTGTTTGATTTAAATAATCTGCTGATGATGTAACACAAACAGATAGATGTGGTACCCCTCACTGAGTGATTTGTCCTACTAGTACTGTCAGTCTCTCCTCCTAGTCCATTATACCTCCCACCAAACTTATCTTACCTGTGATTGATGATGATTACGTTCGGCACAGCGATGGCTGCATGGTTTCCCAAGAGAATGGAGAAGATGCCATGGTTGTGGTGGTAGTAGTAGAGTAGACACTGCCAGCAGCATTTGCTAAAAAAATAAAAAAGAGACAGTCACTTGCCTGAAAGCGACTGTGGGAGGAGTAGTAGAACAAAGTCAAATACAGTACAGAAGAAGACTGCCAAACAAACAATATTGCATTTGCAACTGCTAAAGTCAAATAAAACATAATGTTGGCGGGGACAGCCTAGTACAAGAAGTTACAAACTGTAGTTGTGTCGAGTGAGTCACTTAACTTAACACAATCGTAATTCGTAACCTTTACTGCTGTGTGGTAGGAGTTTGATGATGAATCCAATCAATGCTGGCAATTAATTATGATGTACTATTAGCCGGTGACGGCATGCACATAGACTGAGCATGGGTGGGCAAGCAGAAGAAGCTCCTCGCCCTGCATTGAAATTTAATTAGTGTTGCTTTTACCACATCTGCCCCAGCAAGCGTGTGATCAATTGGTGTACATTTTAGGTAGTCACATCACACCTCAATATAAATCACAGCCCGGGGGAAGAGGGTTAGGGTTTGATGAATGGATGGGAAGGGGAGTTTGGGGAAAGGTTTGAGAAAGAAAAACAGTACGCATGGACAACAAAAGCAAAGCGCAATCTTGGCAGACGACCATGATCTTATCCAAAAAATCTATAAAGGGAGAAAAAGGCAATGCATGCATGATGAAGATAACTTGATGGTTAATGAGTAGTACTTACTAACTCCTACTAGGCAAGACAGTACAGGGCAGCAGTATATTCTATGCAATTTGCCTTGCCTGTAATATATGCCCTCAGACAGAGACCCAAATTCCATGTTGTACTGGGCTTACTTTTAAAGATAGCAAAGAAAAGTAAAAAATAGTTGTAGGGATCAATTAGCAAACAAACAACAACACACAACACACAGTCGTAATGATTGAAGAGAAAAAAGGATTCCAATTAATTAAAAGATGAATGATACTAAAGTTACTGTATTATCCTGGTCAAATTGTGGAGTTGAATCTCGTCCTTCCTCTTGGTCCTATCTTCCATGGACGCTCCGCACATCAATCTTGGTTGCCTTCCTGATGCGGATTGGTAAGGTAAATGTGAGTTGAGTCTCCCAGTATAGCACAGGGTAAAGGCCGGCCTGTAACGTCTAGATGGAAAAACAAAAGGGGTATTGAAAAATCAATGAATATAAAAAAGCATCAATTACGGTGGAGTCGAAGAAGAGAAGAGAGAACACTTTCAGACTGAGGCGGCTTGGATATATCATGTATATTCCGTTTACAGCATTAAGCTACAACAACAACAGGACAGAACAGGCCCACCACAGCACCAGCCTGTGACCCAACCTCCATTTACCTTAATTTTTGACAGAGCCAGACAAAAGGCATATATACAGCAACTTAGCATTTTCAAAATTAAGTGACAAAATCATTGCGCCGCTGTCAGTCATAACTACACTGACTCGACTCCACCACTACATGGACATGTAGGTCTGCTGTGTTTACTTTCTTGTTGAATTGTTGTGTTTATGTTTACCTTATGCCACTTCATGAAACGCAGTTATTCCTTGAATCATCTCCGATCCAACTGACTGACTGCGTGCAAAGATAGTATGGTCATCATCATGTTGTGGTACGTGTTGTCCAACTCCAACTCAGTCTGTAGTGACTCCGATTAAGTCCATATTCCATATTAAAAAATTGCAACAGATATTGGCCGGCACCTGCAGTAGTAGGAGTACAATTTGGTTATTAAACAACAAGAAGGGAAACATTGACTGTCACTGACTTGACTTGAGTCACTTTGTAGATTAACTAGTAGAGTAGAGTTCGACTTCATGCACAACATCAACAACAAACAACAGCAATCGCTCAGACTCTGCAAGCATCCAATGCATTCCATCATTACCTGTCTTGCTCTTCTCTTTGGCTGTCAGATCATCAGATGCCTCGTTCTGACAGTTGTTATTTTTTTTACGGGGCAGTGGCCTCATCATTACTCCAGTCCACATTCATTTTGAGTGTTAGTCGCTGTTTTGGTTTTCGTCTTATTCTTCTGTGGCACTTTGTCACAGTTTAAGTTGCTTCCCATGGTCAGCACTGTGATGATGGGCCGCGGCCTGGGTAGCGCTCATTGATGGTCATTTGAGTTTGCACAAATGTCAGCAAGTTTCTTCGAAGAGTCTCTTGTCTTTCTCTGCCAAGTACCTTCTGTCCTGACAGTGAGGACCTTTGGATGCCTGCTGAGGCTGTAGCCTTTGGACACTGATGAGTTTCGGCTCCAAAACAAAACGGAGGATAGCTATAGTCACGTTTCACTTCTTATGGAGGCGGGACTGGTAAAGGCAACATTTCTTGTACTAATGTCTGGCTTGATGGAAATGTACTTGTGCGAGACAGGAAGATGAAGCAGGACTTTGAAGAGTGGACAGTTAAATGCACAGACATCCAACTCCAATAGGGAAATAAAAAGAGAAGACGGTGGTGATGGATTTGTTGTGATTTGAACCAGAAAGACAGATACACAGACACATAAAGGAAGGAAGAAAGTAACAATTTGAAAGCCTAGTTGTCAGGGAAGAGGAGCTCGTCCTCAAACTCTGGTGGTTCGGACAGAAGTAGGTCCTGTAACGCACTATTTACGTCATCCAAGTTGCTCTCCTCTTCCTGCTGTGATTCACGTATTTTGTAATCCGGTGGTATAAAGTGCTGATTCATTTTGATCATGGTTAACCTCTCCACGCTTTGGGTCGAGAGACTGGTCCTTTTCGAAGTTACAATGGCACCAGCAGCACTGAAAACACTCTCAGAAGAGACACTTGCGACAGGGGAAGCCAGATACTTTATCGCCAGCCTGCTGAGCACTGTCCATTGGCTTCTTTTCCCATACCAATACACCAATGGGTTTCGATCCATGAAGACCTCTGTTGGGTCATCCAGATAGGCCTGGACCATCCGCTCAATGTTCAGGGGTGCTCCGATGTGCTCGGCCTGTTTTGCCTTTGCATCAGCACTGGACTTACCATACCCCTGCTGTAGAAACCAATCAGTTGCACATTGTGCGGTGGATGATCCTGTTCTTGATGTTATTGTTGGTGTAGGTGACTGCTGGGAGGCAAATGCACTGCCCTCAGGCTCCGAAGTAGAACTTGACTCTGGATGCCCTGTAGTACTGGTTATGGTGGCCTGGGGTGGGGGGCCTGTAATTAACAGCCGTTCTCTTTCGAAAATAGTGGCTTCCTTAGCGATCAAAGTTTTGTAGTTGGCAACATCCACTTCCGAAAAAGGAATTACTGCCTTGCTGTTCAGAAATACTTTGTACCATGGATCCAAAATTGTGGCACTAATGTAATGTGGTTGTGACAAAATTTTATTTTTAATCCTTGTATTTTCCGATAAACGAGCGGCTAAGGTCTCCGCCAAATGATATCCGTCTTGTTTGTCATCCACACCTGCGTACGTTTCAGACACATCCTTCAGCTGTTGCTCTAGCATGTGCAACAATGGGATAGCTTGGCCCATAGTACAGTCCTCCCTGCTGACTTCACGTGTGAAGATCTCAAAAGGAAGTAGCATCTCAGTCAGGCATTTAATGAGGTCCCATTGAGCCATCTCAATGGTCATGCCTTTCACAGTAGGTTCCCCTAATCTTTGCATGACATAAGCATTGAGTGGTATGTACAGTTCAAACAGACGATCAAGCATGTAATAAGTTGAGTTCCAACGTGTTGGCACCTCCTGGATGAGCGCTTTGACTGGCATTTTATGCTCACGTTGAATGACCCTCAGCTGCTTCCGGGCTTTAAAAGAATGGTTGAAATGTGTGCATATTCTTCTGCAGGTGACCAGTAAGTTGCTGACTTTGGATTCATTTTTCAAAAAGTCTTGAACAACAATGTTAATGCAGTGTGCCAAACACGGGACCCTGAAATAGCCACCATTGCGCATGGCCAAAACTACATTACTGCCGTTGTCCGTGGCAACAAAACCAATCGTAAGCCCTCTTGGGCGCAGCCACTCAAAGACCTTGGTGTTAAACTCTTCCAAAATGTTTGCAGCAGTATGAGATTTCTCCATGGCAAACATGGCTACAGTTGCATGTTTGCGCGTGGCATGAAAAATCTCTGCAGTATCAACACCAGCAGATACCTGTTCTCTAACCCCCGCAAAACTGATCCAGTGTGCAGTGATGCACATGTAATCTGTGGCTTGGCAACTGGTCCACATGTCTGTAGTCAGGTGGATACTGTGAACAGCACTCTGCTTCAAGGCCTTTCCTAGCAATTCCAGCACGTCGTGATGTAGTGCTGGAACTGCAACTCTGGCAAAATAGTAGCGGCTGGGAACATGCCATTTTGGGCAGATGGTTGACACAAATTCCACAAAACCCAACCCTTCAACAAAAGAAAAAGGGAGAAGGTCCAGTGCTAACATTTTAGCCAGCTTCGCATTGTACAAACGTGCTATTGGGTGGTTGCGTTCGTACTGCCCCTCACCCCCAAACATGCTGATAATGGTAGGCTGCATGGTTTTCCTTTCTCTTAGGCTCAACGCACTTTTTGGTAGTGCGGACCTGGTACTTCTTGGTGTCTCCGGCTGACTCTTACTCTTGTGCCACTGAGATGTTGCTGAAGATGTGTGCAACGTTAAGACTGCACTGCTGGGGTCAGGGACACCTTGTGTACCACTACCAGAGAGAATGTCTCCCTGTCCTTCCTCTTCCACCGTGATCGGATCTTCTTCTTCTACTCCTTTATCCCCACCAACACCAATGGTTGCAGTTTTTTTTATAGCGCGAAGGTGGTCCTCCCAGCTGATCAAGTGGTGTTTTTTCAGATGGGTCATTTGGCCTCCGGTACCATAGTTTGTACCAAGCTTACCACGACTAACAGAGGTATTACAAATGGAGCATATAGCAATGTTCTCCTCCTTTTCGCTAACCGTAAAGAAGTCCCAAACTGGGGAGCTTAACTTTGGCCTCCTGCTGGTGGTGCCACTTCCAATGCCGGATGATCTGTAGGGTGTGTGTTGAATTTGACTCTGTGCTGCTGTACCACTACCTACTCCTACAGAGGTGGTGGTTGTGCTGGATGTAGGTCGCTGCCGGGCCTTTGCTAATGCAAATATGGAAGCTGTAGGTCGTGTTGGTGTTACCTGTGGAGGTATGCGTGCTACATCCCTCGCAGCGATTTTAGATAGGGTAAGAATGTTGGTCTCCATCTCCTCGGGGCCGGGAGTGATGTTCGTGATGACTGGCTCGTCATCATCATCATCATCACTTTGCTGTTCTACATCGACCTCCATAAGTGTAAGGCTTTCCGGAACCTTCCTTTTCCCTAGCTTGGTCTTGGAACGTGGCTCCCTCTCAGACTCAGTTTGTGGCTTCCAAGTGGCATCTAGATCATCAGAAGGGGGGCTTGGCGAAGAACTTGATGGACTACCCCTCCTTTTCCTTGCTGGGGATTTGGAAGACAATGGATCTTCTGAATGAGTGGCTTCTTCTTCTACCTCTGCATGAGGCTCAATTTCCTGAACTGCCCCTACTTCAGGAGGAACAACAACTACTATTGCGGGCGGTGGTTGCGGCTGTTGTTGTTGACCACTTATCTGCTGTGTTTCCTCCTGCGTTGATTGGGTACTACTTTGAGATAGCGATAAGTTTATCTCCGGCTCAGCATCACTGCTTTCCACCATTAGGCTGGCTACCTCTTCCCCACTCATGTGCTTGGGCCTGGGTTGGTGGGTTGGGTCCACTGATGCGGAGGTGCTGCCCCCAGCTTGCCCCCCGGACACCGCTGCTGCAGGCGCAATTTTTTTTTTCCCAAAAAAGGTATTGGCCGGCACACCAGACTTCAGTGTCACTTGCTTCTTCTGTTCCTTCTTCTTCTCAATAGCAACTTTCTTGGTACTGGAGGACCTGGTACCTGCTTTCTTTGGGCCCATCTTCTTCAGATGTCAGCAGCACTCAGTTGCAGAGATGTCTGGTCAGGTCACATGTCACGTTGTGTTGTGTGTACAGCAGCAGGATGTCTGTCTGGAAGTGCAACAGGCAATGATGAGAGACACACCTCCTCCTCAGTCTTTGTGCACCTAAAAGCAAAAAAGCCAGAACATCAGTCAAACATAGCACAAATCAAACAAATAGAATATAGAACTTAGTGTGTGGTGGCCTCAATTATTAAATTTCAGAAACTCTGTGAACAACAACACACAGTGTAGCCATTTATGAGACGTTGACAACAAGGCCAGGGCTTTCCTGGCTACTGTGTAGTGCTAGTGTACACTCTGGAAGAATAAGAATAGTAAAGAACAAAAACTAAAATGTACTGGAGCATGTTTGGCCTAAATTTGTGCATCACGTGGGATGTATTATATAGCAGCATCAGGGAGCTGGAGCTGGCAATGGGGATGGATTTGGAAGCAGTAAGACAAGAGGAACAATGGAAAGACACGCAGGCCTATGTGGCAAAAACAGCACACTAATAACTACCACAACAAAATGGCCCCCAGAAACATGGTGACTCACAGGCACAAGGCACGGCAAACAATGAACTCAAGCAGGCCTATATATGGGCAGACAAAGGATGCCTTATAAAACACACACAGCTTTAATGCAAAAACTAAAATCCACATGGCTAAAAACACTTTGGAAAGTTAGACAACCACTACAACAACACAATTATATTAATTACACAGTACACACGCAAAAAAGGCATTTATTTAACACACCCAAAAAGTGAAATAGTCAGACCCTCCAAAAAAAAACACATTTCGCAATTCAATGCCATCCATGGCCTAAATGATGTCAAAATTCCACAGACTACACAGAAACAGTTTTATGCACCCATGGTGACTACCTCTGGGCCTACTGGCATACTGGGCCGCAAGCTTGGAGGCCTATGGCAAAAGCACAGTGGCTGGTTTAACAAAATGGCCGCCGCCCACATGGCCAGGCCACCAAAAATAACAAAAAAGTGAAGACAAAGGACAGGACCAGGCAGTTGGAGACTCTGGGCAACTTGCTACCTCTTGGAAAAAATTGTAAAACAAAAAAAAAATGACTCCTTGCTCACCAAACTACATCTAAATGACAACCTGAGGAGTTTTTTGTGCAAAATGAACTAAATCAACATTTTCGAGAAGGTTTAATGATGCTCGAGAGATATTGTTCGCCAGATTGTAAATTCTGCGTGTTCAGCATCGCGATCGTCACAAAATGTCGTTATCGCGCGTGCGAAAACATACATTGAGCACGCGAAGAAGATAAAAAGTGTAAGTCCGCGTTGTCGCGCAGTGCGGACTTGCCCAAAGTCCGCGAGCTGAACGCCCAGGGTTACCTACTGGCTGAAAAGGCCTATTTATTTAACAAACACCCAAAAAAATAAAATACGCCCCAAAAGCCACATTTTGCAAATCAATCCAATGCCATCCATGGCCTAAATTATGTTACAATTCAACAGACAACACAGAAACAGTTTTTATGCACCCATGAGGATGACTACCTCCGGGCCTACTGGCACACTAGGCCGCAAGCTTGGAGGCCTATGGCAAAAGCACAGTGGCTGTTCACACAAAATGGCCACCAACACATGGCCAGGCCACCCAGAACAACAAGAAAAGGAACACAAGACAGACAATGCAGGCCTATGGCAAAAGCACAATGCCTGGCTTTACAAAATGGCCGCCACCCACATGGCCAGGCCACCCAAAATAACAAAAAAGTGAAGACAAAGGACAGGACCAGGCAGTTGGAGACTCTGGGCAACTTGCTACCTCTTGGAAAAAATTGTAAAACAAAAAAAAAATGACTCCTTGCTCACCAAACTACATCTAAATGACAACCTGAGGAGTTTTTGTGCAAAATGAACTAAATCAACATTTTCGAGAAGGTTTAATGATGCTCGAGAGATATTGTTCGCCAGATTGTAAATTCTGCGTGTTCGGCATCGCGATCGTCACAAAATGTCGTTATCGCGCGCGCGAAAACGTACATTGAGCGCGCGAAGAAGATAAAAAGTGTAAGTCCGCGTTGTCGCGCAGTGCGGACTTGCCCAAAGTCCGCGAGCTGAACGCCCAGGGTTACCTACTGGCTGAAAAGGCCTATTTATTTAACAAACACCCAAAAAAATAAAATACGCCCCAAAACCAAAAGCCACATTTTGCAAATCAATCCAATGCCATCCATGGCCTAAATTATGTTACAATTCAACAGACAACACAGAAACAGTTTTTATGCACCCATGAGGATGACTACCTCCGGGCCTACTGGCACACTAGGCCGCAAGCTTGGAGGCCTATGGCAAAAGCACAGTGGCTGTTCACACAAAATGGCCGCCAACACATGGCCAGGCCACCCAGAACAACAAGAAAAGGAACACAAGACAGACAATGCAGGCTTATGGCAAAAGCACAATGCCTGGCTTTACAAAATGGCCGCCACCCACATGGCCAGGCCACCCAAAATAACAAAAAAGTGAAGACAAAGGACAGGACCAGGCAGTTGGAGACTCTGGGCAACTTGCTACCTCTTGGAAAAAATTGTAAAACAAAAAGAAAATGACTCCTTGATCACCAAACTACATCTAAATGACAACCTGAGGAGTTTTTTGTGCAAAATGAACTAAATCAACATTTTCGAGAAGGTTTAATGATGCTCGAGAGATATTGTTCGCCAGATTGTAAATTCTGCGTGTTCGGCATCGCGATCGTCACAAATTGTCGTTATCGCGCACGCGAAAACGTACATTGAGCGCGCGAAGAAGATAAAAAGTGTAAGTCCGCGTTGTCGCGCAGTGCGGACTTGCCCAAAGTCCGCGAGCTGAACGCCCAGGGTTACCTACTGGCTGAAAAGGCCTATTTATTTAACAAACACCCAAAAATATAAAATACCACCCCAAAACCCACATTTTGCAAATCAATCCAATGCCATCCATGGATGCCCGGCCTACATGATGTTTAGACTTTAAATTCAACAGACACCACAGAAACATGCACCCATGGGTACCTCTGGCTCTAGTCCGGGCCTACTGGCTGAAATTCCAATCAAAGAAAAACAACTAGGCCCCTGCCGAAACTACAGGCCACAACAAAACATTTTAAAAACTATGGAAATCCCACAAAAAAATGTAGGTACAAACAAGCCCCAATCAAACAAACAAGTACACCAATTCTCCAACTTACTTGTAAAATCTCAAATCCAAGAGTCCTCAAATCCAATCCAATGATATGATGCAGCAGACAGACACAAAAAGTGATCCTTCCAGCTCCAAATCCAAATGAAAGTGAACAGCACATGGACAAAGCACTGGGAGGAGCCTGCTGGACAGGAACAGGAAGTTTGAGAATCAGGGGCACTTCCTTCCTCTTGGAAAAAAAGAAAAAGGACTCCTTGCTCACCAAACTACATCTCTAAATGACAACCTGAGGAGTTTTTTGTGCAAAATGAACTAATTCATCATTTTCGAGAAGGTTTTATGATGCTCGAGATATATTCTTCGCCAGATTGTAGTTTCTTCGTGTTCGGGATCGCGATCTTACCAACACTGCCGCCGGAAGTCAGATCGCGCGTCCGAATGACGTGTTCGCGTTCGCACACTCTCGCGGGATCGTGCGGCCGGATTCCAAATCTTGTGGCGCCCGCGAACGGATAGGAAGTCGCGTCGGCGAACGCAGAATCACGGTAGGTCGTTACCGCGCGCGCGAGAACGTATATTGAGCGCGCGAAGAAGAAAAACAGCTACGCTACGCCGCAAATTGCGTAGTGCACGGTAACTTCGCGTTCTACGCGAATCGCGAAGTTACCGAAACTTCGCAAATTCCGCGAGCGTAGCGTAGTTCACCGCCCAGGGTTAGTTAACAATAGTTAGGAACGGCATATCTGTATATTTTCATTAGTGCACTAAGGGCGTTTATGCTGGACCTTCCTCCATCCCAAAAGGAGGATAAAGCCCTTCGGTCCCCCCCTTTTGTTTTCTTACTAGATGCTACAGTATCTTATAATGTGAGTGTAGGCATCTCACAAAAAGTGAAGGACTGGTCTCACACACCACCTGGTGTCATGCTTCATCATAGACCAGTCCTCGCCCTCTAAAAACTTGGTTTGATAGAAGCCGGGCATACACCTGACGACAGGGATGCACTTCTAAACTAAGTGGGGGCCCATACATACAAAAAGTGAGTTAAAAGGCCATTATAGATGTCAAATTAATTTTAATGTGGCTGGCATCTATATGGTGTTTAAAAAGAGTGGTCGGTGTATTGGGGATTCTATTGTCCCCCCACCGAATTCAATGTGGTCAACATGTTTCTGCCTTGTGGCCCGGTGGGCTCTGCAGCATTCATCAGGACCTAGAAGGAAAGTTGGCGGGCTACACTCTTACCAGACTATGGTGAAAGAGTGCCCACTGTGTGGAGTGAAAGATCACACTCCACTGAAAACGGCCTGGTTCTAAAGCCTGTAAGAGAAAATAAATAATAAACAACGTACAATCAACAAGTAGCATCTATATTCAATGTGGAAGCGACTTGCAGTCAGCCACATGCATCAAACAGTATCGTGAGTGACTATAAGTGCAACAAAAGTGTCAGTCATAGGTGCACTTAGTAGTTTATATGGAGACAATCATCTCCACAGTGCTTACCCTAATGCTGGGACTAGGTGCCCCATAGGAGGGTAAGTGCAGCAGACCCCTTTGGTCGAGCTGTAAGTAATGAGGAGAAAAAGAAGAAGAAATAGCGCCGTGTGATTTATCAAGGTAAGTAAATCTATGTAAATCAGCCCAGAGGTTCGATTGTACCTCATGGGGACGCGGGGTTAACGAAACAAACAGAACATACTAGTCATCCATTCACACATTCACACCCTTACTGTTCCGTGGTATGTCCTCCACGTTTCCACCTATGTGTGCTCTCTTCCCCTCCTCGGCGGTAAATGTGTTGAGCAGACATCAGCTATTTATAGTGCCTGCGGCTGAAAATTAGTGATGTTAAGGGGTTTAATTGGCCTCAGGTGTCTGTTATGACCACCGGATCCGATGACACAACCTGGCGATGTCTACACGCCCGTCGTTGTGCCTGAACTGCCTGATGAACCAATGGCGGTGGTATGCCTTAATAAGGGCATCCGGTGTCCTGGCCAGAGGCTGCCTGTATGTCCGAATGACGGAAGCCGGGCTGGCGTGGCCTGGAATGGTACCAGCCCGTGCTCAGAGTGCCGGGCATGGCGCCCAGTCGGGCGCATGCGCATAGGAGCAGTGTTATTATAAAAAATCAATTTTCAAAAGGAAAAGGGGTTTCAGAACCTCACCAGACTGGAACGAACAGCACTAGAGAAATTAAAGAACAACACCGAACTAACGATTAAACCAGCTGACAAGGGGGTGCCATTGTCCTCATGAATAAGTCTATGTACCGAGAGGAATGCAATCGTTTGCTGGGGGTTACAGCCAGTTATGAAAGACACCTGGAGGATCCAACACCACGCCTTACTACGAAGATCAAAGGAATGGCAGATGAGGCACTGTGTAATGATTGGATCACGAAACAAGAGGCAGATTTCCTGCTGAATAAGGACACTAGGACGCAGAGGTTCTATACCCTCCCTAAAATTCATAAGGAGAAAATGCCACCACCAGGTAGACCGATTGTCTCCGGCATCGGATCAATACTCGAACCTTTGTCACAGTTTTGTGACTGGTTTCTCAAACCGATTGTCCAAAAATCACCGTCTTATCTCTGAGATATGAAAGATGTACTCTTCCTCCTGAGAGACTTAGATACTAACAACACAGAAGACCTCTTCATCACCATGGATATAGAGGCACTATACACGAGTATTCCTCAAAGACGCACGTTGGAGGTCGTGGAACGCATTTTGCTAAATACTGACTGGAACTTCCTGACTCCCCAACACTTTATCATGGAATGCGCTGAGGTGGCTCTGACTGAAAACTTCTTCGAATTTGAAGAAACTCTATACCATCAGATCACTGGTACGTCAATGGGCAGTACTTTTGCCGTTAGTTTGGCATGCCTATACGTACACCAGTTTGAGGAGGATCATATATTTCATGAAAACAACCCGTTCACGGAACATCTGAGACCATCGAAGTGGTACATTAACGACGTCCTTATTGTTTGGCGAGGGGAGGAAGACACAGCCAGACGGTTTGTGGAATGGGTCAACAGAAAAAACCAACACCTAAGATTCACCCACTAGATCAGCAATGCCATGCAATCTTCTTGGATCTCGACATCAGTATGACTGCAGACGGAATCAGTACAAAGGTACATAACAAACCAACAGACAAGAACAGCCTCCTGCTATATGAAAGCTACCATCCGAAAGCCCTACGTGACAACTTACCAGTGGGCCAATTTCTCCGGGTACGCAGAAATTGCTCAGAGACTGAGAGCTTCACTGAACAGGCCGATGACCTTGAGAACAAATTACTGGACCGGCATTACCCCAGGAAAATGATAAAAAAGGCCAAAAAACGAGCCAGGAACAACAACCGCGAAGCCTTATTAGAGAACATCGAGAAGGAGAAAACTGACAGAATAGTGTGTGTGACAACATACACACCGACTTCCAACATTGGACAGAAAATTATAAAGAAGAATTGGCATATCCTGGATGGTGCTGATAAACATTGGGAACCACCATTGTTCGCCTATAAGAGAAGCAAGAACCTGCGAGATGAGCTGGTACACGCTAAGGACCCCCCCGGAAATAGGGAAGACCAAATGACCCTCTGGAACACCCAGAGACCGACAAGACACTATGCATGCGGAGGCTGCGTGGCATGTCCATTGACTATGACAACAAAAGAAGTGAATATAGGAACCACACGCCCTTGGAGACTGAGTAGCTTCAGCAACTGTAACACAGAAAATGTGGTGTACCTTCTCACTTGCCCCTGCAGTCTGATGTACGTGGGCATGACCACCAGGAAGATCAAGACTCATATCAACGAACACCGTAGCACGATACGATGTAAAAAAACAAACACAAAACTGACAAGACACTTCTTAGAACATAACCACAAAGATACTGACTTGAAATGGGTGGTTTTAGAAGTGATGAGAAAGCAAAAAAACGATCTGACCAAACCACTCCATATCCGAGAGCAGAGATGGGTCTACCGACTTCAATCCTGGAAGAAAGGGCTCTATGATGAGATTCCTTGGATACAATTGGCTCAATAGGCAGCATTAGAGCACTCAATTGACATGTTCCATGTCTACAGGATATTAGACATAGCCATTTGACAATCTTGCACACACTTCGAATGCGCTTTTTCAAACAAATGTTGTATGACGTTCTCATGCGGCCACTCTTGGCATACCCTTGTTAAACCTGGGTTCAAGGTACCTAGAGACAATAAGAGTGCATGTCCTGGATGTTTTGTCATGGTTATAATATGAAACTGTTACATTGCAGCATTGCAGTGTATGTGCCCCAAAGGGGTAAATTCCCGCTCCTACGGGGTCTGCACAGCATAGACTTCTTCTTTATATAGTCAACAAGAGCACTTTAACATGTACGTGGTGTATGTTCTTGCACTCACTGTCCCTGTCCCTTAAAACCCAAACCAACTTGCAATGCCCCCCTCGCGTTTTTACACACTATGCGTGACACCATGGCCACATGCATAGTTGTGACCTAATCGGGGTGTAACGGATCGCGTTGCCCTTTGGCAAATATTGTGCAGTGTACGAGTGAAGTTGCTATTGCTCCTTTTCTTGTTGTCCCGCTTTTGCCTTAAACTACATGCATAGCGCTAGCTCCGTATGGCAGAAGCGGCGCTTTTCCACTTCCAGTTCTGGATATGCGCTGCTACTAAGCATTTTGGACGCAAGCGCACCTTAATAACACTGCTCCCATGCGCATGCGCCCGATGGGGCGCCATGCCCGGCACTCTGAGCACGGGCTGGTACCATTCCAGGCCACGCCAGCCCGGCTTCCGTCATTCGGACATACAGGCAGCCTCCGGCCAGGACACCGGATGCCCTTATTAAGGCATACCACCGCCATTGGTTCGTCAGGCAGTTCAGGCACAATGACGGGCGTGTAGACATCGTCAGGTTGTGACACCGGATCCAGTGGTCATAACAGACACCTGAGGCCAATTAAACCCCTTAACATCACTAATTTTCAGCCGCAGGCACTATAAATAGCTGATGTCTGCTCAACACATTTAACGCTGAGGAAGGGAAGAGAGCACACATAGGTGGAAACATGGAGGACATACCATGGAACAGTAAGGGTGTGAATGTGTGAATGGATAACTAGTATGTTCTGTTTGTTTCGTTAACCCCGCGTCCCCATGAGGTACCATCGAACCTCTGGGCTGATTTACATAGATTTATTTACCTTGATAAATCATGCGGCGCTATTTCTTCTTCTTTCTACTCCTCATTACTTACAGCTCAACCAAAGGGGTCTGCTGCACTTACCCTCCTATGGGGCACCTAGTTCCAGCATTAGGATAAGCACTGTGGAGATGATTGTCTCCATATAAACTACTAAGTGCACCTATGACTGACACTTTTGTTGCACTTATAGTCACTCACGATACTGTTTGACACATGTGGCTGACTGCAAGTCGCTTCCACATTGTATATAGATGCTACTTGTTGATTGTACGTTGTTTATTATTTATTTTCTCTTACAGGCTTTAGAACCAGGCCGTTTTCAGTGGAGTGTGATCTTTCACCCCACACAGTGGGAACTCTTTCACCATAGTCTGGTAAGAGTGTAGCCCGCCAACTTTCCTTCTAGGTCCTGATGAATGCCGCAGAGCCCACCGGGCCACAAGGCAGAAACATGTTGACCACATTGAATTCGGTGGGGGGACAATAGAATCCCCAATACACCGACCACTCTTTTTAAACACCATATAGATGCCAGCCACATTAAAATTAATTTGACATCTATAATGGCCTTTTAACTCACTTTTTGTATGTATGGGCCCCCACTTAGTTTAGAAGTGCATCCCTGTTGTCAGGTGTATGCCCGCTCTCTATCAAACCAAGTTTTTAGAGGGCGAGGACTGGTCTATGATGAAGCATGACACCAGGTGGTGTGTGAGACCAGTCCTTCACTTTTTGTGAGATGCCTACACTCACATTATAAGATACTGTAGCATCTAGAACAGCCAGCTGGGAGCGGCCCCATTTGTGATTATTAGTTTATGACGGAGGCTGCCGGCTCCCAGTACCCCGTGCCTCTGGTTCCCTTACCCCAGATCTCCTCTGGGCCTTGTGGTGCCACTTTAATCCTCTCTACACAAACCATTTAATATCCACATTATGCAAACCCAAGTCTTTGTCAATACCACTGTCTCCAGCAAACTTTTAGCCCCAGAAAACATAGCTGTGACCCTCAATCAGTGTCTAAGTGGAGTTGTGAGTGGGTACATCAGTGTCTGAGTGGGTCTGTGAGTGGCTGTATCGGTGTCTGAGTGGGTCTGTGAATGTGTGCTTCTGTGTCTGAATGTGTTTGTGAGTGGAAGCATCACTGTCTCACTGGGTCTCTGAATGGGTGCAACAGTATATGAGTGGGTCTGGCAGTGGTTGCATCAGTGTCTGTGTGGGTCAGTGGCTGGGCACGTCAGTGTCTAAGTAGGTCTGAGAGTGAATACATCAGTGTCTGAGTGGGTATGTGAGTGGGTACATCAGCGTCCAAGCGGCTTTGTGAATAGGTGCATCATTGTCTTAATGGGTTTCTGAGTGGTGCATCTGTGTCTCACTCAGTGAGTGAGTGTGAGTCTCTGAGAGGGTGTGTCACTGTCTGAGTAGATCTGTAAGTGGGTGCATCAGTGTCTGACTGGGTCTGTGAGTGGGTGTGTCCCTGTGTAAGTAAATCTATGAGTGGATGCATCAGTGTCTGTGTGGGTCAGTGACTTGGGCATGTTAGTGTCTGAGAGGGTCTCCGAGCAGGTGGCTCAGTGTCTGAATTAGTCGATGAGTGGTTGTATCAGTGTTTGAGTAGGTCTATGAGTGTATGCATCACTGTCTGAGTCGGTCTGTGAGTGGGTGCATCAATATCTGTAAGAGTTTGTCAGTGGGTGCATCAGAGTCTGAGTGGTTCCGTGAGTGGGTATCTAAATCTCTGAGTGGGTCTCTGAATGAGTGCACCAGTCTCTGAGTGGGTTTGTGATAGGGTATGTCAGTTTCTGAGTGGGTCTCTCAGTGAATGTGCCAGTGTCTGAGTTGTTCTGTGAGTGGGTGTTCAGTGTCTGAGTGGGTCTCTGAGTGAGTGTGTCAGTGTCTAATTGTGACTGTGAGTTGGTGTGTCAGTGTTTGAGTAGCTCTGTGACTGGCTTTGCCAGCATCTGAGTGGGTCTGTGACTGGGTGTATCAGTGTCTCAAAAGGTTTGTGAGTGAGTGTATCAATGTCTGAGTGGAGCTATGAGTGGGTGTGTTACTGTCTGAGTGGGTCTCTCAGTAGATGCATCAGTGTCTGACTAGATCTTTGAGTGGCTGTGTCAGTGTTTAAGTGGGTCTTTGTGTGGGTGTGTGAGTGTCTGAGTGGGTCTGTGTGGGGTGGAACAGTCTTTGTGTGGGTTTGTGAGTGGATGCATCAGTGTCTGAGAAGGTTTGTGAGTGGGTCTGGCAGTGTCTGAGTGGGTCAGTGAGTGGGTATCTAAATCTCTGAGTGGGTCTGTTAATGGTTGCATCAGTGTCTGAGGGGGTGTGTCAGTGTCTGACTGAGTATGTGAGTAGGTGCATTAGTTTCTGAGTGGGTCTCGGACTGGCTGCATCAGTAACTGAGTAGGTCTGTGAAAGAGTGTGTCAGTGTCTGTGTGGGTCTGTGAGTGGGTGCATACATTTCTGAGTGGGCCTGTCAGTGGGTGTTTCAGTGTCTGAGTGGATCAGTGAGTGGGTGTGTCAGTGTCTGTGTGTGTCGGTGAGTGGACATGTCAGTGTCTGAGTTGGTCTGTGAGAGGGTGCATCAGTGTCTGAATGGCATTGTGAGTGGGTACATAGGTCTAAGAATTGGTCTGTGAATACATGTGTGACTGTTTGTGTAAGTGTGTAAGGCAATATATTATTGAGTGAATTAATTGAATATTTTTTATTTATTTATTTTGGATAGGTTTGCGCTTCCATCACAAAGTTACACGGGGCTGCGCTGAGCGCCGTGACGGGGTCGCAACTCCATCCTCGTGGACAAAAAAAATGTAATTAACTTTCTCAACTTACAATTAATCCACTAAACTGTACTACAATATACCCCTAGGGTCAGGATGCTCCTTTCCCGACCCCTTAAATTAATTTCTTTCCTATCATCCATCCCCCAAAACCAGCCTTATTTCTTAAAATGGCGGTCTTATTCTGACGGTTCGTGCTTCCATCATGACGTTACACGGAGGCCACGCTGAGCTCTGCGACGGCATCGTGACTTCGTCCTCGTGGAAAAAAATAATTATAATTGACTTTGCCAACTCACAATTAATCCACTAACCTGTACTACATTATACCCCTGGGGTCAGGATCCTCCTATCCTGCCCCCTTTAATTAATTTCTTTCCTATCATTCATTCCTCAGAACTGGCCTTATTTCTTAAAATGGCGGTCTTATTCTGTAGGTTTGTGCTTCCATCGTGACGTTACACGGGGGCTACGCTGAGCACCACACCGGAGTCGTGACTCCGTCCTCATAAAAAAATAATTCTAATTGACTTTCTCAACTCACAATTAATCCACAAACCTAGTGTTAGAACTGGGATTTCTGGTTGGCTAAGGCTTGCGCCAAAGCCAGGCAGAGACCACCACTCTAGTCAGGGCGAGGGAGTTACACGCCGAAGATAACCCCTGCTCACCCCCTTGGTAGCTTGGCACGAGCAGTCAGGCTTATCCCGGAGGCAATGTGTAAAGCGTTTGCTCAACACACACACACAGCAGCAACAAACTAGGCACACCACAAAAGAAACTCCACACAAGGTTATATAAAAAATAGCCTTTGTATTATCATAAACACATTAGAAACAGAATCACACATTTACACTGTGCCAACTGGCACGGGCACTATTCACAGGGGATTATATACAGGACCAGGCCAATTGGGCCACGGTCAGAACCATCAGAACAGGTAAGTAAATGCAAATATAAAACACAACCAGTAATTACTGGTACCATAATGACCTAAGCATTATCCTATTAGCATTATACATAAACCCACATTAGGCCCAAACCTCATCAGCATAAACACATTACGCAATGGGCTTCACCAGCATAAACACATTATGCAATAACCTCATAAGCATAAACACCTTACGCAAATAGGTACTCCCCCAAACATCATAACATGACACTAGGCAGTAAAACGTTAGGCCCCAAACCTCCATAGCATAAACACATTACGCAATATCGCATTAGGCATAAACACATTATCCTAACCCTCAGGAGCCTAAACACTGAAATGACCCCCAGGCCCACTGGCCTCCCACTGGGGCTCAAATGCCCTATGTCCCGCACAATCAGGGCGTCGCCAGGGCTATCCCATTAGCCCCCTGGCTGCCAATTCAGCAATCAACTGTGCGCAGTTGCACAAGCCTAAACGTGGCAGCTGCCCACTAATTGCTGGGCAGCTGTGAAAAATTGTAGGCCTGGGCACTCACTGTGCCCTTGGAACAAATAGGCGCCAAATGTTGCAACTGCCCGCGCTGGTGCGGGGCGCAGCTGTGAATCAGGTAAAGGGGCCCTGGCACCACTGTGCCCTCGGGCCCCACTGGCCTCTTTACACAAAATTGGCCCCACATCGTTGCAGTTGCCCACTGTCAAGCGGGGCAACTGTAAAATCATAGGCACGGGCCCCTCTGGGCCTCCTACAACCAACATGCCCATCGTTGGGGCGGCCCGCTCTCTCGCGGGACCGCCCATGCACTGATACTGTGCCTCGAAGGGCACTAACCACAAGGAAGAAGCCCCCACTCACCGGGACTGCGCGCAGG
Organism: Calotriton arnoldi; assembly: GCA_963921515.1. NCBI lineage: Eukaryota > Metazoa > Chordata > Amphibia > Caudata > Salamandridae > Calotriton > Calotriton arnoldi. Next base: position 958,705 of record CAWUFW010002668.1, read on the forward strand.
ACTCCTCTGGTCTCCTCGGCGGGACGGTGCTCACCAGGACCTCTCTGCTCCTGTCGGCTCCGGGCATCAGCATTTCCCTTGCACGCGGGGCTTCCCTCACTCACGAGAGCCCCGCGCTGCCACCGGCGGCCTCGACCACCACTTCTCCCTTTACCCGGGCCCCCTCCTGGGACCCGGGACTTCAATGGGGAGCCCGCGAGGCTCGGGACGCCTTCCGCTTCCTTAGCAGGCCCAGCCCTCAGTCAGGCGCGGGCCTGCCTGACTTCCGCTTTGGTGCTCCCGGGTCGCGGCAGTGATTCGGCGGCTTTCTTCCCTGCGGTGAAGTGCGGGGTGGGCACCCGCCTTCCATCACGGCGCCAGCATGCGGGGTGGGCACCCGCTTTGAGAGAGGCAAGTGCGGGGTGGGCACCCACTCACACCATAAAAACGCAGGGCAACTGCTACAAAAATATGCACAGACGCGGGGTGGGCTCCCGCTTGAGCACCAACCCGCGGGGTGGGCACCCGCTCCTGCTGGCCCAACGCAGCCAAAACAAACATAAAGCGGGGTGGGCTCCCGCTCCTCTGCATCACGGGGGAATCCCTACGATGGGGATTCCCTCTCAAAGGGGCTGCAGCTCAGTGCTGCGCAGCCCACGCTCCTTTTCTGTCTTCTTGGGGCAAATTGAAATGAGAGCGCTCCCAGGCGCTAGATGCACAAAGAGTCCTGTAGTTAAGAAGCATGAGCCCCTGCAAAAGTTCCTCCAGGTCCAGGGGGCATAGCTGGGCCCAGGGAGGCCAGCACACAGGGCCCTCCAGCAGGGAGGTAAGCCCCCATGGCGGTCCCCCCTGGGCCCCAGCAGCAGCAATCACCCAGTAGCAAAGAACAGGAACAAGAACTGAACATTTTCATGGGGTCACAGCCCCTATACTTATACTGCCAAATCTCTTTGTCTGTAGTGCAGGGCATGGGGGAACCAGATGCAACTGGTTATGGGGAAATTTGGGGCACTTTGTTTTGCAAGCTCCTCTTCCCCTTTGTCAGGTGGGGGCTAGGTGATCAGACACACCACAGGGGGCAAAGCCAGCATTGTACAGGCTAGGCACAGCCCTATTCAGGGACCAGGGACTTCCCCTACCACTACTTCACATGCAGATGTCCCATTCAGCCTAGCGCTGACTCACCCTGCCCCTCCTGGAGCCACACACACCTCCCTGTCCCTGTCACTCACAAGCCAGACATGCAATTCACATCACGCAGGCAGACACATAGCACAGAGAAATGCCAACTTCTAAAAGTGGCATTTCTAAAATAGTTATAATAAATCTGCGCACACCATTGCACAGCATTTATTATCACTATTCCAAATATACCAAACTTGACCACGCTGCGCCTCTCATATCAGGAATTACCACTGAAACACTTATCAGGGAATCCCCAATGCATTCCTATGGGAGGGCAGCCCCACAGTAGTGAGAAACCAAAATGGCTGTTTGTCACTACCAGGACATGTCACCCACTTAAGGTACATGTCCTATATTTTACCTACAATACACCCTGCACATAGGGCTAGCTAGGGCCTGCCTTAGGGGTGACTGACATGTGTTAAAAGGGGGGTCACAGACATGGTACACACTTTAGGTGCCACGTCACAGCGGCAGTGACACTGCGAGCACAGGCCCTGCAATGGCAGAGGCCTGAGACAGGTTTGGAAGGCTACTTTGGTGGGTGGTGCAATCAGCGCTGCAAGCCCACCAGTAGCATTTAATCTACCAGCCCTGGGTATATGAGATACCACTTTACAAGGGACTGACAGGTAAACTAAATAGGCCAAACAGGTGTAGACCAATCTTACCACATTTATCACAGAGAGCACACGCACTTTACACTGAACAGCAGTGCTAAAGTGCCCAGAGTCCTAAAACCACCAACACCATGTCAGAAAAAAGGCTAGGAGAAAGGCAAAAAGTTTAGGGATGACCCAGCAAAAAGGGCCAAGTCCAACACCTATCCTACAATATGCCACTGGGGTTATGATAATGCTAGCAGGTGAGATAATAACTCAATCTTCACCTTTGCTTTAGAGCACTTGAATGCACTTTATTTCAAAGGGATATAGAAAGATTCCAAATGCTATTGAACATACAGGGCTTTGTACAGCACAGCTGGCCTGTATGTACAGCCGATGCATCACCTACCATAGAGGAACACAGGGTGGCTGTGGGCAGGACAATGGTTGAGAAATGAAGAGTGTGACTAAGAGTAGGTTTTAGGAGTTAAATGTAGGCGAGGAGACTGGGTGGAGGAATACAAATGGTGGTTGATGGACAGTAGCTGAGCAGGAGGAGGGCTGGGTGAAGAAGGGGATGGGGAGTGAGAGGCCTGTGCTTTAAAGAGTGTTGGGGAGAGTAGAGAGGGAGGGAGTTAGGAGGGTCTGTCCTAATGTATGTAGGAGTTACAGGATTCCAAGACACCAAGCTCCAAACCTGGATTTATCTTCTTCAAATCACCGTTATATTGTGTTCTTCATGACACATGGGTCAACTGTAACTTTAGGCGTGTGTGAAGAATGGCAGACTTGGTGAGTGAAGTAATCGAGTGATGACACGTCTCGTCTGGGTGAGGAGAATCAGTGAGGAGAAGGGTGAATGAAGAGTCTGATCATGAACGATGAAGGGCTGGTAGGCCCCACAACCATTCTACCCAACTGATAACTCAGGAATTGAAGGGACGTGTACCGGATGTGACATCTGCAATCAGTAATACTACTTTCCCTTTTTACTACACTTGATCAAGTAGCGATTTTTCGATGGCAGCATAGGGTCATTGAACAGTTGCCAGAAGGGAATTTCCAGAGGCCACAAGTCATGCACTTGCAACCTCTACTACAGTGGTGGCGGTGCATGGTGAGATAAGCTCCACTCACTGGCCTGGCCTGACACCTTGTGGGGATAGACTGTATTACTCCTATGTGTAACTAAGATGATGCAGTGCAGTGCCGCTTCACAGGCATTCTAGAGTGTCTACTCTACAGCTATGAGCTATTGTGTAATGCACGCATTCTCATGATGTTTAATGTACATACCACTGAACTGAAGCTCACCATGTGTGAAGAATAATAAATATTAGTATCCTTGAAGCGCTATGTAATGTGTCTGGCCTTTAAGCTGTCCACTTCAGGGTGGCAGAGCAATACTCTCCCCTCCAGCAGAACTCCGCAAAATTCCACAGAGTTTTTTGGTAACTCCATGGAATTCTGTATGATGGAACTCCGCGAGCTCCACCCTGCCCTAATATATATATATATTACACGCAGTAATGTGTTTAGGGTAACAGATCAGAATATTGCTCCTGCCTGCAGGGAGCAGCATTTTTAGTTGGCAGGCGGGTGGGAGCAATGTCTGCTCCCGCTGGATGCAGGGAGCCTGCTGTGGCTGTGGGGACTTTGGGGCTGCCAACCCAGCCCTCAATGAGGACATGGTGGGTGCCCTGGGTGGGCACCCACTCTTTTTTAGTCATCCTGGACATGGAGGCTGCATACTCCCCTCCTAGTTTAATCATTAGCCGGGCCATGGGGGATGGGTCCCTGGGACTAAACTCAGCCCAGGTAGGTGGGCTGTGTGGGCCCTCCAGCCTTTTCAGCTATGGCCATTCCCCGGGATGAAGTCCCGGAAACAAAATCGGTGCAGGGAGTGGGCCATGCAGCACCCTCCCCCTTTAGTAATTGGCTGGGCCCTGGGCGATGGGGTCACAACACTCAGCGTGGCCCCCATGTAACGATGTGACGAATTCATAAATATCACCCCCCAAATTTAAAAAAATACATTCACACAAGCTCACAGATGCACTCACTTACACATCCACTCACAGACCCACTTAGACACTCATGCAACCACTCATAGATCCACTCAAGCACTCACAAACCTACTCACAGACCCACTCAGATACTCATGCACCCACTCCCAGACCCATTCAGACACTCATGCAACCACTACAAACCCACTCAGGTACCCATTCACAGACCCACTCAGAGACTCATGCACCCACTCACAGACCTACTAAGAGAATAACACAGCCACTTGCATACCTACTCGTACACTCCCCCACCCACTCACAGACCAAATCACAGACTCATGCACCCACTCACAGACCCACTCAGAGATCCATGCACCCACTGACAGACCCACTGAATCACTCACACACCCATGTACCCACTTGCAGACCAACTCAGACACTCAGGCACTCACTCACTGACCCACTCAGACACTCATGTACCCACTCGCCAACCAACTCAGACACTCACACACCCACTCACAGATCCACTCCGAGACTCATGCACCCACTCACAAACCTATTCAGAGACCAATGCACCCACTCACAGACCCACTTAGACAGTCATTCACCTACTTACGGATCTACTCAGACACTCAGAGATTCATGTACCCACTCACAGACCCATTCTGCCACTCATGCACTCACTCACAGATCCACTCAGACACTCACTCACCCACTCACAGATCCACTCAGACACTTGCACACCCACTCATAGACCCACTCAAAAACACATGCATCTACTTACAGACTACTCAGAGACTTATGCACCCACTCACAAACCCACTCTGACACTTATGCATCCATTCACAGACCCACTCAAAGACTCAATCACTCACTCACTGACCCACTTATAGACTCATACACCCACTCACAGACCCACACAGACACTTATGTATCCACTTACAGATCCACTCGGAGATTCACGCATCCACTCACAGACCCACTCAGAGAGTCATGCCCTCACTCGCAGACCCACTCAGACACTCACACAGCCACTGGCAGACCATCTCAGAAACTGACATACCCATTCACAGACCTACTCAGACACTCATGCACCCACTCACAGACCCACTCACACAATATTACATGTACTCAAAAGCCCATTCACACACTAACACACCAAGTCAGATGCACAAAGTCACTTCTATAGTTGTGAAATTTAAATGTGCTGGTGTCTATTGGATGTCTGCTTTTGTTTTGCGTATTCATGATGTATTCGGGAATTTGAAATAAACTAATAAAGGAATTTAAAAAGAAAATGAGCCCATGTTTGGAAAATAGGGAGGCTCTGAGAAGAGCCTTTATGTTTATTGTGGGTAGATGATGACTATACATAAAACAGGATGCAATGTTTTAAGTTGTTGAGGAACACCCTGTTGCCTTTCTCTGTGAAGTGAACTCCATCACTTCTTCATATACCCTCCATGTTAAAGCGTAAGTTGTTGTTGTAGAGAGAGCCCATGTTATGGTGTCTGAGGAATGCAGAAAGTTTTATTGACAAGTTTCCCGGCTTTGTCTATCTGTGGACAGAACTAATTTGACCACTTTAATTTCTGCCTTTGGTATATGTTGGAGAATACCAAGGCAGTCTGAGGGAAAAGTACCATTAGTTGAGCAAAGGTCTCCTTCATTAGTATTTCCAGTCCTATCCCAGTAAGTGTGCCTAGGTCATTGCCACCACAGTGCACAAGCATAAGATCAGAGTATTGGCAATATGCAGTGCTTTTTTTGCAAAGGCAGCAATTGATACCACTTTAACCCTCTCTGGTCAGTCCAAGTAATGTCCACATTAAGGAAACCCAAGTCACTGTCAGTACCACTCTTTGTAGCACACTCTCTAGTCCAAAACACAAAGCTGTGACCCACAATCCACACTCTAACCATTTTGAAGGCAAGGAGGAGTAGCACACAGGAGAAGGCTGGACAGTTTTCAAAATGAAAGGCCGTTAAAATGGAGGACAGGTCTTGTTTTAAAAAAAGGACATATTTGAATGGATGGTGTAGATATGCGGTGGTTAAAATTAGGCAGTGATTTTTAAGAAAAAGTAAGTAGATCTGTGATTGGCTCTGGTGAAAATATTAAAATGTAATGAAATCTTGGATATGCTTTTTATTGCAAACAGTCAACCACACCTGCTGCAGTTGAGTTGGAAAGTAATGTGTTGCTTCTAGAATGCGCTGTGATCTTATGACCTACTGGTTCATGGGGGTCTTCTAAAGGGGGTTGCTATGATATCTGTGCTAAAAGAGTTGGGGGGCATTAAACAGAGTATAGTCTATTTGTAAAAAATACAGAGGTTTACAGTCAATACGTATTAAGGAGGATTTATTTTCTCAGTGACATTTATGTAACAAAGATTAGAACAGTTGCAAAGTATGAGAAGTACAAAGCTAAACATGTTTTGGACTAATGGGGGTTGTGCTGAGGGACGCGAAGAACTCACAAATATGCCCAAAAACTCTACCACATTGGGCTTCTTTACTGGAGTGCAAGAAATGGTTAAGAAACACAGACCATTTAAAAGTAGGTTTCCAAAAATAAAATATGAAAGGGACGCTTTGATTTGCTACCTTGGACAGTATCACTGAGAGAAAAGTTGAAAGGTTGCCATTAATGGTTGCTTTGTATGAGAGTGATGTGTAATTCTTATGCTTAGTTTTGACATTCACACTGAGTCTACAGTCTGACAGCATAAACAAAAATCAGACCAACCAACTCAATTTACAGGTATGTGAATTACAGTGTAGTTTTAAAACAAACATGATTTTAAAGGTATGTGTGTAGATTAAGTTAATAAAAGTGTGTATGATATACACAAAAGTTTTGTGAGTTTATGAGAGAATCTGTGAGTGGGTGTTTGAGTGTTTTCTGTGGGTTTATGCATGTGTGTGAGTGTCTCTATGGGTGTGTGAGTGAGCATGTGAGTGTCTGTCTGGGTCTGAGAGTAGGTGTGTGAGACATCCTTTCATATTGTATTGTCCTGGAACTGTATAGTGTGTGTGTGTTTTAGACAGACAGATGTACCCCGGCACTCAACAATATTACTTCAACATTGATTTTTTTAAATTGAAACACAAGATCTATGTATTCTATCAATCGCTCAAATCACAGGATATGACAATATTTGGATTTGTACTGGGGTTCTCTCAAATTTATTAATCAGTGTGACTTTTAGTCAATACTTATTGTACATATATTCATACAAGAAAAAGATTTTTTCAAAAACATTTCATGTTTATACAGTTATTTTTTCAAGGTCCAGTTCTTGTTGCTGGAAGAACAGAATAGCACAGTGAAATAGAGACATGACAGCCGACACGTGTTTCGTTACATTCATAACTTCTTCAAGGCTTAGCTACCCAAGGGGGGCCATCCTCAAATGTTCATAGAGAATCCACCAATGTTGTGTCGTCTTTATAACGAAAAAGAGTAGCCACGAAATAAGTCCTTATATGTGCTATTTGAAATCTGTTGATGTCTTTCAAATGTCGTGGAAGAGCCACAGGGAGAAACTATTTCAGCAGTTCATGTGGTCTAGACTTCCCAAGCATTAAAGTGCTAAGCAGAGAGAGCGTAGGATATGGGCATGAACTCGTCACAATTCATGAGTCTATTCTCCAAATAGGTAGTCCTCCATTCCTAATCTGTGCAAGGTTGTCGTCAAAATACGTTGTATGCCTGTAAGTTGCGTGATTAAAAAAGTAGAGGTACACGCAATGTGCAACTGAAGGGCAGTGATATGTCCTTTTATACGCCTATTGTTTGTCAACTCTGTCAACTCTGGGCTGAAGTATGCCCCCCTAACTATTCAGATGAGTCCGCTGTCTCGTGGCACACTGGTCCAAGTAAGGAGAGTGTGTGTTGTTTTACTGCTTTTTCGAGTTGGCATTAAAAACTCCTTGCTGAGCTTTAATCTTCTGTTTTATTATGAACTAGTTACCCATTAGGTAGGGTGTAGGTAAGTCCAAAGACATGGTGGTATGTTCTCGAGGGTTTGAAATGCACTTTAAAGTCTCACTGACTCACATCAGCAGTGTGAGACCCCTAGGCATAGTTAAATATGAATTTTGCACCCATACTGCCAGTTATATACATATTTACAAAAGCAGAGCTACTCACCTTGCCTGTAAGAGAGAGACAGGGGCTTGAAAGTCAAGATGGCCGACTGGTGAGGAGCTCCAGCCAGGAGCTCCCGGCCAGGGGTTGCCTTTTTGGCCTAAATCCCCTGATTTCTGCCTCCTCCTTGGACCCTCTTGCTCGCCTGAGGTCTTGTCTGCCTGCGGTCCTTGTTGCTCTAGTCTCCCGCTTGTGGGCTCGAGATTTTTGGAGAAGAACGGGATCGATGCTTTCTTCCGTGGAGACCGCGCAACCATGGCCGATGCCCGGTGGAGCTGCCCAGACAGCTATAGGGGAGATTGGCTCTGGTTTCTTGCCGCGGCCGTCACCTACCCAGCCGGGCATCGGGCACAGCTCTCCTTGCCTCTCCGCTGCTTGTCTTCTTCCTCCCCCGCCTTCCCATGATTCTTTGATGTTCTGCGGTCGACGGAGCCAATCTCGGCGATGCTGTTGCCTGGTGGAGTTTTCCGGATTGCGGCTGATGAGCTGGGCTGAGGTTCTCCCCTCCTGGCCGTCCCCCTGCCTCCGGTCTCCACTGCTGCTGCTTGCCTTGCTGCCAGCCCCCCAGCTTTGCCTCCCGTGGGACGACTGGGACGCGTGGTGTCTTGTTTTCTTCCAGATTCGGGGGTATAGTGGTGGTGAGAGTTGAGGCACTGCGAGTTATTTCAAAGTTTTCATGCCCTCCTGACCCCACAGCTTCACTCCCCTTCCGGGGCTCCTGCCTGGGTGCCCGCGCTGACTTCTCCGAACTATACAGCATATTTAATTGAGGCACTGCTACCCTTAGAGCCTCGAGTGTTATGTTTACTATGACCCGAGTTTGATCGGCGTTTTCCAGCCGTCCACCTGCCAGATCCGGTGGCTGCCTTCCACATTCAGCCCTGCTCCATGGGGTAGGTTCCCTCGCTGGCTTTCTGAACGGATTTGTGTATTCCTGTAGTCCCGCCATTTTAGTTCCGAAGTCCGGGGGTCCATGACCTGGATCCTCCATCTTGGCGGTTTTCGACAGACTCCCTGATCGATTCACATCACTGGTCAGCGTCTGGTTTCCACATGACTGACGTTTTGCCTTTAATCGGCCCCCACCGGGGACAACAATAGCCCTCTCTTCTTGTTCTGGTCACGGTGAGGCACCCTTTCGCCCCCCCCTACGGACCGCTACATTTCTAAGTTGATCCATCGCAGTGAGGGAGTCCGTCACTGGAAGTTATGATTTCTGGACCCCCTCCGGTTTGTGGACTTACTTCTCTGCCTTTTGGTGTCCCTGAAATTCTATCATTCATGTCCTGTCGACCTGACCCGATCTGTTTCCCTACCCCTTTTCTATTTCCCCCTCCACCTTCTATGCTCTATTTGACTGGTTGCTATGTCGTTCTCTGCTCTAGTAACTGATGTAATGTTGTAATTACAGTTCCTTTTCTCTGTTATGCTACCCTCGAGTAACCAATGTAACTATGTAACACTGTTCTTGTCTTACCTCATGTAAAGCGCTCTGATACCTTCGGGTCTAGCCAGCGCTATATAAAACTCTTCAAATAAATAAATAAAATGTAATTATTCTGTGACATACCCATACAGCACTTATGTATGCATCAGAACAGAGGCACTAGCATGCACATTTATAAAACCCAACAGTCAGTAATGGAGGAAGTAAGTAATATATACAGCTACTTACATAGACATAAAAAGATTGTGACTTAGTTACCTTCACATCCAGTGACACAGCCAGAGAAGGACTGCTACACTTATTTAGATGTGTACTGATGTAGTGATAGTCCTAGTCACTCATCCAGACTAGTTGACCTTTAAATATGTGGCCTGCCTGCTTCTGCAGAGGCTGTGTATGCAGTTTGACTGCCAGGTTAAGTTGGCTTTTTAGACTGCTTACCACCCATCCTGTGACTTACAAACCTATTAACAAAAACATAGAGGCACTGACCCACCCAGTTAGACAGAGACAGAAGCACTTACACATTCAGTCACATGCCTGTACAGCACTTATGTGTCCAACAGTAACAGAGCAACTTGCACACACAGTTATACATCTCAACATTCAGTAATAGAGTGAATAAGCAATATATACAGGCAGTTACATACACATGTAGACAGCCATGGAGATACTAAGACAGCTAGCCATATAGCGACATAGTTACGTACACATCCAGTGACACACCCAGAGAGGTGCTGATGTACTTATTTAGGTTCTTACTCAAGTATTGACTTTCCAAGTCACCTGTCCAGACAAGTAGTTCTTTAAACTGCTTTGGGTCCGCTACTGCAGAGCCTATGTGTGCAGTTTTACTGCCAGGTTGATTTGGCATTTATAAACCCTTACAAAGCCTTAAACTTTCCTCCTTCTAGATATAAGTCATCCCTAAGATAGGATGTAGGTAGGCCATAGGGTAGGGTTTTATGTCCTTAGAAGGTAAGAAGTTTCAGTGAGTCACATGTGAATTTGCAGACCCATATACCCAGTTAAGCATGCAGTCTACCACCCATACAGCAACTCACATATGTATTTAGAAAAGCAGATTTACTTACCTAGTCAGTCTCATATAGACAGCGGCACTTACACATTCAGTCAGATGCTCATACAGCACTTATGTATCCAGCAGTAACAGAGCCAGTTTCACACACAATTATAAACCTCAACACTCAGTAATAGAGTTAGTAGGTAATATATACAATCAGTTATATACACATATAGAGACATATAGAAATACTAAGACAGCTAGTCATATAGCTTTATAGTTGCATACACATGCAGTAACACATCCAGGAAGGGACTGATACCTTTATTTAGATGTGTACATAAGTACTGGCATCCCTATTCAGCAATCTAGACAAGTCGTTCTTTAAACATGTGTTGGGTCTGCTGCTGCAGAGACTATGTGTGCAGTATTAAGGTCAGGTTGAGTAACTGCTTACTAAGCCTGAAGCTTTCCTTCTACTGGACATAACTCCCCCCTAAGGTAGGGTGTACATACACCGTAGGATAGGGTGTTATTTCTTTAGAAGGTAAGACGTAGTTTGAAGTTTGAGTGACTCATGCGCACTTTCAGACTCATATGGCCAGCTTAACATCCAGTGTCCCACCCATACTGTAACTTACATACATATTTACAGAAGTATAGAGACACTCACCCAGCCAGTCAGGCAGAGACAGAGGCACTTACGCATACAGTCATTTGCCCATGGAGAAAGTTATGTATCAAGCAGTGATAGACCCAGTTGCGCACACAATTATAAACCCCAATACTCACTAATACAACCGGTAAGTAATCCATACAGCCGGATACATACACATACAAAGACCCATAGAGATAGTAAGACTGCTAGTCATAAAGCCACGTAGTCGTTTACACATCCAGTGACACACTCAGAGAAAGACCAATATAGTTATTTATATATATGCTTGCTACTGCACAGTCTATGTGTGCAATATTACTGCTAGGTTGAGTAGCCATTTAAAATCCCTTGCTAAGCCACACATTCCCTTTTTTGTACATATAAGTCACCCCAAAGGTAGGCCATAGGTAGACATACACTGACACACCCAGATATACTCTAATGTATTTAGTAGCACTCCGGCACATACTGATGCATACTCTAATACATTGAAGCACACACTCATGCGTACACTAAGACATCCACTATAAACTGATGTATACAGTAAGACATGCAGGAAGACACTTATGCATACTCTGACACACCCAGGCACACACTAATGCATACACTAACACAACCAGTTAATGACTAAACATACACTGTCACACCCTTGAACACACTTATGCATACACTGACACACCCAGGTACACTCTGATACATATAGTGACATGAGCACACATACACTAATACATACACTGGCACACCCAGGCACATACTGATGCACCCACTAATACACCCAGGCATACACTGACCCATTCAATAAGACACCCAGGCACACACTGATACATACACTGACATGCCCAAACAGACACTCAGATATACACTAACATACCCAGGCACACACTTATGCACACCCTTACACAGTCACACAAACACTGATGCATACGATGATACACTCAGGCCCACGTGTATGCATATACTAAGATACCCAGGTACACTCTGATGCATATAGTGACGCATACACTAATGCATACACTGACACATCTAGGCACACACTGATGTACTCACTAACACACCCAGTCACACACTGACTAATACACTAACACACTCAGGAACACACTGATCCATACACTGACACACCCAGGCAGACAGTGATACATATGCTGACACACCCATGTACATTCTGATGGACAGAGTAGCACAACCATGCAGACACTGATATACAGAGAAGCACACCCAAGCAGACAGTGATTGATACACTAACGTATGCAGGTACATATTCATGCATGCTATAATGCATCAAATGACACCTAATGTATACACTAACAGAGTCAGTCACACAACTTTTTATACAGTATCACACCCAGACACTTATTTATGCATACAGTGAGAAACACTGATGCATATGCTTAGACACCCATGGACACACTGATGCATACTGTAGTATACCCAGGCACAGACTGATGCATATGTTGAGACAGGTAGAGAGAGACAAATATAAACATGGGAATTAATAGACTAAGAGTGGGTATAAAATAGTAGCATAACTGTTTATATTGGTAGTTAAATGTTTAATATATGTAATTTAATAGTATAGTTAGTAAGTAATTAAAAGCAAAATGTACTGATTTGGGTTTTTTTCCAGACATCTACTTCTACTTAAAACCAGAGAATTTCAATGCCAACAAAACTGAAAAAATAAAGAAACAGAAGCAAGGATATTATCTTCTTACAACAGCGAAACAAAATGTACAGAATGCGGACAATGTAATTGAACAGAAAAGACCTGCTTGTAAGAACACTTCAAAGTTTCTTAAAATAGTATGTGGAAAACTGCAAAGAGCTAAGAAAGGACAAAACAAAGTGACATTAAGAAAAATAAATTGTACAAGAAAGCAAATAGTTTAACAAGAAGGCAGAGGCAGTTTAAGGAAGTAAGAATTAGAATGTTTCACAGTAGGGTAATTCAGAATCTCATACGACCAATGAAGCAGTATAAAAGGAGAAAGAAGCAGTCAAACAAATGGACCTTGTTTGAGGCTGTAGTTGATAAGGAATTTGACCTGAAGAGGAAGCTATTTTTTTTTCTGAGCAGAATGAGGGCACTGGATAAAACTGTGTTGTCTATGAGGAGAAGAAGCCAAAAGAAAAGACTTCTGAATAGAAGCAATGTTTGCAATATTTCCAGTGGTGAATGGAAACATACTTTCAGTACTGAGTCTTTCTTTATTGAAGAAAGCTACTTCCAAGAGAACACATTAATGCATTCAGTTGAAACAACTGGTCGATGTTATGAGGGGAAGGATGGTACTCCCATTCCAAAAGAGGAGGTGGTTCTTAGGAATGTTGAGGAAGGGATAGCTGAAGAGATACATGGAATACGTAGACAGGCCAGTGTATACAAATTGAACTGTAGCAGTATTTCAAGTCAAGCCAAGTCAACGTTTATTTAGACCATTGGTCTTCAAACAACATAAAAACATCTTACATAAATAGCCTAAAATCATCACAGTTCCATCAGTAATTCCATTAAGTAGGTACCCTCTAGTCAGTAAAAAGCATCACAAGTCCATACAAAGGATGTCATAATAGCATTATATCATAATATAAACATTATCAGCACATCCCTACTAAAAGTAAAATAAGGGTTGTAAAATAACAATTTAAAAATTTATATTAATAAATAAGTACAAAATAGTAGAATTCATCCTATTAAAATCTTTATAAATCGGGTTCAATTAGCACCTGTGTTCTCAAAATCATTTCCCATAAAAAAGCTTTTCACCGCCTTCATATATTTTCCAATTGCAATGGCAATATCAAGATGAGGTATATCAGTGAGTAGGTTTACGGCATCGGCCCGAGATTCAATACCATAAATTAAGAAAATGGGCCGCAAGAATAATTTCTGCTGGGCTAAGACTGTTATACAATCAACTAATATGTGCAGAATGTTACATTTTGTACCTAGCAAACAATTACAATTACCATTAGGCTGCATCATTTCTGCTCTTACTTTTCCATTTGTTATCCAAGGGTTAATGCCAATTCTTAATCTTAAAATTTTGCACCTGAGCCAATGATTAGGTAGCGTATCAAGGTATGGGTACCAGGCTTCATTCTGCCAGGTCATCCTCATAAATTGTACCGATTTTTTCTTGCTCAGGTACTCCACATCTACCCTCCTAGACAATTCCTGCCCTTGGGATCTGAGTATACTCTTTGTGGTTTCTACATGGAGTGAGTGTGGACAAATTCTTATATTCAAATTCTCACACACTGTGTACAATTTCTTTCTTGTCTCCCTGGCCCATTTTAAACTACTAAACTGAATCTCATTTCTACACCATTGAGAGACCTTTTGTGCTGCTCCAAGATCCTGGCATTTCCAGAACCTTATCAATGCCATTTGAGCCTGTATACTCCATGATATTATTCCTGACTCAACCCTAATGTCCTGAATCATTGCTGAGGCTGGTAGCGACAGTAGGGATTTTAAAGATTTCCCTTCCTCTAGGTCCCAGCCATATTTACCACTTAGGTAAAGAACTTCCGCTCTGTACAATACTTGGGGGGTATCATTGCGCTGTAGTCCTTTAACAACGGTCTATGGGACATCTCCTCATAGTCCCGGTTAAATTTTTTCAGCCCACATACCGATGTGAAGGCTTTGGCTTTCTGGGCTTCTAAATGCGTATGCCACTTTAGGGTACTATCAAACCAGACCCCTAGATATTTGTATTCAGTCACAACCTCTAGTTTTAGTGGGCCCAAAAACCAGCTGCTCCTAGGGTCTCTTTTACTAAAGCATAACATTTTGTTTTTTTCCAAATTTACTATTAAATGCTTTGACACACAGTACTCATTAAATGCATTTAGCTTTCTTTGAAGCCCTATCTCAGTCTGATCAAGAATCACTAGATCATCTGCATACAATAGGCATGATAATTTATTGCCATTCATTTTCGGGCTGGCACTTCTATCAACCTGTAAGACTGAGGGCAGATCTGCTAAAAAGATGGCAAATAGTAAGGGAGCCAGCACGCAGCCCTGTCTAAGACCATTTTCAATCGCTATTTTCAAAGTCAGGGACTCCGCCGTATCCTTAATGATCTGCGCCCAATTCCATCTATGTAAATCTTGATTTATGGCCAACAGACCGATCGGGATGTTGTATTTTTCCAGAGTCTCCCATAGACATTTTCGGTCCACAAGGTGAAACGCTGCTCGGAAATCCACAAAGCAGCAATATAACTTCCCTCTTTGTTCCATTGACTTCCGTGCCACTGCCCATAGGGCGAAGCAATGGTCGATAGTGGAGTGGCCTTCCTTGAAGCCACCCTGTTCTACCGGCACGATCGGCCTCTGCTCCACCCAATCCTTCAGTCTAACTAAAATTATTTTTGCGAAGACTTTCTCTCCTATGTCCAGCAGATTGATCAATCTATAATTTTTGGGGGCTTTCATGTCTCCCGTCTTATGCACGGGTCTAATTACCGCACCCTTCCAGTTCTTTGGAATGCTTCCTGAATCTAAAATTACTAAGAACAAATGTGACAAAAATTCAGCCCACCAAATTAACTGGGACTTTATTATACTAGCAGGAAGGTTATCAGGTCCTGCGGCCCTGGTTAGCTGTAACTTCTTTATAGTGTTCTTCACGTTCTCTACTGTGAAGCCTATTTTTAAATCTTCCACTGTCCCACCCCAATGCAATGTTTCTACTACTTCTGGTGTACTACATGTCCCATACAATTCCTACAAATATTCCTCCCATGCCGCTTCTTCTACCACACAATTCATGGCCCCAACTGGTTGTTCTGTTGCTGCCTGTATCAGCTTACAGAACTTCCGTATATTTTTTGTTTCAATGGTTTCCAAGAGGTTTTCCCAGCATTTCTCTTTATGAATTATTTTCAGACTTCTCGCTAACATTTTATATTCCCTTCTCAATTTTTTAAGTTTTATAAACCTGGCCAGGTCGTATTTAACTCTGAGTTCGTGCTTCTCTCCTTATCTGCCTTTTCTTCTTTAGGCATTCTTCAGAGAACCACTTGGCATGCCTTACCGGAATTACTTGTTGGTTCTTTGCCCTTGTAATCTTATTTTTTAGTTTGACTCGAAGGCACAGCACTACCTGTTCAATTTTTTTCTCAAACCATTCCAGATTCTGGCCACTGGCACTACCCAAATCTAGCTCCTGTTGTAGTTTTGCCAGTTTTGCAATATATTCATCTGTTAGTCTCGTTATCACCCACCTAGGATACTCTAGTTGTTGTGGGATTACTGTATCTCGTGAGCTCGGCCTCTGTCTTGAGAGCTCGAACTGCAGGAGATTATGGTCACTACCTTCCCTTTGACATACCCGAAACCCCTTAATTAAAGCAAAGTTCCAGGCGGGGGAAAAAATAATCTATTGGGCAAAGTTGTGAGCCTGGTTTAAACGTTTTCTTAGCCAGACAATCTGTGTCCATCCTACCGTTAAGGCAGAAAAATCCTTTTGACCCCAGATACTTCCCTAAATGTATATCTTGCCTTGAGGGGGTACTTTCAGGGAAAACCGCCATCATTCCAATATATCGTAGCAGTATTTGCAGTGTTCAGCAGGAATCTATTGATGTATTAAGAAGTTTCCTACGTAACCTTCAATGCAAAAGTCTGAAACAGAAAATAGGGATTTTCCAAGGATTAGATCCATGCAAAGTTAGGAAGTGTACAAATTTACAGGGACATTCACTAGCATGTCAATCAAAGAAAGTGTGCCAAAGCAGATTTCATCACTTCAAAATGTTAGCTGTTCACTACCCTAAAATGCTACATTTAGTTAGGAGGCTTTACTATATCAAAATCATTGAGGAGAAATTAATAGAGCTCTTTTGCATTGTATAGTAGCAGAGGTAGAAAAAGTTTGTGGAGATGATCAATTTCAGTTCTTTGGTTCTGAACAGGAGTATAGGGAAAATGAGGAGTTGGTATGCAGAGGTGTAGAGGAACAGGACACAGGTATTAGTGTTGACAACTTAACAGAAGAGATTAGGAAGTTTAACAGTTTCTTCTGAGTAACCAAACTGTGTTTGTATTTGATGTTGACACACTCACTACAAAGGCCAAACTCGCAAAGTAGCTGTATTCTCAAAACTGAACAGGAGTACAGAGATAAGTGACAACAATTTGCTGTTTATTTACGTTTTGAGTTGTGCACACAGCAAGTTATATGTAAGCACTGCTACGATAAGTTCAAAAATAACAAAATGCCAGCTAGAGCAGGGCATACAAGTCAGAATTAGTATCTATTCCATAAGAACTATGAGATTTAAATCTTTATGAATTTATTCTCATGCAATGTGTACACCCTTTTTAAGCAATAGTTAGTATGGAACCACAGACAGGAAAATTACCTCCGACAGAGCTACAGAAAAGCCTTAAAGGAAGAGTTGTTTATTTACCTTTAGATTTTAAACAGAATATTGAACTGTATGGGTGGAGAGAGTTATTGATAAACCAGTTTTCATTCTAATAAATGATGTGCCTACCAAGAGCAAAGAAATCTGGCAAGAGTTAGTTGATGTTAATAAAGTAGAAAAAGCAACATTATACCGGGTACAAAATAATATTTGTTATAAACATGTTCATGCTGTTCAAGATATAACATGTATGACTGATGAAACAATTTCCATCAAGTGGACAGATTGAAAAAGTGAATCGATTCAGATCAGAAGAAATTTATGAACACTATAGGATCCATCCCCTGCATTCTAAAGAAGTCATGGGTGATGTTATTGATCTATTTCGAATGAGTGTGTTGAAAAGTTTAGAGGGTCAATTTTTATACAACTGTTTACCACTGAAGCAGCCGGCTGCTATGATGATCGCTCCGTACAGATACCAGCAGCTGAATACCAGTCAACGATATTATATTCAGAGGATGCAAGATTTTGCCAGTGCATTCCATACATTTTCCATCTTTTGTTTGAGAGTGACTTTTCAGGACTGTCATATGTTGTAAACCATATTCTAAAGCAGGAGTTAATCTTCAAAATCTCTCTACAAAGGTATTCATTGAGAAAGTTCATGTAAAAGATGAAAACTTGATTAATTTGATGGCATGCTAACATGGCACCAACGGGTATTGGTATCATCATCATGGAGAACTCAAATGTTAGTTGAGAAACCGGGGTGCACCTACTTGGTTTCTGACACTCAGTTGTGCTGAGTACGTGTGGGATGACCTGCTTGAATTTTTGAGAGAAGTGAACTCATCATTAAGGACCTCAATGTGAAGACATCAGGAGAAGTTTTCTCATTGGATCCTGCTAATGTTTGTAGATATTTTAACCAAAGGTTCCAAGCCATCCCGTCTTTCATCTGCCACAAAACAAATCCTCCTCTTGGTGAAGTAACTGATTTCTTTTGACGTAAAGAGTACCAAGCAAGAGGTGCTCCTCAAATTCACATGTTGTTATTGATAAAAGATGCATCGATATTTGGAACAGACACTGATGTGTCTGTACTCTCTTTCATAGAACAGTATGTGACATGCGCCATCCCAAAAGACACTAGTCAAAAATGCCTGAGACAAAAAGTTATGGACTTTCAAACACATAGATGTTAGAAGTCCTGCTATCGAAAATACAGATGCAAAGGAAAATTTCACACAAGATGTCAATTTCGATTCCCACGACCTGTCATTTTCCAAGAAAGAGTGAACAGCTTTTTGTCTGCAGTCAGACATACACTGACAGGAAAGTCACCAAAAACAAAGGGGCCAATTCACAGAACTAATCTGAGACAAAATCCTAAACTTACTACTTCTGGTATTCACAGAAGGCACTTACGATTTTTGGCATTCACAGAAATCACTTACGACTCCTAACTTTATGTCCGCAGTCGGGCCTGAATCTCCCCACCCGGACCGTACTCTCCGCACCCGAACCGTACTCTCCGGCTAGGGCAGTAGTCTCCGTCTCGAGCCGTAATCTCCAGCTCGGGCCGGATAAAGTGTAATCAATGGGCTAGAATGCAATTTTTACAAAAAGGGACATTAGGAATGTACGGTCCGAGAAATTCAATACCTAGCAGAGTTTTACCCGGAAAGTACAGACATTGTGAAATCAAATATGTTGGATGCGTACTATCCAAGAAGGATCTCATACACCCACTTACTCACTAGCACAGAAACTCACTCATTCATACTCTTTGTTAAACATATACACACATACATTTTATCTTTTATTAAACTAAGAAAGGTGGTTGTAACGAGCTTTTCAGGACTTTTGTTTAGATTTTTAACATTTTGTAATTTTTTTTCAAGAAATAAAATGGCAACTGGAAAAATAATTATCTGGAAAAACTCAAAACTGGAGATACAAGTGACATTGAGCAAAAAAGAAATCAACACTTGTGCTGCTTTGCTGCCTCCAAAACTGCAGCAACAAATTATTCCCCAACAGTGAGGATGTTTACAATCTAAACAAAATGTCCTAATTATTAGGCTCTTAGGAGCTCTGAGGACTTCTTAGGGAGACGTTGCTCAACCTCAATAGGTATGGGGTCCCTTGGCACAATTGGTGTCGCACCTGATGTCAATGCGTCCTCTGCTGCACTGTGCTCCTTCTGGGCTCTAGTCGGTCTTCAGGTGTGTCAGCATACTTATTGTGCCACAGGAGTATTTCTTGGATATACCCCTTGACAAGGTCTTCTTGCACAAAGAGCACTTCACTTGCTTTGCCACTGTTTTCTTTTCCCCATTGGAGATCGTAAAAAATTTCCATGCAATGGACTGGCACCTCTCCAGGGATTCTTCCTCTGAAGAATTGTGCTCCTCAGGATGTGGCTCCTGTACTCCACTACCACCAGATGCCATTTTTGTTTTTAAACTTCTGAAAAATGCTTTTCCAATATTGGAAACAGCAGCATGTACTGGAATAAGAACCTCCAATCTCAGCACTGGAAGAGTAAAGATAAGAAAATGGGTGGGGACTTTCATTCTAGACTTATGAAAAGTGTCTTGTCCAATGAAATCCCCTTTTTCGTAGTCATGTTATATTCACGAATCGTATGAAGTATAAAGAGAATAGAAATGTAATGTATGCAGTAGCTTAGTATATATCTTTAAGTCTCAGAAATGTTTACCAAACACTTACACTCTCTGGATGATGTCATCGCTGATGTCATTTGAGTTAGTAATGAGTGGTGGTATATGTGAGCTCATAAGCAGTGTATTGCGGGAGCGTAAGTTATAGTTAACTCAGTTAACTATAACTGCTAAATTTCACTGGTTTTGCACGAGTGAAATCTGGGCTTAGCTATAACATCCCTGTAACCTTTGTTTTTTTCAGTGAATATATGTATATATGAAGGCATCACTGATGACATCATCCTGTGAGTTTAAGTGTTTCGTGAACATTTCTGAGAGTTAAA
The DNA here is from genome assembly GCA_963921515.1 of Calotriton arnoldi. NCBI lineage: Eukaryota > Metazoa > Chordata > Amphibia > Caudata > Salamandridae > Calotriton > Calotriton arnoldi. The sequence goes on from CAWUFW010002668.1 coordinate 979,164, forward strand.
GATATATACTAAGCTAATGCATAAGTTAAATTGCTATTCTTTTTGTACTACTAATGAGCGATACTTTTTCTAATATATGTTATCTGAGTGGCACTGTGACTCTCTGTATCAGTGTGGGAGTGGGTATCTGAGTGGCTATATGGGTGTGTGAGTGGGTGTGTGAGTGGGTGTGTGAGTGACTGTATGGGTGAATAAGTTGGTGTGTGAGTAGCTGTATGGGTGAGTGAGTGACTGTGTGAGTGGCTGTATGGCTTGGTGAGAGTGTGTGTGAGTGACTGTATTGGTGACTGCGTTGGCTGTATGAATGGCTCTGTGGGTGGATGAGCGTGTTTGTGAGAGGCTGAATGGATGACTGAGTGGCTGGGTGAGTGACTGGGTATGTAAGTGAATATATTGGTAAGGAAGTGTCTGTTTGACTGGGTGCTTGGGCAAGTGAGTTGGTATGCAAGTGACTGTTTTGCACAGTGAGTATTTGTGTAAGTAACTGTATAAATGAGTGAGTGGGCACATGAGGGATTGTATTGATGTGTGAATGGGTATGTAAGTGGTTTAGTGGATAAGTGAATGGATGGGTGAGTGGCTGTATGGGTGAGTGAGCTGCTCTGTTAGTAGCTATATGGGTGAGTGAGTGGCTGTGTGAGTGGTTGAATGGGTGAGTGAGTGGTTGTGTCAGTGGCTGTGTGGGTGTGGGTGTGTGAATGGGTATTTGAAGTGTGTGAGTGGCTGTATGGGTCTGTGAGTGGGTGTGTGAGTGGTTTTGTGTGTGCATGAGTGGCTGTATGGATCTGTGAGTAGGTATGTGAGTGGTTTTGTGGATATGTGAGTGGGTATATTAGAGGTTGTATGGGGGTGTGAGTGAGTGCATGAGTGGTTCTGTGGATGATGCAATCAGTGATGTCATCAATGATGTCATCAGTGATGTCAATGATCATGTCTTGAGTAATGTAATATGCGAGGTGATAAGCAGTGCATTGCAGGGGCATAAGTTATAGTTAGCTCAGGTAGCTATAACTGCTGAATTTCATTGGTTTTGTATGAGTGAAATCTGAGCCTAACTATAACATCCTTGTAACCTTTGTTTTTTTCAGTGAATTTTAATTGCTTTTTACATTTTATTTCCCAACTGTAACCTGCAAACTTTGAGAGTGAGTGTGTGAGTGGCTGTATGGGTCTCTGAGTAGGTGTGTGAATTAGTGTGTGGGTGTGTGAGTTGCTATATGGGTCTGTGAATGGGTGTGTGAATGACGGTCTGGGTGTGTACTTGGCTGTGTAAGTGGGCGTACAAGTGCCTGTGTGGATCTGTGAGTGGGTGTGTGAGTGTCTGAGTGGGTCTGTGAATGTGTGCATGAGTGCCTGAGTGGGTCTGTGACTGGATGTCTGAGTGTCTGAGTGGGTATGTTAGTGGATGCATGAGTGCCTGAATGGGTCTGAGTCAGTGTGTGAGTCTCTGACTGGGTCTGTGAGTAGGTGCATGATTGTCTGAGTGGGTCTGTGCCTGGATGCTTGAGTATCTGAGTGGGTCTGTGAGTGGGTGCATGAGTGTCTGAGTGGGTCTGTGAGTCTTGACTGGGTCTGTGAGTGGGTACATAAGTGTCTTTGAAAGTCAGTGAGTGGATGCATGATTCACGGAGTGGGTGAGTGAGTGGGTTCATGAGTGTCTGAATAGGTCTGTCAGTGGGTGTGTGGTAAAAAATGTAGGGGGCACACAGGAGCAGGTCCTCGTACCAGTTCCCCCTGTGACGACCTCCTGTCCAGCTTGCCTGGAGTCTGCTACCCTCTGCTGCCTTCGGTTTTGTGCCTCCTCTGCTTATTTCAACTCATTTTTCTGTCTCTTCTATTCTCGCTCCTGCCCGCTATTTTGCCACTTTATGCTCATTCTGCCCATTATTTTGCCTCTTTCAGCTTGAGCCTGATGTTTATTCTGCCTGTTACAGCTCGTTTCTGATCTCTATTGTACCTCTCTGCTCATTATGCCCATTATTTTGCCTATTTCTGCTCATTTCTCACCTTTTTTGCCTCTTGCTGCCTGGTTTCTGACCTTTATTTTGCCTCTTGCTGCTTGTTTCTCACCTTTATTTTGACTCTTTCTGCTTGTTTCTCACCTTTATTTTGCATCTTGCAACTGGTTTCTGACCTCTATTTTGACGTGTTTACAGAATGGTTGAGTAAGGGTGCAGGGCCTCAGATGAGGCCTCAACAAACCCGGTGTGTGGGACTTACTGGTGGTAAAAATAGGAGTTTTTGGCCCCCAACAACCTTCAGCAGTCAAGGGGACTTCATTCCCCAACCAGTAGTGCACCAGGAGGCACGTTTGCAGAGTGGTTGATAAAGGGTGCGAGCCTCCAATGAGGCCTCAGCAATCCTGCTGTGTGGGACTTACTGGTGGTAACAATAGGGGTTCTTGGCCCCTAACAACCCACCCACAGCAGCCAAGGGAACTTTATCCCCAACATGTAGTGTGCCAGGAGGCCTCTTTGCAGTATGGTTGAGAAAAGGGGCAAGGCCTCCAATGAGGTGTCAGCAGTCCTGCTGTGCGGGACTTACTGGTGGTTACAATAGGGGTTCTTGACCCCCAATGATCCTCAGCAGCCAAGGAAACTTAATCCCCAAACCAGAATTGCGCCAGGAGGCACGTTTGCAGAGTGGTTGAGAAAGGGGGCGGTGCCTCCAACGAGGACTCAGCAGTCCCGCAATGTGGCACTTACTGGTGGTAACAGGAGGGGTTCTTGGCTCCCAAGGACCCTCAGCATCCAAGGGGACTTCATCCCCCAAAGAGTAGCGCTTGTTTTTTTGCTGCAAATTCACAAATTTCACAAATGTGCGGCAATTCTTTTTTTTAAATGCTTTTTCTGCCCTGCAGGGGCCCCCCCTGGAACATCAGGATCAAGGCTAGGGAGTTAGGGTATTCTTACACTGTCCCTTATTCTGGTTTTTGCACTTTTTTTGAGACTTAGCCAAAGCTGGGTCCCAAGATAGCTGCCAACACTTCTTGGTTGAAATGTTGGCAGCCAATCAGAGCTCTGTCTTTCCCCGCACAAGCTCATTATTATTCACAAATTCGTGATCCCAGATAAACAAATTTGGATTTCTTTAAATTTCTCAACAACTACTGAATGAATTTACACCAAATAACTAAAAGCGTGATCTATAGACCAAAATCTACCTTCCTGACAAATTCAGTGTAATTCCGTCCAGCAGTTCGGGCTATAGTCATGTTCAAAGCTCCTATGGGATTTATCATGGGACATCCCACTATTTTTTTACCCCCTTTTTCTCGGCCCCCACTTGACGGATCACCCCGAAACTTTATATATATATATATATATATATATATATATATATATGATGGAGTCAGTCCTGACCCCTATGTTCTGTTCCTAAAATCTTGGGAGCCTTAGTGGTATCCAGAAAGACTGTTTCTGAAATCTGAGCAAAATTTGGAAGCAGAAACGTTATCCGCCTTCAGACCTCTGGGAGTCCCAGAACCAACCACACAAGTCAATCATCTCAAGGTGGGCCTTACTGGACAAGAAAATCCCTCTCAGATCTTTGTGTAGCCTGAAAATCCAGTTCAGCACACCCTTGCGGCAAGCCTATCCAACTTCGTTGAGATCTTCCAGGACACAGCCTGCTGCCTTGCCTCACTGGAAGAATCTGAGCTCTAAAAAGGAGACTAAGGCCGAGTGTAGAAATCTTGACTGGACAAAGGCGACAAAACTATCCAACTGATGGGAGGACTTCCCTGGGTGTAAGATTATACTTTTCCTGCTTATAGCTTTTCCTGCCAAACCAACGACTTCAATGTGACCTTATTCAAAGCCCATCCAAATTCCAAGAAACTTCGCCAGATGCAGCCTGCTGCCTTGCACCACTGGAAGATTTCAGAACCTAAGCAAAAGGTAAAATGTTGACCCGGATGTACCTGCATTGTGTATGTAACCCCCGCTGCAGTGCAGTAGGCCTGAAATCACATGTAGGTCCCAGTCACATGTGAACAGTAAATTTCTGTTTCTGCTTTACTTTTTTATGGTGCTACTTCTCATAGATCTTTAAAAATTCATTGCTATATTTCCCTATGTTGAATGTTTATAATTTTGGTGTCATTTTGTTTATTACATTTTTCTCTATTTTTATACACCTGAGTGGTATTTTTATTGTGTTGTGTTTTTGACTTTTTAACTGTGTTGGTACTTTTGAGTGCTTAACACATCTTATCTTAGTTAAACCGGTCTGCTCTGTGGCATAGCTCCCAGGGGTTGAGCTCAGATTTAAAACAATGATACCTTTGTTTGGGACTAAGAGGTTAGTGACTTTATTACTGGTGGTGGACTACCATTCACCCCAATTAATCATTCAGTTTCTTCCACCTTCATCCCCATAGAGTCTGGGTCATTAGGCTGCTGTCTTTGCACCCCTTCAAAATATGTGGTACGTTCCAGAGATGAGACCATGGATCACTTTGTAATGTTTGCAGTTTCTCAAATTCTTCTCCCTCCTACTTTGTCATTCTAACAATATTATGGGCTCTTTTATGTGAGAAATATAGTAATTCCATTATTTGTGGTAAAAAACATTGTCAAGATGTTTTATGGTGATTTTAAAACACTGTTGATCTACAGAGATTCTACATGATCGTAGAATGTAGAAAATACAGTTGCGACAGTGTACAAAGGATATAACCTTTACTCTTTGCTCAATCCTTGCATCCCTTTGTATTTTCTCCTCCCACAACCCACAGAAAGGATGCTGAAATAGATCATTACATTATGTCTGTTCCCCAGTCGTCACCACCCCAAGGATACGGATGTAGCCTTACTTTGGATGTATCAAATTTCATTGGTCTTTGAGCGCTGTCACCCTACGGCAATCTTGTTCTGATATTTTCTTCCCAATCACAAACCACAGTCGGGCGAGGTTCCCTTCCGGTTCCAACCATTTACTTTGATATTCCCCCTATCTATAATGATGCTCATAGACGTTTTTGATGTGTAAACAGTCTCAGTTTTTTACATCTTGGTCATAAATCATCATGAGATATTGGTCATTGGTATGAACCATGCATTATACATTGCGTAGACATATAGACACAATCATTGAATCGTTGTGTATCACATTATGCTGTCATAAGTCTTTTTTGCTTATTATTCACTCCTTGCTTTTATTATCCTCAAGTGAGCCATCCTTCAGCTGACAGCATTTATTCGAGGGGTCATTGTTTTCAAGTGCCATGGCTTGTAGGCTCCCCGTTGCCCTTAGGCCATGCCTGGGCTGCATGTGCCAATTCTATCTAGCACTGACCCTTTGCTGGCCCTTAGCTCCTGCGTCTAGAGTCCCTGCTGTGAGGCACCTCAGAGAGCCTGTTTGAGCGGCTTTTCTTCCTGGCCTGCTATGGTATTGTTGGTTTTCATTGATGCTGTCTCTGCCATGCTGCCAGTGGTTTAACGACCACAGGGAGCACTCCCGATGAGGATTCTGGCAACAGTTACTTGCTGTGTGCTGCTTCTTCTTTTTTGAGCCCACCTTGGCTCTGCCCCTTGGCCTCGAATTGGCCCATTTAAAACATGCTGACCAATGCTGTGCTTGCAGTTTCCCTGGCTTTAGTCCTGCCGGTTCCCATCCTCAGTGTGGGTTAGTTGCAGTTGCTCTAGAGTCTGTATCGCTTTCCGGGCCAGCAGTTCTTCTGTCCCCATGTGAAACATGGCAAGCAATTTGCAGTATTAGATGTCTTAGTAATGGAAATGGGATTAACTGCATTAGAAGGTTTAAGAAACCAGGGCTGGGTCTACTTCAAAGAACCCTCCTGCAAATTTCCAAGATGGCTTCCCACAGCAGTGGAGTGTATATCTTTTGTAGATGCCCAGAGGAGTGTGTGAGGGGTGCATCTTGGATGTATTCTTGCATTCTATGGGCCTAATTTACAAAAACATTATGCAGTGTGGCGCCGCAAGCCATTTTGCTGCGTCGAGCTGCATCATTTTAAAAGCAAAGGGATGCGTTGTATCAACAACAATACGACGCATCCGTGTGCTTTCCCCTGCGCTGACGCACAATTGTCTGTCATGCGCCAGTAAAGGCACCCTTGCGTCATGTTGCAAGGGTGTCTATGTTGCAGGGATAATTGTTTTTGTGCAGGAAGGGGCACCTTACTACACAAAAACGATATCTGTTGGCATTTTCCTCTTTCTATGTGTGCTGCAGAATGCAGCATTTATAGAAAGAGGAAAAAATGAGGAGAAACACAAGTATTTCTCCTCAATGCACCACTCCTACTCATCCCCTGGCTTTGACTACATTGTCCTTGATGTTCCTGCCTCGCTTAAGCGCGAACTCTGGGTTTTCAGTGGTGTTCAGTTCACTTGCAACCAAATTCCAATACTTGTTGACAATCTTTTTGATGTCATTGCTTTTGGAATTGAATGTGGTCACACAAACAATGTTTTCGGTCTTTGTCTGTTTCTGTTTCACTTGTAGTAACTTGTCTCGTGGGCAATACCAAGCTCGTTTTCGAATTGGCTACCTTGAGCCGGAAAAACAACCTGACTTGAGGAGCCAAATGGGTCTACCACCAATAACTGGACACCACAAATGTGGGCAATGCAAAGCGTGCCCTTTGACCATTGAAGGAACTACCTTTACACATAACAATCGAACACACAAGTTACCAATATTCACCAACTGCAATAGTACCAACGTAGTCTATACCATCCATTGTCCGTGTAACTTACTTTATGTAGCACAGACCACACAGAAGGTAAAGACAAGAAGACTGCAACACATGAGCAGAGTCAGGTGCAAAGTACAGGGAGCCCCTCTGGTTGAGCACTTTACAACTCACAATCACCCCCCCGAAAGCATCCGTTGGTGTGTGATTGAGAAAATCTGCCCCCATCCGAGGGGTGGGTCTGTGGCTGCGACCCTGAATTACAAGGAGTGTAGATGGATCCACTCCTTAAACTCGGTGGCAGAGGGTCTCAACGAGCTTGAGGAGACCACAAAACAAATGGGCCAATTGTAGCGTAATTTCCCCACAATGACTGTATCATGATTACCTGTGGCGATCTATACCGCAATAAAAATGGTCCTTTTTTTACATACCTTGGTTTTACCAGAATTAGCTGTGTTGTTCATGTTGACTTAGTGATGCCATCTCACACAGATGAGTGGTCCCTGATGACATTACCATGCCTTATGTGATCACTATATCTTAAAGGGAATATGTCATATATAAGTTCCTCAGACATGCTCATCAGATTGCAAATATGCTAATTGGGTTGCAATTGGCAATTAACCATGACAGACAAAGGGCGCCCTGGGACATCCACCATGCCTTATGTGATCACATATATATATATTGTACTATTGCCAAATGCTGTAAAGTGAATGACAGTACACCAAGCCTTATTTGATCATATGTATATTTTTGTACAATCACCAAGTTTTGTAAAGTGAATGCACTTTTGTTACAGTGATTTGGACTATGTATTCACTTGTGCGTCACTTAGGAATGTAAACTGGTCTGTGAACATAACCTTTACTTTATGGTAACAATTGAAATTAATATATTGCTTTTAATTTTTCATTATTTATGATTGTGCATGCATTGCTCTCCAAAATATGCATGTATCACACACATGTTTGTATGTTACATGACTATCCGTCCCTGAGCCAAACCCAGATCATTTCACCATTGACGACGTTGTTGCCTCACTCCTCCATCGATTAGGCAGCCACATCGGTCTCCCTAGCAACCGGGCTTGACAGCATCTAGCTGGTGCCTTCACTAGTGCTACGTGCACGCTACCGTTGCGTGCGTGCTTTAACCTTATATTCCGGTTTCACGTAACCGGGGACTCTCCCTGACTAAACGGATGCGGATCAACAGGACACATGCCTGTCTCCGCCACGCAGCACTGAATCCTCCGTTGCTGCCACCAACTAACTTTAACACCGAGACTCATCGCTCGGATCATCCACTCGGTGAGTCTATTAATCTCTCATCCGGCCCTGATTTTTCATGCCGGTTGTGTGTGTTTGTACTATGTAGCTAGCACGAGGCCCCTCATTTGCAAATAGGATCCTGACACATTTTTATCTCTAGAGTTCCGAGGTTCCTTCAGCATCAAATCGATAACACACGGAGTCCTTGAATAATGCTTGTGAGGTTTTTAATAACTTGCACCTTGCGCCCCAATTTATGTTCACTTTCACTTTTAAATCCTGACATTAGTCAGCTTGGTTTAAGCGCCTCCTGGCTGACTTCTTGCTATAATTATTAACACTGAGCCTCTAATAGCGCGCGCCTGTCATTTGAATATACTGAGATACATTTGTATTATGCGCGAGGCAATTCATTCTGACTACTTGTTTCATTAACACTAAGCCCCTTTTAACGCGTCTGTGTCTTTTGAATACACCTTTAAATCCTGACATCAGTCAGCTTGGTTTAAGCGCCTCCTGGCTGATTTCTTGCTTTAATCATTAACACAGAGCATCTAATAGCGCGCACCTGTCATTTAAATATGTTGTATTATGCGCGAAGCAATCCCTTCTGACTACGTGTTTAAATCATCAACACTTAGCCTCTTTTAGCGCGCCTGTGTCTTTTGAATACAAGGAGATACACTTGAATTCATAACCTGCGGGGGTCTAATCAACAGCGCCTGTTGTCCTTTCCATAATTTAACTTAAATACAAGGAGTATACCCATGCACTGTGCGCCCTAACCTCCTCCCTATTGTCGATTCCAACATGAACTAGCAGGGTTGATACATAGGTAAACAGTGTTCCTCTCCTGCCTTGTCAGTCATTATAAGCCATCTTGACACACAGAAGGGTTTGAACTTTACGCCCTCTCTCTTTTAGACTTACGTCGCTTGATTTAATTTGGATCCACAAAGATGTTTGAATAACCAGGAGTCACTCTGGTTTTCTGTGGGTGAGTACTTATACTGCCCCTCTCCCCATTCTTATCTCGTCCAGACCTAGATAAAGAACACGCTTAATTCGTGTTTTTTCATTTATAGGCTGTCACCCCCAGCCCCCGTTCTTTGTCCTAATGAAGACCCGCCTTGACTACCTAATGGAGCTGAGTTTGGGTTGAAACGTCGACGACCTCGCATGGTCCAGATTGACTAAGGCTCTGTGTGATTAAGAATATTCATTACACAGCAGAGTCATTGTTGTTCCCTAAAATTCTGGCCTATTCTTTCCCATGTACATATTTAAAGCCCACTGTACATATTACGCACTGAGCACCAGCACTGAGCACTAATGTCACTTGTTCACTTATCATTTATAAACCTCACTTCGTGTTGACAGCCTTTTTACAAATGTGTAAAAATATATATAAATGATTCAATTTATATAAAAACAAGTGAGTAGACAGAAATTTGTGTCTCGCTCTTGATTATTTGTTATGTTTTCTATCCTGATATGTTTTCTATCCTGTCTGGACAACTGAGATACCTATGTTAATAACTACAGAATAATATATTAACACTAGGCGTTCTTACATTTAATAAGTACTCACATTTGATTGGGAACAGATGAAGGTTCATTGTTTGATGTCTGAGAAATTGTAATTTTAAATCCTCTATAATGGTAAAATTTAATTTTAAGTTACAATTTTTAAAATGTCACTTTTAGAAACTTGCGTTCAGGAAAACAAGGGCCACCCTAATCATAAGGAACCAGGGTACATATTATATATCAAAAGACAATGGCACCTGTGGAAAAAATGGAATACTAACAATGATAATAATAATAATAGTTAGGCACAATGGCATTAAACATGGGTAAAGATGCACAAACTCAGAAGAAGAGCCACAGAGCCCAAACAATAAAAATGCAATATTGTTTATGTCAAAATTGATGTAGAATCAGGAAACAATTGTGAGGTGTTCTAAGTGAAATTAGAACCTATATATCAAAGTGACAAGTTGTGACATACACTGAGGTTTCAAAATATACAAAAACGACTATTTGGTAAATATACAATAGTTATTTACAGCCTTCAGTAACATTGGTAAAAGCTGGGTTCAACAGTTCGTTTTAAATGCATGTCGACGGCGTCTCGACCACACAAGCAATAGGGGGTCTCATCAGGACCTAACAATGAGAGACACCTGAATCTAGTATAATATCCTGTCAGAGTGGTGAGGTGCACACCCGTATAGGAAGTGGCTCAAAAAGAGTATTGGGAAAGGTAATTACTTACATGGGGCCCAGCCGAGCACCCTGTAAGTGTGAGGGGGGCTCTGACAGTCTTTCCGGCGTGTATTCATGTACATGTCCGTAATTAGTAAGGAAATGTCAAGCAAGAATCCGTGTTGACAATTTTCTTCCAAAGTGAAGTATGACTCAATGGGTTTACATCAAGGAAGTGGGCCGCCTTAGTCAGCCGAGCAGCGTGCTAATGATGTAATTACCCAGACAGAGGCAGACTGGAGCTGTCCTCCGACAAAAGGCACGCCGGAAAGACTGTCACAACTTGTCACTTTGATATACAGGTTCTAAATTCACTTGGGACATCTCACACTTCTTTCCTGATTCTACATTAATTTTGACATTAAATATTGCATTTTTATTCTTTGGGCTCTGTAACTCTTCTTCTGAGTTTTCACATCTTTATACATGATTAATGCCACTGTGCCTAACTGCTAATAATAATATCATTGTTAGTATTCCATTTTTTCCACAGGTACCATTGACTTTCAGAAAGTTGGCATTTTCCAGCCCTAACTGTTTGATTCCTGCAGCCCGTTCCTGGGTCACATGACTGGGTGTAGTTGGCAGTTGGAGTTTGCATATTCCTCCCAGACAGCCACACAATAGAGGGATTAGGAGTGCCTGGATGGGCCATTACTGGCAGGAGGGGGGCAAGGCTGGACACAGCCCCACTTTGCCTTTTACACATAGGACTTGACACCACTTCATAATTCATGCAGCCAGGTTGGAGCCAGGGCAAGGGAGGCAGAAAACTTCAAGCACTTCAAAGGGAATTCCCTAGAAACTTCTACTTCAAAGAAGGCACCAGGTATAAAAATAGGACCCTCAAACCCACTCTTCAGTTCACATTTTAGACCATTAGAAGGAGATGTCAGACACCTGTCTGCTGCTGTGGCCTGCTGTGTACTTCAGAAGACTGCTCCTCTCTGACACTTGATGTGTCAGTCCCTGTGACCTAAACACACAAGAAAAAGCTTTTGTCCTCACTGACTGAACAGTCTTGTCTCTTTGTCTATGACCCACAATGACAAAAACAAGTTTTGTTGCCATGATATATCACTGCACTGCAAGATACTAATGTAGCTGTCAGAACCTGATATCACAGTGTGTCATAACGGTGGCTAACAAGAGCTTCAATATTGAGTCATTCCAAGCACTGGCGTATTAATTGCATTTGTGTATCTCCAGCCTGTGTGACATACTTACTGTGCACAGCGGATCGGATGGCTTCTTGCGGTCGGGTGCAGCTCCCTTCGATCTTCACTGCAACTGCTCCCGGGCCACTCAGTGCCGCCACCTGGAGCATTAGCAGACCACTTCTGCTCCCTTCTTGGCTCACAGAGTACTCCGATTAGAAAATAGCATGACAGAAAGCCAGGAAACAGAGGCCGCATCAGAGCTTCCACCCCTCCCTCTGTAACCCATTAGCAACCCCGTTAGACCAACCCTGGGGCTTCAAAGATGAAAGAGCAGTGCCGCCTCCTGGAGAGCGAGGGATACACACCGGCACCAAGCCGTAGTGTGTACACACACACCAGTTCAGATTCCTTGGTTTACTACTGTGCAAGCCCCTAGTTTATCAAGAAGACTCGACATACAGTGAAGCAGCCCTAAAGCAGCAGGGGAACAGCCTGGATCTTTGATGCAGCTATCCAACCTGGAATTTGCCCATAAAAACCAATGACAAAGCATGTGATGAGAAGAACATTGCATAATGTGTTGTTAATTATGGGTAGGCGCCGGTAAACTCCACCACAAGGAGGATGGTGAACTTTTTGCTGAACTCTGTGCTTCAAGCGGAGCGTGGAGTGGCAAAACTATGCCGGTGGAACAGAGTTTACCACCCACCGCGAGGTGGCAGCTAAATCCTAATGTCCACTGGAGAAAGGAGGGTTCACATCCCCAAGGATCTGGTGCCTAACTGTGTTGTAGGGGGTGACATAGATAAATAGTTTGAGGCCTAAGAGGTTGCTGTGTGAATGCACAGGGTCTCTGAAGAGGATTGAGGGGCAGTCTCTGGAAACACAGTCCCAGTGAAAGGAGGGATGCACTGTTAGCCCTAGGGGAAGGGGACAGAATGAAGTATCCCCTTATGAAGGATACTCGCATCAGGAAATATGGGCCTACCTCAGAAATGTATAGGCCGATGTTTTGGGACAACCAGAAGCTGCCCCAACAGTCCTTGGTAGATTTTTTGTGGACCACTTTTGCAAAGCACTGGATGGTTGGGTGAAGGACAGTGATAATAGTGATTAAAAAGGGCTACACAATTTGATTGCAAAGAAGCACATATTCAGCAATTGTTTTACAGAGCTGCGCCAACACCTTGTTGATAGTAAGCTCTGACTCCAGGTAGTTTGCTGAGGAGGCAGACTGATGGCTCAGCGCCTGGGTCCACAAGAAGGTATCTGGGGGGAACTCCCCAAAGGGTAGTAAGGGTTCCCATCGGAAGAAGGAGGGGAGTTTAAACTGATCAAACTGATCACAAGCAATCTGGATTTGGGGATCTTGTCTCCGAGTGGTATGAGTGCACTAGTTTAGGTACTCAAAGGGTGATCCCGAGTGCCCCAAAAGGGTACAGTATCCCACTGGTGGGCAAACCCAGGGGTTGGACAGTGTAGCACTTGGGGAGGAGATGGCCCCAGTTAAAGTGAGGGTGACAGCTGAGGTTATCCTAGTGTTCCTGAGTGACAGAGAGATGATTCCCAAAGCCAACATGCCGTCTAATATTTCCAAATACAAGCAGTGGGTCACCATCAATGGAAGAAGAGTGAGGGCTGTGAGAGACACAAAAGCCAGCATGATTACTGTCAGGTGCCACCTGGTGTCCTCAGAGCAGGTAATTCCCAATACATTCCACCAGTTTCGAGTAGCAGATAATCATGAGGGCCACTACCTTGTGACTCTAGTTCCCTTTGAATAGAGGGATCTCAGATTCTTTTAGGGTAGCTGTGAACCATGCCATGCCTGTGGATTGTTTGCTCAGAAATGACTTGGAGCACGCTGGCTGCAAGAAAGCTCAGGTCACACTTGATAATGTTGAGGTTACCTTCGTAGGTCTGTATGATAGCTAGGTCCATGGCTGCCAGGCAGGGCCATCAAAGAAACGTAGAGCCGGGAAAAATGGCCTAGGCAGCTGCCAAGAAAGGGAAGGACAAGAAGCATGGAAAACCAGCCACTGAAGCTCCCATGGTACATGTGGATAAGGTGTCAGAGTGGGCTGCCCCGGAGCCTACTGGGGAGGATATTGCCTCTCTTGGGGACCTGCCTCAACTTTCTGGATGGCAAATAGAGGGTGGGCCCACCAGAGATAAGTTCTGCATTGCGCAGAAGGAGTGCCCAACTGTAAAGGACATGAGGCAGCAGACTGAAGCCCAGGCAACTGGCGACATCTCTGGAGTTCGCCTACTTTTTTTGGAGGATGCCCTCATATATAGTGAGACTAAGTCACCTGTACATGGGTAACACATGTGTTGGTGATTCCTAGTGGGTTTGGGACACGAAATTCCCATGGCAGGACATCTGGGAAAGACAAGACCTTTGCCAGGCTTGTCTCCCACTTTTTTTGGCCCCTGATGAGGACATTCTCACATTCTTTCTTCAGCACTTACCTCACCTGCTAGGCCAGTGGGAAAACAATGGAAAAGCTAAAGGCTCCCTTGAATCCCTTACCTGTCATTGGCACCGCCTTTGAAAGGGTGGGCATCAACATTTCTGGCCCCTTGCACCTCAAACCTACCTTAGGCAACAGGTTTATCCTGGCTTTGTTGGACTATGTCACTAGGTACCCAGAGAGAAACCCTCTGAGGATTGTGGTTGCACCTGCAGTGGCCATGGCTCTGAAGGCAATTTTTACCCGAGTAGGGTTCCTCAAAGAAGTGGTTTCTGACAGGGGCAATAACTTCATGTCAGCATACATGACGTCCATGTGGGAAGAGTGTGGGCAACCTACAAGTTCTGTGCACCCTACCATCCCTAAACCAATGGGCTTGTTGAAAGATTTAACAAGACCCTGAAAGGCTCGATTCTGGGCCAGTGTTCGAGTGCGGTTTTTCCACATAATTTAGCACGGAAATGTGCTGTCTGAAATAACAAGACACATGTCTGAAAATACAGGAATTGAGTCAGGAGTGACACTATTTATTTAAACACTTAGACAAAAATGTAAAAACATGTCATTTATCAAAAATAACACCATGCAATCTAGCAAGTAACAAGTGTCAAAGACACATCGCAGATCATGAGCAAAAACATGTAATCTAGTAACTTTAAAATCACGGCAATCCAAAGAAAAAGAGAGAGAGAGAGAAAATGAATATCAAAGTACAGCGAAGTATTACAACCTCAATCAAAAACTAAATAAATCGGTTAACCGGTAGCACCATCGTCGTGGAAAAAATACACTGCACAAGGTGGTCAACAAATGGGCAGATAAGTAGCCCTTTTATACATTTGAAATGAGGAACCATTGACCGCAAGATCTAACTTTGGCAGGTGCTTGAGCGCAGAACATAACAAAACATTGCATATGTTAGCAAAAACAATTTGCGTCCCTTCTCGGAAGCTTTAAGGCAGAAGCTCATTATAAGGCTATTGTTTATTTTAAGCCCTGTCGCTATCTTAATTTCCAAAGCTGTGGAAAGTCCCAGTTGGTCCCCACTCCTACTCTTAGCCCATCTTGTTATTCTAGATGACAAATGCATCCTGTTATTGCTACATCTTCTTGATGTTCAGAAAGATGTACACGCAGAGGACAAGGGTTCAGAGACTTGTTCATCAGAAAGACAGTGACCTGAGGTTATTGGCCTTCATAGGAGAGATACGTCTGAGGTTACAGGAGGGTGTGAGGCCTACTGCCTCTGTGGACGCTGTGTGGACAATTTTAACACAACCCTGTCTATGGGGTGGCAGGTACAATTGAGACTCTCATGCTTCAGATGTGGACAGAATGGCCCTGGGGCACAATATGGTAAAACTAGACCCTGCTTCATCCCCTCCTCTTGTTCATTCTTGAACAAAACTCTTACAGCATACTTTGCAGGCCCTCCTCCTAGTTGGGGTATCCAAGGGGTGTCATTAACATTGGAACATTGGCTCTCCTGCGGCTTCCTTAACTCTATATACTCTCCTTCATGTATGTCAACGAGGGATGTATATGGTGTTGGTGTTGGTGTAGGTGATGGTGGATCTATATTTAAATCCTCTCTCAGTTGGTAACTACTAGTGGTGAATTGGGGGCCATTGACCTGGCTATTGGTAATGGTAGTGGGCTGCAGTAAGTGTTGTCCTGGCGTGAGCTCTCAACTTCTAGCAGCGCTAAATTATCCCCATTCATTGTTCTATCCTTCTTCTTGTATTTAGGCTTTCTGAATGTTCCCTATTCCTACATAATTCATAGCTACTCAATTGCTACCAGTATTTTTAGCACAATGACAGAACAACTGTACGGCACAACAGAGGAGCAACAGCACATCGAAAACCGGTAACAAATGTTTTTGAATGGCAGACAGCCACTAAGGCATCCAGTCAAAGTTCAACCAATCAGTGGCTGTGTCTGCTATGGCACCTCCTTCGCAAAAACAACAATTGATGGACAGAATGCAGAACAATGTCATACATTCACCCCAGTACAGAGATCTGGGCCTAAATCCATCGTTTATTTGCTCACCATGCCATTCCAGTATGAACCCAGCCATATGCAAATCAGTCTTGACCCTGTGTCAAATGGGAACAGTCCAGCCCAAATTGCCAGGCCAGGTCCTCCATGGACTGGAAACAAGCATCCTAGGACCGGTTTCGTGGTTTCACCCCTCATCAGCCAGGATAGCTTGACTCCAGTGGCATGGAGAGCACGGGACCCACGTCTGGGCATACCCTTCCCACTCGGGGTGACAAATGCAAAAACAACAATTGATGGACAGAATGCAGAACAATGTCATGCATTCACCCCAGTACAGAGATCTGGGCCTAAATCCATCGTTTTTTTGCTCACCATGCCATTCCAGTTTGAACCCAGCCATATGCAAATCAGTCTTGACCCTGTGCCCAATGGGAACAGTCCAGCCCAGGTCCTCCATGGACTGGAAACAAGCATCCTAGGACCGGTTTCGGGCTTCACCCCTTATCAGCCAGGATAGCTTGACTCCAGTGGCATAGAGAGCACGGGACCCACATCTGGGCATACCCGTCCCACTCGGGGTGACAAATGCAAAAACAACAATTGATGGACAGAATGCAGAACAATGTCATACATTCACCCCAGTACAGAGATCTGGGCCTAAATCCATCGTTTTTTTGCTCACCATGCCATTCCAGTTTGAACCCAGCCATATGCAAATGAGTCTTTACCCTTTGCCCAATGGGAACAGTCCAGCCCGAATTGCCATGCCAGGTCCTCCATGGACTGGATCAAGCATCCTAGGACCGGTTTCGGGGTTTCACCCCTCATCAGCCAGGATAGCTTGACTCCAGTGGCATAGAGAGCACGGGACCCACGTCTGGGCATACCCGTCCCACTTGGGGTGACAAATGCAAAAACAACAATTGATCGACAGAATGCAGAACAATGTCATACATTCACCCCAGTACAGAGATCTGGGCCTAAATCCATAGTTTTTTTGCTCACCATGCCATTCCAGTTTGAACCCAGCCATATGCAAA
The DNA here is from genome assembly GCA_963921515.1 of Calotriton arnoldi. Lineage (NCBI taxonomy): Eukaryota > Metazoa > Chordata > Amphibia > Caudata > Salamandridae > Calotriton > Calotriton arnoldi. The sequence goes on from CAWUFW010002668.1 coordinate 996,051, forward strand.
TCAGTCTTGACCCTGTGCCCAATGGGAACAGTCCAGCCCGAACTGCCAGGCCAGGTCCTCCATGGACTGGAAACAAGCATCCTAGGACCGGTTTAGGGGTTTCACCCCTCTTCAGCCAAGATAGCTTGACTCTAGTGGCATGGAGAGCACGGGACCCACGTCTGGGCATACCCGTCCCACTCGGGGTGACAAATGCAAAAACAACAATTGATGGACAGAATGCAGAACAATGTCATACATTCACCCAATTACAGGGATCTGGGCCTAAATCCATTGTTTTTTTGCTCACCATGCCATTCCAGTTTGAACCCAGCCATATGCAAATCAGTCTTGACCCTGTGTCCAATGGGAACAGTCCAGCCCAAATTGCCAGGCCAGGTCCTCCATGGACTGGAAACAAGCATCCTAGGACCGGTTTCGCGGTTTCACCCCTCATCAGCCAGGATAGCTTGACTCCAGTGGCATGGAGAGCACGGGACCCACGTCTGGGCATACCCTTCCCACTCGGGGTGACAAATGCAAAAACAACAATTGATGGACAGAATGCAGAACAATGTCATGCATTCAACCCAGTACAGAGATCTGGGCCTAAATCCATCGTTTTTTTGCTCACCATGCCATTCCAGTTTGAACCCAGCCATATGCAAATCAGTCTTGACCCTGTGCCCAATGGGAACAGTCCAGCCCAGGTCCTCCATGGACTGGAAACAAGCATCCTATGACCGGTTTCGGGCTTCACCCCTTATCAGCCAGGATAGCTTGACTCCAGTGGCATAGAGAGCACGGGACCCACATCTGGGCATACCCGTCCCACTCGGGGTGACAAATGCAAAAACAACAATTGATGGACAGAATGCAGAACAATGTCATACATTCACCCCAGTACAGAGATCTGGGCCTAAATCCATCGTTTTTTGCTCACCATGCCATTCCAGTTTGAACCCAGCCATATGCAAATGAGTCTTTACCCTTTGCCCAATGGGAACAGTCCAGCCCGAATTGCCATGCCAGGTCCTCCATGGACTGGATCAAGCATCCTAGGACCGGCTTCGGGGTTTCACCCTCATCAGCCAGGATAGCTTGACTCCAGTGGCATAGAGAGCACGGGACCCACGCCTGGGCATACCCGTCCCACTTGGGGTGACAAATGCAAAAACAACAATTGATCGACAGAATGCAGAACAATGTCATACATTCACCCCAGTACAGAGATCTGGGCCTAAATCCATAGTTTTTTGCTCACCATGCCATTCCAGTTTGAACCCAGCCATATGCAAATCAGTCTTGACCCTGTGCCCAATGGGAACAGTCCAGCCCGAACTGCCAGGCCAGGTCCTCCATGGACTGGAAACAAGCATCCTAGGACCGGTTTCGGGGTTTCACCCTCATCAGCCAGGATAGCTTGACTCCAGTGGCATGGAGAGCACGGGACCCACATCTGGGCATACCCGTCCCACTCGGGGTGACAAATGCAAAAACAACAATTGATGGACAGAATGCAGAACAATGTCATACATTCACCCAATTACAGGGATCTGGGCCTAAATCCATTGTTTTTTTGCTCACCATGCCATTCCAGTTTGAACCCAGCCATAGGCAAATCAGTCTTGACCCTGTGCCCAATGGGAACAGTCCAGCCCAAATTGCCAGGCCAGATCCTCCATGGACTGGAAACAAGCATCCTAGGACCGGTTTTGGGGTTTCACCCCTCTTCAGCCAAGATAGCTTGACTCTAGTGGCATGGAGAGCACGGGACCCACGTCTGGGCATACCCGTCCCACTCGGGTGACAAATGCAAAAACAACAATTGATGGACAGAATGCAGAACAATGTCATACATTCACCCAATTACAGGGATCTGGGCCTAAATCCATTGTTTTTTGCTCACCATGCCATTCCAGTTTGAACCCAGCCAGAGGCAAATCAGTCTTGACCCTGTGCCCATTGGGAACAGTCCAGCCCAAATTGCCAGGCCAGATCCTCCATGGACTGGAAACAAGCATCCAAGGTCCGGTTTCGGGGTTTCACCACTCTTCAGCTAAGATAGCTTGACTCCAGTGGCATGGAGAGCACGGGACCCACGTCTGGGCATACCCGTCCCACTCGGGGTGACAAATTCAAAAACAACAATTGATGGACAGAATGCAGAACAATGTCATACTTTCACCCCAGTACAGAGATCTGGACCCTGAAACCGGTCCCAGGATGCTTGTTTCCGGTCCAGGGATGACCTGGCTTGGCAGTTCGGGCTGGACTGTTCCCATAAGGAACAGGGTCAAGACTGATTTGCATATGGCTGGGTCCAAACTGGGGTGGTGTGGTGAGCAAAAGAATGATGGATTAAACCCAGATCTTTGTGACTGGGGGTGAATGTTTGCATTGTCCAGCATTCCGTCCATCAATTGTTTCTTTTGCATATGTCGCCCTAAGTGGGAAGGGTATGCCCAGACGTAGGTCACATGCTCACTACACCACTGGATTCAAGCTACCCTGGCTGATGAAGGGTGATGCCCTGAAACCGGTCCCAGGATGCTTGTTTCCGGTCCAGGGAGGACCTGGCTTGGCAGTTCAGGCTGGACTGTTCCCATAAGGGACAGGGTCAAGACTGATTTGCATGTGGCTGGGTCCAAACTGGGGTTGTGTGGTGAGCAAAAGAATGATTGATTTAACCCAGATCTTTGTGACTGGGGTGAATGTTTGCATTGTCCAGCATTCCGTCCATCAATTGTTTCTTTTGCATATGGCACCTCCTTTAGCAATCATTTTCTTTTCTATGTTGTTCAAGTCCTGGATGACCTTGGTGATTGAGCCTTTTTCTTCATCGTTGGTAGGCACTTAATGTGCAGCACGACCTCCCTATCCAAAGGCATACCCGCCTCTTGGTGTTTCGAAGCTAGCATGCATTCGCCTTGATCTGGAACATCATAATGATGGTGTTGAAAAAAAGAGCTGGACCTTGTTGAATAGGCGTAACTCCTGGAATATGTCTTTGAAGGCTGTCCACCCAAAGTATTCAGCATACCGCCGATGTCGGTGGAGCAAGGTAACAGAGCCAGTCATTGGATGGGCATGGATGTGGGAGATATTAGCTGATGGAACGACCAGGGAGACTTTGTGCATTGTTCTAGTGAGCACAGGCTGCTCCATCGAGGAGGCAGTTGGAGATAGAGACGTTCTCCACATACCCAGTAGAAATCCATTAGGCTGGAGGTGCCATATTGCATGTCCGAATTATAGATGGTGCTGTTGCATCCAGAGTTGCGCCCAATGGGTACTGTGCCATTTCCTAGAAAACAGAGAAGAGGTGACTTTAGTTTGAAAGCTTTTTTAGGTTTGGGCATTTTCTCCCCACCCAAGTGGACCTTCCAGTCCATCCCATCTTAGGGGCCGATTCCGATCTCGGCCGGTAGGGCTCCGAATCGGACTCGGCATTACCGGATGCGATTCGAGCCCTGTTTCCCGACCGAGTCGGACGTGCGTCCGGGCGAGCGAGTACGATGCGAACGCACGCGAAATCGCCGACCGACTCGCTCGCGGGACCCAACCGCTCCTACCGACTCGCACGGACACGACTCGCACCGCGCAATGGAGACGTTCCCCGGCCGGGTAAGTACGATGCGCGCCGCGAGCAGTCCGACCGACTCGCGCCGTCCGGCTCGAAAGAGCAGTCGGAGCTGCACTTTGGGGGTCCGTGTCGGACTCCCCTGTACGCCTAGCCGCGAGAGTCACACACAGGGGGGACCCATGGGCCCCCCCTACCTGTGCATGTACGGCGCGACCCGCTTTGACGCGTACCCGCTGTAGGGGGCGCCCTTGTTCGCCTTGCACCCATTGAGTCAATGGGAGGCCGCGTACGCGTTGTACGACCGGCTCCCACTGACTTCAATGGGAGTCCGACCGAATCGAGTCCGATAGCATGCGAACGCATCGTACTCGTTCGGTCGGACTGCTAGGGCCTGATTCGGTCGGAAATCTCTCTGGGTCCGGCTCGGTCGGAGAGATTTCCGGCCTGAATCGGAATCGGCCCCTAAATGTGTGCAAATAGACGTAGAGCAGTTATGTTTTGGCATGGGCAACGTAAGGTGTGCAGTAAAGAGCCATTACAGTCTGAGGGTGATCTTGTTATCATAAACCCATTCTTCCTACCAAAATCTGCAGTAAGGTCGATATCACAAACTCCTATCTTGAGCATCTTCGTTACCTCCCCCTCTATTCTGGAATTGTCAGTGATAACCTTGTACATTATTGAGGTGTGGTCCCATACTGTGGTATTTACGAACACTACAGAGATGTTGGCCTCAATAATCTGAACTTGCCCCTGTATTCTGTAGAGGAACAGGTGTAAGAGACATTTTACAGTGTGTTGTTGTACTTCCCAGGGAAAAATCAGTCTATCTGCGCCTACTGCATGGGGAATGTATGAGCACACATAACAGTATTCATTAATCTTCTGCCTACCTACTATTGTCATCTGGCTTTACCACTTATTATCCTGGAGAGAATCATGGACAATGTGCTGCCAGGCCAATGGAGCATCCCTACGATGAAGGGACGACTTCGAGGGACACATTGTAACATTAGTAGTACCATCACAGGCAATGGAGGTATTGGAACGTGTTGCGTTATTAAAGGTGTCACTACTACTACTACAAGTGTTAGCAGGTAAAGGGGGAAAAAAGATATGGGATGCACAGTAGTGTGGACAACTTCAACCTTTTGAGGAATACAAGTCTTCTGAGCCAAGCAATAAGAAAGAAAAGCAAACCAATTAAACATTGTTAGTGCCACTCTTTTGCACTGCTGGTGTTGCGGCTGTATCTGTAGACTACAAAATCGATCACATTCTTCCTCTCAGATAGTCAATGGGAACAAGTTGCCCTCCTCTTGTTAATTGTTCAGTGCTGAGGTGGTGCAGGGTTGGCCCTGATGTCGCTCTGATGTATCCATGTTCTTCAGCTGTTGGTGAGGAGTCTGTGACTTTAAATGGTCCTTCAAATTTTTGTTTTTTTTCCGCCGATGGAGACCTTCTGGACAAAGATCTGTGTTCCGGGAGGGATGAGTAGGAGCTCAGGATCGATGGGGCTCTTCTTCTTCCGCTTTGATATCTGAGTAGAAAGAAACTTCACAGCATTTGTTGACTCATACAGATACTCATACATTTCAGCTTTCATAATTCCAGAAGAACTTTCAGTATCAGTTTAGTTCCAGTTGTGGTACTGATACATTTATTAATTGTTCAGTGACAAGCATATGGGGCGTTAGGTGATGGTCAGAACTTGGAATATTTCTGAGTGCAAACAGGGTAATTGGTAGGCAATAAAGCCATTTTTCTCAATTGTGGCACTTATCTTGCTTATTTTATTTTTAAGCAGACATTCAGGCATTGCTGAAATTGGCTGCTGCTTTAGCATCACAGTGGACACATGATCCAGCTTTGATCCAAACGTGTTGGAAAATGTAGCTGGTCTAATTTAGTTGTACTCCCCTATTTTCTTTTTTTTATATGTTCACACCTTACCCATCTGTCATACCAAATATGTTGTCTACTCCTCACCAAACATTCTCTGTCTATGACTTGTGGCTAGGTGTAAAACAGTAGTTGTGCAATTGTGCAGGCATAATATTCAGAAATAAAAAATACAAATGCACTGGTGGAACTACTAACCAGACATGAGGAGGTGGAAAAGGGAACATTGAGCATATGTATGCAAATATCTCGAAAACAGGAAGCCTAGTACACTGCTTAGGGACGAAGGGAAGAACCCAAAAATAATAAAATCTGCAGTGTGCAAAACCTCGAAACATCAATTAACTCCGAAAGCAAAAGAAGAACCAAAACATTGTCCTATAATTGCTCCCAAGAGATAGGTACATCTTAAGAATCTCCTTCCCAGTAACACAATTGGGAAAGAAAAACTCATAGTCGTTGAACTGCAAAAGATTTGCAACCACCCCTAAAATCTGCACCTGTAGTCTAAAAGGCATTTTTAAATCTACACACTTTGTATTCTGAAAATATTGCAATACTGAGCATTGCTGCTTAATGCATATTGTCCTTCTACATTGGAATACCCTTTATATTAGCACGTATTATTCATTCTTTGTATTCCCTAGCACTGAGGCGTGTGTGGAGGAAGTCGGTGTGATGGCTATCTGTGGTAATCTATTCCTACGGATCTCTTGTCGCTGTACCATGTTTCGTATGCTGCACAGAGCTGCACATATCCCACAGCTATTCCTTCCCTCCTTCCATACAGCTGCACTCATTGTGCCCCTGTGTTAGAAAGGCCTCTAATGTGTCACAATTTAGAACAACAGTGAATTAATAAAGAGATGTCCCCATCACGTCCCTTGGACAAGATCCTGACCTGCCGTATTTTGCCACTCTTTGTGGTCATAGTCTGCAAAATGTGTCACTGTAGGACATGTGTATATTTATATATCCATGTACACTTAATTGACTTTATTTCAAGCAGTGGTGATGCCGGCGGTATTTCACGTAGTGCCAGAATATTTTATTTACATTCCTGCTGCTGCCAAAAAACCCACAAGTTCCTTCATTAACACATTTCTTACGTAGTGGAGAGGTGTGGTGCAGCGGCCAGGGCAGCTGACTTCAGAGCACAGGGTTCACGGTTCGATCCCCGGCTCCGGTGGCAGCTCAGCTCAGCACCATGTGACTCTGGGCAATAGCTCACTTAATTTCCACTCCGGCCCCCAGCCCCTTGAGACCCGTAAGGGTGAGTAGCTGCGCTATATAAAAACGGACTTACATTTTTTTACTTACTTACTGCAACCTGTCACTTATTCTGGCACTCATCAAAGATCGCAAAGTGGACCCTATAACCGAATTGTAGAGAGGTCTAATTCACACACTTAAGATGAGGGACGTCTTTGAACAAAGCCCTGATGTGCTGTACCAGGAGGCTGATTGCTCTTATTCACGAAACAAGCCCACACCAAACGCAGCACAGTGCTTTGAATTGATGCCAGGCAAAGAGGTGGTCGGGCAGGAGGGTGTCTGTGGTATAGTAGGCATAGGGGAGCAAAACATGTATATGTATAGATATATATACACACACATGTACACATATATACACATATATATATCCAGTGACTAAATTGCATAACATGAAACCTGAAACCCTGTATTTATTCCCGGCTTCCCCATTTTACCAAATTGTGTGATCCTAGGCAGTTTATTTCTCTTTTTCTCCTTTTCTAGCTTAACTCTTAGTTCAAAAGAGGCATGTCTGTCAGTGGGGAAGAGAATCAGTCTCTCCGAATGTATTCTTTAGAACTATTCCTTGAAACAACAATAATATTTCTCAACGCACTGACATAATCTGTTGTATGGGACATCAGCTGATGACAAATACACCATGAAACAAAACATAGAACAGACACATACGAAAAAACAAAACATCTCCTCTCCTACGGCCTTGCACCTGAAAATAAAATGTTAGGGAAGGAACCTTATACACTAAACCTATTATTTCTGTGCATTTCATACATTTACACATCTTCTCGTCTTCTACTAACTATATATTTTTTTATTTTTCCTGTTCCGTTTGTAACCACAGGAAATCTATTGCATTATGTCTTTCTGGGCTGGGCTCAATGCCCAGACTCTGTGGCCAACCAGGAGTGTTAATATAAAGGCGGCCCAAGAAAAAATCCTTTATTCCTTCAACACCTCGTAATATCAAAAAGCGTGTGTTGAGCTGAATTGTACATTTTGCTAAATAAAGCCTATTTTAACATAACGTGTATTTGTAAAGCACATGTTCACCCAGAAGGGTATCTTGGCGCTGAATAGTAGATGTTTATTGTTCCCCAACTCAATGGTACTCATTTTACCCACCTCAGAAGGATGAAAGGCTGATTAGACCTGGCATTTTATCCACCTCAGAAGGAAGAAAGGCTGAGTAGACCTGGCAGAATTTGAGCCTGTGACCATTAAGTCATACACAGGCCCCCACAGACCCAAATGAGGTGCATTATGTGTCATGCATGTTGTGTAATACGCCTGATTTTTTAGTGTATTGCTCATAACGGCCTATTATAAACATGAGTCCTCTGCCACACAACCACATTGCAGATGCAATTGTATCTGTTGCTGTGGGCAAATATATTGGGCCTATATTTTGAAGTGTATTCTAGTCCTGCCTATTGTCCCTATTCGCATCCTGAAATTACGTTAAACCGTATCTGTATGTACGCTTTTGTCGCACTTTTAGCAACTATTTCCAAGATGAGACTAGGGGGCCGATTCCGATCTCGGCCGGTAGGGCACTGTATCGGATTCGGCTTAACCGGATCCGATTCGGAGTCCTCTTTCCCGACCGATTCGAACGTGCGTCCGGGCGAGCGAGTACGATGCGAGCGCATGCGAAATCGCCGACCGACTCGTTCGCGGGTCCGAACCGCTCCGACCGACTCGCACGGACACGACTCGCACCGCGCAATGGAGACATTCCCCGGCCGGGCAAGTACGATGCGCGCCTCGAGCAGTCCGACCGACTCGCGCCGTCCGGCTCCAAAGAGCAGTCGGAGCCGGACTTTGGGGGTCCGTGTCGGACCCCCCTGTACGCGTAGCCGCGCGAGTCGCACACAGGGGGGACCCATGGGTCCCTCCTACCTGTGCATGTACAGCGCGAGTCGCATCGACGCGTACCCGCTGTAGGGGGCGCCCTTGTTCTCCTCGCACCCATTGAGTCAATGGGAGCCCGCGTACGCGTTGTACGACCGGCTCCCATTGACTTCAATGGGAGTCCGACCGAATCGAGTCCGATTGCATGCGTACGCATCGTACTCGTTCGGTCGGACTGCTAGAGTCCGATTCGGTCGGAAATCTCTCCGGGTCCGGCTCGGTCAGAGTGATTTCCGGCCTGAATCGGAATTGGCCCCTTAGTCTAGGGGCCATTGTAGTGGATAGGGTATTTTGTGTCATTGAATCTTTGGGGCCAGGAAATGTTATGTGTTATCCAAGATGGAAATGGGTGTAGTTAGTGTGCATTCCATATCACCAATTTGTCTCCCTTCTTGTCTCCCGAGTTCTGTGCACTTGAAATTGGGAGAGAAGAACAGGCTTATTTCGCTAATTCCTTCCTTCTGTCTATTGTTCACCATTTGCTGCGATATTTATGTTGCTCTTAGTCCAGTGTCACTAACTCCCTTGTTCATGAACCGCAGTTTCAAAATCTCTTTTGTATTAGCTAACTGTGTGTGCTCTGTGGCTGTACCTACTGGATGGGAGCTTGCATTCGGGCTACTGTTGGTGCCTGGAGGGATGGCACTGTTTACTGCATGGGCTGTTGTTGAATTGGAGGCAAGTAGGAGTAAATTATTTGGGGCTGAATTGCTTGAGCCTGTGACTGCATGTGGGGTGCAATACCCTGTGTGTTGCCTGCTAATGCATATCAGGGTTTTTTTTTTTAAATAGCGTCATATTGTGCTTCTGTTAGCATTGTTCCTTTTATTTCTGCTTTTAGTATGCCTTCTGCTTCCTCTCCAATCAGGGAGGTGAGCAGGCTTTTAATGTCACCTACCGCTAAGGTGATACCAGATGTATGTTTTTTAAGGCTGCTATCCATTTACCAGCACCTTCTGTTAGTGGCGGTAGTTATTCTTTCAAATTGTCTTTGTCCATTTGGGGCCATGGGACACATTGAGGGCCAGCGTCTGGGCTTTTGAACAGTAGGGGCATTTGATGAGTCACATGGGTATTTGTTGTTGTGGGTCAGGTGAGCATCATTTTTCTGTAATTTATTTTTCCCCTCTGCCTAGTGGAACGTACTAGGGCCGTTGATAGAATGTCACTTTGATGTGCAGTAATTGGTGCTATTTAGTCTTATTGACTGTTAAGGAGGGCTACTGGTCAGTTGTGCAATAAGTGCTGACTTACATACATCCTTTTACCGACTGCGTTATTCATATGAAATTATTTTTAGCGCAGTTGACCTGCTTTAATTTGCCGTTAATCATTACAGGGAAGCTAGTGTTGGCTGTATTTGGAAGTACTTTTTATCGCTGCCTATTTATGTAAGAAAGGCTTTATTTTATTTTTTCACAGTCCAACGCATCAATTGGTGAGCCTATTTTAATCTCTTTCTAGAGGATTCATTAAAAAAGGAAGCTGTTTTTTAATATTTATGTTCTTTCATCACGATATACTTGACAGGGGGTATTTTGAGCTCAAAACAATAGGGTACATTTACATATATACTGACAGTATGGAGCACTTCCAAAATTCACTCTATATATTTATATATATAGATCAAGGAATAAGTGATTCCGAAACGCGTAGGGCTTTAATTGCTAAGGTTGCTGCTTGCCGGTTTTTGGTAATAAAGAAATCTACTTAAATGGAGTGGAATTCGACTGCCTTCTTGTGTGCGCTTTCAAGGTGGGACACCTTCCTTTTGTAATATATATATATATATATACATATTCACTGAAAAACCATAGGTTTTAGGGACAGTTATAGTTAGTTGGACATTACACTCGTACAAAACCCGTGAAATTCCCCCGTTATAGTTAGTTCAGGTAACTATAACTCGCGCCCGCAATGCACTGCTGATGACGTCACATATTACATCACTCATGACATGGTCAGTGACATCACTGATGACATCACTGATGACATCTCAAATGACATCACTGATGACATCATCCATTGACTGTGTGTTTCTGTAAAGTTTAAATATGTTTAATATATATAGGGAAAGGCGTATTGAAGAATGAGTGGGTGTATAAGTGTCTGTATGGATGATTTAGTAGGTGCGTGACTGACTCTATAAGTGAGTGATTAAACGTATCTTACTGAATGCATGGGTTAGTGACTAAACTGGGTGAATGTCTGTATCCGTCTGTCTGTTGCTGTGTAAGTGGCTGCATGGGTTTGTGAATAGCTACATGAGTGTCTATATGAGTTATTGATTGGTTGTCTGAGTATCTGTATGGGTGCCTGAGTGTTTGTGTGGGTGGGGTGTGTGCGACTCTGTACATAGATGTGTGAGTGGGTGATTCACTGGGTGCATGATTTGAAGAGTGCGTCTGTGATGGACTGCTTGGGTGGGTGAGTGTGTGTATGGGTGTGTTAGTGAGTGAATGTATATCTCAGTGGTACATGTGCGAGTGACTACATATGTAAAAGGCAGTATATATGTGTGTTAGAGTATTTAAAAGGCTATAAGTGAGAGTGTGTGATTGTGAGAGTGGCTGTATGGATGCGTGTGTGCTTGTATCAGTTATTGTATAAGAGCGTAAGAATGTGCTAGTATTTGTATGAGTAAGTGAGCTGGTGTGTGGATAACTGTATAGGTGAGTAAATGGCAGTGTGTTTAATTATTTGCATGACTGACTAGGTGTGTAAGTACCTCTATGGATCAGTGGCGGTGTTTGAGTGTCTATATAGGAGTATGAGTGCATATGATAGTCCTGTACTGAGTGACCGTAAGTATGAGTGACTGTACGGGTGAGTGAGTGGATGTGTGTGTAGACCTAAGAATCAGTGAGTGGGTATGTAGTTATTGGTGTTGGAGTGTCTATGGTTTTGCGAATGGCAGTCTGTAATTTAGAGTGGGTGTATCAAAGGTTATATTAGGGTGTGAGGAGGTGCATCAGATTATCACATGGATGATGTCATCAGTGATGTCATCAGTGATGTCATTTGAGATGTCATCAGTGATGTCATCAGTGATGTCACTGACCATGTCATGAGTGATGTAATATGTGACGTCATCAGCAGTGCATTGTGGGGCGCGAGTTATAGTTACCTGAACTAACTATAACGGGGAATTTCACGGGTTTTGTACGAGTGCAATGTCCAACTAACTATAACTGTCCCTAAAACCTATGGTTTTTTCAGTGAATTTGTAAGGTTTTTTAAATGCTAATTTCTAACTACAACGTGCCTGAAACCTATGGTTTTTTCAGTGAATTTCAAAGGTTTTTTAAATGCTAATTCCTAACTATAACATGTCTGAAACCTATGGTTTTTTTCAGTGAATTTCAAAGGTTTTGTAAATGACAATTTTTAAATGTATTAATTGTTATATTTATTTTTTTGATACTGATTTACTACATTTTTTAAACTATTTATTTTTAGATATTTTATTTTTTTAAATACATTGTAATTGCATTATACATTACATTACAAAATATACTTTCTCAGAATGAATTACTTTAGTTTAAATACTTTGCAAATAGGCAATAGACTTTTAAGTACAGTAGTTACAGTTGTTGCAATGGGCAACACAATTTCAAACACAATGCAACATTGAGCTCAATGTGAATTTCAAGTTAAATGCAATTAGTTACTTTATGGATTACTTTTTCTAACCACAGGACTGGATCCTAGATTCAGTCCTGTGACATCTCCTGTAAACAGTTGAGTAAAAGCGTTTTGGTTACAGTAGTGATTTTTAAGGAATATTATTGTATTTTAAAAGTTGACACTTAGAAACTTTTTCACATAGAATCACCAATGTTATCCTATGGGAGGAAATTCACTTAGCAGGTAAGTAGTGTTATCGTTACTTTTTCTTACTCAGTGGTGGATCCTGGATCCAGCACTGGTGCATCTCCTGTAAACAGTTGAAAGAATGTGTTTAAGTCATACAGGCGATTTTTAAGGAATATTTGTAGTTTGTGAAAATTGACACTGAAACTTTTCTGCTGAAAACCAGACAATGGATTCCTATGGAAGGAAATACAAGTTACTTGTAAATACGGTTAGAATTACTTTTCAGGGTCAGTGCTGGGCTAAAAGATGCAGCACTGGGTTCTCTCCTGATAACAGGTGAGTAAATCGGAATTCGTAGTTCGGCTGATTTTAGAGGAATATTATAAAGTTCCAAAACTCCACACTTAGAAACTTTTTCAGCAAAAAGCAGGCAATGATATCCTATGGAAGGAAATTCAAGTTACTGGTAAGTACGGTTAAAATTACTTTTCAGGATCAGTACCGGGCTCAAAGATGCAGCACTGTGGTCTCTCCTGATAACAGGTGAGTAAATCGGAATTCGTAGTTCGGCTGATTTTAGAGGAATATTTGCACAATGGTGAAGGAAGGGGGTGGGGCCTGAGGTGACATGTCTGCAAACACGCCCTGTGGCGCGTTTTAAGCTGGAGAATTAATCCTCCTCAATCCCGAGGGTCCCTAGGGGCCAACTAGCCCACCAGATACCTCCAGTATGCGCCAGAGAGCTGCATTGCAGAGAGGTGTTCAGAGGCCACGCCCTTTTTGCACCTCTCTGCAACGCAGCTCTGTGGTGCTTTCTGGACGTACCTGGTGGGCTAGTTGGCCCCCAGGGACCCTCAGGATTGAAGGGGATTTAATTCCCCATCTTAAAACGCGCCACGGGGCCTGTTTGCACACATGTCACCTGAAGCCCCGCCCCCTCCCTTCAACACTGTGCAAACGCGCCCCGTGGTGCGTTCTAAGTTGGGGGATTAAGTCCCCTTCAATCCTGAGGGTCCCTGGGGTCCAACTAGCCCACCAGGTACCTCCAGTAAGCGCCACAGAGCTGCGTTGCAGATGGGTGTAAAAAGGGGCGTGGCCTCAGAACACCTCTCTGCAAAGCAGCCCCCTGGCGCATACTGGAGGTTCCTGGTGGGCTAGTTGGCCCCCAGGGACCCCCAGTATTCAAGGGGAATTCGTTCCCCCTCTGCAGAGTGCTGAGAAGGAGGGGGCGTGGCCTCCGGCGCGATGCCGGATTTTTGGGGGGGGATTTTTTTTTTAAAAGGGGCTGTGTGGCCCCCCTTCTTTGTAAGATGCAGCTCCCCGTGTGGAAAAGCAATCATCTTTGGTTTTTGGAAGAGAGAGCAGGTTTCCTGCTCTCTCTTCCAAAAACCAAAGCAGTTTGCTATGGCAGGACGGGAGCCGCGAGGCTCCCGGCCTGCCATAGCAGAACTACAGTGTCCCGGGGTAGGCACCCGGGACACTGCAGGAGCCGGCCCTGGGGGTGGCGGTCCCCAGGGCCATCACAGGTTCCAGGAGTGGGGCCGTGCGGCCCCCTCCCTTGAATTGCACAGCCCCGGGAGGTGGTGGTCCCCGGGGCTTCGGGGTCCAAAACGGACCTCCATTTTAAATTTGTTAGTGCCCCGGGAGGTGGCGGTCTTCGGGCGTGTGGGGACTGGAGCCCCCACACAGGTCATAAAAATTTAAGAAAAGAAGCCCCGGGGGGAGGCGGTCCCCGGGGCTGAGGGAGGGCTGAGCGCCCTCCCGCACCATTTTTTATTTAATGCCCCGGGGGGTGGCTGTCCCCGGGGCTTGGGGGGCCTTATAGGCCCCCCATAAAAGCTAAACCTACCCCCGCATGCCCCTGGGACTTGGGCCACCCGGGGGCAAATTAGTATCGAAGCGCGGGAGACCGCGCTTCGTTTTTTTTTTTTTATCTGCGGGATCCGCGCACCCTAAGCGCATCCCGCCGATTTGTTTTTTTAAAAATGGTTTTTTCTGCCCAGGGGGTCCTTGTGGGATCCCCTGAGCAGACCTAGGGGGTCAGGGTGTTTCTACCCTGCCCCCTTTGTGCCCTTTGCGCACTTGTTTCTGTCCCTCGGTTCTACCGAGGGACAAAATGGCTGCCAACACTTCCTGATTTGGAGTGTTGACAGCCACGTCACAGCCAATTAGCATGCAGCTCGTGATCGGGAGGGTAAGCGGACCCTACTCGGCCATAGATATATATGTGACTTTACTTTTGATTTTCTCAGGAACTACTGAATGGATTTACACCATTTAAGCAAAAGGCACGACACTGAACCAAGGGCTACCTCTTTGCCAAATTTGGTGTAATTCCGTTCAGCAGTTCGGGCTGTAGCTGCGACTAAAGGTTCCTATGGAAAAATGAATGGGGAAAACGCGCTTTGGGACCTCCCTTTTCTCGGCCCCCGCTTGATGAATCACCCCGAGACTTTCAGTATAGGAGCGGACCGGAGCGCCCCAACAAGTTGGAAACTTTCGAAGATTCGTCAACCGGCGCCAACGTTATTTCAAATAGAATGTTGCGGATTTCCTATGGAAAATAGGTCCTAACTATAACTATCTACTGGCGACCGCCAGTAGATAATATATATATATAAAACCAACCCTTTCTTCCAAGAAAAAGGTAGTCCGGAGTACCTTTTTCTTGGAAGAAAGGGTTGGTTTTATATATTTTGAAAACGCCGGTTTTCACGATGGACCGCCGCGAGGCAAAGCCCTGAGCTACCGGCAGTTTGTGGTGGAGATATATATATATATAATCAATCAATCAATCACGGCATTTATAGAGTGCGCTACTCACCCGGGAGGGTCTCAAGGCGCTGGGGAGGGGGTAAGTTACTGCTCGAACAGCCAGGTCTTGAGCTGCTTCCTGAAGGAGAGATGGTCCTGGGTTCGCCGAAGGTGAGTGGGGAGGGAGTTCCAGGTCTTGGCTGCCAGGTAGGAGAAGGATCTTCCTCCGGCGGTTGTTCTGCGGATGCGTGGTACGGTGGCGAGGGCGTGGCTGGTTGATCGTAGCTGGCGGGTGGGCGTGTAGAAGGTCATGCGGTCGTTGAGGTACTTTGGGCCCAGGTCGTGGAGGGCCTTGTGTGCGTGGGTGAGGAGTCTGAACGTGATTCTCTTGCTGACGGGGAGCCAGTGCAGGTCTTTCAGGTGTCCGGTGATGTGGCTGTGTCGGGGATGTCCAGGATGAGTCGTGCGGAGGCGTTCTGGATGCGCTGGAGTCTTTTTTGAAGTTTGGCTGTGGTTCCGGCGTAGAGGGTGTTCCCATAGTCCAGTCGGCTGGTGACGAGTGCCTGGGTGACGGTCTTCCTGGTTTCAGTGGGGATCCATCTGAAGATCTTGCGGAGCATGCGCAGGGTGTTGAAGCACGAAGATGAGACGGCGTTGACTTGTCTGGTCATCGACAGGGAGGAGTCCAGGATGAAGCCCAGGTTTCGTGCGTGGTCCGTTGGCTTGGGCGCGGTGCCCAGGGGCCGGGGCCACCAGGAGTCGTCCCAGGCGGAGGGTGATGAGCCCAGGATGAGGACTTCCGTCTTGTCTGAGTTCAGTTTAAGGCGGCTGTTCCTCATCCAGTCGGCGACGTCTTTCATCCCGTCGTGTAGGTTGGCTCTGGCGGTGGTGGGGTCGTTGGTGAGGGAGAGGATCAGCTGGGTGTCGTCGGCGTAGGAGATGATGTTGAGGTTGTGTTGGCGTGCGATGGCTGCGAGGGGGCTCATGTAGACGTTGAAGAGGGTTGGACTGAGTGAAGATCCTTGTGGAACGCCGCAGATGACTTCGGTGGCCTCGGATCTGAACGGGGGAGGCGGACTCTCTGGGTTCTTCCGGCGAGGAACGAGATGATCCATTCCAGTGCTTTCTCTCGGATTCCGATGTTGCTGAGGCGCTTCACTAGGGTGCGGTGGCAGACGGTGTCGAACGCCGCGGAGAGGTCCAAGAGGATGAGGGCTGCTGTTTCCCCGTTGTCGTTTAGGGTTCTGATGTCGTCGGTGGCTGCGATAAGGGCGGTCTCGGTGCTGTGGTTGGCCCGAAACCCGGACTGCGAGGGGTCGAGGGATCCATTCGTCTCGAGGAAGGCGGCAAGCTGTCTGTTGACGGTCTTCTCGATGACTTTGGCCGGAAACGGAAGGAGCGAGATGGGACGGTAGTTCTTGAGGTCGGTGGGGTCCGCCGTTGGTTTCTTCAGGAGGGCGGTAAGCTCGGCGTGCTTCCAGCTCTCCGGGAAGGTGGCGGTGTGGAAGGAGGAGTTGATGATGTCCCGGAGATGGGGTGCGATGGTGGCGTCGGCTTTGTTGAAGACGTGGTGTGGGCAGGGGTCGGTTGGTGATCCGGAGTGGATGGAGTTCATCGTGCGGGTGGTGTCTTCGGTGCTGATCGGGGTCCAGTTGCAGAGGGTCGTGGTGGCGGGCGTTGGTTCGGCGGTAGGGTGCGTGGTTTGTGCGTCGAAGCTGTTATGTATGTCGGTGATCTTGCGGTGGAAGAACGCGGCGAGTGAGTTGCAGAGGTCTTGCGAGGGGGTGATGTCGTTGTTTCCGGCGCTGGGGTTGGAGAACTCTTTGACGATGCTGAAAAGTTCCTTGCTGTCGTGGGCGTTGTTGTCCAGTCGTTCTTTCAGTGCCGACTTCTTGGTGGCACGGATCAGCTGGTGGTGTTTGCGGGTGGCGTGCTTGAGGGCGGTCCTGTTGTCTGTGGTCTGGTCGTGTCGCCAGGTTTTCTCGAGAGTGCGGCAGTTCTTCTTGGATTCCTTGAGTTCGTTGGTGAACCAAGGGGTTTTCTTGCTTCCGGGTCTGCTGGGAGGGTTTTTAGTGGTGCGAGGTCGTCGGCGCAGGCGGTCAGCCACTTGGCGAGGTTGTTGGCTGCTTCGTTTGGGTCCGTTGTGTTGGTGGGTGTGTTCTGGCTGAGGGAGGCGGTGAGCTGCTCGGCGGTGATCTTGCTCCAGCTCCGGCGGGGAGCCTGTTGCGGGTGGTGGTGGGTCGCAGTCTTTCTGAAGCTGAAGTGGACGCAGCTGTGGTCGGTCCAGTGGAGTCCGGTGGCGTGGCTGAAGGAGATGTGCTTGCTGGAAGAGAAGACGGGGTCAAGCGTGTGGCCGGCGTAGTGGGTGGGCGTGTTCACCAGTTGCTTGAGTCCGAGGTTGGCGAGGTTGTCCAGCAGGGCGGTGGTGTTTCTGTCGTTGTTGTTCTCCAGGTGGAAGTTGAGGTCCCCTAGGAGGATGTAGTCGGCGGAGGGCATGGCGTGCGGGCTGATGAAGTCTGCGATGTCTTCGCTGAATAGTGTGCGTGGTCCCGGGGGTCTGTAGATGAGGGTTCCTCGGAGGGTGGTCTTGGAGTCAGTGTGTATTTGGAAGTGTAGGTGTTCGGCGGCGGTGAAGGTCTCGTCGGAGTTAGTCGAGATGCGGATGGTGTTCTTGTGTACGATGGCGATGCCTCCTCCCGTCTGGTTGACGCGGTCCCTCCGGGTGATCTTGTATCCGTCCGGGATGGCTATGGCGATGTCGGGCGCTGAGGAGGCGTTCATCCAGGTTTCGGTGAGGAAGGCGATGTCCGGTGCTGTTGCGTCGAGCAGGTCCCAGAGTTCCACGGCGTGCCTGTGGACGGAGCGGGTGTTCAACAGGATGCATTTCAGGTGGTTGCTGCTGGTGCTCGACTTGGCGGAGGTGGTGCACGTCCGGGGGCAGGTGAATCGGCAGGTTTGGCAGGTGAAGGGTCCGTGGGTGCGTCTCGGTGAGGCTCGGTAGCAGGCAGGGTTCCGGCCGGCATTGAGTGCGGTGAGGGTGGCGGCGTCGTAGGTCCGTCGAGTAGTGTTGCATCGGTGGGATCCAGGGGTTCTGGCGCTGGGCGCGGTCCAGTCGCGGACGGGCGCAGACGGGCTTGCCTTAGGCGCGCCTTCGGCACGCCAGCGGCGCGGCGCGCAGCGGCCGCCATTTATGGGGAGGTGGGAGGGAGGAGCAGCTGGGAGGCGGGAGGCAGGGGCAGCGAATGGGCAGTCAGGGGGCGGGGCCGCAGGGACGCAGCGGCGGGAATGGTGAGAGGCAGCGGGGGCACAAGTACAAGGGGAGAGAAAACGGACAAAAATACAAGCACAACGCAAATGGGGCAGCGAGGGGCACAGAAAGGAAAAAAAGGGGGAGAAAACAGACAAATTACAAGCACAACGCAAATGGGGCAGCGAGGGGCACAGAAAGGAAAACAAGGGGGAGAAAACAGACAAATTACAAGCACAACGCAAATGGGGCAGCGAGGGGCACAGAAAGGAAAAAAGGGGGGAGAAAACAGACAAATTACAAGCACAATGCAAATGGGGCAGCGAGGGGCACAGAAAGGAAAAAGGGGGGAGAAAACAGACAAATTACAAGCACAACACAAATGGGGCAGCGAGGGGCACAGAAAGGAAAAAAAGGGGGAGAAAACAGACAAATTACAAGCACAACGCAAATGGGGCAGCGAGGGGCACAGAAAGGAAAAAAAGGGGGGAGAAAACAGACAAATTACAAGCACAACGCAAATGGGGCAGCGAGGGGCACAGAAAGGAAAAAAGGGGGGAGAAAACAGACAAATTACAAGCACAACGCAAATGGGGCAGCGATGGGCACAGAAAGGTAAAAAGGGGGGAAAACAGACAAATTACAAGCACAACGCAAATGGGGCAGCGAGGGGCACAGAAAGGAAAAAAAGGGGGAGAAAACAGACAAATTACAAGCACAACGCAAATGGGGCAGCGAGGGGCACAGAAAGGAAAAAAAGGGGGGAGAAAACAGACAAATTACAAGCACAACGCAAATGGGGCAGCGAGGGGCACAGAAAGGAAAAAAAGGGGGAGAAAACAGACAAATTACAAGCACAACGCAAATGGGGCAGCGAGGGGCACAGAAAGGAAAAAGGGGGGAGAAACAGACAAATTACAAGCACAACGCAAATGGGGCAGCGAGGGGCACAGAAAGGAAAAAGGGGAGACAGGCAAGAAATACGGGCACCGGGGCCACAAGCGGAGGGCGATCTTACCTGCAGAAGCAGCGGGCAGACAACACAGGCGGAGCTGTGTGGTGGGGGAGCGACCTACCTGGCAAGGTCAAGGGTCGCTCTCCTCACGCGCAGCGGCCGCCATTTATGGGGAGGTGGGAGGGAGGAGCAGCTGGGAGGCGGGAGGCAGGGGCAGCGAATGGGCAGTCAGGGGGCGGGGCCACAGGGGACGCAGCGGCGGGAATGGTGAGAGGCAGCGGGGGCACAAGTACAAGGGGAGAGAAAACGGACAAAAATACAAGCACAACGCAAATGGGGCAGCGAGGGGCACAGAAAGGAAAAAAAGGGGGGAGAAAACAGACAAATTACAAGCACAACGCAAATGGGGCAGCGAGGGGCACAGAAAGGAAAAAAGGGGGGAGAAAACAGACAAATTACAAGCACAACGCAAATGGGGCAGCGAGGGGCACAGAAAGGAAAAAAAGGGGGGAGAAAACAGACAAATTACAAGCACAACGCAAATGGGGCAGCGAGAGGCACAGAAAGGAAAAAAAGGGGGGAGAAAACAGACAAATTACAAGCACAACGCAAATGGGGCAGCGAGGGGCACAGAAAGGAAAAAAGGGGGGAGAAAACAGACAAATTACAAGCACAACGCAAATGGGGCAGCGAGGGGCACAGAAAGGAAAAAAGGGGGGAGAAAACAGACAAATTACAAGCACAACGCAAATGGGGCAGCGAGGGGCACAGAAAGGAAAAAAAGGGGGAGAAAACAGACAAATTACAAGCACAACGCAAATGGGGCAGCGAGGGGCACAGAAAGGAAAAAAGGGGGGAGAAAACAGACAAATTACAAGCACAACGCAAATGGGGCAGCAAGGGGCACAGAAAGGAAAAAAAGGGGGGAGAAAACAGACAAATTACAAGCACAACGCAAATGGGGCAGCGAGGGGCACAGAAAGGAAAAAAAGGGGGAGAAAACTGACAAATTACAAGCACAACGCAAATGGGGCAGCGAGGGGCACAGAAAGGAAAAAAAGGGGGAGAAAACAGACAAATTACAAGCACAACGCAAATGGGGCAGCGAGGGGCACAGAAAGGAAAAAAGGGGGGAGAAAACAGACAAATTACAAGCACAACGCAAATGGGGCAGCGAGGGGCACAGAAAGGAAAAAAAGGGGGGAGAAAACAGACAAATTACAAGCACAACGCAAATGGGGCAGCGAGGGGCACAGAAAGGAAAAAAGGGGGAGAAAACAGACAAATTACAAGCACAACGCAAATGGGGCAGCGAGGGGCACAGAAAGGAAAAAGGGGGAGAAACAGACAAATTACAAGCACAACGCAAATGGGGCAGCGAGGGGCACAGAAAGGAAAAAAAGGGGGGAGAAAACAGACAAATTACAAGCACAACGCAAATGGGGCAGCGAGGGGCACAGAAAGGAAAAAAGGGGGGAGAAAACAGACAAATTACAAGCACAACGCAAATGGGGCAGCGAGGGGCACAGAAAGGAAAAAGGGGGGAGAAACAGACAAATTACAAGCACAACGCAAATGGGGCAGCGAGGGGCACAGAAAGGAAAAAAGGGGGGAGAAAACAGACAAATTACAAGCACAAAGCAAATGGGGCAGCGAGGGGCACAGAAAGGAAAAAGGGGGGAGAAACAGACAAATTACAAGCACAACGCAAATGGGGCAGCGAGGGGCACAGAAAGGAAAAAAAGGGGGGAGAAAACAGACAAATTACAAGCACAACGCAAATGGGGCAGCGAGGGGCACAGAAAGGAAAAAGGGGGGAGAAACAGACAAATTACAAGCACAACGCAAATGGGGCAGCGAGGGGCACAGAAAGGAAAAAAGGGGGGGGAAACAGACAAATTACAAGCACAACGCAAATGGGGCAGCGAGGGGCACAGAAAGGAAAAAGGGGGAGAAACAGACAAATTACAAGCACAACGCAAATGGGGCAGCGAGGGGCACAGAAAGGAAAAAGGGGGGAGAAACAGACAAATTACAAGCACAACGCAAATGGGGCAGCGAGGGGCACAGAAAGGAAAAAAAGGGGGGAGAAAACAGACAAATTACAAGCACAACGCAAATGGGGCAGCGAGGGGCACAGAAAGGAAAAAAAGGGGGGAGAAAACAGACAAATTACAAGCACAACGCAAATGGGGCAGCGAGGGGCACAGAAAGGAAAAAGGGGGGAGAAACAGACAAATTACAAGCACAACGCAAATGGGGCAGCGAGGGGCACAGAAAGGAAAAAGGGGAGACAGGCAAGAAATACGGGCACCGGGGCCACAAGCGGAGGGCGATCTTACCTGCAGAAGCAGCGGGCAGACAACACAGGCGGAGCTGTGTGGTGGGGAGCGACCTACCTGGCAAGGTCAAGGGTCCTATATATATATATATATTACCTACTGGCGGTCGCCAGTAGGTAGTTCTAGTTAGGACCTAGTTTCCATAGGAAAAATGTTTGTTCTTTTGCCAATATCTTTGGCGCCGTTTGATGAATCTTTGCGAAATTTTCAAAACTAATGGCCCGCTCAGGTCAGCTTCTGTCTTGAAAGTTTTGGGGTGATTCGTCAAGCGGGGGCTGAGAAAAAGGGGGTCCCAAAATGGGTTTTCCCCATGTTAATTTCCATAGGAAAAATTGGAACAGGCTACAGCCCGAACTGCTGAACGGAATTACACCAAATGTGGCAAAAGGTAGCCCTTGGTTCAGAAAGAGACCTTTTTTTTAAATGGTGTAAATCCGTTCAGTAGTACCTGAGAAATTAAAAAAAGAAGAATATCGATATCTGAACACCGAGGAGGAGTCGCGACTCCTCCCGGTCCCGGGCACGAAGCCACTCTGATTGGCTGCCAACACTCCAAACCAGGAAGTGTTGGTAGCCATCTTGTGACTCAGTACCCGAGTCACAAGAAAACAGAAAAAAGGTGAAAAACAAGAAAAGGGGGCAGGGTAGAAACACCCTGACCCCCTAGGCCTGCTGAGGGGGTACCACAGGGAC
Source organism: Calotriton arnoldi (assembly GCA_963921515.1). Lineage (NCBI taxonomy): Eukaryota > Metazoa > Chordata > Amphibia > Caudata > Salamandridae > Calotriton > Calotriton arnoldi. The sequence continues at coordinate 1,018,511 of CAWUFW010002668.1, forward strand.
ACCCAGGGCCAAAAAGCATTTTAAAGAAGGCAGAATTCGCGCTGGGTGCGCGAATCCTGCCAAAAATTTAAAAATGAAGTGCGGGCTCCCGTACATCATTTTAATGAGGCCCCGGGTGAGCCAGGTCCCGGGGGCAATGTCTAAATAAAATAGCAGCGGCCCATGGGGCCCCCGCAGCCCCGGGGACCGCCACCTCCCCGGGCTTCCTTTAAAGTGAATGCTTGGGGGTCCCAACCCCGCCCACACTGCCCCGGGACCGCCACCTTCCCGGTGCACTGTATAATTGTATGCGGCCCACTACAGCCCCGGGGACCACCACCTCCCCGGGGCACTCTTTATTCAAATTTGGGGTCCGTTACGGACCCCCAACCCTGGGACCAACACCTCCGCGGGGCAAAGAAAACGAAGGGAGGGGGCCGCGTAGCCCCCTCCAGGAGCCCTTGATGGCCCTGGGGACCGCCACCCTCCAGGGCCGGCTTCCTGCAATGTCCCGGGTGCCCACCCCCGGGACATTGCTGTTTGCTATGGCAGGGCGGGAGCCGTGCGGCTCCCGCCCTGCCATAGAAACACTGCTTTGGTTTGGAAGCGAGAGCAGGAAGCCTGCTCTCGCTTCCAAAACCAGCAGAATTAGCTTTTGCACAAGGGGAGCAGCTCCCCTTGTGCAAAAGCAATGCCGGCTCCCACAGCAGGCGGGGAGCCAGCGGGACCGTGGTGGCATTGGGGCTCCCCCGCGGTCCCCAACACAAAGGGCCAGCCCCGGGGATGGGGTCCCCAGGGCCAGAAGTGGCCCAGGAGGGGGACCACGTGGCCCCCTCCCTTTTATTTAAAAATAAAAATGGCCGGGCCCCGGGGATGGGGTCCCTGGGGCCAGAAGTGGCCTAGGGAATGGGGCCACGTGGCCCCCTCCCCTAATTAAAAATAAAAACTGAAGGCCAGGCCCCGGGGGATGGGGTCCCCGGGGCCAAAGTGCCCCAGGGAAGGGGGCCACACGGCCCCTCTCCCATATACCAAAACAAAAAAACAAGGCCATGCCCCGGGGGATGGGGTCCCCGGGGCCAAAATCGGCCTCAGGAGTGGGGCCGCGCGGCCCCCTTCACGTTTTTCTTGTTTAAATGTGGCAGGCCCTGGGGATGGGGTCCCCAGGGCCCAAAAATAGATTAAAAGAAGGGGGACCACACAGCCCCCCTTCTAACAATTCTTTTTTTAAAAGCTGGCATCTCGCCGGAGGCCCCGCCCCCTTTCTGCACCACTCTGCAAACGCGCCCCTGGCATGTTGTAAGTTGGGGGATTAAGTCCCCTTGAATACTGAGGGTCCCTGGGGCCAACTAGCCCACCAGGTACCTTCAGTAAGTGCCACAGAGCTGCGTTGCAGAGAGGTGGTCCAAGCCCACGCCCCTTTATACACCTCTCTGCAACGCAGCTCTGTGGCGCTTACTGGAGGTACCTGGTGGGCTAGTTGGCCCCCAGGGACCTTCAGGATTGAAGGGGACTTAATCCCCCAACTTACAATGTGCCAGGGGGCACGTTTGCACAGTGGTGCAGGGAGGGGGCGGGGCCTTATATAACACGTGTGCAAACACGGCCCCTGGCGCATTAAATTGGGGGATTATGTCCCCTTCATTCCTAAGGGTCTCTGGGGTTAACTAGCCCACCAGGTACTCAAGTAAGCGCCACAGAGCTGCGTTGCAGAGAGGTGGTCCGAGGCCACACCCTTTACACCACTCTGCAAACGCGGCTTCTGGCGCACTGCTGGTGGGGCCATGAGGTCCACTTGTGTCATGAGGACCTCAGGACACAAGTGGACTTCATCCTCCGAGCAGCAGTGCGCCAGAAACCGCGTTTGCAGCGTGGTGTAAAAAGGGGCGTGGCCTCGGACCACCTCTCTGCAATCCAGCTGTGTGGCGCTTACTGGAGGTACCTGGTGGGCTAGTTGGCCACCAGGGACCCTCAGTATTCAAGGGGACTTAATCCCCCAACTTAGAACACGCCAGGAGGCGTGTTTGCAGAGTGGTGGAGAAAGGGGGTGTGGCCTTTGTCCACCTCTCAGCAATCCCACTGTGTGGGGCTTACTGGAGGTAAGAGGTAGGCTAGTTGGCCCCTAAAGGACCCCCAGCAGTGAAGAGGACTTCAATCCCCATCCAAGAGCGCACCAGGGAGGGCGTTTGTAGAGTGGTGGGAAAAGGGGCGTGGCCTGCCCTTCGAACTTAGCAATGCTGCTGTGTGGGACTTACTGGAGGTAATAGGAGGGGTAGTTGGCCCCCAAGGATGTCCTTGGGTGCCAACTACCCCTCTTGTTACCTCCAGTAAGTCCCGCACAGTGGGATTGCTAAGACGTCTTCGGGAGGCCATGCCCCCTTTCTCCACCATTCTGCAAACGCGCCTCCTGGCAGACTACGGGATGGGGGTGAAGTCCAATTTACTCCTGAGGGACTTTGGGGGCCAAGAAGCCCTACTGGTACCTCCTGTAAGCCCTACGCACCGGAATTCCTGAGCGCTGGTCGGAGGCCCAGCACCCTTTCTCCACCACTCTGCAAATGCGACTACTAGTTAAAGAAGTGTTTGCAATGTAATAGGTTTCGCATTTGCGAGAATTAGAGCTATTGGCCTTATAAATGCAAAAGTTTTTACTAATGTTTTTGGGAGTGGAGTGGAAGTACGTTGTGTGTAGTGGAATTATGTGATATGTTGTGCAGTGAAATTATGTGGATAGAAAGTATGTGGTATTTAGTGTATAGGAATTATGTAGAGTGGGATTATGAGTTATGGAGAGTAATTATGTGGTATGGTAGTCTGTGTTGTAGAGTGGTAACCTCAGGTTTAGTCTTCCTCATTTCCATAGAAGCTCAAGTATGAACTCAGTGAGACAAAAAAAGATGAAATCACTGAGGAGCACTTGTGGACCTAGTCAGAGATATGAGCAGGGCCACTGGAATTATGTGACTGTTTGGCTGCACCGACTTTCGCACAATTATACATTTTCTGCATTAGCCACATAATTCATCATCTGCACCCTAATCTGCAGATTTGAACAAAAACAGCCTTGTTTCTAGCTGAAACGGGTCAAACGTTAAAAAAAATGCAGCGACAAGTGTTACAGCGTGGTGGAAGGCCCTTTGCAAACCTAGAATGGTCACCTCTTACTTATTGCTAAATGTGGGTGTTAAATTGGTACTAATGGTGTGCAAGCCACTCTTGCTTCCTTCTGCACCTCTCTTGCCTCTTTCTGCATTTCTGTTGCTTCTTTCTGCACATTTCTTTCTTTTTCTGTACTTCTCTTGACCTCATTCTGCAAATCTCTTGTACTTTCTGCACCTCTCTTCCCTCTTTCTGCACGTCTGTTGCCTCTTTCTGCACATCACTTTCTCCTTTCTACACTTCTCTTGCCTCTTTCTGCACCCCTGTTGCTTCATTCTGCACTTTCCATGCCTCTTTCTGCACCGGTCTTGCTTCTTTCTGCACCCCTGTTGTCTCTTTATGTACCTCTTTTTGCACTTTTCTTCCCTTTTTTTGCACCTCTCTTCCCTCTTTCTGCACGTCTGTTGCCTCTTTCTGCACCTCATTTGCTTCTTTCTGCACCCCTGTTGTCTCTTTCTGCACTCGTCTTCCCTCTTTCTGTACCTTTCCTGCCTGTTTTTACATCTCACTTGCCTCTTTCTGCACTTTTCTTGCTTCTTTCTATACTTCTGTTGCTTCTTTCAGCAATTCTCTTGCCTCTTTGTGCACTTCTCTTGCCTGTTTCTGCACCTCTCTTGCCTCTTTTTGCAACTCTGTTGGCTCTTTCTGCACCTCACTTGCTCCTTTCTGCACTTCTCTTGCATCTTTCTGCACCCCTGTTCCTTCATTCTGCACTTTCCATGCTTCTTTCTGCACCTGTCTTGCTTCTTTCTGCACCCCTGTTGTCTCTTTATGTACCTCTTTGCCTCTTTCTGTACTTTTCTTGCCTTTTTCTGCACCTCTCTTCCCTCTTGCTACATGTCTGTTGCCTCTTTCTGCACCTCATTTGCTTCTTTCAGCACCCCTGTTGTCTCTTTCTGCACTCGTCTTCCTTCTTTCTGTACCCTTCCTGCCTGTTTTTGCATCTCACTTGCCTCTTTCTGCACTTTTCATGGTTCTTTGTATACCTCTGTTGCTTCTTTCAGCAATTCTCTTGCCTCGTTGTGCACTTCTCTTGCCTGTTTCTGTACCTTTCTTGCCTCTTTTTGCACCTCTGCTGGCTCTTTCTGCACCTCACTTGCTCCTTTCTACACTTCTCTTGCCTCTTTCTGCACCCCTGTTGCTTCATTCTGCACCTTCCATGCTTCTTTCTGCACCTGTCTTTCTTCTTTCTGCACCCCTGTTGTCTCTTTATGTACCTCTTTTGCCTCTTTCTGCACTTTTCTTGCCTTTTTCTGCAGTACTCTTGCCTCTTTCTGGACCTCTGTTGCTTCTTTCTGCACTTCTCTTGCCTCTTTCTGCACTCCTGTTGCTTCATTCTGCACTTTCCATGCTTCTTTCTGCACCTGTTTTGCTTCTTTTTGCACCCCTGTTGTCTCTTTATGTACCTCACTTGCCTCTTTCTGCACTTCACTTGCTTCTTTCTGCACTTCTCTTGCCTCCTTCTGCACCTCTTAGTTAGAGGTAGTTTTAATCCCCCTGCCCTATTATATACTAGGGCCATACGGGGGAGGTCATGCCAATCACAGGGGTACCCCAACCCATAGTGTACCCTAGTGTATGTAGGTGTTTTCACTGTATTCTAAGTGTCTTTTAGCACAGCACTGTCTCTAGACCTGGTTAGTCATAGTCAGTTACTACCAGTACCCGTCAGCAAAAAGTTGGGGGCACAGGATGACTTTGCAACAAGGCCTCTTTCTGCTCCTCTGTTGGTTCTTTGTGCACATCTCTTGCTTCTTTCTGCGCCTTTCTTCCTCTTTTCTGCACATGTCCTACCTCTGTAGGCATAGTTAGAAATTAGCATTTAAAAAACCTTTGAAATTCACTGAAAAAACCACAGGTTTCAGGGACGTTATAGTTAGAAATTAGCGTTTAAAAACCTTTGAAATTCACTGAAAAAACCACAGGTTTCAGGGACGTTATAGTTAGTTGGACATTTTACTCGTACAAAACCAGAGAAATTCGGCCGTTATAGTTAGTTCAGGTAACTATAACTCGCGCCCCCGCAATGCACTGCTGATGACGTCACATATTACATCATTCATGACATGGTCAGTGACATCACTGATGACATCTCAAATGACATCACTGATGTCATCACTGATGACATCATCCAGTGACTGTGTGTTTCTGTAAAGTTTAAATATGTTTTATTTATATATAGGCCAAGGTATATTGAAGAATGAGTGGGTGTATAAGTGTCTGAATGGATGATTTAGTAGGTGCGTGACTGACTGTATAAGTGAGTGATTAAATGTGTCTTACTGAATGCATGGGTTAGTGACTGATACAGACATTCACACAGTTTAGTTTGTCAGTTGGTGTGTAAGCGGTTGCATGGGTTGGTGAGTAGCTAAATGAGGGTCTATATGGGTTATTGATTGGTTGTCTGAGTATCTGTACGGGTGCCTGAGTGTCTGTGTGGGTGGGTGGGGGTGTGTGTGACTCTGTGCATAGATGTGTGAGTGGGTGATTCACTGGGTGTATGGATTCAAGAGTGCATCTGTGAAGGGCTGTATGGGTGGTGAGTGTCTGTAAGGGTGTGTTGGTGAGTGAATGGATGTCTCAGTGGTACATGTGTGAGTAACTGCATATGTGAAAGGCAGTATATGTGAGTGTTGGAGTATATAAATGACTATATGTGAGAGTGAGTGATTGTGAGAGTGGCTGTATGGATGAGTGTGTGCTTGTATTAGTTATTATATAAGAGTGTAAGTATGTGTTAGTATATGTTTGAATAAGTGAGGTGGTGTGTGTATAACTGTATAGGTGAGTAAATGGGAGTGTGATTGATTCTTTGCATGACTGACTACGTGTGTGAGTAACTCTATGGATGAGTGGCGGTGTGTGAGTGTCTGTATAGATATGTGAGTGCATATGATAGTGCAGTATTGATGGTTGACTGCATGTATGAGTGACTGTATGGGTGAATGAGTGGACGTGTGTGTAGACCTAGGAATCAGTGAGTGGGTATGTACTAACTGGTATTGGTGTGTCTATGGTTTCGAAAATGGTAGTCTGTATTTTAGAGTGGGTGTATCAAAGGTTATATTAGGGTATGAGGAGGTGCATCAGATTATCACGTGGATGATTTCATCAGTGATATCATCAGTGATGTCATTTGAGATGTCATCAGTGATGTGATCAGTGATGTCACTGACCATGTCATGAATGATGTAATATGTGACGTCATCAGCAGTGCATTGCGGGGGCGCGAGTTATAGTTAGCTGAACTAACTATAATGGCCGAATTTCTCTGGTTTTGTACGAGTGAAATGTCAAACTAACTATAACGTGCCTGAAACCTGTGGTTTTTTCAGTGAATTTCTAAGGTTTTTTAAATGTTCATTTCTAACTATAACGTCCCTGAAACCTTTGGTATTTTCAGTGAATATATATATATATATATATATATATATATATATATATATACAATTTTACACACCTATATTGTGTCACACTAGTAGATAAAACAAAATTCGAATACAAAGAATGCAACACTGAGTCGTTGCACCAGATACTGATCTTAGAGGGAAACACAACAGAGTCACTTGAAAATGTGAAGAAAAGGCAACAGTTTTTTTTTCCAAAAAGTCGACGATTCCTTCACAATTAATTAAAAAGGCAAGAATGTGCACTCCTTTGCCAGAAAACAGAGTGAGAAGACAAATTCGTACATTGTAAGAAATGTTAATAGATAGGAATCATTTATTTTTCTCTTATATGGAGAAAGCAGGAAACCGAGAAGGGAACTAGTTTAGAAAGTGAAGTACTTCCTCTTATTTTGCTACACAGTTAAAAAAAATTATTTTGTTAATGCGAAAATATGAGAATCTAGCCGGGCACCCTTTCACAAAGCTATTTATTTTGTCTATCAGCGGTTAACATTTTTAACTCTTTAGGTCTGCAGAAGCTGGAGATTTCCAATACTTTCAGCACTAAACCTCCCTTACCAGTAACCAGACGTGAACTGATGAACACTTGCAGGAGTTCTGACCCTTTTAGAACCTGCAAGACCTGAGAGACGCAAGACACGATTCCCCTTTTCCTATTTGTACTAATTAAATAGGTGCATGGCTTTTCACAACAGTTATGGAAGAAGATACATTGGCATGCCCCTAGGCGCATGAGAGATCTGGCTTTTCCTGCCCTATCTACTCGCATGACATGCCCCACAGATAGACGTGAGACAAGAGACCCCTATCTTGTTAGACAGGCGATATGAAGAAAAATACACAATAATAAAACCGTGCATGGGAAACCCAAAAACACAAACGTCGAATTTGTACAATAAATCCAGGCCCAGTGCCTGCTCACGTGGTGTATTTTAAAGAGAGTGTTTTGTCGTGGCAAGACACCAGTCTGCGAAGAATGGTGGCCTAGGCAGCGCTACACCTGCAAGCCCTCAACCAACAACACCCAGACACTACACCGAGTCCAGTGGTGCAGTCAGGAAGAGCCAGCGAGGGGCAAACTCCGGCAGCAAGTCTCCTCCTTACAGTCTGGAAAATCTGATGCACGTACCTTCGTGGCCGCCAACTGTTCCAGTGTGGTTTTTTCCACATAATTTAGCACAGAAATGTGCTATCTGAAATAACAAGACACATGTCTGAAAATGCAGGAATTGAGTCAGGAGTGACACTATTTATTGAGACAATGTAGACAATAAATGTAAAAAACACGTCATTAATGAAAAATAACACCATGCAATCTAGCAAGTAACAAGTGTCAAAGACACATCGCAGATCATGAGAAAAACATGCAATCTCGTAAGTTTAAAATCACGGCAATCCAAAGAAAAAGAGAGAGAAAATGAATATCAAAGTGCAATGAAGCATTACAACCTCAATCAAAAACTAAATAAAACGGTTAACCGGGAGCACCATCGTCGTTGAAAAATACACTGCACGAGGTGGTCAACGAATGGGCAGATAAGTAGCCCTTTTATACATTTGAAATGAGGAACCGTTGACCGCAAGATCTAACTTTGGCAGGTGCTTGACCGCAGAATATAACAAAAGGTTGCATATTTTATCAAAAACAATTTGAGTCACTTCTCTGAAGCTTTAAGGTGGAAGATCCTTATAAGGCTATTGTTTATTTGAATACCTGTCACTATCTTAGTTTCCAAAGCTGCGGAAAGTCCCAGTTGGCCCCCACTCCTACTCTTAGCCCATCTTGTTATTCTAGATGACAGATGCATCCTGTTATTGCTACATCTTCTTGATGTTCAGAAAGATGTACATGCAAAGGACAGGGGCTCAGAGACTTGTTCATCAGGAAGACAGTGACCTGAGGTTATTGGCCTTCATAGGAGAGATACATCTGAGGTTACAGGAGGGTGTGAGGCCTACTGCCTCTGTAGACGCTCAAGGCAGTGTGGACAATTTTAGCACAACCCTGTCTATGGGCCGGCTGGGACAATTGAGACTCTCATGCTTCAGATGTGGACAGAATAGCCCTGGTGCACTATATGGTTAAACTAGACCCTGCTTCACCAGCCTGATCCCATGAGATGGAAGTGCGACACCCTCTTACCATGCTTGCTCTTGCCTACAGGGAGGTGCTACAGAAGGGAGTTGGGTTCAGCTCACTGGATCTACAAGAGGTTTGTTAAGGGATATGGCACCATTGCTGCCCCACTAACTTAGCTAACATCCACAAAACAGCCCAAGAAGGTGATCAGGGCAGAGGACTGTCAGAAAGCCTTTGATACCTTGAATCAGGGCATATGTATAGCCCCTGTACTGAAGGACCCTGTATTTTCCCAGGAGTTAATTGTGGAAACTGATGCCACCTCAGAGCATGGCTTAGGGGCAGTTTTATCACAGTTAAATGAGGAGGACCTAGACCTGTGGCTTTCATCTCTAGGGAGGCTCCTTCCCAGGAAACAGAGGTGGAGTGCTACTTTGCTGTGGTCTGGGCACTGAAGAAGCTGAGACCATTCCTGTTTGGCACTCACTTGTGAGTTCAGACAGTCCATAGGCCCTCAGATGTCTCATGAAGATGAGGGGTTAGAATTCAAAACTGTTTAGGAGGTTCATCGCCCTACAGAGAATAGACTACACAATGGAGCACCACCTTGAGTAGTCCACTCCACTGCTGATGATCTGTCCAGGTTTTTCTCGCTTTAGTGATGAGAACTCCCAGGAGGTTGGGTAGTTCTCACCACTTTCAGCTGGGGGACATATGTTAGACCTGTCAGTCTTAGGGTAGTTTCCCCAAACTTTTTGCTTTTATCCCCCTATTTTTCTGAATTCATTTTTTCTGGATTTAGGACTCTGTGCACATTAACACTGCTAACCAGTGCTAAAGTGCTTGAGCTTACTTCCTCGAACATGGTCAAATTGGCATACCTAATTTATGTATAAGCCCATAGTAAACTGGTATACCATGTACCAAGGGCCTATAAATTAAATGGCACTAGTGGGCCTGCAGCACTTGTTGTACCACTCAATTACGTAGCCTCCTAAAACATGTTGCAGGTCTGCCATTGAAGCCTGAATGCAGTTTTAAACTGCCAATTCAACTTGGCAATATAACTCCTTGCTGAGCCTTACACTCCCCTTTTATGTAAGTCAGCCGTAAGGTAGGCTCTAGGTAGCCCATAGGGAAGGGTGCATTATAGTTTAAAGGTTGGACATTTACTTTTAAGTTTTATATGTACTGGTACTGAAAAACTCTTAGATTAATTTTTCTCTATTGTGAGACATACCTGTCCCATGGGAAAACATTGTGTTGGCTTATTACATTTAATAAGTGCTAACGTTTGATTGGGAATAGGTAAAGATTTTATGTTTGGTGTCTGAGAAGTTGTAATTTAAAATCCTCTTTAGGGGTAAAGTCAGATTTTAAATTGCAATTTTGAAAATGCCACTTTTAGAAAGTTGAAATTTTCCTGCCCCAACTCTTACCTGGGTCACATGATTGGGTGTAGTTGGCAATTGGATTTTGTGTATTCTACCCAGACAGTCACACAATAGAGGGATTAGGTGTGCATGGATGGATTATCACTGGCAGGTGTGGAGGTGGAGCAGCTGGGCACAGCTCCACTTGCAACTCAATAGGCTGTGCTCTGCGTTCACACAAAGGACTTTACACCACTTCACTGTTCATACAGCCAGGCTGGAGCCAGGGCAGGGGAGGCAAGAAACTCCATGCACTCCAAAGGGAATTCCCTTGAAACGTCTAATTCAAAGAAGGCACCAGGTATAAAAATAGGACCCTCAGACCCACTCTTCAGTTAACCTGCTGGTCCATCGGAAGGACTCTCAGAGGACTGCCTGCTGCTGTGGCCTGCTGTGTACTTCAGAAGACTGCTTTGCTGCACATAGAAGGGCTGATCTGCTGCTTGAAGCCCACCTTGAACTTTCAAAGGCCTGCCCTGCTGCTTGAGTCATTCCACGTTTTGAACCCTGGACTACTAGAGTGACTCCACGGGCTAGTTGACTGTCCTCCTGATCAGACCCTCAAGGACAACAAAGGCTCCAACTATCTTAAACCCGCATCTGGACCCAGCCTGAGGGAGTCCTGACCATCCAAGTAGTTCCCATCCAGTCCTAGACCTGTTTAAGTGGATGAAAAGGTGCCCAGATAGCCAAACTCTAAAACTTGGGACTTCACTGCGATCTCGCCCATCGGCTCCTCTGACACCGCCTGCAGCCTTCGTCTGCTGAACTTCTAAATTCTCAGAATATTTTTGATGAAAGGTAAGTGCTGACCGGGCTTAATCCACCTCATTTATCCGTCTCACACTCCATCGCGGTCAGTCATATTTTTTTACTTTGACTGGGTCTCTCACAACTAGGGTCCCGATTTCGATCTCGCTAGGAAAGCCCTCCGTACGACTCGGATCTGGAGGGCTTTCCGAGCGAGACATGCTCCGGGAGTTCGAATGAGCGAGTACGATGCTGCCGTATGCTTACGGACTCGGTTCGCTCGGACTCCCATTGAACTCTATGGGAGCCCGTGTACAGACGCGTACACAGGCTCCCATAGCAGAAAAGGGGTGGGTGGGGAAAAGCGTACACCCTGTGGCGGGCACCCAATGGTGCCCGCCACACTGTGCATGTCTGGATCGGGGGGCCCCATGGGCACACCCCGTGACAGAATCTGAGGTCCCCGGGTGAAGGGGGCCTGCTACGGCCCCCCGAAGTACGCTTCTGACAGCCGTTTCGTCTCGCTGAGATGGAGGCGAAGCAGCTGTCCGAATCGTGCATCGTACTTGCTCGGTCAGAATTCGGCTCCATAGCGCGGCACGATTCGGCTACAAACAAGTCGAGCGGACAGGTACGGGTCCCGGAAACGATTCGGTCAGCGCGTACGCGATCTTCGCATTGTACTTGGTTGCCCGGACCTGTGTACGATTCGGTCGTAAACAAGGGCTACGAATCTGATCTGGGAAAGCCAAATCCGATTCGGAGGCCTTCCGAACAACATCGGAATCAGGCCCTAGATGTCCACGCTTGGTGCTTTGATCTTTTAGGCACTATTTTTTCCTTAAACTCATAGCTCCAGTTCTACTTATTGGATTTTTGTCATTTTGCAATAAAATTGTTTATTAAGATCTACTCCATCCTTCTAAATTGGTGTGGGCGTTTTCTTGTGTTGAGTTTTCACTTTAATATTGTTGGTGTGATGCAGAAATACTTTACATATTGTCTCTAACTTAAGCCTGAATGATTTTGTGCCAAGCTACGAGAGGGTTAAGCACATGTTAGTGTAGTGACTTTTGTGGTTCACCCCGTCAGGGATTGTTGCTGTTGCTTGGGCAGGTTTAACACCCCACTCAACTAACAACTCAATTTCTCACACTGAGGACCCGATTACGTTCCTCCCACGCCATCGGGGATTGGGACCACCCGACAGGCTGTTGGCGGTCCTGACATAGGTATTTTGATGCAACTGCAAAATACCTATTTTTTGCTTTGTGACGGGTGCTGCTGGCTGCAGCACCCGCCGCAATGCAAAAGGGACAATTTACATATCCCTGCACTACGTGGCAGGCACCATGCGGTGCCTGCTGCATGGTGCAGGGATCTGTAGGGGCACCCTAGGTGCCCCTCAGGTCCCATATCTGGGGGCCGGGGTCAAGGGGGCCCACTACGGGCCCCCAAAGACCCTTTCCGCCACCCTCTTCATGGCGGGTTAACTGCCATGAAAAGGCTGGTGGAAAGGGACATTGTAATCTCTATGGCGATGCCAGGCAGGCACCGCCAACATGATAGGGACTACAAGCCCCTCCACAGCAACGGCGGCCTCAAGGAGCCCTTCGGATGCTTGGCGGTCGGACTTCACTCCGCCCACCATTGTAATATGGTGGGCAGGAAACATGTCTCGGATAACAGGGAGACTGCCTATCGGTGGCGGTCTCCCTGCCATCATAACCGGCCCCTTAGTGACTGCACAATCTTTTCTATTCTGCTCATTTCTTGTTTTCAGTCTACTCTCTTTTCATTCATATTTCTGATCAAACATTATTTATATCCTTGACTTGCTTGATTCCAAACCCATATCTCCTGATCCTCTATTTTGTATTTCTCTTCAGTCCGGTTCAGAAAACTCCCTACCCACCACATTGACAATGTCATTAACCCTCTCTGCTACTAATCCCCTTCCCTCAGCTGTTGATCCTTCAGTGTTGTAGTTCGATTCTACAATTAATGAATACTTTAACTCTTTGCAACTTCCTAAACTCACCTCTCTCACTGGTCCCCTGCTCTGTAAAGAAGAATGTTTTTGGATTACACTTCAACTCTTCTTAATATCATGCACATTTTTTGCCACTGAGAATGCCTGCAGTAGTTGTCACCAGATGAAATTTTTCTCTGTCCCAAATATTTCCTCTAGAAGATAATTTCCATTGCTATTTGACCTTTAATTTATTAGTGCTAAACTTCTCAGAGCTTGTCTGACATGCTCGTCACTTGACTAAGAGTAGATTTCTCCTGTTGGTTAGCATGATAGCACTATTAAGTGTGCTGGTAGATAATAGCTCCTTTTTGTTCATCTTCTTTATGGACAGCTGTAGATTAATATGTCTGCTTCCTGTAGCACCTCACCTTTGTGCTCTCTGGGGCAGATTTACAAGCCCCTTACGCCACTTTTACGCCGCCGTTGCGTCACTTTTGTGACGCAGCGGCGGCGCAAATCATGTGTCATGCTGCGGGGGATTTACAACGTGACGCATCTAGGGAGATGCGTCACGTTATAAAGCTCTGCGCCACATGAAACCTGCGTCAGGTTTCATGTGGCGTGCCGGCGCAGGGGGGTGTTCCTGCGCAAGTGAAGCTCCGTAAGTGTGACGCAGTGAAATCTACAAGATTTCACGGAGTCACTTTTACGTCCCTGCTGCGTCAAATCCTTACGCCTGCTTCAAGCAGGCGTAAGGAGTGACGCAGCATGTTAGGTATAGGGCACCCCTGAGCAGTACTGGAGTTACGTCGCACTTGCGACACGACTCCAGTACTGCGCCACCCTTCCGCCGACAGATGCGTCACGCATCTGTTTATCCTTGCGCCATGATGCGCCACATTGTAAATGCGGCGCATCTGTGGTGGGGCAAGGGTAAACTTGAGTCACGCACCTTCCCTGGCGCATCCCTGCTGATTTGCAGGGAAGCGCCAGGGAACGTAAATCTGCCCCTCTCTGTTTTGTGTTTTTGTCTATGTATAAGAATACTAAAAGATTACTTAAGAAAGGGAATGCTGATTACATGATTGTCCTTCAAATGTGTAGGAAATCCCTGTTTTGGGAAGCACAATTTTGCCACAGGTGAAAATTGGTCCGCTTTTGGTCACTGATTATGTTATACTTTGCTTCCAAAACATGTCAATGGGATTTACTGGTTATATTTTTCTGACTGTAGATCACTATGCATACATAGAAAATGTTATCCTCAGTGAAATCTTTCAGCATTACGTCATTTTGGGCTTCAAGCACCACTGCTCTACGTAGTTCCAGAAAGCTCTAGGTATTCCGGTGATGGACCAGTTGGATAATAACAAAGCAGAGTCACTAATGAGGAATTCAGGGAAAGATGGCCCTTGCACAAAAATGCTTGGGGCTCATTTGAGCTGAGGCCAAAATAGGAGTGCTAGCCAACACAGGTTTAAATATTAGTGCCACTACTTTCGTTTTTGTTTGCATGGTCAATTTGCAAAATGCAATGGTCTTATAATAATAATAATAATAGGCAAGCTTGTAAAGCGCATGGTTACACCCACTGGTGTGTCCCCACACTGAGGCACAGACTCGTCAGATGTAAGGGGCAGGAGCAAGAGAGAGATGCCTTATGTGCGGAAGAGCCAGGTTTTCAATTTCCTCCGGAAGAGGATCATATTTTCAAATTAGGATTGGAAGAAACACTTAGGCATGTTTCCATCATACATACTCATTCTGTTAGTCTGCAAACAGACCTCATATTTCTCATCACTGTTTAGGAAGAGACCAAGGGGTATATTAACGAGCGCCGTTTCACCGCTCTTGCACCAAGCAACGTGGCGCAAGAGCAACGCAACTCAGGAATGAGATTTCTGAAGCTGCGCAGGGCCACCTTGCATAGCCCTGAGTGGCTTCAGAAATCTCAAATAAAGCAACACTGCGCAAATCATTGTGTTGCCTTACTCTACGCTAAGGAGGCATTCCATGGGCATTGTGTGGGTGTTCCCACACAACTCATATGGTTTTTAATGCATTCCAGAATTACCAGACCTGGTATACCTGGGAATGCGCCAAAAAGATACGCCTTCCTAGGAGAGCCGTACCGAGGAGAAATATCTTTATTTCTCCTTGTTACTTCCTCTTTCTATGTGTTCTTCATTCTGCAGCACATATAGATAGAGGAATATGCCTCTCAGGATTGTTTTTGTGCAGGAAGGTGCCTCTTTCCGCACAAAAACAATGCTGCATTCAACACAGGCACCCTTGCACCATGGTGCAAGGATGCCTGCGTTGGATCACTGACAGAATATCGACAACAAAAATGTCGAGGTACAAAAATATCGGGACAAAAATATCGTTGTCCAGAATATCGAAGTCCTAACTACATCATGGTAAGTACAAAAATATCGGAAAAAAATATCATTGTCAAAAATATCGTTGTAAAAAATATCGTTTTTTTAAATGCTTAAAAAATAATGTAAAATAAAGTAAATAATACATATAATTAAAAAAACATAGTTAGAATTATTAGAAAATGTTTAAAATAATAAATAACAAATATAATGTTAAAAATAATTAAACATACATATATATAAAATATAATATATAAATGTACTTAATAATATTTATAAATAATTATTATAATAAATTATAAAATGTTAGAAACATACTAAAAATTATAAATACACATATATATATATACATATACCACTAAAATAAAAACAAAAATAAAATATATATATAATAATTAACAAAATTAAAATATTATAATCTTTTACAATTACATTTGACACTACATTAACAGCAACAGTAGGGAAAATGTTGGATAGCGGAGGGGATAAAATTACTATTCCCACTCCAGGGAGTGCAACAGTAGGGAAAGTGTTGGATAGCGGAGGGGAATAATTTACTATTCCCACTCCAGGGAGTGCAACAGTAAGAAAAGTGTTGGATAGCGGAGGGGAATAATTTACTATTCCCACTCCAGCAAGTACAACAGTAGGGAAAGTGTTGGGTAGCGTAGGGGAATAATTTACTATTCCCACTTCAGGGAGTGCAACATTAAGGAAAGTGTTGGATAGCGTAGGGGTAAATATTACTATTCCCACTCCAGAGATAGCAACAGTAGGGAAAGTGTTGGATAGCATAGGGGTAAATATTACTATTCCCACTCCAGAGAGTGCAACAGTAGGGAAAGTGTTGGATAGTGGAGGGGAATCATTTACTATTCCCACTCCAGGGAGTGCAACAGTAGGGAAAGTGTTGGATAGCGGAGGGGAATAATTTACTATTCCCACCCCAAAGAGTGCAACAGTAGGGAAAGTGTTGGATAGCTGAGGAGTAACAATTACTATTCCCACTCCAGCGACTGCAACAGTAGGGAAAGTGTTGGAAGCGGAGGGGAATAATTTACTATTCCCACTCCAGATAGTGCAACAGTAGGGAAAGTGTTGGATTGCATAAGTGAATAATTGGCTATTCCCACTCAAGCAAAATAATTAAAATTAATTATCAAACAATTAATTAATTAAATTTTTTTAACTCCCACCATATTCCCCTAATAAATGACACCACCAATATCGTAAAGCATAACACTATTAACATAATTAATTAATAATTAATTAATTAAAATTAACAAGCAATCAATAATAAATTAATTCACACATTAACACTATAAAACAACTTAAAATAAATATTATAATAAAAAAATTAGAAAATATATTATAATTAAATTATTTCCCAGCCTACTCCCCTATCAACCCACAACCCACTCTTAAAAAATAACACAAAAATATTATTAATAATTAATTATTATTAATAACCAATTAATAAATAATTAACAATAAATTATTTATCACAATTAACAGTATCACATTTTAAATACATAAATGTCAAATAATTAAAAATATAAATTAATTAATAATTATTAAATTACTTTCCACCCTACTCCCCAATAAACCCACAGCCTGCTCCTAAAAAATAACGCAATTAAGATATTTAACAATTCATTATTAATAATTAACAACCAATTAATAACTAATTAATAATAAATTAATTACCACAATTAACAATGTAAAATATTAAATACATAGATATTAATTAATTAAAAATATTAATTAATGAATTGTAATTAAATTACTTCCCACCCTATTCCCCTATAAATCCACAACCCGCTCCTAAAAAAATTACACAATTAAGGGGCCCATTACGATGGCGGGCGGAAGCACCACCGCCGTGCTGGCGGATGCAAAAACCACCAGTTACCGCCGGCACGCAGCAGTCCACACGCCCGCCCAATTACGATGCGAAAAGTAGGCAAAACACCGCCGGCAAGCCAGCAACACCGTCCGCCATCAAAGTGCGCCCGTTCACGTAGCGGCGCAGCACAACTGACACACACCGTCCGACGAAACACGTCCCGCCCGGCGCATAAATTACGATGCCGCAAACAAACGGCTCCCACGGCCAAGAGATACCGTACGACAAACCGAAGCGGTAACACGGATGCCGAGCACGGACAACGAAGAAGCGGCTCCCCGAGCATGAATCCAGCACTGCAGGCCCTCCCCATGCTCCTGCTGATGCACCACCAAGGACGCAACGTACCGCGGAGACGCAGGTAGGCACACACACAACAAGTGCACGCAAACAGCGCACACAGTGCAAGGGCGGAAAAAGCGGACAACCCCCCACCAGCGCGTGTACACTACACATCCACCATTGCATCCACATATGACACACAGGCCAAATCGTAACATCGCGTAACACATGTGTACACACCACCTGGGACTAGGAACCAACCACCCCGTCACGGCCCCAAAGCGCCGATGACGCCGCCACACATGCGCACAACGCAGAGGCCAACCGCAGCGCCATGCATGCGTCGCACACAGACACAGGGACACAACCAAGCAGCACACACATCAGCCCCACCCCGAACGCACATGACACGTGACAGGCCTGCCACAGACATGTCCCCAACGCCCAATTCACGGACAACACCCAACGCCACACAACCGACGCACACATGTCAGTGAAGACACGCAACAGCAGGACACACCCCAGGGTAACAAACATGGCGTAGCACACAGCGGCGGCAACACCAACTAGGAGAAGCAGGGCCCCTTCGGGAAGAGGAACGCCAGTACCACACTGAAACACCCATACCACCCTGCACATATGAACAAGACATATAAAACGGAACACCAAAGAGCCCGGGACCGACAACAGGTGGCCCAAGAATAACATTCACACACAAGGCCCAACGCAGAGCGGAAAGGCAGCCTGCCGCCCACACAAGGGAGAGCAGACAGCACTGAATGACCTTCCATTCCAACTCCGAAACCACAGCCCTACGACAGAAGCCGGTGAATACAGCCATTGTCCAAGAATAGACCAACACAGGCATGCCGAGGAGACCGACCACAGGGCAGATAGCGCATATCACAGAAGCACACAACGGACGGGGAAGAAAGAAGAAAACACTCCCCCATGTCGGCCACATGCAAGTTAATTGGAAGGAGTCACACATCACTGACCTTGAACTGTCTGAGAAGCATGTGGGAAGAGGGCCCGTGTCCTCCAAACAAGCCAACAGAACACAAGTCCTGTCTCCCTACGACTACACAGAGCTCACAGCAACCTCGGAGCGTGCACATTGCAGACTGCACACACAGCCGGAGCACGCCACCACAACGCACCGCTGCGAAATGGCAACCGCAACACACCTACCCAACTACGCCGAACAGCTCAAGCTGTACAAAACTAACCTGTTCCATACATTGGGATGCGATCTCCTGTCCCTGCTGAACGTAAGTTACCGACTGACTTACCGCATCACATTGTTCAGCTGCGTCATGCCCGTCTTCTACTGTCGGAGGTGTCCCTACCAGCATCCCGTGGAGATATGCCTCTCCAACCCGGCATGTCTGAAGGCGGACCTGCTACCACTACTCCTCCCTCTGGACGCACACGACAGGGCCTGCTCTGCCTATGGGGGCATGGCGTATGTGGCCAACATCGCACCCGCACTGAAATGGGACCACTGTGCCTCCACACGACGGATCATCGAGAACAGCTACATCGAATGTCACCCAGCATGCCCCATCATGGTCCTCCAAGGGACAACTTACAAACAACACCTTGACAGCCACCATCCGCTACATTGGCTGGCAAACATGTACACCACCAATGACATGGAAGCCCTGCTGGACGGCATCGCATACCTGACAACCTGTAAATTCGTCGGACCACAACGCAGGTTCCCCGAGTGACCTATGACGTCCAACCCCGCACCCATGCTTAGCTTCCGCACGGACTGGCCAGTCACCACCACAACAGCCATACCAAACGACCGGCAACTGTAACCACACCATCAATGACATCGCCATGACATCGGATATGACCGGGACATGCACACTGTTCCCCATCACATCCAGGAACACCGCATGCATCGTGGGAGGCAGTGGCATGGGCTCTGTGTATCGCACCCACATGGACGGAACTACACGAACAACCAGGACACGACATGGATCCAGCGCCCATGGACACACACACCGCTCAGTGGACATGAATAGGTCGCCTGGAGTCTGTGGGTGCTGCACCCCTCCCACCCCCGCCCCGGGGAATCCCATACCAGGACCTTTGCATGGACGACAAGTGCATACAACAACAACACGACCCCAGTGACTGTGACATGTCCAGTAACCACCACAGTGCAACAACAAGTGGCACGCCGCTGCATGCACGCAAGCACATGCCCTGATGTCATCTCACATGCACGCGTGCATGAGGAACAACCGCAGCAAACCTGTCACATGGAACTGAGATGGACTGTGCCCATGATGCCAAGCGGTCTGGTAGGCTACATGTATACCGTCTGTGTCAAAGTCCGCAGCTCCGCAGCAATACGTAAATGTACATTAGCACAGCCTTGGCCAAGCAGATGTCACTCTGAAGCCCACATCCCACATGCAACAGCCAATCACATGTAACCCCACACCCTATCCCATTTGCAATCATGCTCAGTATATCCTCAACATGTATTCCGCTGCCAGTAGTGTCCACTATACTGCATCACAGCGGACAGAAGACTCAATATAATGTTTGAAACCAAAACTGTCTCCGCTGACTCATTTCACAAGTACGAATGAGAGAGGATGAGAGTATGTGAAGTACACGGCAGTCGTGACATGACCATGTAGTCCACTGGTATTGGATGTCAACGCAAATGAGTAGCACTACTGTGGAAGACACACATGTGTCGTGTGAAGTCGTATGGACGCAGTGCTCAGGTGGGTGGGTGCGACGGGTAGATGCGCACATGCCAAGTTGGAGCACGCCATGTTTGGAGGGGTCATGAACAGTTCACCACCGCTTCCCTGGGCATTGTGAGAGGACACCTGTCGGGGGGGAGTGAACACGTGTGTGCACAGCAGCCGGGCACACGTACAAAGCGGTACCAGGCGCACCTCAGCCCACCCTCTGTGGACAAGCTGGATCCTGTTGTGCGCCCGCCATGCCCCTTGACAAGGCACACACAGCCCCAGTCGACCAGGTGTAACCCCAACATAGTCAATCCGCACAGGCGATACAGGGCACGGGATGGCAGTGGAGCATGGTGTGTGAGAGGTCTCCTCGCGCTCCTCCTGGTCATATCACGCAGGCAATAGAACCTCAACGTCTAGCATGGCACAAGTCAAATGGAAGTGTAGGGGGACGCACTACAGCACGAGCAGCACTGACGCCACGGGAGGTGGCTCGCACCATCCCATCCATTGCCCATCATACCAACCACGCCACATGCCATTGCGACTAAGTGCAAGCGCGTGCGCCACCACCCCCGAGCCCTCCCCAGAGAGGCCAAAGAGTGAATGTGTGGGCCATCAGTCACAGACGGACGCGGCATGGCCGCAAGGGCAGCCACAGCCACTGGGTGTCACAGGTGGCGGATCCGGAAGGCGAAGACTGTGATGCATAGTCCATGCAGGCCGGGTCTCCATTTGGGGCACCACGCAGGTGGACGGCGTCCTGCAACACATCATACCCTGAGACAGCCCACTCGTGCAACTGGACCCACACATACACTCCTTGCCCTCTCTGGTGCGAGCTTGGGGCTGCCTGTGCAAGCGCTAGCCTCGCAGGTGAGCATGCATATTGGGGGAGCGAGGGGAGGACATGAGGGCTGGGGCGAAGATGACTGTATCACTGTCAGTTAGTACAAGGGATGACCCAGATGTGGAAAGGAAGAGACGTGTCCCGTGTGTACTGCAACTAGTCGCCAATCCAACTACCCCCCATGTCCGGAATGTAAGCCCGCACCTAGGCCCGCCCATCCGCCACATCGAACATACCACCAGCACGACAACCTTCCCATTCGAAACACTGACTGGGGGTGGCGACCAGTGTACAATCATGTGTAGCCTACCCACGCGTACATGTGGGCCCTCCATGATCCATGTCACCTGCGGCAAAGTCATGACATGCGCAATGAGGGAAGTGAGGAGAGCTGTCCGCCCCATGCGCAGAAGGTGCATCAGCTCCACAGACCCAGCAGCGAGTCCAGCAGGGGTCACATGTGCAGGGGCAGCTGTGCCTGGTGTGAAGGCACATGCATATAGACAGCACATCGACCAATGTGTAGTCTGCCCACATCTACAGTCCATCATCATGCGGACATAGGAATTGAACACAGGGCAACACATCTTAGTTGGTGCACCCACCGTGACCAACAATGCGCAATCATCGACGTACCCGCCCTGTGCATGGCCCCCCACCCAACGGAGGCACATCCAGTGCCACCATCCCACACACACAAGCCTTCCACGGAACATGCTGTGTCCAATGGTCAGTACAGAGTCAGCGCCCATCTGGTGGATCCTGAACAGGAGACACATGCACACACATGCCAGCTCCCACTATGTACGTCTGCCACCTGGCACGTGCAATGTAACCTCTCACCTGTGACGTGTGACTGCAAGCACATAGCCGTCTTGGCATGGGGCTGTCAATGTGGACACCTGTCAATGTTTCGGGAGGTGTGATCCGTACAGTGCTGTACATAGGGTGCAGTGCTGACACCTACTACTGTCTCATATCCCCTCGTGCCACAGGTCCCACTTGTTTTGGCCGCTCAGCCTGTGCCCACATCGTCGTCGGCCGTGTGCCATACTCATCCAGCCGCGGAAGCAGTTCCATGCTCAGCAGACATTCATGTTGCCGTGGCGTTGCCGCTTGACGGATATGCAGTCAGTCCCCATCAGCACGCCCGCAAGTCATTGGGGCCTAGATCCCCATGTGCATGCACATGGCAGTGGTTTGTATCACTAGCCATTGCCATTGTTGGGAGACCTGTGTAAGTGTATTGTGGTCGTGCCGCCCCAGCTTGACAGCTGGGCTGTGGCTCATGTGCTTGCTCAGTCATGTCAGTGATGTGTATGCGAAATTGCTATGTGTCGTGTTGCTTTGACATGTGTCCTCTGCCATTGTCCCTAGGCGGAGACCGAACATTGACCGCCCATACCAATTGCTGGCGGACATGGACGATACAGAGGTTATTAGGAAGTTTCGGCTGGACAGGCCAACCCTGCATCGACTGTGTGCCATGTTAGAACCCCATCTCCGTCCCCGCAGGGTGTATCCGACTGCTGTCACCCCCACGGCTAAGGTGATGGCCGCCATGCATTTCTTCGCCACTGGGTCATTCCAGCACACAG
Source organism: Calotriton arnoldi (assembly GCA_963921515.1). Taxonomy (NCBI): domain Eukaryota; kingdom Metazoa; phylum Chordata; class Amphibia; order Caudata; family Salamandridae; genus Calotriton; species Calotriton arnoldi. The sequence continues at coordinate 1,041,040 of CAWUFW010002668.1, forward strand.
TGGGCATTGGAGGAGGGATGTCCCAGCCCATGTTCAGCAAGGTGCTGAGGGATGTACTGGCAGCCATGATGCTGTACCGAAACAGGTACATCCGCTTCCCCAGGGCTCGTGAATTGGCGGCAGTGAAGGGTGCATTCTATGCCCTTGGCAGAATCCCACACGTCGTTGGAGCCATTGACTGCACACATGTCGGCCTTGTTCCACCACAGGCCACTGAGCACCTGTACCGCAACAGGAAGCACACGCACTCCCTGAATGTGCAAGTGGTGTGCCTTGCGGACATGGTGATCACCCACGTGTGTGCAAAGTTCCCAGGCTCGGCCCATGACGCACACATAATGCGCAACAGCATCTTGCCACGACTGATGTCCAATATGCAACAGGATCGTGCCTGTATTGTCGGTGAGTATGTGGAGTGGTGTAGCGTGCTGGTTGTGCGATGCTGTCCCCTGTCCAGTTGGAATTGCAACGGTTCTCTGTGTCCCTCACACCCAGGTGACTCTGCGTACCCGAATGGGGCATGGCTGCTCAGTCCATTGAGGAATCCTCGCACCCCAGCAGACGATCGCTACAATGAGGCACATGGGAGGACCAGACGTGTGGTCGAGCGTACCTTTGGCCTCCTCAAGTCCAGGTTCAGGTGCCTGGACCGCACCGGGGGTGCGCTGGCGTACTCCCCACAGAAGGTGTGCCGGATAGTGGTGGCGTGCTGCATGCTGCACAATCTGGCCATTCGGAAGCAGATCCCCCTCATCGTGGATGACGGAGATCAACCAGGGCCCCAGCCCGCAGACCAGGACAGCTCGAGTGAGGAGGACAGCGGAGAGGGGGAAGCTGGTAATGTGCGGCAGCAGCTCATCGCCCGCTACTTCACTTGACGGTGAGTGTCCATGTACGATGGCTGATGTGGCTGTATCTGTGCAGGTGTGTGTGTGCTGTGTCAGGGTGGCCGCTTGTTCACTGCGTGCTGTGTGTCAACGCTCCATGGCCAGGGTAGTATGCCACTGTTGGTGGCTGTGGCATTGTGCCCTATTGCTCTGTGCGATGTGTGTACATTGCTTGTAGTTGTTGACATGTACTGTGTGATGGGTGTGTGACACACTCATTGAATGTGCTCCTGTTCTGTCTCCCACCCCTAGGTCCCTACAGGCCCTCCGGATTCAATTGCCATGCCATGCATCAGGTGCCTTTCCGCCCAAGGTGGCCGTTGTATTCCGTACAAATAAAACACAGGGCACAAACAGCAGTTAGTGAAAAAGGTGCATTTATTACAAACTGTGACATGTGATTGTGTGTAAGGTGATGACAAAAGTGGTGCGTGCAGTGACAATGAGCTGTCGGTCATGGCTGCGTGATGCTCAGGGTGTACCCACTGGTTCTATGTCCATAGTCCAACACACACATGCCATCCAGATGGCTGTGTGGAGTGGGATCGTAGTCCAAGTCAATGCAGTGGCTGGTCAAGGAAGGCTGGCGGAGGCTGGCTGGCTGCCTCACTTGCGTTTGGAGCGTGCGAAGTCCTCCCGGGAGATCTGTTTCCACTTCGGACGGCCCCTTCCACGCTTATGCGAGGGGGTGCCTGCTTGCGACATGCTGGTGGTTGAGGTGTGCTCACTGGCTGTGGACGCAGGGGAACTGGACACTGCTGCTCCACCCTGCGCCCCGGCAGGTGGTGGCGGAGGGGAGCTGCTGTCCCTGGCAGTGACCTCACCGCCACCACCAGCTGGCCCATGAGGTCCACGAGTTGGCCCATACGGGCGTCCATGGACCTCAGCACCCCCAGCACCTCACGCGTGTCTGAAGCAGACCGGACCCATTGTCCTTGGGCCTCTACATAGGCCCCAAGGACTCTGGCCATTTGAGGCAGGGCATGGCTCCCAGGGGAGGCTGGCGTTTCCCTGACCCTGCTCCTCCTACCAGTCCTGCTGCCACCGGCCTGCCCACTAGCCACATTGCTCACCACGGTCCTCGCTGTGGCTCCCAGGGTGGATCCAGTCGGCCGGGCCACCACCTGCGCTGGGGCTGGTGCCAGCGAAGACGTGGTGGTGGTGGCGGCGGTGGTGGTCGGTGCGGCGATGGTGGCGGTTGCGGCAGTGGTAGTGGCCACAATGACCGTGGGTGTGGCTGCAACGACAGTGGCAGCAGGGGGCTGGGAATGTTCAGCAGCCCTGGATGATGGGTTGGTGGGTAGGAGGGGTCCTGGGGAGCGGCTGGGCCCTGCCACACCAGATGGGCCTGCTTGGTGGTCCGTGTCCGAAGAGGAGGACAGATCCTCCAGATCCGTGTGTCCTCGTTGGGGGCTTGTAGGCTGGCTGTGCTGGCTGCTGGCTCCATCCCCAGCATCCAGCAGTTCGTCACCTGTGGAGAGAATGAGATTTGTTATTGTGTTGCACCTGGCGAAGTATGTATTTGTCGTCTGACATTAACAGTTCGTGCAATCTCGTACATGGGTTTCCCGGAGGCGTGTGTGTGGCTGTAGCATTTGTAGTTGTGTGTGCTTGGCAATGGGACTGTGTGCTGTGCACATGTGGCATGGGACGGATTGGCCATGCCGATGGGTGTGTTGCTGTGCCCCTACTTATTGTGACTCTGGTGTATGCGGGCTCCTGGCCCATCCTGGGTCTGGTTTGTACTTTGCTTTTGGGGTTCAAATGGAACGCTTAGGAACGCATATGGCAACATGGGGGCCATGCCCCAGATTCGCATTTGGGAGGGAATATGCTTTTGGGGTTCAAATGGAACGCTTAGGAACGCATATGGCAACATGGGGGCCATGCCCCAGATTCGCATTTGGGAGGGAATATGCTTTTGGGGTTCAAATGGAACGCTTAGGAACGCATATGGCAACATGGGGGCCATGCCCCAGATTCGCATTTGGGAGGGGATATGCTTTTGGGGTTCAAATGGAACGCTTAGGAACGCATATGGCAACATGGGGGCCATGCCCCAGATTCGCATTTGGGAGGGAATATGCTTTTGGGGTTCAAATGGAACGCTTAGGAACGCATATGGCAACATGGGGGCCATGCCCCAGATTCGCATTTGGGAGGGGATATGCTTTGGGGTTCAAATGGAACGCTTAGGAACGCATATGGCAACATGGGGGCCATGCCCCAGATTCGCATTTGGGAGGGAATATGCTTTTGGGGTTCAAATGGAACGCTTAGGAACGCATATGGCAACATGGGGGCCATGCCCCAGATTCGCATTTGGGAGGGAATATGCTTTTGGGGTTCAAATGGAACGCTTTAGGAACGCATATGGCAACATGGGGGCCATGCCCCAGATTCGCATTTGGGAGGGGATATGCTTTTGGGGTTCAAATGGAACGCTTAGGAACGCATATGGCAACATGGGGGCCATGCCCCAGATTCGCATTTGGGAGGGGATATGCTTTTGGGGTTCAAATGGAACGCTTTAGGAACGCATATGGCAACATGGGGGCCATGCCCCAGATTCGCATTTGGGAGGGAATATGCTTTTGGGGTTCAAATGGAACGCTTAGGAACGCATATGGCAACATGGGGGCCATGCCCCAGATTCGCATTTGGGAGGGAATATGCTTTTGGGGTTCAAATGGAACGCTTAGGAACGCATATGGCAACATGGGGGCAATGCCCCAGATTCGCATTTGGGAGGGGATATGCTTTTGGGGTTCAAATGGAACGCTTAGGAACGCATATGGCAACATGGGGGCCATGCCCCAGATTCGCATTTGGGAGGGAATATGCTTTTGGGGTACATGCTGTGAGCCATGGGTGCCGAACGTGACATGTGTTGTGGCAGCATGACAGAGCATGGTTTGAGGTGTGTGCATGCTTGACATGGCCTGCATATTTGCTGTCTGTTGTGATTACTGGACATGGCATTGGACGCATCGTTATGAGTGAGTGATGGTTGTGTGCCAGCCAACGTATTGCAGTTGTCCCATCTCCTTGGTGTGCGTGCTGCCCTGTGCCATGTGCATCACTGCAGTGCTCGGGGGTGTGGCCCATGTTGTGTGTTGTTGCTCACAGTGTGTCGTGCGCTTCATTGACTTCTGGCACATGGTTGGTCATGGGCATGTATCTTAGCGTGACTGCTGTATGTGTGGCAGCTGTGCGGATGACATGCCTTTCATGAGACTGGGGCTGACGGATGGGATGGATGGTATGTTGTATGTGCATGGTGTGTCTGTGTGTTTGATGGGTTCAGTGGTGTTCGTGTGCATTTATGTTGTTCCGCTCTGTTGCGTCTAGTGTTGTTTGTCTTACATAGGCGTAGTTGTGGGGTGTGTGGTTGACAGGCAGTAGGGGCTACATGGACAGGACTTCAATGGTGTTTCGGTTGTGTGTGATGAGTTGCACAGTGGCTGCCGTGTGGTACTATATTCAGTGAGGCTTGTGCATGCAGACGTGGCTCCTTGGGTGTTGCTATGTATGTGATGGGTCATGTGGGGTGTGAGTCTGTTGTTCATGTCCGTGTGCACATTGTTCACTTGTTCGTGACGGTGGGCGGTGCTGCGTGTTCGTCTGCTACGTGACATGTCCCATGTGTTGGTCGTGTTATGGTCCTCATGCCTCCAGTAATCCAGCCCTGTCCAGTTTCCCACCTGCAAGTTGTTCGTGCGTGCACTGTACTGGATGCCACATGGCTCTAAGCGGGGGGTGCTCCATGTTGCAGGTCTGTGGGGGTGGGGGGTGTTGTGGGTCGTGGGGTGGCTGGACACCCACTGACACCGATTGCTGTGGACCGTGATGTCTGCCTTTCGGCTGTCGTTGTGCACTGCGGTGGCTGACACGTGGCTGTGGGGTGTGGGGGATGCTCCTCCTTGCTGTGCTGTGGGACCGGGACCTGGTGTGTGTTGTACTTGGGCTGTCCACCGTCCCACCCACTGCACTTTGTGTTCCTGCCACTTACCTGTTACTTGTCGGTTAGTGCAGCTGTGGCGGACACATGGGTGTGGTGGGTGCTCGTTGTGGCGCTTCTGGCATATTTGGGGACCTGTTGGTGGTTACGTGGCTGGCTGAGTGTACACATGTCCCCACGTATGTTACAGTTGTTCGGTTTGGGCTGTGTGTGGTGGTGTCTGTTGCATGTGTGTGTGATGTGTTGTGTATTGTGTGCTGGACATGGGGGTGTTTGTCCCTGGGAGCTGTGGCATGGTGGTAGTGCATGTGAGTACATAGCGGTGTGCTGGTATACATTAGTTTGTACTTACCAGCCTCCACTCCTCTGCTAATCCGGCGAGGATCTCCGGATGTATTATGACTCGCACCTTCTCCTCCCACGCTTTGAAGGTCTTAAAGAGCGCGGGATTCCCTCCGCCAGTGACGGCAGCCAGCTCTCTGTTTTTGCCCTCCTTCTTCTTGACCAGGCTCTTTACGTCATTCCAACGTTTGTTTATTTCACCTCTGTTCCTGGGCAGGGTCCCGACTGCATTGACCTGGTCTACGATCCGGTTCCACATTCTGTTTCTGGTGGCTAGTGGTGTGTGCTGGACCATGTTCCCATAGATTTGTGGGTACACCTTGATGATCTCGTCGACCATGACCGTCAGCTCAATGGGCGTGTACTTGGGCATCCTTTGTGGTGCCATGGTGTTTGTGGTGCTGGTGCGGTGTGTGTTGTGTAATGTGCAGGGGGTTTGTGGTGCAGGTGTTTGGTGGTGGTGGTGGTGGTGGTGGTGGTTGTGATGTGTGCGTTTCTGTGGTGTACTGCTGTCCTTGCTGTGTCACTGTGTCCTCTCCTCTCCTCTCTGGTTTGCAATGTAGCAAGGGGTTGTGGTCTGTTGGAGTGCTGCTTTTGTACTCACCTATGTGGGTGTGTCCTCATGGTCTGTTGTTTTCAGGTGTGTTGTGTCTGGGGTTCTGGCCTTTGTATTTTTTGTTTGTCCGGGGGTGTTTTCGGGATGTGTACTGTGCTTGTGTATTTGTGCGTGCCTTGCTGTGTGGACTTGTTGGCCATGTTGTGTGCTATTGGTTTTGTGAGCGGATGGTTTCTGTGCAGGTACGTGGGCGCCATGGCTTCTGCCGTGTCGATTCTCATCGGCCTTCTTTGCGCTGGCGGGCGGTATATTTGTGGTTTTTCCGCGCTCATGGCGGTGCGATCGTAATTTCACGTGCGGTGTGTCGGCCGTGAGGGCGGGCGGTTTTGTGTTGCCGTGCGTGTTTCCGTCCGTGGCGGGCGGTTTGACTCCGACTCGGACGTTGGCGGGCGGTATTTTGTGTGTTTTTCGCCGATGGCGGTTTTCGGTTTGTGTAATCGTAATGGCGTGGTCGGTGTTCAGACGGTGTGTGCGGGCGGATTTTTGCCGCTTCCATGCCTGGCGGATTTTTTTACGCCGGGTATCGTAATGGGCCCCTAAGATATTTACCAAATAATTATTAATAATTAACAACCAATTATTAACTAATTAATAATTAATTAATTACCACAATTAACAATATAAAATATTAAATACATAAATATTAATTAATCACATTTATTTATTTATTATTTATAATTAAATTACTTCCCACCCTATTCCCCTATAAACCCGCAACGGAACAAAAATGCAAAAATTAATTAAAATAAATTAATAACATAAAAATTATTATTAAATTTATTATAATTAAATTACTTCCCACCCTATTCCCCTATAAATCCACAACCCGCTACGGAATTAAAACGCAAAATGTACTTTAAAAAAATGTAATAACTTCTAAAAATTTAACACATATATTAAAAAACAAATGCAATACTTACACAAAAAATAGAACACATACATATAAAATACACACTAAAATACATAACACTAAATAAAACAACGATATTTTTAACAACGATATTTTTGCTAACGATATTAATTACTTCGATATTTTTAAAAACGATATTACTTACCTTCAACTCGATATTCTTGACAACGATATTCTGACTGTCGATATTTTTGTAGTCCGAGATTTTGGACTCGATATTACTGCTACTCGATATTTACAACTCGATATTATGTCTGTTCACCGCCTGCGTTGGTGCTAGGCAGCCAAAACTGCGCTATCACAGGGAAAAGGCACGATGTGCAGCATTCTTTTAAATATGGTGCATTCCTGCCCTTTCCCTGTTATGCAGTGCAGCACAGCAAGGTGACTTGCTGCACTGTGCTGCACTGCGTGACAATGTCATAAATATGCCCCAAGCATTTTCAAAACCAGATTACTGCCCTCGTGTGGGAAGATACGGGTGAGTTAGTAGCCTTAACCTCCACTTGATTAGGGCCTTCAAAACAGCCTTCACCCCCACTTAATTATGGCTGTTGAATACTGAGGACCAAGGTATACCCTGTATCTTGATTTAATTAGAACTCTTGGCTACATTTCAACATCGATTCGATTCGATCACTTTATTTCGCCATTACAGAAAGTGGCATAAAAAGTTTACAATATACAGTCATAAAAATGTCCGTAATATAAAAGATATAAAATTATATACAATTTTGTGTCAGCACTCCTTATAACAATATAGTTAAATGTGACAAGAATGAGCAATATATTTTCATAAAGAGTGAATCCCCTGACATATTTTTACAAGACTTGTTTTCTCATTTTGAAAGCACACCATAAAAATGAAGCTATACAAAAGCAGGTTAGTGGATCTATTAATGATTGTAAATAATAAAGAGCGGCGACATTCGCTAAATTTAAGAGTGCGCAATAGGGGTAAAATGAACTTTTTCCTCTCCTCTCTATAGAACCTGCAGAAAAATAATAGATGGAGATCTCCTTGGACAGAGCTTCCGTCACAAGGGCCTCATCCCTTGGTTTCCCTCTTAAGGCAGAGTGGAGATTCTTCAAGGCCTTCATACAGGCCTCATCAAACCAGCCTTCTTTATTAGGGGACCTCTGTCTACTCGGGCGGGTCAAATTACTATTGACTTCCTCTAAAATCTTTTCAAATGCCGAAAAAAGTAATATCTGAGAGGGAATAGGATCTAGACAGATGGAGATTTCTTGTTGCATTGTAGCGACTACTACGTGGGTGAGTGAGGAAGAATCAATCTTCCCCCATTTTAATACTACACCATTTTTCCTCACAATTACGGGTTTGGGCATTCTGCTTTTATTACAATTTCTCCCATGGATCCACTCCATACAAAACGAAATCAATGCATGATCACTAAAAGGCCAAAACTAAGGGGCCGAATCCGATTCCGGTTGGAAACCGTACCGACCGACACGGACCGGGAATGTAGACCGACCGACACCTACCGGCGCCTTACGACCTGCGCAGTACGATGCAATGCGTCTGAATTACAACCGACTCGTACGGAACACAAGCCGCACGATCGACCCGTATGGAAAACAGTGATTCGCCCATAAACGTACCGGGAAACGTACCGACCGACACACATCAGGAATGGACCCGACCCACAGGTACCCGCGCTGTACGACCCGCGTAGTACGATGCAATGCGTGTGAAACGAGACCGACTCGCACGGAGCACAATCCGGAAGACAGAGACGTACAGAAAACAGTGACTAGCAAACAAAATTCTCCTTTGCGACCGACGCGTACGCCAACGATGAAACACAGCACAATGTCAGTGTGACAGACTCGGATTACCCCGCAAGAGCCACTGGCAGCGTCCGACCCGGTCAAATGAACGACTCCATCATGCTCAACAAAACCAAAGGAAAAAAGACAAAAAAAGGACCAAACAAACAATGACAAACCCAATAAATAAATTTTAAAAAAAATGAAACAAAGACACACCCACAACTCCACCTACATAAAGGCCAGAAATCCCTACCATGATCCTTTGCAAACTACAGACATAGGACAGCAGACCACACCACCACACTGCAGAGACACACCACACAACATCTACACCAGTTGCACCTCTCAAAAAATCAATCACACATTCACAGAGAAACCCACACCCACCATACTCACTTACACCCTCACACACACATCAATACCCACAACCACCCAGCACCATGCCCCCCAAGAAGAATCTAAAGTTCACAGATAGTGAGTTGGAAGTCATGATTGATGAAATACTAAGAGTAGAGCCACAGTTGTTTGGCACATTGGTCCAACAGACCCCCATGTCACAGAAAACCAAGATGTGGGAGAGAATCGTCGACAAGGTCAACGCACAAGCACCTTGTCTGCGCACAAAGGACGATATTCAGAACAGGTACTATGATGTGCGCAGGAGGGTCAAGAAGCTCATCGACAGGGATCACGCCTTGAGCAAGCAGACTGGCGGTGGTCCTCCTGCCAAACCAACACACTTCAGGTCCTGGGAGGAGAAGGTGCGGGCCATCCTACCACCGGAGAGCATCCATGGATTAACAGGAATACCAGAGCCTGGTGAGTACACAACCAATATACGCAATATTGTGCAGCAATACACATATATCACTGTCAAGGGGACAGTGAAAACAAGTACTGTCAGCAAAGCCATAGCAACCGAAAGGCAAGTATCCTGTGACGTGTATGCCAGTCAGACAAACACAATACCCTTCATCTCATAGTAATATGGAACCATGACATAACATGTACAAACCTAACAACAAATACAGCAAGGCAGTGGCATAAATCACCAACAAACACTGTCAGCCATTTTGCCACCACTGTCACACTACCTCACAGGGAAGCTGATTCACAGGAAGGATGCTTTGGTATCTGGGAAGGTAGGTGTATCCGATAGCATGATGGGAGTGGTTGTCACAGCCAATAGTCCACATCCCACATGGACCATCAAGCTCACACTGAACCATGCACACCTCACAGGCAGTGGAAATGTACTGATAAGATGGCTGACACTGGGCTCTGCTGTGGGGAGCACAAGGCCCTGGTGAGACTTTTGCCCAAACAAACAACAGGACACCACAGCCTCACATCCTGAGTGTTAACTTCCACTCCCTGCTATGGAAGCATGCTGAATGGTGGGATATCTGGCCTGGGGGAGAGGAGGACCACCAGCTCTGACTACCTCTACCAGCAGCCCCCCTCACACACACCCCTCCCACCAACACCAAAATACACACCTGGGATCATGCTCCACAAGAGTGTGAGTGAAAAGCCACTTCCAAGACGTCTGACAATGGCGCTCTGCTGTGGGGAGCATAAGGCCCTGCTGGGACTTGTGCTCAAACAAACAACAGGACACCACTGTCAGCCATCTTGGTAGCACCGTTACAGTACCTCACAGGGAAGCAGAGTCAAAAGGAAGGAAGGTTTGGTATGCTGGGAAGGGGGGTGTAGCCAAAAGTATGATGGGAGTTGTAGTCACAGCCAAAAGTCATCCTCCCACATGGCCCATCAAGCCCACCCTGAACCATGCTCACCTCACAGAGAGTGCAAAAGTACTGACAAGATGGCTGACTCTAGGCCCTGCTGTGGTGAGCACAAGGCCCTGCTGGGACTTGGGCTCAAACTAACAACAGGACACCATTGCCTGACATCCTGAACATTAACCTTCACTCCCTGCAATGGAAGCATGCCTCATGGTGGGATATCTGCCCTAGTGGGAAGGAGTACTGCCAGCTCTGACTACATCTACCAGCAGGTGCTTGCACACACACACCCCTCAACACAAACTCCACACAACTCACCTGGGATAATGCATTCCCTCAGACTCAATTAAAAATCTCACAGAGATTTACCACACTGGGTTCTGCTGTGTGAAGCACATGGGCTTGTTGGGACTTGTGTTCAAACAAACACCAGGACACCACTGTCTGCCATCTTGTCAGCACAGGCACACCACCATACAGGGAAAATGAATCACAGGAAGGAAGGTCAGGTATTGTGGGAAGGTGGGTGTAGCCAAAAGCATGATGGGAGTTGCAGTCACAGCTAAATATCCCCCACCCACATGTCCCAGCAAGCTCACACTGAACCATGCACACCTCACAGGGAGTGGAAATGTACTGACAAGATGGCTGACACTGGGTTCTGCTGTGGGGAGCACGAGGCCCTGCTGGGACCTGTGCTTAAACAAACAACAGGACACCAATGCCTGACAGCCTGAAAGGTAACTTGCACTCCCTGCAATGGAAGCATGCTTCATGGCGGGATACCTGGCTTGGGGGGGAGGAGGACTGCTAGTTCTGACTACATCTACTAGCAGCCCCCGTCACACACACCCCTCCCACCAACACCAAAATACACACCTGGGACCATGCTCCACAAGAGAGTGAGTGAAAAGCCACTTCCAAGATGTCTGACAATGGCGCTCTGCTGTGGGGAGCATAAGGCCCTGCTGGGACTTGTGCTCAAACAAACAACAGGACACCACTGTCAGCCATCTTGGTAGCACCATTACAGTACCTCACAGGGAAGCAGAGTCAAAAGGAAGGAAGGTTGGGTATGCTGGGAAGGGGGGTAGCCAAAAGTATGATGGGAGTTGTAGTCACAGGCAAAAGTCATCCTCCCACATGGCCCATCAAGCCCACCCTGAACCATGCTCACCTCACAGGGAGTGCAAAAGTACTGACAAGATGGCTGACACTAGGCCCTGCTGTGGGGAGCACAAGGCCCTGCTGGGACTTGGGCTCAAACTAACAACAGGACACTACTGTCTGACATCCTGAACGTAAACTGTGACTCCCTGCAATGGAAGCATGCCACATGGGGGATTACCTGGCCTTTGTGGGTGAAGGAGGTCCTGCAATGACTCCAAATGCTACCAAGGCCGGCGCAAAACACACCTTCTCAGCCAGAACAAATAGCACCCTTGGGACCAGTCACTCCGAAAGTGAATGCCCTGGCAAGATGGCTGACACATGGTCCTGATGTGTGAATTGGCTGCAAGTCACACCTACGCACTGGCCAACTCAAACACATTTACACTCACAGCCATTGGAACTGTTGGTATCCTCTCACTGTCTGGGGATGCAGTGTCCCAGGGGTGTCCCCTGACCTGGCTGTGAAGGTGTGTCTCGTAGATGACAATTGGGGAGATGCAGACATAGTACATAACACCAAGCACACACAATGTCACCTATACATTATTGACAGGGGACACCTGACAGTGACTAGAATGGACACACCCATACAGCTGACATTGTAGCATGGTGTCATTCCCAAAAGGTGCAGTTGTGAGCTGCATTTCAATCCCACATCGTTCTGCGTTGTATGCATCATTCACACAACACATCACTCACTGTCATAGACACTCCAAACACAATGACTAACCTGGACTGCATTGGAGGAGGCATGCAATTCACAGCAGCAGAACTGCAACACACACACACCTGGCCATCACTGTCATGAGCATGGAAAAGCAAGAGAGCTGCTGTGCTCAATCCCTCTCACCATGGAGGAAATTGACAAGACAAATGACGTTAGCATGTACAAAACTCAGCACCAACATCATCAGCTACGGTAACACCATGACTTGTATGAAATGAGATGTGAACTAGGAACACAGACAACCAAATAGTATCTCCCATTAGATCTCAGGCATACCGGACTGTGACCATGTTGTTCAGACACACCAATGTGACGCACAAAGACAAGCAAAAACTGCCACCACACATGCCCCAAGCTTGCAACATACCCTAAGTGGAATTGTACGTATGTCATCGTCAAAGCACAAATGTGGACAGGGATGACACAGCTGTGTCAGGCATGTGATGGCACTTGAGTAGCAATGGCCATGTACAGACAATTGATCAATACATGAGCTGGTCATGCACACAGCTTGACGTGCACATTGAAATGCCTCAGGATGCCATGACAAACTGCCTCAACAATATCAACCTCTGTCTGTCACAACTTAGGACAATGCAATGTACAGACTCTCATAATGATGTCCAGTGGCAACTGTCATGTGTGTGAAACGTTGATGTGTGTAGAACCATAATATACATTGTGTGTCTCTTCCAACCACAGGGGATGCTGGGGACACAGCAGGAACTGAAGAAGAGTCCCAGTCCCAGACTCTGGCAGACCCTGAGCTCTCCGGTGTGGATCAGTCTCTGTCCTCTTCGGACGCCGACCACGAACGACCTGGCACCTCCGGTGTGAGTCATCGTGCAGCACCAGCAGTAGGAACATCAGCACCCCCTGCAACCACTCCTGCCACATCTGACAACAGACAGAGTACCCCTGCCGACACGGACAGACCAAGGCCAAAGAACACCGACGGCACAGGTACACAGGGCACCCTGGAAGCAACGGACAACACCACCAGCGCCAACACCCAAGGGGGCCCAGTGTTGCCTGTGACAGCCACAGCAGGTCCTGCCCTTGTGGGTAGGGGCAGTGGGAGGGGGGCAGGCAGAGGACACGGCCTGCAGAGGGGGCTGGACTGTATGATGAGCCACACCTGGGACGCATCATAGATGCGTACCATGAAAGCACCGGAGGTTTTGGCCAGGTAGTGGGGATCCTCAAGGACCTTAAACAACAGCAGGCTGCCCATCATGCCCGCTTGGACTCCCACATGTCCCGGGTGGAGACACACATGTCCCGCATGGAGTCCAAGTGGGACAAATTGGATGATCTAACAGCGGTGCATAGGGACATACTGACATGCCTCCACCAGATCAGCGGCAACATGACCACACCTCCTTGTGCGCCCACGACATCTGTTGCCACAACATCCGCAACTGCCACAGGGAGGGAGGAGGACTCTGGCGGAGAGTCCTCGGCACCGCAGCAGCCTGCACTTGAGGGTCCCCCGAGAAAGAAGAGGGGTCGTCCGAAGAAGGGCAAGTGAGACGCTGATGGCCATGCACATCCCCCAGGAACTCAACACCTGTTCTTGATATCGACCTTTGTGTGCAAACCATTTAACCTTATTGACTGACACCCAACTCACCCACTTGACATGGAGGGTCTAAGTTGGAACAATGCATCAAATTACTGTGGACTTTACTCTGAACATTTCATCTTCCAACACTACCAACTCACCTGTGAACTTTGGATTACCATCACACTGTACAGCACTTCCAATTACGTTCACTATCCTCACACATGTTTGTAAATAAAATGACAATCACACAATACTTGCCTCTGTTGTTATTTAAACTGGGTTTGTGTCATGGAGATGATGATCTGCTAAAGAACACTCTGCATGCAAACTACTACAGCAATGTAAACACCGTTATGTGAGTCATGGTAATGTGACACATATGAGGGAGACTCACCACTAGGGCAACAGAACACATACTCACCATGGCCATCTAACTCATCGCCTACACTAATGTTGACAGGAAATACAGTGGAATGCACATACACCACACCCATCCTGAGTCAGTGGCAATCAGCCCACAGGTACAGAATGCAAATGACTGTTGGATGTGTGGATACAGACTAAGCACATCCCAAAGTGAAGCACAGGTTTATTAAAGATTTACAACCTGAGGATTCCACAACTGATGCAAGGTAACCTCACGTGACAGTGATCAAAAAGTAACCAAGTGGTAAACAATGAAAGTGCAGGAGTGTGTGGCACATCATTGGTTGGGACAACGACTACTTGCACTCTGGAACAGGAATCTGGGTGTCGGGGTTCAGACCTCACCATACAGCAGCCAAAGTACCCTGTGAAGGACAGACAGAAAACACAATCAAATACACAGATTTACAGCATACAACTACAATATACATGCCCAAAACAAATCCCAAGCTACTTAAACACAACCCAGTAAACAGGTAAACGCTGTTTGGGAGTACAGACTACCTGAAAGGACACATCACTGCAAGCATCCTGTCAAGTAGCACACAGCCACACTCAAGCAGCACCAGTGCACCACCAACATATATCAGGCAAACACAATACTTTGACAACACATCACTGTATACTGACAATCATGTAAAGAAGTTGTGGATCAGCTGGGTCCGAACATCACCCTCACCCTCATCATCACTGGCATCATGCCCCAGGGCAGGATCCTCCACTGCTGGCAAATGTTGGTCAGCGTCATCTTGGATGAGAGGCAACTCCTTCCTCACTGCCAGGTTGTGTAGCATGCAGCACACTATGATGATTTTGCACACCTTAGCTGGTGCATATGGGAGGGCCCCTCCTGTCTTGTCCAGGCAGCGGAATCTGCTTTTCAGGAGACCAAATGTCCGCTCGATCACTCTCCTGGTCCGACCATGTGCCTCATTGTAGCACATCTCCGCAGGTGTCACAGGGTTCCTGAGGGGTGTCAGCAACCACAGCATGTTGGGGTATCCGGAGTCACCGACATACAGATAATTGCACATTAGATGAGTTTGAAAACAGGGTGGAAAACAACATTACCAAACACACACAATGGTAAACAGTCAGTACACACCGACAAGCCAGGCACGCTGGTTCGGCATCTGTGACATCATCGTCGGGATGCGACTACTCCTCATGATGTAAGCGTTGTGCGCTGAACCTGGGAAACGTGCTCACACATGTGAAATGGTCAGGTCCGCCAGACATACCACCAGAGCATTGATTGAGTGGAAATGTTTCCTGTTTCGGTATGTCTGCTCATGTGCCTGTGGTGGTACCAAAGCCACATGTGTCCCATCAATGGAGCCAATGACATGTGGCATCCTTCCCAGTGCATAGAAGTCACTCTTGATGTCAGTGAGTTGTTGTGGGGTTGGGAAATGGATGTAGTGGTTGAGGAAATGCAACATCGCCTCCAACACATCTCGGAGCACACGGCTGAACATGGTCTGTGACATCCCACCAGCAGAAGCCACAGTGTATTGGAAGGTACCGGTGGCAAAGAAGTGTAGGGCTGCCATCACCTTCACCTTGGGGGTCAGCGCTGTAGGGTATGGCCGGCCAGGTTGCAAGTGTGGGGCCAACTGCTCCGCCAAATCCTCAATCAGTGGGCTAGTGAAGCGGTACCGTCGGATGCAGTCACGTTCAACCATGGTTGCAAGGTCAGGGAACGATCTGTGGCCAGCTGGTCTCCTGCAGTACATAGATGAGCAAATAAAGGTTGTCAGTTCCCCTATCTATGTGCCAGTGTCCACGCTAAATAGCACATGAAACATCATAACAGGACCCAAGTACCTGATGTGTGTGCTGTTGGGTAGGGGCACATATGTCAGCTACATGCCCATCATCTGACATCTCTGCTCTACATGTCTACACAACAAGGTCCATGTGGTGCTGTGACAAATCTATGGGCTCTGTCACAGTACATCAGTACAAGTGTCACATACCTAACACACACCACAGTGACTAGTGAGGACAGATGTCTTCCCCACATCACAGGTTTTTGACAGACACACACACAGGGACCTTGTATTGCCACAAGGACACTATCATGATGTAGCGTCTCATGTACACGCCACAACGCACACATGACACCCACATGAAGTGCCACCTGATTTGTTTGCAGGTCAGACATGGATGTCTGTGACACACAGACGCAACATCAACTCACATTGACAAAACACATGGATGTGGTGACCGTTTGACATTGAGCACATGAAATCAGAGTCATTTGCGTTGCAAAATGCACACATACTGTGGATGAACATCACATTTGTGGCACTGGGACACCCTGTGACACACATACCATTCCACCTAAGAGTCAGGGTGTATGTCACATGTCATACACAATGTACCCCTGGAACTGTGTTCATGCCTTGTGCTCTGAACTGTACAGTTGTCAATCACAGTGGTCATGTGCACAACACACAAAGGTATCTGTCCCCATGACACCTTCCACAGCCTGGGAGTGGGTGCCACTAAGTGCCACATACTAAATCACATGTTGACCCACATACACACACAGATAATGCTGCCTGACATGCCTTTTGACATACTGTGTCACAGGCTGTATTGTTGTAGGTGTGCACATGGGTCCCTAGCAAGCTATGGTGGGTGGCATCCTTTTGCCCATTGACTGCAATGGTGACAGACGCGGGTGGGTTTTCAAAAGACGCGTCGGACACCTAGGGACCAAGGCGTGCGCACGCCTTGGACCCTGAATGAATGGTGACATACGCGGGTGGGTTATCAAAAGACGCGTCGGACACCTAGGGACGAAGGCGTGCGCACGCCTTGGACCCTGAATGTAATGGTGACATACGCGGGTGGGTTATCAAAAGACGCGTCGGACACCTAGGGACCAAGGCGTGCGCACGCCTTGGACTACGAATGTAATGGTGACATACGCGGGTGGGTTTTCAAAAGATGCGTCGGACACCTAGGGACCAAGGCGTGCGCACGCCTTGGACCCTGAATGTAATGGTGACATACGCGGGTGGGTTATCAAAAGACGCGTCAGACACCTAGGGACCAAGGCGTGCGCACGCCTTGGACCCTGAATGTAATGGTGACATACGCAGGTGGGTTATCAAAAGACGCGTCGGATACCTAGGGACCAAGGCGTGCGCACGCCTTGGACCCTGAATGTAATGGTGACATACGCGGTGGGTTTTCAAAAGACGCGTCGGACACCTAGGGACCAAGGCGTGCGCACGCCTTGGACCCTGAATGTAATGGTGACATACGCGGGTGGGTTTTCAAAAGAGGCGTCGGACACCTCGGGACCAAGGCGTGCACACGCATTGGCTATTGACTGCCATGGAGACTGACGCGGATTTGATACTTGTACGATTCGTGTGCTGAAAAATCCGTTGGCTCCCTACAACAATGTATCAAACTCATTGGTGTTATGAAGTTGAACTTTTAAACGATGCAGAAGGCGTGTACGAGGCGTGCAATGCGATGGATTGGCCAGATTCATAGGATGCAAACGTGTCGGACCTATCGCTTTGGACGCATGGTTCATAATCTGCCTCTGCAGCACAGATATAAGGCTGTCTGTTCCCCTGAGAGCTCACTTGCCTGCACTACATGCTCCAGATTGACATCTCTGCTACCACTGCTGCTGTCTCTGCATCCTCTGGCTTCAAGAATGGCACGTACTGTGGAGAGGGCCCCAGCCTTCACAGAGGAGGAGAACCAGGCCCTGCTGGACAGCCTCCTTCCACAGTACAGCAAGCTGTATGGGAAACCAGGGGAGCAGGTGAGTGTGCAGTCCACGTCCTTTCTCATTGTGCATGTTGCCTGTCTAGCACTAATGGCATTGTGTACACCAGTGGCTAGCATGCTCACTGAGTAGTTGTAACCCCCAAAGTGGGTAGGTACCTGTAGTGAACAGGTACTGTGCTGAAAAAGTGCATTTTTACACGGTCATAAGACCCAGGCAATGGTTCCATGTTGTTAATGCAGGACAACTGTCCATTACCATAGTTGCACTACCTGTGTACATCATATGCCCTTGTGATAACGACATGTATATCCAACTGTGTGATGCACAAACATGTTGCATGTGTAGTAATGGTCTTTTAACTTTGTCATCCTCACAGGTTAATGCCCATCAGAAACAGGAGATCTGGAAGACCATCGTCCGGGCAGTTCGATCTGTGGGGGTCTACAAGCGCCGCATCTGCAACTGCCAGAAGAGGTGGCAGGACCTTCGTGGCTGGACCCGGAGGATCGCAAGAGTCCAGCTGAAGCTGTCACCTCCTTGCAGAAGGGGCGGACGACGGATCCTGACCCCCCACATGCTCCGGATTCTGACGGTGGTCTTCCCTGACCTGGATGGGCAGTTAAAGGCCAGACAGCAGCAAGGAGGGGGTAAGTGCATGCCTTTTCTGTGAACTATGTCTCACATGCTATTTGCACTCCTTCAGCCTGGTTACAATCCCACAGTTCGTCTGTCTGCTTGAACAAGAGTCATGTGCCTAAATTAGGTGATGGCCCATCCTCATCTGATACACAGGTGTGGCCCTTTCAGTCTGTGACTTGTGTCACTTGGGTTATGTGTCCCTGCTGTTGTCCAAGGATAAGGTTTGAAACAGCATCTGCTACTGGTGCATTGTTTTGGGCTTCATGAGTGAGGCAATTGATTGACATGTGTCTGCACATTGCCAGAAAGCTGACATGTACTCTGTGTGGGCCATTAATATGTGTTCTAATTGCTGCTCTGGCTCACCATATGTGTCTGGGGTATTTACCACACACCCATGTAGCAGGTGAGACAATGTTGGGGCCTCAGAAGAATGTGCATCATGTGTGTCACACATGCATAGACACATGCCTAGTGTTCAGGGTTATCCCATGTTGCACATGGACCAGGACAGGTATGCCTGCTCCGGACATGAAAGTACACTCTGCTCTCCTACTCCTGTGTGCCAGCCACATTTTGTGCATTGTGAAATGTGCAATCAGGTGTCTGCCTCTGTGTCATTGTGGAGTGGCCTAGCTTTTTAGACTCCTGGGGTGTTAAACAGTTTGGGGTGGGCAGTCAGCTGAAATGTGGCTGTTGGATCAGCACAATGGGGTGAAACATAGGTGTGTAATCACTTGACTGTGCCTAATGGTGTATTCTACATTAAAGTGCAGGCAGCTTTAATTCGTTCTCATCAGACTGTGATGTGATCATGTTTACAGATTTGTGCTTGCAGTCACTCAACTGTAGCATTTGTATAACATGGGATCATCAGATGCCTTAAGATGTGGGTAGCAGTGGGTGGACATGTGCACTTGACAGCTGCAGAGCTTACATTCCCCACAAAAACATGATTGTGACACAGTGCAGACTGTTTGTTTTTGGATGCACTGCCACTGTGACTGAAGCCAGTAATGACTGATTAGCCAGACTGGCCTGTAGCATGGTATACCACTTGCAAATGTGTATCCTGCAGTAATGTCAGTTGTCCTGCATGCACTCAATTGTGGCATTGATCATCAATACATGAGCACATCATGGTGTCTGGTGAAGGAAGCATATCCATATTGCTGACAATGACTTTGGCCATCCCTTATCCTGACACATGTACTGAGTCAGTGGCAGGAGATGGGATATGTGTGTACTGACACATTTCAATCACAAATCCTGCAGTTCAGACAACTGTCTATGTGGTGCATGTGTGCACATATGAGTAGTAAAAGACACACAATTAATGGACGGAATGCAAAACAAATCAAAACATTCACCCCCAGTCAAGAGATCTGGGTTAAATCCATCATTCTTTTGCTCACCATGCCACCCCAGTTTAGACCTGGCCATATGCAAATCAGTCTTGACCCTGTGCCTCATGGGAACAGTCCAGCCCGAACTGCCAAGCCAGGTCCTCCTGGACCGGAAACAAGCATCCTAGGACCGGTTTCGGGGTTTCATCCTCTTCAGCCAGGATAGCTTGATTCCAGTGGCACAGTGAGCCCAGGACCCACGTCTGGGCATACCTGGCGCACTTAGGGCGAGAAAGCAAAAGACACACAATTGATGGACGGAATGCAGAACAAATTCATCAAACATGTCTGCCCTACAGTGGACCATTCAGTCCATGGCCTCCTCACAGACGGCAACAGTGTCCCTCCTCCAACAGTCCCTCACCCCTCCTACCTCTGCCCCATCCACAATCCCCACTACCCTACCTGTCCAAGGCACACACACACCGGCACAGGCACGCACCACAACAGACACAAGCAGCACACAGCCACGCAAGACAAAATCCAGACGCACAAGCACGCACACTCCGGGGACTGATGGCACACACACAGGGGATGGGTTACAGACACACAAACAGCCATCCACGAGCATTCCGCAGTCCTCAGATGCCTCTCCCTCCAAAACCCCTTCCCTTGCCTCACCTGCAACCCCCCCTTCCCAGCAGCTCTTCCTCTGTGACCTTGGCCTCTTCCCCACTGATCCATCTGATCCAACTTACAAGGGGAAGAGGAAGTCACCACGCACAGAGGGGAGTTCCCCTGCCACACGGACACCCTCCCCCAGGCGCAGGAACACTGAGGCCCCCATCCGCAAATCCCCCCGGACCAGGAAGGGCAAGACCCCACCACAATCCCGTACTTCCACCACACAGTCTCCGTCCTCCAGCCCACCACTCCACAGATCCCCCCGCCACACCCTGCCCCAGGTTCCCCCACACATTGATACCGCATCCCCAAAATGCTTAGGCCCTCCCTCCCTACCACATGCACTTCCACCCCCACCTCACACGCTCAGCTTGTTCCTGCCACTGGTGTGGAGACCGTGTCCCCCCCTCTGTCCTGCCCACCTCATCTGAACCCCATTACACTCCTTTGGAGATTGGCACTGCAGTAGAGAGCACATCCACCCCGTCTGACTTGGGCACTGCAGTGGAGACCCCGTCCACACCATCTGACCTGACCACTGCAGTGGTGCCGGCAACCACCCCATCTGACTTGAGCCCTGCAGTGGTGACAGCACCCACTGTGTCAGACACCTCCACTGCAGTTGCCAGTGACACTCCTGCACCCACCACCCCTCCCCTGCCCCATTCTGCTATCCCCTGATTCTGTCCCTGCGGTGCCTGGCCTGCCCCTATGTATGCCCCTCCAAGGGGAGATGTCCCCTGGCCGTAGCAGTGCAGGCAAGCAATGGGTGACAACTTGTCACATGCCACCCTGGTAGGACTCTTGATATGGACTGGCCATTGGCCTTTTGACATTGTGGACTTAACAGTTACAAGGATTTATGTGCTGAATAAAGCCAATTGTTGTTATCCAATGGTGTTGCATCTAATGTACATGATGTTGATGATGAGTATCATGAACTTGCTGTTGTAATGGTGTTTTGAAGGAATAAGAGATTGATTTGCTGATGTGATGGACTCCATGTGGTCCATGGGATATGTGTACTATTCTGGTATGTATCCATGTCATCCTTTGCTGCAATTTCAGGGTGTAGTGATAGCAAGAATTTGGGACCAGGATTTTCTCCTTTTGTTTGCTACTTCACATCTTTGGCATACACTGTTGCACATATGTTGGGCTTACATTTGTGCACATTGTAAGATTCCCTGACTGGGCCCATCTCCACTTGACAGGCAGGTTTGTGCATCAATGGTACACAAGTCATCTGTGTCATCAGTGCAACTTGCTATACATGTGTATTGCGTATGTGCAGATGACTTAAGGGACACTCCCGTACAAAGGCTGATGTGACCAGAGCTTTCATTGTGTTGTAATTGTTGGCTCACTGAGCAAGTGTTATGCTGACATGGCAGAGCCCTGCACAGACAATGTTTTGCACAGCTGACCTTCCCCAGGAGTGGAGTCCCCTCATGGCAGTGTGTCATTCCGTGACATTTCCTGAGCCCATGGTGTGTGTTGTGTGATCATGTCTGTGTGTGTTCCCTTCCCTTTTTCTACACAGCCTGTGTTCCCTACAGATGTTCCTGTTTGTGGCGCTTGCTGAGTTGTCCTGTGTTCATCCAACATCTTTGCCATGGGTTTCCTGGGATGTAGGTGCATGGCAAACTACTGGTCATTAGGGTGTCATCCCTAGGTGTTTTAGTTGTAAGGTCCGGGGATGTTGTCAAACGCACGTGGGACACATTCAGGATTCCCCTTGGCACTTCTGTGTTACCAACATCATATTGTTTTCCCTATGTGGTATCTGTCAGTGAGTGGGTCACTTGTATGTGTGTGTGACTACTCCCACTCATCAGGGTCAGAGCTGCAATGTTGGAAGGTGTCGACATGTGTTCTTTGTGGGTCTCCTTTGGTTCCTCATTGGTGTGGGAGTGTGGCAGGGATCCCAATGATTCTGGTAGATTTCACGTCATGCCCATGTACCGCATACTGTGCAGTGTGGCAGACATTCACAAGGGTTGTTGACTGGCCATGTGTGATGATTTTTGGGTACCTTGGATCCCCCCACCCCCCCGGGATTGTCATGGGTGCATGAGCAATGTCACCAGTCCATGTGTGCTTAGCTGATGCACATTGGTGCAGATCAAGGTGTGTGGTGTTGAGAGTGGCCAAATGTGAGTTGTCTCATGGCTAGGCCCCTACCTACATTTTGCCCATTGATTACAGGCCATGGCCAGTGATTTGTGTTTGTGTAGGTGTGATGGAAGTTTGTTGGTCAGGACACATGACCCAGTGCGCACAGGTGACTGTGCTCCACAGTATGGGCAACATCTACCTTTGTCATCACAGTGGGATTATCATACAGGCTACTGACACCCCAATGTAGGGTCCCTGAGGGTAGTGCTGTAGTGGGTCTGTCTCTTGCTGTGTTGGTTGCTGTTCCGCCCAGCTTGTGTCACATGAATCCGTTGGGATCCCACTCATCTGGCAATGCCTGCTTGCCCACAAAGGGGTGCACAGTTCATGAGTTACTTTTGTATGGCACTGTGTACACATCTTGTGTCATTGGAGTTCAGCCCACCATAATGTGTTGTGTACTAGCCTGGGGACAGTGAGACACACACACATGTTGTGTTTGATATGCAGTGTGGGGCTGGCTGTGGAGAGGTGTGGTGCAGCGGCCAGGGCAGCTGACTTCGGAGCACAGGGTTCACGGTTCGATCCCCGGCTCCGGTGGCAGCTCAGCTCAGCACCATGTGACTCTGGGCAATAGCTCACTTAATTTCCACTCCGGCCCCCAGCGCCTTGAGACCCGTAAGGGTGAGTAGCTGCGCTATATAAAAACGGACTTACTGTCTGTGTTTGTGCATCTGCACCACTGCATTGGTATGGCCTTTGCGGTCCATTGGCTGGATGTTGTTTGGAGGTTTTTCCCTAGTGTCCCTGGGTCTCCTACCTCATCAGCCTGCACATTCATCATGTTTGGTATGTCCCATTACTGCCATGGTATGGGACTTGGTCACCTAACATCTACAGTCTCTACAGGATTCCTTAGTTTGTGTGTCTGTTCGTAAAGATATGTGTGTATGCATCATGATGCTCACTTTTCACATAGTCTAATTGGACACTGGAGGCATTGTCAGGGATCATGGCCGATGCTTGTCTGCACATGGCAGAGGGTGTTCTTGTGATACACAGCAATCTTTGCCTCACCAAATCCATGTTTGTATGGGACACAACCACTACATTGCCACAACATTGCTTGTGGTGTTGGGACTAGGAATCATACATGCTGGTTTGAAGATGCTGCTATTATTATGTCCACACTCACCTTCTGGTCACTGTACTGATGTGTGGTTTAGACCCCATTACCACAGTGTTCCTGATATGCTGGTGTTTTGAACCCCACAATCACCTTTTGGTCACTGTAGTGATGGGGGTTTAGACCCCATTACCACAATGTTCCGGATATGCTGGTGTTTTGAACCCCACAATCACCTTTTGGTCACTGTAGTGATGGGGGGTTTAGGCCCCATTACCACAATGTTCCGGATATGCTGGTGTTTTGAACCCCACAATCACCTTTTGGTCACTGTAATGATGGGGGGTTTAGACCCCATTACCACAATGTTCCTGATATGCTGGTGTTTTGAACCCCACATTCACCTTTTGGTCACTGTAGTGATGGGGGGTTTAGATCCCATTACCACAATGTTCTGGATATGCGGGTGTTTTGAAGCCCACAATCACCTTTTGGTCACTGTAGTGATGGGGGTTTAGACCCCATTACCACAATGATCCAAAAATGCTGGATTTTTGAAGCCCACAATAACCTTTTGGGCACACATGTGATGGGAGTCACATTGTATGTTCACTGTCAGAATCTGTGTTGTAAGCATTTGACACACAAAAAAACAATGTTGCCAAGATGGTAGAGGGGGGTTTGGCTTAGACACCCTATGTGTGTGAATGCTGGTAGTGCTAGGCATCCAGCCCCCTATGAGTAGGGGGTACTGGTAGTGATAGGCATCCAGCCCCCTATTAGTGGGGATGGTAGTAGTGATTGGCATCCAGCCCCCCACGAGTAGGGGATACTGGTGGTGATGGGCATCCAGCCCCCTATGAATAGGGGATACTGGTAGTGATGGGCATCCAGCCCCCTATGAGTAGGTACTGCTGGTAGTGATAAGCCCCCCCCTATGAGTGGGGACTGCTGATATTGATAGCCATACACCCCCTATGAGTAGGGACTGCTGGTAGTGATGGGCATCCAGCCCCTATGAGTGGGGATGGTAGTAGTGATGGGCATCCAGCCCCCTATGAGTAGGGGGTACTGGTAGTGATGGTTATACAGCCCCCTATGAGTAGGGGATACTGGTAGGGATGGGCATCCAGCCCCCTATGAGTAGGGGATACTGGTAGTGATGGGCATCCAGCCCCTATGAATGGGGATGGTAGTAGTGATGGGCATCCAGCCCCCTATGAGTAGGGGGTTCTGGTAGTGATGGGCATCCAGCTGTGATGGGCATCCAGCTCCTATGAGTTGGGGATACTGGTAGGGAAGGGCATCCAGCCCCCTATGAGTAGGGGATACTGGTAGTGATGGGCATCCAGCCCCCTATGAGTAGGGGATACTGGTTGTGATGGGCATCCAGCCCCCTATGAGTAGGGGATACTGGTAGTGATGGGCATCCAGCCCCCTATGAGTAGGTACTGCTGGTAGTGATAAGCCCCCCCTATGAGTGGGGACTGCTGGTAGTGATAGCCATACACCCCCCTATGAGTAGGGACTGCTGGTAGTGATGGGCATCTAGCCCCCTATGAGTAGGGGGTACTGGTAGTGATGGGCATACAGCCCCCTATGAGTAGGGGATACTGGTAGAGATGGGCATCCAGCCCCCTATGAGTAGGGGATACTGGTAGTGATGGGCATCCAGCCCCCTATGAGTAGGGGGTACTGGTAGTGATGGGCATCCAGCCCCCTATGAGTAGGGGATACTGGTAGTGATGGACATCCAGCCCCCTATGAGTAGGTACTGCTGGTAGTGAAGTGCCCCCCCCCTATGAGTGGGGACTGCTGGTAGTGATAACCATACAACCCCTATGGCTTGGCTGTTGCTGGTGGAAGGGATATCCACCCCCTATGTGTGTGTAGCAGTTCGCGGGTTCGTGACGTTTGTTTGTGTGGTGGGTGTCTGACTTACCGTCTGCGACGTACGCGTCTGTTCCTGATCCGGTCATAGATTTACAGTACTGGGATGACCTGCGCGATGGGATTCATCATTGGTTCGTCTAGTACTTGCTGATTGTTGCTCCGTCTCGTACACGTTGATAGTTGGTCCGTCTCGTAGCCGTGGATCGTGTAGTGTCGCGAATCGGACCTGAAATACAGCTCTCCCGGATGCTGTGACGTGCTGGAAGTGGCAACCTGTTCGACGCGTAGGAAGTACGCATCGTACTTGTCCGGCTGGAAACTGCTGTGAAAATGCTTCCGTGCGATTCGAATCGGCGTTTACTGATCCGGCTCATACGGGAAATGTTGCTGGAATGGGTGCGTACGTGCCGATCGGGATTTTTATACATTTGCGCATCGTACTTCATCGCCCGGACGGACCGGCTCCCGGAACGAGTCGGTCGCAAGGTAAGGCAACGGACAGCTCTCATAGGGCTGTCCGAGCGAGATCGGAATCGACCCCTTAGTAGTAACCTGGGAAAATTTTACTCTTATGGCTTTTGAAACCAGGACATAATCTATTGTCAAGGTATATGTCCGTGAGGAAAATTTAATATCTAGTTTGCCCGATTTATCATCCACAGAGTTTATAATCTCCAGATTATTGATTAGGAGTAGTTTATTTAAAGCATTGCCATAATCTTTATGCCTTAAGTGGTCACAGGAATCGTTAAAATCCTCACTCAGGCCACAGGATGAAGAATCGGCCCGGGTGTAGTTATGGGCATGAAAATTGCCCAGCCATATTAAGTTAAAAAAAAAAATATGGGTTTTAGTCAGGTCATCAATGTCCTCATTAATTAAATCTAACACAGATTCCATTTTGCCTTCGAAATTATTGTTATAGAAATTGATTAAAATCCAATCCCTCTCATTAGGACCCTCACATAAGAAAATATGATAATTTGGGGAAGTATTTATAAAAGAGACTATCTAAATATTTGCTGTGTTGGCTATTGGAGTCACAATTCCTCCTCTTAAGCGCCCAGCTCTGTAGGCGGTCACGTTTGTCTGAAAAGTGCAGAATCCATCCATTATGATGGGTTTTGATTCCCACGTTTCCTGGAAGCATAGGATATCAAAGTTTTCCACAATAGCTAGCCAGTGGGAATTGTTCTGTTTGAGATTATAGCCAGCTATATTCCATGATAATACTTTCCGGGAATGCGGGGGTAGTATTGGACTTTGGATGGGGACCTGATTAGAGAAAATATTTAGGGGAATGTAAAGGCCACTGGGTGATTTAGGAGGTGAGGGTAGTCAATCACATGCTTCAAGGTTGCTCAAAGGAGCAAATCTATTTGTATTCGTAAATGGTGAGAAAGTAACATTGCAACCGTGGACAGGGGGATTAACCTTAAAATGTGAGGTACAATTTATGATAAATGGTTTATAAAAAAAAAACAATGGTAATGCAAAGATCTGTTTGGGGGAATAGTGGAAAGTAGGAAGTACGCCTAGTAAATGTTCAACCACCCTCTGATTGTTAAAGTTAACAACAATGCAGTCCCCCCCCTATTGACTTAGCAGTTTTACCTATCCACTTTACCCGTCTTGCCATAATGATATATTTGTAAAGGTTATAAATACCATTTTGAAATTTAGACAACCAATATAAAGCTTTGTCAATCAATTGGGTCATGGATTCGGACTGATCTTGCCGCAAAGCGGGGACATTTGCTAAGACAATTACAAAAGGACACGCTGCCGGGGGTAAATCCAGACTATCACCTGTAATCTCTATTCTACCAGGATTCGACGGACCAGTGCCATGACCATTATTGGGGGCCTCCCTCCTTGTCTCCCTCCCACTGCAATTCTCTGATAGGTCAAAGACGGAATCACTGTTCACTTGTGCAGCATTTAACTCAACTGAGCAGGAAGTCCCAAAACATGTTCAAAAGGTTGGAGGGACGGATAAGTAATTCCCCTAACAGCACTGGGAAATTGCCTAAGATTGGTAGTGACCACTCTCTTTTGAGAGGGATCCCAGTGTGTAAGGCTCCACACCTAGATTAGAAGTCCGCACGGGAACGAAGCTGGAAACAGAGTCACCCTGGGTTTGGTTTTTGGTCCTCCCTGGTTGAACAGGAATCAGTCTAGGGGCAGTGAACTGGTCAAGTCTCTCCATTATTATGTCCAATTTAGACATGAGCGGAGGAGTAATTTAACAATTTGCCCCAATTTCTGGCACAGATCCGCCCCTTGCAATGGAGAAAATGAGTCAGATGCATTTTCGTGACATATCCCTTGTCTGCCCTGGATAGTTTCCACAACAACTGGCAGCGTTTCCGAGGCGATAGAATTTGCCACGAGGGTTGCAGTGGTGGTAGTAAATGCTGTTACTTTAGGTCGTTTATGAAGCGTTAATCTTTTTACCTTCCCTTTTTGCCTTTTAGGGGGTGGCTCATCTTCATTGCTTTTAAGAGCAGTTGGCGACTTGGAATTTCTAGGCAGGGAAGAAATGTTTGGTATTTGATCATGATTAGCTAAAGCCTCATGCAAGCCTGAGTTATTGGGGGCAGTAGAAGAAGGCTCCGCAGTCTCAACAGTAATAGGTCTTACCTCTTCCAGAGATAGTCGGTGCTCCATTAGTTCAATCTCTCTGGAGAGGACGTCTGCTGCTCTAAGTAAGAAGGAGTCCAAAGTATTAACAATTTCTCCTCCATGTTCCGGGGACATAGCCTTCGCCTTATGCTTAACCATCTTCTGCCTCCAAGTCAATCAGGTGCAAAAAATGAAAAATGTAAGGGGGTGGCCCAGCCCAGCCTCTTTCGGGCAATGACGGGTGTGGATGGGCCCGCCCTTGGCCCGGGCTTCACCCGGGTACGGCCCGGGGGCATCCCTGTGCGCGTCCCATGCCACGGGCCAGCGTCGCGCTTATCAGCGCTCTAACCGCAGGGGGTGACGGGAGCGGTAGTCTCCCTCTGCTGCTCCTCTCGCGGTCTCTCCCCTCCTGGGAGTGCAGCGGTATGCGTGGCGTTGGCGGCTTCAATCTGCCTCAGGCCGGCGTCGCGCTTATCAGTGCTCTAACCGCAAGAGGTGACGGGAGTGGTAGTCTCCCCCTGCTGCTCCTCTCGCGGTCTCTCCCCCTCCTGGGAGTGCAGCGGTATGCGTGGCATTGGCGGCTTCAATCTGCCATGGGCCGGCGTCGCGCTTATCAGCACTCTAACCGCAAGAGGTGACTGGAGTGGTAGTCTCCCCCTGCTGCTCCTCTAGCGGTCTCTCCCCCTCCTGGGATTGCAGCAGTATGCGTGGCGTTGGCAGCTTCAATCTGCCACTGGCCGGCGTCGCGCTTATCAGCGCTTTAACCGCAGGAGGTGACGGGAGTGGTAGTCTCCCCCTGCTGCTCCTCTTGCGGTCTCTCCCCCTCCTGGGAGCGCAGCGGTATGCGTGGCATTGGCGGCTTCAATCTGCCGCAGGCCGGCATCACGCTTATCAGCGCTCTAACCGCAGGGGGTGACGGGAGTGGTAGTCTCCCCCTGCTGCTCCTCACGCGGTCTCTCCCCCTCCTGGGAGTGCAGCGGTATGCGTGGCGTTGGCGGCTTTCAATACACCTTATTTCACGCAAGTGCCCAGAAATGATTCATTGTACAAATGTACGAATCACAACTGACTTGATTTTTACACATATCAACGTGTCAGATAACCAAAATAATTGTGCAATTCATACTACGAGTGCCCATCATAAAGAGTGCCCACTTATGAAACTCAACATCATAAACCACAAGTTCCTCCTTCGCAAAATACCTTGCAGTAGCTTCAGAATGCAACAAATCTGATACACAGATGACTGAAAATGGATTACGTTCTGGCTAATAGCCGAACATTCTTTGAATGGTAATATCCATTGAAAGAATCAACCATAATTAAAAGCTCGACCCTGTGACTTTGAGGCCAAGGCAGATGCATTTGAAATGTCCTCTTTCCTTTATAAATAGGACATTGAGGGCCAGATGTAGGAAGCGAAATAGCGATCGCAAACACTGAAATTCGCAGAATTTCAATGTTTGCGACCGCAAAATAGCCCTGTGCAATGTAGGTAGGAAAACCTACTCAGCAAAATAAGGAATCGCAAATTTTGCGATTCCCTATTTGCGACTGCCTTTAAGGAATCGCAAATTGCGATTCCTTAAATGCAATGCAGGAAGCCCAGAAAGTCTGCGATTTGGGCTTAAGGAATCGCGAAATTACCACCAACTTCAAGTTGGTGGTAATTTGTAATTTCTTTGAAAAATGCACTTTTTGCATTTTTCAAAGTGCCATGTGGCGCACATACATGCCCTTAGGGCATGTATGTGCGCCACATGTGCACACATACATATTTCAGGGTGCAACAGGGTGTCCTTTTGACACCCTTGCACTCCTGAGAATGCATTCGCAATTTGCGAGTACCTAATGGGTACTCACAAATTGCGAATGTCTTCACATTCATTCCTATGGGCCTCTAGGCCCATAGGAATGAATGGGAAGGTATTCTTAATTGCGAATCGCAATTTGCGATTCGCAATTAAGGAATATTAAGGAATCGCAATTAATAATGCGATTCCTACCTACATTCCATTTTGCGAGTCATTAATAGCAATTCGCTAAAAATCGCTATTAAGGACTCGCAAAAATGAGTTTACCTACATCTGGCCCTTATTCAGCGCAGGCGTGATATGGTCAAGTTGTTTCAAACCGAGCAGGAACAATCAGGAAGGCTCAGGAATGTATTGAGCTTCGATATACTTGTAAGGGAATCCAGTCAACAGGCTATCACAATAGTGAAGATTGATAAAGAGGAGGGGAACATTTTTCTTCCATTCAACACTAGAGAGTATTTTTTAAAAAACATTTAAACACTTTGGCTATAAAAGAAGCAAAATCCATAACAATCAATTTAGCAACTCCTCCATCGCTGTATCGGTTGGATCCATACAGCACTGCGTGGAATTCACCATCTCTTCCCTCTTACTTCTGCAGAACTCATGCTGCACAGGCAAGTGACCAGAGCTTGATTGCTCATTACCCCATTGCCTTAATAACATCCAGCAAAATATCTGCTGCTTCTGGCCCTTCAGGTGGAATTTGGCAATGGCTATTCAGTGGGACATTCAGTGTCTGCATGATAAACAGGATAATGGAGATGGCAAGTGTGGAACTCGGGGAAGGTATGTATGCAGCAGCTATTGTGGGTCAGCCGGCAGTTGATTTATTTTCATATTAGAACTGCTCCACATGCTGCAGCACACCTGATATCACACGATGCTCCACCTTGAATACCCTGTGAGACACCCACCTCGTTCTTCTCTGTGTGTGCAAAGGAAACTACTGTAGACTGAACAGTCATTACGAAGAATGGGGTGACCCAATAATGGTCTTGGACCTGGGTTCAATGTGGTACAAAAAACAATGGTCCTAGACCTTTCTTTTTACAATAGTTTCGAGTTTCTTGAAAAACAGTTTCTTGAGCATGCACACTGTTAGCTCACAGTAGTCAATACAATCAATACACTGAAGTGCAACAACCGGAATTTGTCCCAAAAAACAAGGGTTTATTCCATCATGATTAAAACAACAGTAGATTTATTACTGCCAAGGACAAAAAGCGAAGTGGAAGCAGAGGGGGAGGGAGGGGAGGTTGCTCCAGGGGAACGTGCAGAAAGAGAGAGTGCTCTAGTGTTAAAGGGTGAAAAAGATTCCAGATGGTGTGAAAAGGAGAAAAGAATTTACAATTGTTCATAAGTTGGACTGATAATCAAATCTCAGTCTTTTATAGCCTGGCCACATTTTAGTCAATCGAAATCTATTTACATTCATTTTTAAAATACACAGATATATCCTCGTGTGGCATGTTGGATTTGGGGGCCTGTGATCCAGGCTAAATAGGTATGGGCATCGACGTTTCGACCCGTATCCAGCCGTGATACTATGTCTCAATCCATACGGGATCGCAAAGGTGCTGCACTTACCCGTCAGTGAAGGAAGCTTCCTGCACTTCGTGCGGACTATGGACGCCGGCTGTCTGACTCTCAAGCACCAGCATTGATTGCCCCTTTGAATTCAAGTGAGTGCATTACCCTTCACTGGCGGGTAAGTGCAGCACCTTTGCGATCCCGTATGGATTGAGACATAGTATCACGGCTGGATACGCACTAACTAGCCCCTCTGATTACAGATGAGGACGCTTCTCGCATAGAATAGACGGGAGGAATTCCCCCGCGCTCCGCAAGATCGTGCGGGTGTGCAACACGGATACCACACCCACACCCAGGTTGCCCCACACTGTCCTGAGGAAGACCCGCAGGCCGAGGCCCCAAAATCACCCTCTGAGCCCAAGTCGGGTCGAAACGTCGACGCCCATACCTATTTAGCCTGGATCACAGGCCCCCAAATCCAACGTGCCACACAAGGATATATCTGTGTATTTTAAAATTGAATGTAAATAGATTTCGATTGACTAAAATGTGGCCAGGCTAAAAAAGACTGAGATTTGATTATCAGTCCAACTTATGAACAATTGTAAATTATTTTCTCTTTACCACACCATCTGGAATCTTTTTCACCCTTTAACACTAGAGCACTCTCTCTTTCTGCACGTTCCCCCGGAGCAACCTCCCATCCCTTCCCCCTCCTTCCACTTCGTTTTTTGTCCTTGGCAGTAAGAAATCTACTGTTGTTTTAATCATGATGGAATAAACCCTTGTTTTTTTTGACAAATTCCGATTGTTGCACTTCAGTGTATTGATTGTATAGACTACTGTGAGCTAACAGTGTGCATGCTCAAGAAACTGTTTTTCAAGAAACTATTGTAAAAAGAAAGATCTAGGACCATTGTTTTTGTAGACTGAACAGTGTTCCCTGCAACTGCCATCTAGTCATTACATAAAGATGTTCACAAAACTGGCCATCGCACGACAAAACCGGCCTACACAGTCACAAAACTCCCCCACATGCTGACCTGGCAGAATGACCCATCTGGCACTGACAGATTGCTCTTTAGGCCAGTCTGACGCTGAAATAAGCCTTCGTCTTGTCCATGTTACCAAACAGTAGGGGCCTATTACGATGTCAGGCAGACTTGCGTCGCCCCAACACCATCTCGGAAATGGGACCAACTGACCTCTGGTCGGCAGTCCCGACCGCCTCATTATGATGTGATCGCTCATGGTGCTGTTGCACTCCGACATTTCCCTATGGGAGCATGTGTTACGGCCATAAACCGGCCGTAGTACATGCTCCCAAAGGGAAATGTGAGGTGGTGTTAATCCCTGCGCCCCGTGGCTGGCACCCCAAGGTGATTAAACAGGAGGGCACCATAAGTGTCCCCTCGGCCACCAACCGGAGCCACAAAGGAAAGAGGGCCCTGCTATGGGCCCCCAAACACGCTTTCTGACAGGGTTTCCATGACTGAAAGGCCAGCATCGAAACCCTGCCGGAAACCATGCATCGTAATCCGACGGCGCAAGCCACCGTCCATTTGGATTACGGGCCGGTTCCGACTGGCCGACGGGCTCCTTGGAATTACCAGCCGGTTTCAATTCCGACCGGCTGAATCAAAATCAGCCTGTCGGAACTGAAACCGAGTCGGAAGTCTTACGACCGGCATCACAATAGACCCCATAGTGCCTGACATGCAACAGAGTTTTGGTTAGCTTTTGTTCATAATGTCTGGTATAAGCATATTTTTATCCTTTACGTATGTCTATTAGGCCACTGATGTTCCCATATTATCCTTAGGTTCACTATAGCTTTGCTTGGCTGATTTCATTCAAACCACATTACACGTTTTATACTCTAAGGGTGTAGTCATCATGTGAAATGCGAGGAACATAATTACATATATTTACACTTTGGAGAGCAGTCCTTTAATTCAAATACTTTAGGAGTACTTGCGGTTAATAGAATCAATAAAACCACTCATCCAAAGTACACATAACTGTATTGGTTTTCAGAGACTTACTAATGCATCAACAAATTTTGAACAACAAATCAGGAATGTATTTAGAACACAGCGGTGTATGAAAAATACCGAGGGAGGATGAAACAACATCTTAAACTCCACAGTTTAAACTCAAAAATAAAAAAAATATGATTTGAGACCAACTGATTATAAAGGCAAAGAAGGTCATGAAATGCACCAATATCAAGGCCGGTCATTGAAAGCTTGCATTTCTACTTTAATTAAGTAAAACACATAAACGATCTCTTGACTAAATTGAGGAATAATTATAGTAGTAATTTAATGAGTATGTTTTAGGGACACTGAGATGGTGAAAGCAGACAGTTGATGGCCTCAGCCATCTCTCGTGCAAATAGGAGATGTTTGGATATGGACTCAAGACTTGAAAGCATGCGATATTCTAATCTAAAATGTTAGGAAATACAATAGAAATACCAGTCAGTGTTATCTGTTACAGTTTCTTTCAAAGAGGTTCTCCTCAAATCAAAATGTGGGGAAGATGGAATATATATATAGCCTGAAAGAGTATGTTCTCCTCCCTCTACCAGGCTGGAGCTACTGCAGGTCAGCACGTGCTAGTTACAGCCATGTCAATTGGTGAAGGTCAGCCCATACTCGCTCCGGGGCAATCGCCCATCATGTCCTCGATATATACCAACAGTACTTGAATTACTTGCCACATTACAATGTCCAGCACGTTCACTTAGGCCAAGGAGGTGTTCCAGCCTAGGAAACAATAGAGGCAATGTGGCAAGATAGGCTGGGGAACCTGGCTTTAGCATTAATGCCCATGACCCAGAGAAAAGACCTAAAACCTGCCCAGCAACATCACTAAATGATAACCTTAGTTTAGATATTTCAAGCTTGCTCTGCACTCTAGTACATCTTTACAGCAGTGGCCAGTTTGCTAATGACGACAACGCTCCACCTCCCTCAACATTAGCACAGAAATTGCCTGTTAAAATGTCTATAATGGACTATTGGTTGTACTTCCAAGAAATTGATGGCCCCTTACCCCTATCCCATCTAGCATGCCTGCCAGGACCTCTCTCTGTCCTTCCAGTATAGGTAGATGTATCCAGTCTAGAAGCTGGGAATACTGTGCTAACTCACAATCACCCTAGTACTCTCATGCATGTACTCGTTTACAACCAACCTTTCTTATATGTACCCACCGAACCACATGCGTCCTCTCACTCACAACCACCCACACGTCCACATAAACTCAACCACAGCTATCCTCTGCCTCACATACACCCACTTACTTACACTCACTCAGTCACCTCCACCAGATCACTCACATTCATCTTGTCGCGTATATCCATACCACTCACCAAGTAGGTATGATTACTTATTGTATTAAAACAGGGCTAAAATTGCTCTTTCGTCCAAAAGATTTAGGGGCATATTAGCAAGGAGTTGCGATATTTATCGCAAAAAAAACGCGCTTAGCGCGTTTTTTGTTAACGTCGCCTATCGCTGGAAATTATCGCTGAGATAACACCCTATTAGTAAGGTTTATCTCCATAGCGATAATATTTCCAGTGATAGCGGCAAAATGTGAGAATATCGCTGGAAAAGCAGCGATATTCTCGCATTATCGCTAAGGTGGATTCAGCATTAGAATCCACCTCCTATACTTTAAACAGGTAAGTCATCCTCACTAGCAGGTGATAAAATATAGCGATAAACGCGCTTAGCGCGAATTATTTTATCGCTTCGCCTGCCTTGATAATAGGGGGTAATGGAGTTAGCGACTGTTTCCAGTCACTTTTAGTAGGGAACGCCTTCCTTGCATGTCATTAGCGATAATTATCGCTGACATGCAAGGCGATGTGAATCCCGGCCGCTAACGCCTAAAAGCTGTCGCTAACGCCAGTTAGAGACAGCTTGCTAATAGGGCGATATAAATATCGCCGCTTTAGCGGCAAAAAGTGCCGCTAAAGCGGCGATAAATCCCTTGATAATATGCCCCGTATTTTGTTCGTACTATTCTCACTCCTTAAGATGAAAGAGCAAGAGCCGTCTTAAGGATTTCCAATTTTCCTTTCCCTGTTTACATGGATGAAGTATGTAAGCTTAGCTGTACTGCTGAGTTGGGCAAAACCCCTAACTCTGCCTATGTGCAGTGCGGACAATGCATCTACTGTAAGCATCTGGCCAATGCAATCACCTCCCACTAATAGCTTCTTAGAAAATGGTACTTGCCTTGGTGGTACAAGGATGATTATCATTCAGCATTGTAAGCTGGTGAGTGAACCGAGCCACACACTCTGTCAATCTCCCCCAGAGTGCTGTCCCAAAAGTCACAATGCTGCTCAGTAACACATTGTGGTTGGGTTTGTGCAAGAAGAAATCATTTCTGTCCATGCCTTGCACAGCTGGAACTGCACTTGTTTCCACGACAACGATCTCACGCCTTATTCTTTCCTGCTGGTAACCTGGTTCATCCTTGTCCCACAGAAGCATCATAGAAAGGCAGAGTGCACCCCTAAGTAGAAACGATGTGGTATGTAGGATGACAAAAGTGCGGAGTCACACACATGGGAGGCGTTCTTCAGAGGCCACAGTAGAGGTCTCCCAAATGGCCCAGCATTGGCTAACCAAGGTCGGGAGGTTGGGAGTGAGGAGACATATTACAATCAATGTCTGCAGTGCCATACATGAACACTATTCTGCTGTGCTGATAACCGTAGGCAATTGTTTTATCCACTTTTGCTAATTAGGATATTTAGGGGAGAATGACTACAGAGCACGCAGCCCACCCCACAGGTCGATTTACAAGCTCCAACTACCCATGCGGCCTGTAAATATTTTCGGAGGATCAAATCCACTCCACGCCTATATCAGTGAGCGTCCTGCCATGCTGTTTCGTGGCTCCTGATTCCCAAATGCATCACATGCCTGCCATTTGTAGAGAGTCGCAAAAACAACAGATGATGGACGGAATGCTGAATGACTCAAACATTCACCGCAGTCACAGATCTGGGTTAAATCCATCGTTTTTTGCTTCCATGCCATTCCAGTTTAAACAAGCATCCTGGGACCGTTTAAGGGTTTCCGAAACCGGTCCCAGGATGCTTGTTTCGGGTCCAGGGAGGACCTGGCCTGGCAGTTTGGGCTGGACTGTTCCCATGGGGAACAGGGTTATGACTGATTTGCATATGGCTGGGTTTAAACTGGAATGGCATGGGGAGCAAAAAAACGATGGATTTAGGCCCAGATCTCTGAACTGGGGTGAATGTTTGATATTGATCAGCATTCTGTCCATCAATTGTTCTTTTTGCATTTGTAGTCATCACATTGAGACAGAAATGTCTTCATCCATTATATCCTGCACCTGTCCAAATGTTGTCTAGCCAGTGCAAAGAAATGTTTCATGAAATTACACAAGGTATGAATGCATTTGTGAATCCTCCATTCCATGTTCTAGATTGAAATCCATCCATTTGCTCTGTTTTTGCCTTTTATCTTCTAAACAAGCAGCTGTCAATCAGAGCAAACATTATAGAACCTAGAAACATACCACTTGTCATGAATGCAGAGCCAATAACTGACCTCTTAACCTTGCCAGTTTTACCACTGTTAGGGTTTCCACTTTTGCTGCAGGCAAAACCTAGAGCTCAAGCTCTGCCTACCTGAAAGCGACATGTCCCTTTGCAGCCCCCTTTTTATTAGGTCGAGCATCAGTGCAAATGCGCTGTCTGCAAGACCTCCTGTAAACACTCTACAGAGTGTAATTTCAGCTGCTGCCCTCTATTGGTTCATAGCTCCATCGCTTTGGTTTACTGGCTCCGTGTTGGCCGTGCTCCAGATACATCACTTCGTTTGGAAGCCAGGAGCACCGGGCAACTACAGTTTCATTACACTGTAGGCCCTTATGTAGTTATTCATGGACTACTTTTTTTTTTTTTTTTTAAACAAGCGCCCCATTCCGCACTTTATCTTTAATGGTGGCACGCTAATTTCTTTAGACTGGGCTCGTCTAAACAAAGGTGCGGAGCCGCTATTAAAGTCAAGCGCGGAATGGGGCGCTTTTATTAAAAAAAAGCATTTGTTTGTCAACTTGAGAA
Source organism: Calotriton arnoldi (assembly GCA_963921515.1). Lineage (NCBI taxonomy): Eukaryota > Metazoa > Chordata > Amphibia > Caudata > Salamandridae > Calotriton > Calotriton arnoldi. Next base: position 1,078,856 of record CAWUFW010002668.1, read on the forward strand.
ACAAATGCTTTTATTTGTAAAAGTGCCCCATTCTGCGCTTTCACTTTAAGAGCGGCCGCGCAGCTTTGTTCAGACAAGACCACCACCAGTACTACCACCAATACCACCAGTATCACCACCAATAGCACCAGTACCACCACCAATACCACCACTACTACCACCAATACCACCACCACCAATACCACCACAACCAGTACCACCAGTACCAGTACCACCAGTACCACCACTACCAGTACCACCACCACCAGTACCAGTACCACCCCCCACTAGTACCACCACAACCATTACCACCACCACCAGTACCACTACCACCACCACCACCAGTACCACCACCACCACCAGTACCGCCACCAGTACCAGTACCACCACCACCAGTACCACCACCAACACCACGACCAGTAACACCAGTACCAATACCACAAGTACCAGTACCACCAATACCACCAGTACCAGTACCACCAGTACAACCACTAATACCACCAGTACCAGTACCACCACCAGTACCACCACCACTAAGCCTGGGCGTAGTTTGCGTAGTAGCACTTCACGTAGCTACGTGAAGTACATTTTGAACTACACGTAGCTATGCAAATTGCGTAGTGCGTAGCTGTGTGCTTGACTGCTCTGTACAATAATTGCCAAAGGCATCTTGCACAGTGCAAGTTAAGATAAAATAAATATCTCTGGTTTTATATACTAAAAATGCATATAGTCATTTCACAAAAGTGAAAACAATAAATTAACAAGCAGTGAGAGAGGTGATGATTTTGGGATCCTCCCTAACCTAGGGAGAGAACCAAGCAGATGCCTTGAAAACAAAAAGCACATCTTGTGAACGATTCAGTGGTGGTCCCATCCTCTTAGGACCACCCCAAGCACAGTTATTGGCAAAAATACAATCCCAACCAAAGGCCCTGCAAAGCATTATGGGACGAGATTAGCAGTGGGCAGTGAATATTATAGTGTCCAATATCAAAATAATTCTACAAAGAGCTGCAGTTCCACTAGTCGTTACTAGATGTCCCTCACGAGTCAAATGCAAAAGCTTCATGAAAGGGTTTCAATGCTTTTGCATTTGACTCGTGAGGGACATCTAGTAACGACCAGTGGAACTGCAGCTTGATGTATTAATAATTTCAATGCTTTTGCATTTGACTCGTGAGGGACATCTAGTAACGACTAGTTGAACTGCAGCTCTTTGTAGAATTATTTTGATATTGGACACTATAATATTCACTGCCCACTGCTAATCTCGTCCCATAATGCTTTGCAGGGCCTTTGGTTGGGATTGTATTTTTGCCCATAACTGTGCTTGGGGTGGTCCTAGGAGGAAGGGACCACCACTGAATCGTTCACATGATATGCTTTTTGTGTTCAGGTCATCTGCTTGGTCCTCCCCCTAGGTTAGGGGGGACCCCAAAATCATCACCTCTCTCATTGCGTGATATTTTATTGTCAAAGTTCACTTTTGTGAATTGGTTATATGCATTTTAGCATAGAAAATTGTTTTATCAAAGCATTTCTGGGTGTTTAGTATACTGCTGCTACGCTACGTCAATTAGCACAGTTTTTCACTCTGCTACGTCCAATTTGCGTAGTAGCACAAACTTTGCATGCTCCGTGAGCGTAGCGAAGTATTATGCCCAGGGTTAACCACCACCAGTACCACTACCACCAGTAGCACCACTACCAGTAGCACCACAACCACCACCACCACTACCAGTACCACCACCACTACCAGTACCACCACTACCACTACCAGTACCAACACTATCAGTACTACCACCACCACTACCAGTACCGCCACCACCACTACCACCACCACCACCACCACCACCACCAGTACCACCACCACTACCAGTACCACCACCACCAGTACCACAACCACTACCACCACCACCACCAGTACACCACCACCAGTACCACCACCATCACCACCACCACAAGTACCACCACCACCAGTACCACCACGAGTACCACCACCACCATTACCACCACCACCAATACCACCACCAGTACCATCAGTACCACTACTACCAGTACCACCAGTAGCAGTACCACCAGTAACACCACCACCACCAGTACCATCACCACCAGTACCACCACCACTACCACCACCAGTACCACCACCACCACCAGTACCACCACCACCAGTACCATCACCAGTACCACAACCACCACCACCAGTACCACCACCACTACCAGTACCACCACCAGTACCACTGCCACCAGTACCACCACCACCAGTACCACCACCACCACCAGTACCACCACCACCACTACCACCAGTACCACCACCACCAGTACTACCACCACCAGTACCAACACCACCACCACCAGTACCAGTACCACCAGTACCACCACCACCACCAGTACCACCACCACCAGTACCACCACCACCACCAGTACCACCATCAGTACCACCACCACCACCAGCAGTACCACCACCACCAGTACCACCACCACCACTACCACCAGTACCACCACCACCAGTACTACCAGTACCACCACCACAATACAAGTACCACCACCACCAGTACCACCAGTACCACCACCAAAACCACCAGTACCACTAGTACCACCACCAGTACCACCACCACCACCAGTACCACCACCAGTCCCACCACCAGTACCACCAACAGTACCACCAGTACCACCACCACCACCAGTACCACCACCAGTACCAGTACCACTGCCAACACCAGTACCACCAGTACCACCACCACCAGTACTATGACCACCAGTGCTACCACCACCAGTACCACCACCAGTACTACCACCACCAGTACCACCATCAGTACCACCACCAGTACCACCACCAGTACCACCACCACCAGTACCAGTACCACCACCAGTACCAGTACCACCACCAGTACCAGTACCACCACCATAAGTACCACCAGTACCACCACCACCAGTACCACCACCAGCACCAGTACCACCACCACCAGTACCACCACCACCAGTACCAGCACCATCCACCAGTACCACTAGTACCACCACCACCACCAGTACCGCCACCACCATCAGTACCACCAGTACCACCACCAGTACCACCACCACTACCATCACCAGTACCACCACCAGCACCACCACCAGTACACCCACCAGTGCTATCACCACCACCACCACCAGTACTACCACCACCAGTACCACCACCACCAGTACCACCATCACCAACAGTACCACCATCACCAGTACCACCAGTACCAGTACCACCAGTACCAGTACCACCAGTACCACCACCAGTACCACCACCACCAGTACCACCACCACCATCAGTACCACCACCACCAGTACCACCACAACCAACACCAGTATCACCACCACCACCATCAGTACCACTAGTACCACCACTAGTACCACCACCACCAGTACCACCACCACCACCACCACCAGTACTACCACCACCAGTACCACCAGTACCACCACCACCACCACCACCAGTACCACCAGTACCACCATTACCAGTACCACCAATACCACCACCAGTACCACCACCAGTACCACCACCAGTACCACCACCACCACCACCAGTACTACCACCAGTACCACCACCAGTAACACCACCACCAGTACCACCACCACCACCACCAACACTACCAGTACCAGAACCACCATCACCAGTACCACCATTACCACCACCACCACAAGTACCATCACCAGTATAACCACCGGTACCACCACCACCACCACCAGTACCAATACCACCAGTACTACCAGTACCACCACCAGTACCACCACCACCAGTACTACCAACACCAGTACCACCAACCACCAGTACCACCACCACCAGTACCGGTACCACCACCAGAACCAGTACTGCCACTGCCAGTACCACCACCAGTACCACCACCAGTACTACCAACACCACCACCAGTACCACCAGTACCGCCACCACCAGTATCACCACCAGTACCACCACCACCAGTATCACCACCACCACCAGTACCAACAGTACCACCACCAGTACCACCACCACCAGTACCAGTACAACCACCACCAGTACCACCACCAGTACCACCAGTACCACCACCACCAGTACCACCACCAGTACCGCAACCACCAGTACCACCACCACCAGTACCACCACTACCACCAGTACCACCACCACCACCACCAGTACCATCACCTGTACCACCACCACCACCAGTACCACCACCACTACCAACACCAGTACCACCAGTACCACCACCAGTACCAGTTCCACCAGTACCAGTACCACCAGTACCACCACCACCACCACTACCACCACCAGTACCACCAGTCCCACTAGTACCACCACCACCAGTACCACCACCACCAGTACCACCACCACTACCACCACCAGTACCACCACCACCACCAGTACCACCACCATCACCAGTACCACCACCATCACCAGTAACACCACCACCAGTAACACCACCACCGCCAGTACCACCACCACCACCAGTACCACCACCACCACCAGTACCACCACCAGTACCACCACCACCAGTACCACCAGCACCAGTACCACCACCAGTACCACTACCAACACCAGTACCACCACCACCAGTACCACCACAAGTACCAGTACCACCACTACCAGTACCACCACCACCACCACTACAGTACCACTACCAGTACCACCACCACTACCACCACTACCAGTACCACCGTCCCAGTACCACCACCACCACCACAACTACCAGTACCACCACCACCACCACTACCAGTACCACCACCACTACTAGTACCACCACCACTACCAGTACCACCACCACTACTAGTACCACCACCACTACCAGTACCACCACCACCACTACCAGTACCACCACCACTACCACCACTTCCAGTACCACCACCACCACCACCACTACCAGTACCACCACCACCACCACTACCACCACCACCACCAGTACCATCACCACCAGTACCACCACCAGTACCACAACCACCACCACCACTCCCACCACCAGTACCACCACCACCACCAGTACCAGTACCACCAGTACCACCACCACCAGTACCACCACCACCACCACCAGTACCACCACCACCAGTACCAGTACCACCACCAGAACCAGTACCACCGCCACCAGTACCACCACCAGTACCACCACCAGTACCACCAACACCACCACTAGTACCACCAGTACCACCACCACCAGTATCACCACCAGTACCACCACCACCAGCACCACCACCACCAGTACCACCACCCCCCCAGTACCAACAGTACCACCACCAGTACCACCACCACCACCACCAGTACCAGTACAACCACCACCAGTACCACCACCAGTACCACCACCACCAGTACCACCACCACCAGTACCACCACCACCACCAGTACCATCACCACCACCATACCGCCACCAGTACCATCACCACCACCACCACCAGTACCACCACCACCACCAGTACCACCACCACCACCTCTACCAACAGCAGTACCACCACCACCACCAGTACCAGTACCACCACTAGCAGTACCACCAACAGTACCACCACCAGTACCACCACCACCAGTACCACCATCACTACCAGTACTACCACCACCAGTACCACCAGTACCAGTTCCACCAGTAGCAGTACCACCAGTAGCAGTACCACCAGTACGACCACCACTAACACCACCAGTACCACCAGTACCACTAGTACCACCACCACCAGTACCACCACCACCAGTACCACCACCACTACCACCACCAGCACCACCACCAGTACCACCACCATCACCAGTACCACCACCACCACCAGTAACACCACCACCACCAGTACCACCACCACCAGTACCACCACCACCACCCGTACTACCACCACCAGTACCACCACCAGTACTACCACCACCAGTACTACCACCACCAGTACCACCACCACCAGTACCAGTACCACTGCCAGTACCAGTACCACCACCACCACCAGTACCAGTACCACCACCACCACCAGTACCACCACCACCAGTACCACCACCACCACCAGTACGACCACCACCAGTACAGCACCATCCACCACTACCACCAGTACCACCACCACCAGTACAGCACCATCCACCACCACCACCAGTACCACCACCACCACCAATACCACCACCAGTACTGCCACCACCACCAGTACCACCACCACTACCACCACCAGTACCACCACCACCAGTACCACCACCAGTAACTCCACCACCAGTACCACCAATATCACCAGTACCACCAGTACCACCACCACCAATACCACCTCCAGTACCACCAGTACCACCAGTACCACCACCACCACCAGTACCACCAGTACCACCACCAGTACAACCACCACCACCAGTACCACCACCACCACCACCAGTACCACCACCAGTACCACCACCACCAGTACCACCACCACCAGCACCACCGCCACCACCAGTACCACCACCAGTACCACCACCACCAGTACCACCACCACCACCACTAGTACTACCACCACCAGTACCACCACCACCACCACCACCAGTACCACCACCACCAGTACCACCACCACCATCAGTACCAGTACTACCAGAACCAGTAGCACCAGTACCACCAATAGCACCAGTACCACCACCAATAGCACCAGTACCACCACCAATAGCACCAGTACCACCACCAATAGCACCAGTATCACCACCAATAGCACCAGTACCACCACCAATACCACCACTAATACCACCACCACCAATACCACCACCAGCAGTACCACCACCATCACCAGTACCACCACCACCATTAGTACCAGTGCCACCAGTACCACCACCATCACCAGTACCACCACCACCAGTACCACCATCAGTACCAGTACCAGTACCACCAGTACCACCAGTACCACCACGAATACCACCAGCACCAGTACCATCAATACCACCAGTACCACCACCAATAGCACCAGTACCACCACCAATACCACCAGTACGACCACCAATACCACCACCACCAATACCACCACCAGCAGTACCAGTACCACCAGTACCAGTACCACCAGTACCACCTGTACCAGTACCACCACCAATACCACCAGTACCAGTACCACCACCAATATCACCAGTACCACCACCAATACCTCCACTACCACCACTAATACCACCACCACCAATAGCAGTACCACCAGTGCCAGAAGTACCAATACCACCACCACCACTACCAGTAGCACTACCACTACCAGTCCCACCACCACCAATACCACCACCACCAATACCACCACCACCACCATTACCACCACCACCAATACCACCACCTCCACCACCAATACCACAACCAATACCACAAATACCACCACCACCACCTCAGCGTCTCTCGCTCACTAGTAATAGCAGGGGTACTGTACGAGGCCGGAGCTGCAGCAGAGGCCATCCCTCCCTCCCTCCGTGCGTGCCATAAAGCACAGCCTGTCCTTCACCAGGAGGTGAAGCCAGGGCCCTAGTACAGCTGGAGTGTTTATAAGGCCAAAGATAGCAATGACATTACGCAATGCCTCACTGCACACTCAAATCATTTAGAGGGCAGGTAAAGCCCCCCTCCCGCTCTTCCTCTAGAGCCGCAACAGTGTAATCACAGTGCGAAAGGTGTTGGAGCACTTTGTTAGTCTTTATAGCTTGGATCATATGTAACTCTCACTTCATACTTTGTGTCTGTGTAACTTACAACACTTACACATCTTCTTCACTGCACTATTTATCACTACTTTGAAGACGTCGCAGGCCGGTCTCTTCCTCTGATATTTACAATTTAACAAGCGGTCAAGAAGGCCCTTTATTGCAATGCAATATGTCTTGCATTTGCGAGAGTTTAAGCTATTAGTATTGTCAATGACAATGCCTTTTATTTATGTTTTAAAACCCAAAATATAAATAAAGGCATTGTCATTTACAATGGCAATATCTCAAACTCGCGTGAATGCGAGACCTATTGCATTGCAAATGCTTATTATATATAGGATGCATATAAGAACACAAACACACACTGATGCCTACATATACTTGCCACTTCTTACCACATTTGTGCAGTGTGCCAATTTTAATGGGAGATATGAGTATTCAACTCCTTTTTGTTAATTTTGTTCCCCCTAGAAGGATGAAAGGCTGTGTTTGCAGCAACAACATTCAAACTAGACACCTCTCGATTGCCCTCAGTTAAGCACAATAGGATCATTCAACCCTGAAGTATTTTATTAGCTAAATCTGCAAGAAAAGTGTATTGTATGGGTATTTGTATCCACTGATAAACTGGCTTCAAGGGTGTCAAGGCACATAATGATCTGTGTACATCCACCATCTCCACATATACTACTTCAAAATATTGAGCAGGTATCTAATATACTTATTAAAGAGATGTGTGTTTAATCTGCTGCTTACAAGTTTAAATGATCAGAAATCGCCTTGCGACACTATTCTGCATGTTGCAATGCATTGCCTACAGCCAGTCATACACAGTTCATAATGAAAAATAAGATGGTGCAGTGATCCAAAGCACTGAGAGGACAGTAGAGGTGGAAAAGTGGGACCATAAGAAAGAGTACTACAAAACTGAGGTAATGAGGAGGGTGCATTGTGAAGCTATTATCTCATCAACTGCAAATTGATGGACCAATAGCACTTTGAGGGTAGAAGAGCATGGTCATGTCACTGTTTTTATTTTGATAGGGACGGAACATTGTGAATTTCACTGCTATATTTCCACCGAACCTTTTATGGCAGGGTCCCCGCGATGAAAAGGTCAGCAGAAATGCAAGTTGTGATCAGCATGGTGGTGCCAGCATAGGCACCGCTGCCATTGATCACTGATTTCCCAACCGCTGCCACCACCGCGGGATCCAAGATCCTGGCGGTGGCAGTGGTCTTGCGGCGGTCTGACCACCAAGGTCATGATTGGGTGATCTGACTGCTGAGGAGGCAGTGGCCAGACTGCCACCAAGGGTACTGCAGTTTTGGGACCGCTGTACTCGGATCAGGCACACAATGTCTTATAAAGTTCAGTGTTGCCAATTTACACTTTGGGGCATTTGTTTGCTACCCACTTCACAAACTAGGGACCGTTTCTATTTCTGTCCCAGTCCAACATGCAAGAGATGATGGAGAATGCAGGAAAACAATGGAGAATATGATATTCAATTATTGAAATTTCATGGATGAAGAGGATTCACCAATAGAGTAACAATAGAGTTTCCTAGATGATAGGCCTGCTTATCTCTAAATTTTCACCAGCACAAAATTGCAGCATTATTGCCATCCAACAACCTCTTTCAAAAAACTATGTTGACTACCAGAAAAAGACCTTAATCTGTCAATGAGCTCATCAGCTCGGAGATGGGGTGAGCATCAGTCTTGGTGACTGAGTTGAGCCCAATGTAGTCCACACAGAACTTAGTTCTGGGGTGGTGCTTGATGAAGCAGTTTTGGGTACCAGCACCACTGGGCTCGGTCAGAGACTACTGGAGTACTCAATCACTCCCAATTCCAACATCTTGGAGACCTCCAACTCAATGCTGGTCCTCACTTTGTCTGACAGCCTGTAAATTTTATTCTTAACAGACAGGCTGTCCCCAGTATCAATATCATGGGTAAACAAGTGTGTAAGACCAGGAGTGATTGAAAACAGTGAGGCAAACTATCGCAACAACTGGCAGTCGTCCCCCTGCTGTTCTGGGGTCAGTGTAGGAGAGAGTTTGGCACCTTCCACTGACCTATCTTTCTCCATAGATGATAGGAGGTCAGGGAGAGGTTCACTCTCCTCCTCCACCCCATCATCTGTAATCAAACACATGGTTACCTCAGTCCTCTCATAGTGGGTTTGAGGTGAATAAGATGGAGTACCTTTAGAGGGTTTCTGGGGGTCTTGAGGTACACCAGCTAAGTGGTCTCCACCGTCTTCCCAGCCACCTCATAGGGCCCGGTCCAAAGGTCTTGGAGGACCCTGGGCTCCACTGGCTCCATAACCCACACTTTCTGGCCAGATTAAAGCTCCACCAGAGTGGCCTTCTGGTCATGCCAGAGTTTCATGACTTCCTGGCTAGCCTTCAAATTCTCAAAAGCCTTCTTTCAGAGCTTTGCCATCTGGTGTCTGAAGGCTAACATGTGGCTAAACATATCCTGGGGGTGACCTCTTGGGGGCACGCTCCCACCACCTTCTTCACCAGACTGAGAGGTCCCCTAACAGAGTGTCCATAGAGAAGTTTGAATGGGCTAAACCAATCTCCCTTCCTGGCACCTCTATGTTGGTAAAGAGCAGGCATGGTAAGGGGATGCCCCACGCCCACCTCATGGGCGCAAACAGGCCCATAATCATGCCTTTCAGGGTCTTGTTGAGCCTATCAACAAGCCCATTGGTTTGGGGATGGTTGGGTGTTTTAGAACTTGTAGGTTACCTCACACTCTTCCCACATAGACTTGACGTATGCTGACATGAAGTTGGTGCCCTGTCAGACACCACTTCCTTGGGGAACTCTACATGGGTAAAAATCCCCAAGTCAAGTCATAGTCCTCAGAGGGAAGGCCTCTGGGTACCTAGTAGCAAGGTTCACCAAAATCATGGATCACATGTTGCTTAAGGCAGTTTTGAGGTCAAAGGACCTAAATGCCGATGCCCACAATTTCAAAGGAGTGGATGCCAATGACAGGCAAGAAATTCAGGGAAGCCTTTAGCTATTTCCCTGTTTTCTTAATGGCCTGGTAGGTTAGACTGGTTCCACAGAAGGCATCAGAGGATGTCTTCATCTGGGTCCAATAAAAGTGGGAGACAAGCCTGGCAAAGGTCTTGTCCTGCCCAGATGGACTGCCAGGGGAATTGTATGAGCCAACTCCAGTAGGAGAAGGACCTGTAGCACTGGGGGACCACCAACACACATGAACCAATGCCTTTACCTCACTTTGCAGCAGGCCATTCCCCCAATGAATGAGGTGATCTACAGAGGTGTCATCAGCTGCCTTTGGCCTCAGCCTGAAGCCTCATTCCCTCTAGGGTAGGGCACTCCTTCTGTGACTTAGAGAACTCCTCCCTGGTGGGCCCACCCTCTACTTGCCATCCAGCAAACTCAGGCAGGTGTCCTTGTGAGTCAATGTCCTCCCCGGTAGGCTCTGCGGAAGTCTCTTTGGGTGTCCCATCCACCTGTCCCATGGGAGTTTCAGGGACTGGTTTCCCATGCCCCCACCCTTCCCTTTCTTGGCACCTGCCTGAGCTATTGTTCCAGGCTTCTTTAACTCCCCCCCCCGGGCAGCCATGGACCTGGTGGTCACACAGACCCACTCAAGTAACCTAAACATTTTCAGGTGTGACCTAAGCTCCATTTCCTCGCAGGCAATGTGCTCCAGATCATTTCCAAGTAAACAATCCACAGGCAGGGCAGCTCACCTCCCCCCCACCAATTCAGTATTTAGACAAAATATTGAGTTTGAAATATCAAGTTGGAGAAATATCGAAAAATAAATATTGCGAGACAAAATTGTTGTGATGCAGAAATATTGGTGTCAAGAATATCAATTCTTTAGGTGAGTAACATCGTTTACAAGAATATCTTTATTGTTACTATAATTTTCAATAATATAGTTTTTTTTACTTTTTTAATTTATTTATTGCATTTTACCAAGCATAGTCTACAACATCCTAGGAAATGTTCCATTATAACTGACATACAAAAAAGTACATTCCTATACTAAGAACTAACAAGGCGAGACAAACTTTCTTGATATGCAGGCGTGGCACTACTACTCTTAGTGGTGAATAATCCATTCTAAACATTTTAAAGACAATGTGTATGATATTGGGTTGCATGCCGAGCGACCACAGATTATGTAAGCCGAACCCACAGTGCTTCAAATGTCTAGACTCTCATAGTTACCAGTGGTTACAGCATATAAAAGAAAATGGGGGGCGGGGGCATAGCAGCAATGTGATATCCGTTAAAGTCCAGTTCAGGAATTTCCACATTCCGGTTCCCCCGTCTCTTTCCCAATAAGGTATTGCTGGTATAGACCTCAAAAGCCCTTGGGGCGGCACTGTGGTGGAAGTAACTCATTATAAGCATCAGGCTGAGTGCTGCAATAAAGCATATCTGCATTCCATTCCGTGGTGAGGGGTATGGGACCCCTAGCCCAACGCATAGCCACTCTATGCTTGGCAAGTAACAATCCCATCGCCACCATTTTCCTGCAGCTGGCTATTATCTCCCTATCATGCCCCAATAGTGCAACCAGTGGGCTGGGGACCAATTGCTGTACAGTGATCTCACTTAGTGCCATAAAGACCTTCTCCCAGAATGCCAAGACTCCAGGGTACAGCCCTGCTGCATGGAGGAACCCAGCATCCTGCTCCCCATATCTGTCACAGTTCGCAGTGTCCCGTAGGCCATAGCGGAACAATATGCTGGGAGTGTAATATACCCTATTAATGTATTTGAAGCGAATTAGGCGATGTCTACCATTGAGGAACACTCGCTTCGTCGCCTCACAGCTGTATGTCCAGCACTTATCCTCTATAGCAATGTCAAGGTCTCCCTGCCACTCCTGTCTGGCCCTATGTAGACGTGCTTGCCTGGGTGCCTGCGAGAAGGAGTATAGTGCAGTTATAAGTTTCGCAGGGGTATCCGCTCGTATAACGTGTAAGTGCAGGCATGGGCTCCTGAATGTCGTCCCCAATTAATTCCTGCCATGCATGCCGGACCCTGAGATATTTATACCTATCCAATAGTGAAAGCCCTGGCAATCCCACGGACAGATGCTCCCAGTTACGCACAACTCCAACTCGAAAAACATCACCCAGAGTGTGTATACCTATACGTGTCATTGTACGGAGCACATCCATTGGAAACCAAGTACACCAGTTCAATGGTATTAATGGAGAGTACAAGAATGCTCCCTCCTGGGTGTCCAGGAGCCTATGCCACGCATGTGCGGTGGAGTTTAGGGAGTCCAGAATGCCATACAGTTGAATAGGGGGCTTAAATAGTATCTATGGGAGTGTGAGAGGGTCCGCCGCGTCTTGCTCAATGAACATATGGGGCAAGTTTTGTGGACCATGTATCCAAATATATGCATGTGAGGGCTGTGCTGCTCTGTAGTATAGTTCTAGATCTGGCGCCCCCAGCTGAGTACGGGAGAATCAAGGTGTCCCAGCTGACCCTTGGCTGCTTCCCAGCCCAAGCAAGCTTAATTAAAAGTGAGAGCAACTTTCCAAACACTCTGCGTGGCAACAGTATGGGGATATTGACAAATAAAAATAAAAATCGGGGCAAAATCACCATCTTAATTAGGGAAATATGCCCTGTTAAGGAGAGGGGAAGCCTTATCCATCTGTTAATATCATCTTCCAACCTTGAAATAGCAGTCCTATAAATTTCTGTTATCACTACCGCAGGGTCTGTGTGAATTCGTATCCCAAGGTACCGGGTCTGAAGTCCACTGCATCTGGAAGTTTGTCTCAACAGGTGTGGTCCTGGGGGTGAGGGGAAATATCAGTGATTTCGTCCAGTTAATCTTGAGTCCAGAAAGCCTACCAAACTGTACCACCTCAAATAATTTTGGGTTAAGATGTGTCTCAGGGTCCCGAACACATAGTAGGGTATCATCAGTGTATGCTGAGACTATTAATGGGAATTCTGGGAACCGTATCCCCCTGTGACTGTAATATTCCCGTAGTGCACAGGCCAGAAGCTCTGCCGCCAGGGCATATAGGAGTGGGGACAGCGGGCAGCGCTGATGAGTCCCTCTTGAGATGGTTATAGGGGCTGTGACCTCCCCACCCAGTCGTATCCTAGCAGTGGGCAGGGTGTACAGTGTGGTAACCAATTGGAGAAAGATGTCACCCACCCCAATTCTCCTTACCCCCTTCATGAATGCCCATTCTACAGAATCAAACGCCTTCTCAGCGTCCAAGAAAACTGCAGCAGCTTTAACTCCCGGTTCTAATCTTTGGATAGTACCGAATATAGTTCGTAAATTTAAGGTGAGGTTGCGGCCGGGTACAAAGCCAACTTGCTCCGGACGGACCACAAGCGGTACCAACTGGGCAAATCGAGTGGCTAATATTTTAGCATATATCTTAGTGTCCACGTTCAGAAGGGACAAAGGTCTGTAGAAAGAACAGGCCTCAGGCAGCTTCCCTGGTTTCAACAGCATAATTATCAAGGCCTCTCTCATCGAAGGAGGCATTGTTCCAGCCTTGGCCATGCTTTCATCCAGTGATATTAGATGAGGAACAAGATGGTCCTGAAAGGCCCTGTAGAACGAAATTGTAAGCCCGTCGATGTCCGTGGCACTAACTGAACGCATAGATTTAATCTCTGCTTTGACCTCACCAGGAGTGAGTGGGGCCATAAGATGTTCTCTGTGAGAGTTTGTTAACCAAGTCATCTGGATGTGCTCCAAATAGTCTTGGATATCATTGTCTTCTGGGGGAACTGGGAGGCATAGAGCTGGGAATAGTACCTATGGAATCGATTTACAATGTCTTGTCTATTGTGTGGGGGAGACCATCTTCATCAGGGACTTCTGTTATAGTGTCAACTTCTCGCTTGGGGCGTAACAAGGCCACTAAAGTGGCTCCTGGGCGCTCCCCCTCCCCATACCCCCGGGCCCTGGCATATTTCCCAAGTTGTTTGACTTCCCTGTCAAGTGCTACTTTTATGGCACCTAAGACCTCAACATCCCCGGTTCTTTGGAAAGCCTGCTCAAGAGTAGAGATCTCTTTCTCCAGTTTAGATAAGCGGTCCCTGAGTGACCGAAGCACTCCTGCATGTTTGAACATAACTATCCCCCGTATATAAACCTTGAATGCCTCCCAAAGGGTGGCAATGCTGTCCACAGACCCAATGTTTTTTTCAAAAAATATCTCATATGCCTCCGCAATTTTAGCAGTAATTACAGAGTCCAGTAGTGAATAAGGGGGGAACCTCCAGAGAAACGCCAGGGCTCGTCTAATGGGGCATTTTAGGTCCAGTTGTACAGGGGCCTGGTCCGAGTAAGTGCTGGGGTGAAGGGCACACGCCTCTACCTGCGAGAGCAGGCTCTTGGACACAAGCCAGTAGTCAATTTGAGTGTGGATGTCGTGTGGAGCGGAGTAATGAGTGAATCCTGCATCCCCAGGGGAGCGCTGCCTCCATACATCCATCAGATCTGAGCCGTCCATGAGGTCTATAATGGCACTTGTGGCCGCAGAGCGACGACGGGCAGGCCCCCTGGAGGGATCTCTAAGCGGATCAAGGACACAATTAAAATCTCCGCCGAGTATCAGAGGGGTATCTCTGTCACTCATCAGGGTAACTCGGAGTCTATTATAGAAGTGTGGGTCATCGTAGTTAGGTCCATATACATTCACTAGGCTAACGTTAAACCCATCTTTCTGGCATGCACGGCAACATATCTGCCATTAGGGTCTGTCTCCATAGCATTCATTAGTATTCCTGACTTTGGGTTCACCCATACAGTACGCCTCTGGCATGAGACGTAAAGCCCGCTGCACTAACCCCTCCCTGAAATAGCTTTGACGATAACATGCTGCTCTGGGGTGACAGGTGAGTTACTTGTAGTAGGGCTACATCTATCAAATGCCTCTTTAGGTACGCTATCATTCTCCTGCCTTTTCTGTGGTCATTCAACCCCCTTACATTCCATGTTAAAAAATGCACTGTGCTACCCATAGCTGAAAAAGCTGCCAGCGGATCTATGTTCTCTACAGTATCCCGCTAAGGCCCTGCCTATAGTAATTACACCCAACCTGTAGATAGAATTACATAGTCGCTAATCTTCTTGTATGTCTCGCCAAACAAACAATCCCCCGCCCCCACCCACACTATGCAAACCCCACTGTACATAGTCGAGAACTACCCCTGCCCTCCCATTTGATACATCGCACCTAGGCTACTAAGTACGAGTTATACCAGAAACAAGTACAACCCAATAGCACTCACCATATGGATCACACTGTGGGGCAGATGTCAACCGGCTCAGTACCCTACTTGAGCCGACCGGCATAGTAATTTACAGTAAGAGTAATAAAGCTTATGCTAGGTATCCTTGCCAAACAATACCTATAATTGCTACCCCCAACACATGTCACTTACAGAAAAACATCCATAACAAAGAGGAATTTTGCATTGAATTTTAGAAAAAAGGTACAAAGCGCTCCATAACCTGCAAATTGCCTTACAATGTTTGACATGTAAAGCATTAGTTAATTAAATTGAGTCTGAAGTTGGCGGAGAACCCGCGGCGACCCCGCCAACTCCCGCGGGCTGCAACGCTAACCAACGAAAACAAACCTTCCAAAAAGCAGGTGCACCTGCAAAAATGGCCCAAAAATCAATGTCTTGGCACGATCAAACCCTCCCAAGTACGATGACGCCTTCTTCTTTCCCATGTGAGGCCTCGTCTTCACTGCCTGACCAAGGGCTATTTTTGGAGTGGGCAGTGCCTCTCCGTTTAATAAATTGCACCACTTGTGATGGGTCTGTAAATATGTGTGACTTTCCATCAGCAGTAACCCGTAACTTGGCTGGGTATAGCTTATTGTAGTAAAATTGTATCGCATGAAGTTTCCTTTTGACAGGGACAAAGAGACGCCTTGCATCCTGGACATGCTGCGTAAAAGCTGGATAAATGGACACCTCCATCCGCTCATATTGGAGATCCTGCAGTTCTCCGGCCCTGCACAGGGCGCTATCCTGATCTCTATAGTTGAGAAGCCTTGCTCTAATCGGATGCAGTGGGGCCCCCGAGACTGGTCTGGGGACCAGCGACCGGTGCGCCCACTCAACCACAAAGATAGTAGAAAAACAGTCTCTACTGAGCACCGTGGTAAGTAGCTGCTCCACGAAGCTCTCCATTTTGCTGATATTTGTGGATTCCACCATGCCTAAAAACAGGAGGTTATCCCGCCGCGAGCGAACTTCCAAGTTCTCCGCTTCGTCCTGGATGATCCGTAGTTGTTTATCGATGGATGTGTGCAACCGAGCTGTGGAGTTCAGGGTATCTTCTGCATCAGAGACCCGCTTTTCCACAGTGTCAAGATGCTGCGCGTGCTTATCCATCCATTCAGACATTCTATCCATCCGAAAGGTCAAGGCATCAATTTTACCATCAATCTTATTAAGACTGCTGCATGGTGGCCAGTATTTGTTTTAAGTCCGGGTCCTGAGGAGGGTCGCCAGCCTCAGAGGCATTATTTTCCAGGTCATTTTGCCTCTGGGACTTCCTTGGCTCAAACTGCAGTTTGGTCTGCGACTTCTCAGTCTTCCCCATTATGTTGCCTTGCCGCCAGGCACAAGTAGTGTTGGTGCAGCAGTGAGCCAGCAACACCCCGCAGACCTCAATTAGGACAAATGAAGGTTGGCCCACACCGCCCCCTCAGGTGTGGTTGTCTGTGCAGAGTCTAGTGTGGTGTAGGCGCAGGCTATGCCGAGTATGGCTCCCAATATGGCAGCCTGTGAGGCAGTTGGGCAACAACAATATTTGCCGCTATGCGGGTAACCAGCACGGGCCCCGCTAGCAGAGGTAGCAATCAGCGCGGGGCCCCTCCGCAAGTTTAATATGGGGCCACTGACCAGGACCAAGTGAGAGCTCCCTCTGCCCCACAATTAGTCAGCTATCACTGTAGGCCCATGCTGTTGCCTTCTGTGTAGAAGGCTGTCTCCCAGGGGCAATAGGAACCACCAGGGGGGCGACTGGGGGCACCGGATATCCGCCGCTCTCACCTGCTTTGCCGTGGTAGTACCGTTTAAGGGCAGCGCCACGTCGCCCCCCCAGCTCTCGAGAGCCGAGGTGCGATCGCCTCCACAGCACCGAGCAGACCCAGGACATGTGACGTCACTCCCCGGGGCCACCGGAGAAGAGCTACTTTGGCGGAGGAAATGTTGGGTTTCTCCACTTGCAGGCAGCACCATGATACCGCACAGGTGAATCGCAGCCGGCCCCGCTGCGCTGCAGAAAACACCGCTCACCGTCAGACCGCTCACAGCCAGCCCCCAGCCGATGACGCCGTGCATGCAGCGTGGAGGCCCCAAACCATTCCGCAGCTATTTCAGACATTGTAGGGCACCACAGGACACCACAGTCGGCTCCAGAGATTCCTCCTTGCAGCGTATCTCGGTGCTTTGTTTTTGTGGCGAGGATGCATGTGTTTACTTCAGATTGTTCAGGATAGTTAGCCGGTATCGGCGGAGCAGCTCTAGATTGCGGCCATCTTGGAGCCAGGCAAGCCCCACCCCCTTTTTCAATAATATAGTTGTGAAAATTATCGCTTTTTAGTTATCTTTATGTGTTTAGTTCATAAATTAATTTCATGTGTTATTGTTTGTATAATTATTAATAATATTTGTAAATATAGTTTGCAATTTTAAGTGATTTATAATTTTTTATTTAATTGCTAACAGTAATTTATAGTGTAGTAGCAGGTTGCTAGGTTTGTAGGTGTATAGGGTGGTAAGTTAATTAAGTAAGAAATAATTCACAATTCATTATTCATTTTTTTTAAATTATTTACGTTATTGTTAATTATGCAAACTGTGTAATATTTTTTTTTGGTTATATATTAAGTGTGGGGGTGCTGGGAATGTAGGGGTATAGGATGGGGAGTTAATAAGTAAAAATGAATTAACAATGTATTATTAATGTATTTTTAATTATTTAATTGATTATTAATTATGTAAATGGTGTATTATTATATTAGATGTGGGCTTCTGGCTTTCTAGGGGTATAGAGTGGGGAATTAATTAAGTAGTACTTAATTAACAATTAATTTTGAATTTATTTTTTAATTATTGAATTGATTATTAATTTTGTAAATTGTGTTAGTATTATATTTTTTAGTTGTATATTAGGTACTGGTTGCTGGATTTGTGAGGGCATAGGGTGAGAAGTTAATGAAGTAATAATAATTAATGATTAGTTATAATTAATAATTTAATTGATTATTAATTATGAAAATTGTCTAATACTTATATTTTTTCAAGTTATATATTAGGTGCGGGTTGCTGGGTTTGTGGGGGCATAGATTGGGAAGTTATTAAAGTAATAGTTAATTATTAATTCTTACTGCATTAGCAATTATTTCATTGATTAATAATTATGTTAATTGTTCTATACTTACTTATTTCAGTTATATTTTAAGTGTGGGCTGCTAGGTTTGTGAGGGTATAGTGTGAGAAGGTACTTAAGTAATACATGTTTTTAATTCATAATTATTATTACATTGTTTAATAATCTTAAAACATTTTTTGATATAATTTATATTTGGGGTAATTAATAATTTTCCTATAAAAAATGTTATATTTGTTGGAAATTAAAAGGGTAATTTAGATATGCACAGATTGGAGTGGGAATAGTAAATGTAATCCCCCAAAGTCCAATGCTTTCCGTACTGTTGCACAAACTGGAGTGGAAAAAGTAAATTTAATCCCTACAAAGTCCAATACTTTCCCTACTGTTTAACAGACTGGAGTGGGAATAGTAAATATGGCACTTGTGAAGTTCAGCACTTTCCCTACTGTTGCACAAACTGGAGTGGGAATTGTACATATTACCCCTCCGAAGTCCAACGCTTTACCTACTATTGCACAGACTGGGGTGGAAGTAGTAACTTTCACCCCTCCGAATTCCAACACTTTCCCTATTGTTATACAGACTGGCGTGGGAATAGTACATTTTACCCCTCCGAAGTCCATCACTTTCTCTACTGTTGCACATAATGGAGTGGGAATAGTAAATTTCATCCCTCTGAAGTCCAATGCATTCCATACTGTTGCACAGGCTATTCCATCATACAGGAATTATTTGCCAAACCCAACATCAAAACAACGGACGTCCCTCCCTTCCAAGACCTCTGCAACAGACTCAGCTCCTTCTATAATCTCAAGATCAAGACGCTCTACGATAACTTCGACGACCAAGACCTCTGCACCACCCCAACCCCCACCTCCAGCGACGACACCCAACAGACCCTACTTAAGTGGGCTCCACTCACGACAGAAGACATTGTAAAGACCAAGAAGAACATCAACTCTGGAGCACCTTCAGACCCCTGCCTGCTTCACATCTTCCACAGGGCCGACACAGCCATTGCACCTGAGCTACGTCGGACAATCAACTGCTCCCTCGAGACCACCACTTTCCCTGATGACAGGAAGCATGCCAAAGTCAACCCCCTCCTGAAGAAACCCTCCGCAGACCCGACGGACCTCAAGAATTTCAGGCCCATCTTGCTGCTACCTTTCGTAGCCAAGGTCATCGAGGAGGCCGTCAACATCCTAGACATCGAAGCCAACTTCATCGAAGCCAACAACGTCCTAGACGCCTCCCAATCTGGATTACGCAACAACCACAGCACCGAGACCGCCCTCCTTGCCGCCACAGACAACATCCGTGCTCTCCTCGACCAAGGCCAAACAGCACCCCTCATCCTCCTGGACCTTTCAGCAGCCTTTGACACCGTCTCCTACCACACACTAGCCACCAGACTCCATGACGCCAGCATCCAAGGAAAGACCCTAGACAGGATACACTCATTTCTCACCGGCAGAACACAGAGAATAAACTCCCGCCCTTCCTCTCGGAACCAACAGAGACCAGATGCGCAGTACCCCAAGGATCCTCCCTCAGTCCCACCCTCTTCAATGTCTACATGGCCCCCCTCGCAAACATCGCCAGATACCATGGGCTCAAAATCGTCTCCTACGCCGATGATACCCAACTCTCCCTCACCAAGGAACCTGACATCATCAGGCACAACTACCAAGAAGGGATAAAAGCCATCGCAACCTGGAGGAAGAACAGCTGCCTGAAACTCAACTCAGAGAAAACAGAAGTCCTCATCCTCGGCACCACCCCCTCAGCATGGGATGAGACCTGGTAGCCCCCCACCCACAGAAATCCACCCACCCCAACAGACCATGCAAACACCCTCGGCATCATACTGGACTCATCGCTCAAAATGAATCGCCAGATGAACGCCCTCTCCTCTGCATGCTTCAACACCCTCCGCATACTACGTAAAACATTTAAATGGATACCCGCGGGCTCTAGGAAAATGGTCACTCGCCCTCATCACCAGCAGATTGGACTACGGCAACTCCGGAATCAACAAGAAACTCCTCCGCAAACTCCAGAACGTCCAGAACGCCGCAGCCAGACTGATCCTCGACATCCCAAGGCACAACCACATCACCCAACACCTCTGTGACCTCCATTGGCTCCCCGTCGAAAGAAGGGTAACTTTCAAGCTGCTCACGCACACATACAAGGCCCTCCACAACATCGGACCTCAATACCTGAAAAACAGCCTCTCCTTCCACGCACCCAAGAGAAACCTACGATCAGCTGACCTCTCCATAGCCACCGTCCCATGCTTCTACAGGAACAGAGTGGGTGGAAGGTCCTCCTACCATGCAGCCAAGACGTGGAATGAGCTCCGCCTCCACCTCCGGCAAAGCCCCACACTGGAGCAATTCAGGAAAGACCTAAAGACTTGGCTCTTCGAATGACCCCAATGGAGCTGCAACCCAACCCAGAGCCTTGAGACCCTAGCGGGTGAGTAGCGCGCTTTACAAGACCCTGATTAATTGTTGATTGGAGTGGAAATAGTAAATGTAACCCCTCTGAAGTCCAATGCTTTCCCTACTGTTGCATAGACTGGAGTGGGAATAGTAAATGTAATCCCTCCCAAGTCCAATGCTTTCCCTAAAGTCACACAGGATGTAGTGGGAATAGTATATCTATCATTGTTAGACTTTTTGCTAATATATCTATCATTATTATTTGCTGATTTTTTACTTTTAAATTAGTTGCTTATTTATATAAATATATATATATTTATATATATATCTATACATAAAAAATGTAAGTAAATGTTTTAGTTTTGGATTTTAAAGTTTTTTTATATTTTATTAATTTGGTAATTCTTTTGAATGTTTCCTAATTGATTTGAATATATTATTATTATAAATGACACATATATATATATATATATATGAAGACACAGTCCTACTCCCAAGGAAGAAGGTGCGTACACGAGGCTGTTAGGATAAGGTTTTTTTATTTTCTTGGGTCTCCCTCGACCCCGAGATTAGAGAGACGCGTTTCGGCTTCGCAGAAGCCTTTATCAATCTAGTTGGCGCCCTTCCCATGAAAAGCCATAGACATAGAAAAAGTATTGTTCCATTGGTACAGTGCACTGTTATCAACACATAGCGGTATAGAAAATGCCTATACATAGAAATGATGCACCTAATATAAAAATATATGCCGTAGAAATGAAGCACAATGCCTAAAATAAATAAATGTATATACATATCGCAGCCCAATGCAGGAACAGTTTATATGTAATGACCTTTGTGCTTTAAAGGCATATAGAGGCATATAAACGTGCACACATACCCAATAATAAATGTCATCTGCCTAAATGGTAACTGTCTGAGCCTTTACATTGAGGCGCCAATTTCTCAAATCTAATCGCCCATGCACATGTTGTTTAAAAAATGATGTAACTTGATAAAATCATGCTGTGAAATATTGGCAGCTTATTACAGCGAGACAACGTTCTGCCAAACGAAATGTTTCAAAATGATATTAGAAAACAGATCCCACGTTGCTCGACATGCATCAAAAACGAAAGACACAATGTTCGCGTATGCCCAATTAAATGTGCAACAGTCAATGTTTCAAGCAGTAGAAGGGTATGGTGATTGTGTTCGTGCTCCGGGGCCAAACTGAACATAACATTTATGAAATTCCGTCATGAATGACAGCCACCGGGTACATACTTGAAAGAAAGAGATGTGAGCCACGGTGGTTACGCTTTGGTGTGATTAATATATTATTCTTCCTGACACATACCCGTGTCCTTCCTTTGGCAACCTCTCGTGAACATATCTGCAATGGAATATACGTGAACTTTGGGAATCCGTTTGGTTATATTTAAATTAAATTTTATCGGCAGAACACACACTTGTATCCTTACCCGTGGCTTCCATTGATCTTAACACTACTTGAGAAGATTCTAAACACACTCGATCTTGTTTGTTTTTACCCTGCGGTTCAGACCTGCCGGGTTGGAATTATCACCGGCATCTCGAATACTTTGTTCCGCTCACCAAGAATACAGCCCTGAAGAAGTCGTGGGAGTATCCTCCTAGACGAAACACGTGTCGGCTGGTTGTTGGTATTTTTTGCTGGTTGCTTTTTTACGGAATATGAATAAAAGCAACAAGAAACAACTCCTCTGCGAACTCCAAGGAGATTGATTCTTGAATGGACTTACGCTAATGTGACCGCATATGTTTACACTAATGCACATGTGCCCAGGATTTGGATGTACTAATGTGGTGTAGGAGTTTTCTGACACTCATATAGGGGTTATAGGGGTCTCCCCTACCTGGTTAGCACTGTATTCACTTGTGTTGTTTTTCTTTACTACTTACGCCAATACAGCTGAGCGCCACTTCTTCCTATTAACTTAAAACCCTCTCTTTTGATTGCACATATTTGTATCACCGCAGAACTACCACTCCCATAAAGCACTGTGGCAGTCATATAACTGTCAATAAATCTGGGCATGTAAACCGTTTAAAAGTCGATGTCCTGAGACCTTTCTGCAGAGAGTCAAGTAGTGAAACATAAATAAACAAGGACAACAAGTGAAGTCTCAGAAAAAGTCTCGCAGTGTTAAATAGCGAACAGCACTTAGATATGGATTCCAACCAGGCACAACACTCGGGCTCGAAGGAGACCAAATGCATAAAATCGAATACACCACACAGTCCTCACCACATCCGCGTTGGCATCCGTGGTGCCCAGTCACCAGAGGGCACCAGTATTTCGGGCAAGGCATTTCTAGCTGGGGAAATGCAAACCCCATGCTGGCAGTCGATAGACCGCCCGCTACGGGATCCAGGTCTCCCACTGCTGTCATCCTCGGTCCTCTGTCTGGCGGCCACTCTGGGGGCTCCCCCTCTAGCACTCCCATGCTCCTCTAAGAAAATTGTGGTTAACAGGGAGAGCCGCAGCCGACTGGTGTTACGCAAGCAGAGTTTGAACCTCTAACGCTGTATTGAAATGAAGACACAGTCCTGCTCCCAAGGAAGAAGGTGCGTACACGAGGCTGTTAGGATAAGGCTTTTTTATTTTCTTGCGTCTCCCTCGACCCCGAGATTAGAGAGACGTGTTACGGGTTCGCAGAAGCCTTTATCACTCTAATTGGCGCCCAGACATTAGTAAGTATTTATAGCCCTTCCCAAATATATATATATATATGTGTGTGTGTGTGTTTTTAGAACACACTTAGGGGCCGATTCCGATCTCGGCCGGTAGGGCACCGAATCGGATTCGGCTTAACCGGATCCGATTCGGAGCCCTCTTTCCCGACCGATTCGTACGTGCGTCCGGCCGAGCGAGTACGATGCGAGTGCACGCCAAATCGCCGACCGACTTGTTTGCGGGTCCGAAGCGCTCCGACCGACTCGCACGGACACGACTTGCACCGCGCGATGGAGACGTTCCCCGGCCGGGCAAGTACGATGCGCGCCGCGAGCAGTCCGACTGACTCGTGCCGCCCGGCTCGAAAGAGCAGTCGGAGCCGCACTTTGGGGGTCCGTGTCGGACCCCCCTGTACGCTTAGCCGCGCGAGTCGCACACAGGGGGGACCCATGGGTCCCCCCTACCTGTGCATGTACGCCGTGAGTCGCTTCGAGGCGTACCCGCTGTAGGGGGCACCCTTGTTCGCCTCGCACCCATTGGGTCAATGGGAGCCCGCGTACGCGTTGTACGTCCGGCTCCCATTGACTCAATGGGAGTCCGACCGACTCGAGTCCGATTGCATGCGTGCGCATCGTACTCATTCGGTCAGACTGCCAGAGTCCGATTCGGTCAGAAATCTCTCCGGGTCCGGCTCGGTCGGAGAGATTTTCGGCCTGAATCAGAATCGGCCCCTTAATTTAAAAAAAAAAATGTAATAAAATGTAAAATTTATATTTTTAATAATAGTGTTACTATATATAAATTTACACACACATATATACATGTTTGTGTGTTTATATAAATATATATAGTATATAGTATTTAATAGTTACATTTATTTAATTTACATTACATTAATGTTATACATTAAAATCTTAAAGATTAACTCTTCTAAACTTAATATATATGTCTATATATATATATATATTAAAAAACAATATTTTTATATGGTTTTTAACGCTATTAGTGTAAAACTATATTTTTTCGATATTTTTGTACTTACCATTATATGTATAGGAAAACTATATTTTTGTAATCAATATTTTCGACACGATAATTTTGGCCACGATATTGTTGGTTCTGATATTATGTCAGTGATCCTCCCATTCAGAGGGACCACGGCCACAGGGTAGTAGCTCTCACACTGACTGCTACTACAGTCTGGTGGAATGTCTTGGGTAACATCTGCTCTGAGGACACCAGATGACACCTGACAGTAGTCATGCTGGCTCTGGTGTCTCTAAGAGCTTCCACCATCTTTTAATTGATGGTGACCCACTGCCTGTACTTGGAAGTATTAGAAGTAATTTGGGTTTTGGGCACCATCTCTCTGCCAACCAGGGAAACCTCAGCTATCTCCCCCACACTAACTGGGGCCACCTCCTCCCCAAGCGCTAAACTGTCTAACCACTAGGTCTTGCCACCATTGCCCTCTTAGGGCACTTGGAATCACGCTTTGAGTGTCCAGGCCTGTACAGCTCATAGCAGTTAGAAGCAAACTTACCATTACCCGTGTCCCCAAACCAAGATTCCTTGTGGTCAGTTTAGGATTGGGACCCTTTCCCTTGAGAACCATTTTGGGGGCTGTTAGAACTGGGGGTCTCTAGTTGGCAATGGTTTGCACCTTTGTCTAAGTAGGGCACCCTTCTTCCTAGTCAGGGTAAGGGGGATGCACTTCTAAAATAACCCCTGCTCAACCCCTTGGTGGCTTGTCACGAGCAGACAGGCTTATCTCAGAGGCAGTGTGTAAAGCATTTCACCCTTTTGGGAGTCCCCCCAGATACCTTCTTGTGGAACCTGGTGCTGATCAAGCAGTCCACCTCTATAGCAAGCTCCCTGGGTTCAGAGAGCTTACTATCCACAAGGTGTTGTACAGTCCCTTGTAATCATACACGTCACTGCTCTCACGCAACCATATATTGCATTGCAAAAAATGATCCACACAATCCACCTAGGTTTGCCGACATAGCTTCTGGCTGTCCCTGACCTTCTGCCTATATGTCTCTGGAGTGAGCGCAATTTTTCTGGTCAGGTCCTCCTTCATGAGGGGATATTTCATCCTGAGCCCTTTCCCTAGGGCTAGCAGGGCATCCCTCTCTTCACTGGGAATGTGCCTCCAGAGGCTGGCCCCCAATCTTCCTCAGGGACCCTGTACATCCCTAGGGCAACCTCATCAGCCTCAAACCACTTGCCTATGTCCTCTCCCACAACAAAGTAAGGGACCAGATCCTTTGGGATGTGGACTCTCTTTTCTCTGGTGGACACACTGGTAATGCAGCCACCATTGCTGCTGGTGTCTATGGTCTGCCTGGCTTTGAGCTTCAGCTCCTTCAGGCCCATCTCATGTGCCAACAGATGTTTCTAATTGAGACAAGGCTCTCTCTGCCTCAGCTTTCTCTCTGGACAAGGCTCTCTTTGACCCAGCCTTCCTTTCCTCTGCTTCCAGCTTCATCTTGGCCAGCTGCAGTTTGAGCTTGCTCTCTGCCTTCCTGTCCCAATCTCCTCCTGGGACAGGCCTTGGGCAGATACACTGCTTTCTGCCCCATCATGGGCATCCTCTGCAGCACTGGACTCCGGTTTGGGACCTCCTTGTCTGCCTCATCATCCAGGCGAGCTCCCACTTCCTCAGGGTCATCCTCCTCTGGGGTGGACTGCCACCTGTGGAATTCCTCATAGGCTCTGAGGGCTATCTGGAGGTCAAACTATGTGGCTTTCTTGATAGCCTTCAGCCCCTTTCCTTGCAGAGCCTCTGCAGTGCAGCCCTGGTGTGGTTGTTGATGTTGAGCAGCTCCATCCCCATGGTGTAAAAAAGGAGGTAGGGCACTTAAATTTAGAAAAAAAGGAGAAAACAGCCAATGGAAAACTAAGAAGAATTTAAAAAGAGGTCAACTCTGGTGTCAAATCTTTTTATATGGGATTTTTGTGTTATACAAATCAATGTATGGTACTGCACAAACATAAATAGTGGACCCCAACACTGAACACTAATGTGAGAAAATGGGTTGTTAGTTGAGAGAGGTTTTAACTCCCCTAAAACAACAGCCACAATCCCTGTCAGGGTGAACCACAAAAGTCACTAAATTAACCTGTGCTTAACCCTCTGGTAGCTTGGCACAAAAGCAGTCAGGCTTAACTTAGATGCAATATATGAAGTATTTATGCAGCACACAACCAGTAATAAAGTGAAGATAGAACACAAGAAAAATCCCACACCAATTATGAACAACAGAGTACATTTTAATAAATTATTTGACACCACAACAACAACATTTCATTCAGTAGAACCTGAGTTATGCATTTTTAAATGTTTAAGGTAAAACCTAGCCCCTAAAGGATCAAAGCGCTAACTGCTGACATCTAGTCACATGAGACAGTATCAAAATCAAAAAATATGGCCAACTGAGATGGAGCACGTGTCAGATACAAAGAGTGGACTGCGCCCAGTCGGGCTTACCTTTCGACTTGAAAGAAATTACAGCAAAAAGTTGACTGAGAAGGTAAAATTCAGTGGTGCATGCCTGCAGGCAGTGTCCGAGGAAAAGGTGTCGTTGTTGGGAAGCTGCTGGATGAAGTTGCAGTGTACATTTCTACATTTGGACTTAGGGGCTGATTACGAGCTTGGCAGTCCATCGGACCGCCAAACCCATGGTGGTGTGGTGGGAACGGCCGCACTGGCGGTCCGACCGCCGCATTACGAGTGTGGCGGTACCACCGCCACAGATCCGTGATCCCTTGGCGGTGGCGCGGAATATACGATGTTACATCGCAGTGTTGACACCGCGATACCTTTACAACGCAGGCATTACAAACGACTTGTGCTGGAGGGCGCTGGACTTAGGAATAGTATGATTTACTATTCCAACTCCAGCCTACGTTACAGTAGGGAAGGTGTTGGAATAGTAAATCATACTATTCCTTAGCTTAGAGCGCCATCCAGCGCAAGTCATTGTAATGCCCGCGTTGTAAAGGTATTGCGGTGTGAAGACAGCGATGTAACCAATATTTCCCGGTGGCGCGGCGGTCAGAGACTTGCAATATGCAAGCGATGCCACTAGGGCACTGCCAAGCATATTGTAACTTTCATGAACGCCACAGTTTTCGTGGTGGTGAGCCCACCATGAAAAGTGAGGCAATGAAAAAACTGCCTCAAGGCCTGGAGATGCATGCAGGGGGTACATGGTGTGCCCCTCTGTGTGCATGCACCCCCTGTTCCTGCACTGCATGGACTTCACAGTCCATGCCGTGCAGGAACGGGCTTGGGCAGTCTCTCGGTGCTGCTTTCTAAGGCTCACTTATGAGCCTCAGAACGGCAGCTCTGTGGGACAGACAAAAGACGCCCACCAGACCAGGAGAAACTCCTAATCTGGCAGGTGGTTACGACTTTGGCTGTGTGGGAGCAGGTCGGTGGCATGGCAGCCTGCTCCCACACTGCCAAGGTCGTAATTACGCCCTTAGTTTCATTTTTGGAAGTCAAAAATCTCCAGTGGGACAAAGATGGAGGCTGTAGCCGACAAGACTACCACAAGGTCGGATACCCGGTTAGTGAAGGACAGCTGAAAAGGATTTGCTGCTGCGGAGAAGAACATAGCGGTAGCTGCTGCAAAGTCAGGCCATCCGGTGCTGCACCTTGGGCGGATAAACAAGCAGGCTGGTCCTGGTCTCCTCTCTGTTCTCAGAGCAGTTTTTAATAAAAAATCAAAAGTTTGGGATTTGGCTATCTGGGAACCTTCAACACCACCACCAAGTGTACAGTTCTGTAGGGGTACCACTTGGGGGGTTAGGACTCACTCAAACAGGGTCGAGGTGTGGGTTTAAGATGGTTAGACCCTTTTCTGTCCCTGAGGCTCTGATCAGGAGGCCAGCCAACTAGCCCTTGGAGTCACTCTGCTATTCCTGGGTTCAAGAAGTGGTACAGGGCTCAAGCAGCAGGGCAGTCCCCTGAGGGTTTAAAGCAGATTGCAGGCAGCAAAGCAGTCCTTACAGGTGCAGCTGAACAGTCCTCTTAAGTCACAACAGGCCACAGTAGCAAGTAGTCCACTGAGAGTCCATCTGCAGGTCCAGAAAGTGAATTGAAGAGTGGTTCAGAGGGTTCTAATTTCATATATGGTGCCTTCTTTGAAGTAGGAGAAATTTCTAGAGAATTCCCTTTGAAGTGCTTGAAGTTTTCTGACCCTGGTACCCTGGTTCCAGGTTGACTGCATGATCAATGCAGTGGTGACAAGTCTTGTTATGTGAAGGCAGGGCATAGGCTATTCAGTTACAAGTGGGGCTGTGCCTAGCTCTGCCCCCACCCTGCCAGTCACGGCCTATCCAGGCATACATAATCCCTCTATAGTGTGGCTTTCTGGGAGGAATTAGGGATGGGCGGCAAACTCTGCTCCGCCAGCGGAATTTGCAGAGGTTTTACCACTCTGTGCTTCGCTAGGAGCACAGAGGAGCACAAATTTCAGCAAAAACTCCACAACCGCCTTGTAGTGGAGTTTACCTGTGCCTGACTCCAGTCCTGACTCTCCTGAGTTGGTTTCTACTCCTAATATGGATACAGTACAATCATACACTTAATACACTCTAGTGGTAGATGGTGGCGTCACAAAGCCGAAACCTTCACAGCCAATCGGGAGGCGACAGAGAACAGCTTGCTAGACTGTGTTCTGGAAATGCCTGCAGCACGCTTCCCTCCTTTTCCCTTCCGAGGCGGCATGTGTTGGAGCTGGCCAGCAGCCACACATTACTCCACTCCAAGCAGCCCATGTGCAGGTATCAGCCCAGCGTAAACCCCTAATTTACTCAGTCATATCACTCTGCCATGAAAGCTCTCAGTCTCAATCCGAAGGCTGAGGTAGCCCGGGCACAAGCAGCTCTGGCCATAACATCAGCAAGCAGCTCTGTCCGTAACATCAGCGTGGCTCATGGGCTGCAGGACGTGCTGCAGTCCATCATGAGCCCAAAGGGACCATGAACTAGTAAGTGATAGCTGCGAAATGTTATGGGGTAAGTAACTATTTGGAGAGCTATATTATTGTATTATGTGTGCAGTGGGTGGTAAATTAAACTTTTTTTGTTCCTCAGGCTTTCAGGCAAAATACATTTTTGTACATAGGGAGATACGTCTTTAGAAATCAGCACAACACATTAATGGTTAATGCACAGAATGTTCACCACTGTGTACTTCACCAGCAATCACTCGATGCTTCATTCAGGAAAGCCACATGAAAGGATAACGTCCTCTACTACCGGTAATCCACACATGATTTCCAGGGCACGAATGCAATACTTGCATGTCCCGTAAATCTGTTACAGTCTAATGCCTTCCTTGCTTGTATTTTTTCTGCTACAGTTAAGTAGTCTTTCTCCTGTTAATTATGAAATGCAGGATGTCTCTCTCAGTCTTTACCCTGTTGCCTGTGTTTAGTATTAGACCATGTGTCCTGCTGTATCCTGGTCTCAATGCGTGTCCATAGGGTATAATCTGTTTTCAGTAGCTGTCTCTGGCAGTCTTTGTGTTTTACATCCATAGAACCGGTGCGACCCGGGGGCTACGACCCACAGCGGTAAAACCAGTCTGAAACGACAGCTCATTTTCTCCTTTTATTTATTGGGGCTTTTGTGTAGCACCACACACACTGCAGAGAGGTAGCCTCAGCTTCGGTTGTTGCTGCATGAAGGGAACAGTCACATGTTAAAGCAATACGGAGGCATGGCATTGGCGTGTAGAGACAGGGGCAAGGGCACTACACGTGAATGGCTATCCGAGGTGTCTCACCTGTGAACCGCTCACGAGATGTGGATTTGCCTTTTGATGGGCTGTTGTCTACAAGAGTGCTTGATGCAGGAGACTGTGTTTAGATTGCTTTCAAGACAGATCTGGTAACTCTGCACGCTCGCGGAACACCGCTGAATTTGCCAGAGGTTTTTGGTAACTCAGCGGAATTCCACGGAGTGAAACTCTGTGAGCTCTGCCCAGGCCTAAGGGGAAAAAACAAATTCCAGCTGTCAACTACACCCACTCATGTGACCCGGGAGCATGCTGCACGCACAAAATAGTTAGGGCAGGAAATTGGCAACTTTCTAAAAGTGGAATTTTCAAAACAGTAACTTAAAACCCAACTTTACCTTCAGAGAGCATTTTAAATTGCAATGTCACAGATGCCAAATCTGGATTCTACACCTGTTCCCAATGAAAAGTTAGCACGTATTACCTTTAATAAGACAACCCAATGTTATCCTACGGGAGAGGTAGGTCTCACAGTAGTAGAACATGATTCTGTGAGCTTTTCACTGCCAGGACAAGTAAAACTTAAAAGAACATGTTCAACCTTTTAACTACAATGCACCTTGTCCTATGGGCTTCCTTGGACCTACCTTAGGGGTCACTTATATACAAGAAAAGAGTTTAACCCCTTCGCTGCTAGGCCTCCCCTCCCCCCCCTACTGTGCTAAGACTTTTTGGGGCTATTTGGGGTAGTTCTCGCTGAGGCCCCTTTAACATTTTGTACACATAGGGCCTGATTCACAGAACTAACTTACGTCAAAATCCTAAACTTACAACAATTTTGGTATTCACAGAATGAACTTACACATTTGGGTATTCACAGAATGAACTTACACATTTGGGTATTCACAGAATGAACTTACACATTTGGGTATTCACAGAATGAACTTACAACAATTTTGGTATTCACAGAATGAACTTACACATTTGGGTATTCACAGAATGAACTTACAACAATTTTGGTATTCACAGAATTAACTTACACATTTGGGTATTCACAGAATGAACTTACAACAATTTTGGTATTCACAGAATGAACTTACTCATTTTGGTATTCACAGAAGGCACTTACTCATTAATGAGTAAGTGCCTTCTGTGAATACCAAAATGTGTAAGTTACACAAAATGTGTAAGTTACACAAAATGTGTAAGTTACACAAAATGAGTGAGTTACACAAAATGTGTAAGTTACACAAAATGTGTAAGTTACACAAAATGTGTAAGTGTCTTCTGTGAATACCAAAATGAGTAAGTTCATTCTGTGAATACCAAAATGGTAGTAAGTTTAGGATTTTGTCGTAAGTTAGTTCTGTGAATTGGGCCCATAAGGTATCCACGCCAAATTTGCTTCCTTTTCTTCAAACATCTTGAGGATTCTAAAGGTACCCCGGGTTTGTGGATTTCCTTGGATGGGACCGAGAAATTGGTCAAAACACAGCTAATGTTTGTTTGTTTTTTAGAAAAAAGTGCTGCAGAAGAAAGCGTGTGGATTTAATGGAGCAAGGTCTGAAAGAGACTTGCTCGGAGGCAATCCACTCGTTTAACTCATTAACAAGTTATAAAACATGTTTTGTGAATAACTAATACGTACCACATGAACACGCGGGTTAGTGAAGCTTGCTTATGTGTGTACTAATGCGGATAACAATGAAGACGGACTAATACCGCTTTAAACGGGGAAACTGTAGTGCGCATGCGTCAACTGCATCTACGTAGTATGACGAGGTAACGCTTGGAGGGAAATTCTTGCGCATGAGCAGAAGACACTAAAATGGAGTCTTGAAGACTCGCGTGCATGGCATCTGCTTAGCTGAAATGAAAACAAGCTATTTTACTAATGCTAATGCGGGAAAAAAATATTAATAAGAAAAGGCGAACAGGGTAGAGGTGGGAGGTATACAGTGTGACCATTTATTTGTGAAATTAATATTTGTTTTTCTGACTTTATTATTAGTGCGTATTTGGGCCTCTCACGCATAACTGAATTAAGTTGAGTGATGAAGCGACTGCGCATGTCCACTGAAAGTTAACCCGGAATGATGACTTAGAGGTTGAACGGGAGCCAAGGTCACCAGTGACATACCCTGAGAACGGATGGTGAAAAGTTCAACGATGAAGACTCTTATTCATAATGTTATAAAATTGTTGCAAGTAAAATGTGAATGTGTATGGGAACTCAGTACATGAATAAAAATTAAGGGGACGGGTTTGTGAACAATAGTTGAACTGATTTCAATGACATGTAAGCTTGGTGTGATGGAGCTTCCACCCTTGCCTGACCAATCACATTTCGTATTTTTATGATATTGAAACTTTAGTGGGTGGAACATGAAGAAACAAAGGTATAATTAAGGTAGCTTTAGTTAGTTAGTGAGTTCGAGATGCTGAAGAGGAAGGAGAGCCAGATGCTGTGAGTCAGAGATGCTGTTGATGCCGAGCTCCTCAAGGGTACACAGAGAGTCCCTCAATTTTCAATCAGATACTGAAAAAGTGTCTGGAGTCATTAGTTATGCCCGGGAAATCAGTTCTGGTTCAGTACATTGATGACCTATTGGTGGCATCAAAAACACGAGAAGATTGTGTCACTGACACAATTGCATTACTGAACCATTTGACCGAAGGAGGACACAAGGTGTCTCCAGAAAAATTGCAGTTCTGTCAACAAGAAGTTAGATATTTAGGGCATAAAATAGAAAGAGGAGTTAGAAAAGTGACACCGGAAAGAATAAAAATAATCAAAGAAATGCAGCTACCTCAGACACAGAAGGAGATGAGGATGTTTATGGGAGTGGTTGGGTACTGTAGGCAGTGGATAAATAGCTTCTCCATGCTAGCAAAACCATTGATACAATTAACTCGGAAAAGAGCGAAAGATCCAATTGATTGGAATGATGAATGTTTGGAAGCCTTTGTGAAACTACGAAACTGTCTATGTGAGGCCCCAGCTTTGGGCATGCCTGATTATTCAAAAGAATTTGCGCTGTTTTGTTGTGAGAGAGAAAATTGTGCACTTTCATTTTTAACACAGAGACATGGACTGAGCCGATGTCCAGTGGCGTATTTCTCTGCCACCTTGGATCCAGTGACCTCAGCCTTACCTGGCTGCTTAAAATCAGTAGCTGCTACCTGTGTGAGTCTGGAGCAAAGTGAGTCAATTGTGATGGGACATTCCATAAAAGTATACGTTCCACACTCAGTAGAGATTCTTTTGACAAGAACGCGAACACAACATCTCACTCCTAGTCGGCTGATTAAGTATGAAAGAGTGATTTTGGGAGCAGAAAATGTGACAGTGATAAGATGCACAATAATGAATCCTGCCACATTACTACCAGATCCATGTTGTGAAGAAGTGAAAGATGAGATTGATCATGATTGTCTGGATGTGACTGAATTGTGTACTAAGCCCCACCCAGACATAAAGGAAATACCATTGAAGGAATCTGATCATGAATTGTTCGTGGATGGGTCATGTCTAAGAACAGAAGGAGGAGGATCAAGTGCTGCATATGCTGTATGCAAGATAACAGGGGTAGTTGAAGCATCCTGTTTACCGGGAGTCAAGTCTGCACAAGTAGCCGAATTGGTGGCCTTAACAAAGGCATGCAAAAAGGGGAAAAATTGGAGACTAACCATATTTACGGATAGTCAATATGGTTTCGGGGTTGTGCATGACTTTGGCCAACTCTGGATGCAGAGGGGATTTCTGACTTCTTCAGGATCTCCTATCAGAAATAGTAAAAATGTAAAGGATTTGTTGGAAGCATTACAATTGCCAAAAGAAGTAGCAGTTGTTAAATGCGCTGCACATCAGTCAGGAAATGACTATGTGACGGCTCCCCACCACACTTCCCTCAATCATTCCATTATGGTGTGTTGAAGACACGCGGCCAGACGAGAGAGTTGAGAGCAGAGTCCGGAGCAAGCCCGGAGCGAGCCGTGTGCGCTAGTGTGTGGTGCGTAGGGGGGCGGAGCCTCAGCCTCAGCAGCAGCAACAGCGGCGGTGGCAGCGACGTTCGGTTGGCTGTTCCACCGGCAGTGTTAGTAGCAGTATTAGCGGCAGTGTTGGCGGCTCGTGGCTTGAGGTCTGTGGCGGACAAAAGTGAGGTGTGGACAGCGAGGCGGCGAGGCAGCATGGCGTGGAGGCGAGGTGCGGAGGTGAGGTGTGGAGGTGGCGGTAGGAAACGCTACAGGGGTTCCTGTGATCCTTCTGCAGATCGGCGAGGCTTGCGAAGGTGAGTCTTCCGCTTTTTGCTTCCGCTTCCGCTTTCTGGACCCCTAGCAGCTCCCCTCTGTGGGCTTAGTTCCCCGCCGCTCCTCCCGGTGACCTTTGGAGACCTACGGTGTCTCAGGTCTCTAACTTCCTCCCTCCCACCATTACACCATCAGTTCAACAACAGCCCCGCGCCGCGTTCGCAGCGCCGCGCCGTGTCTGCTACCTTGCTACCTTGCCGCCTTGCCGCCTCCCCTGGACCGTGTCACTTACGGTGCCTGGTCCGAGGGGAGTGGATAGCGTGGTTGCGCTATCTTGCACTGCCCTGAACTGCCCTTGCCTAGAGCTGCCTAGAACTGCAGCTGCCAAAAACCTGCCAGTCCACCAGGTTCGGTTGGCTCCGACCCTGGTCACCCCACTTCCGCCCCGTGCAGCTTCAGTGTCTGCTCTGCCTCGCCCAGCCCGGTCTGGTTTCGCTCCACCCAGCCCCATCACCCATCCGACATCCCAGCCCATATCCTTATACTGACCCTACTGGTCTCCTGTTGGGACTCCTGTGTACTCCCCATACGCGCAATATACCATCTCAGTTCCATTTTATATAGACCTGTTTGAGGCGGCAGGGGGGTACAGGGGCCACAGGGGGCCGTAGGGCAGGTTAGTGTGGGCAGGGAGGAGGAGGGAGGTGGAGAAAGGGGGGGTGTCTAAGAAGCAGCGCTTGTAGCCACCAGCCATGCGAGCCCATCGCAAAACCAGTAGTGGTGGAATTAGCTTCTCATCAGCAGTGCAGTCAAATCAAATAGAGTGATGAGATCCAGGAGAATAAGGAAGGCGCTTTCATCACCAAAACAAAAAAAACGAAAGCAGTTGGCAGTAGCAGTAGAGGGAGCAGCAGTGAACGCCCCCAACCAACTGATGTTGATGTCCTCATTGGACTCATTGGACTCGCTGAATCCGTCCCCCTGTGGACGAGACCATGTTGGTAATAGAGACCACATCTCTTCATTGTGCCACAAGACTATGCAACCTCTCTCGATTTTGGAGTATTTTAAAAAAACACCCGGTACAATCAAGCCCCTTTCCCCCTCACCAACATTGGTGGCACCAAGGGCTAGCAACTTCCAACAAACAACCGAGGTAATTATTCATATGTCACCGACCAGCAAAATCACACCATCAATGGCTGCCCTTAGTGCTAACCCTAGCGTCAGTCTACCTGAGGATGATTCTGAGGATGATTCGAAAATGCCTCCCGCGCTTTCCATGGCAACCTTTCCGGTCATTCAGCAGTCTTCATCTTCAGGAAAGTTGTATGCCATCTGCCTTAAGAAATCATCCTTGGACTGAAACAACTGAACGAAAACCTAATGCTGTGCTACAGCAATCAGATATTCTCATGTCCAGATCAACACAACAACTGTCCTCAAGCCCCTTACTTGCACAAAATAACCAATCCCCACGCTTCGGAGCACCCAGTCCCACCGTAGTCCAATGGGAAAGGCCCCCGAAGTAGGATATTACACTGCTCCTGCCGCAAACGTTGTTAAGCACAACGGCAGCCACAGCAGCAGTCACAGCCACGATCATAAGTGCAGCCACAGTTCCCACAAAGTTCGAACAAGGAACCGACACAAAAGATTCAAAAGACCAACTGCTACTGGACTTATCTTTCTTTCTCAAAGACTCAGATAAATTACCTGACACGAAACAAGAATCAGACTCACAAGCCGTTTCTTCGTCATCCATGTCCAACATTTGGCCGCAACTGTTGCAAACTTTTCAATCTACAGTCACGGCACTAAATTATCATTCCGATAAATTGGATATGCAAGTCGACCTTTTGAACACCTTGGCCGTGTTTACAGCAGGTATCGACAACAAGTTAGAGAACTTAAACAACCTAATAATAAGGGCTCAATCATCTTCAAATCTGGTACAATCAGTTTGCTGTTGTTCACCAATCTTTGACAGCCTCTCAGCACTTCCAGCCTTTTTAAACTGTGTTTTAGACGAAGTCAAACAACTATCAGGAGGCAGTGTCAGTAAGGGCCAGGTCCAGGAGCATGCACAGTCTACAGACTCTGTCAAAACAAATGATAAGACATCGACATCAGAGGCTGACGGGATCCCAGAAAGCAAAGAGGCGAAATCTTTTGTAGCAGCTAAGCCGCACCAAATAGCTCAAGGGTTGCCAACGCCAGCTAAGTTGACCCCACTCTTGTTGTTGAGCCCCCAAACCATGAACGACCCTACAAATGCAGTCGATCCTCCCATAGCAGACCCTGACTCTAAGCCACCCACTCTGGCTCTATCCCACTCTAAGACAATTCATCAATCGTTCCATCCTCTTAGCAAGAGAGAGAAAAAACGTCAATGCAAACAAAGAAATAAACTAACAACAATACCTGCGGTTGCATCCTCCAAACTGTTCCCATTGTTTAAGAACCCGGTCAACGAACAAGTCTCGAGCCTTATTCCATCAAATCAGGACCAGCTGACCACAACAGCCCCCCTACCACTAAATCTCCAGCAGTCCACTCCTGCGTATCATCAGGCCCAATCTGATCCTCCCTCCGGCCGAAGAAGCTCCGCACAAAACTCTCATGAAGTTGCGGCCGCTGACAAACCAAACGAGTTTCTAATTGGCATGGAGCAAGCAACTGGTCAACTACAAGCTGTAAACACAAACTTGCCTATCAAAATGACTATTCAAACCCAATCCACTCCACATTTCCGTATTCAAACAGTTCCATCAAGCACTGGAGGTTATCATCCAAAAGTAATCTTCAGGAACACACTAAAGCCATCAGAGGACTGTTTGACAACCTCGGATGGGCTTCGAGGTAATCCTCCACCAAATCTTGGAATAGCCCCTGACTCTTTAATCGAAAAAAAGATCTTAAACGACAAGGGCCACTGTCAATCAAGCGTTGTCAGCGACCCCCAGTGCTCCAAAATCCTTTTTGTCCCTGAATATAAATCAAAAGGCAATCACGACGTCCTTAATAGAGCAAACATCATCAAATTATTGAAAGGAGTCCCGGGTCTCGACACATTGGTATCTGATGATATTGAATATATAGAATTTCTTCCGCCAAGAGGGTCGCAACCCTCTGAAATAACCTTAGTGACATTTAAATCTGCAACCTGGGTACAAGCTCTCCTAACTTGCAAAGATACTCTTCGGTCATGGGGAATCAAAATCTATCCCCACTTCAATTCAGGCTACCCCATGGTATTAGCCAAGCAATCGGCCACTCAGGCAAGTGTGTGTCGGACTTTGATTTGCGACAATAGTAAACCATATTCAATCTTAATAAATGCAGTAGGAGATGCATCTCTAACAGGAAGTTTACGGACCACACTCCCGAACTGCCATGAAATCCAAGACTGGGGGTGGCTATCGGCAGCTTTGTCTTGTAAGAACCTACCCTGACCATTCGGACAAACTTCGTCAAAATCGATCCCCTCGGAGGCTGTCAAAGCCAGCATTCCCCAGCCCAAATCCACAAACCACACAAACCTCCAGCTGCAGCCTCGCCTATCCCTGTGCTCATGGAATATTAGCGGCCTTCAACACAAAATGTCCTCATCAGAGACCCGAAATTTTACTTTTGGTCATGATCTAATCGCCCTTCAGGAAACATGGGCTATTTGCAATTATCCCATTGATGGTTTCATTGAATACTGGAAACCAGCCGTTAGAGACTGTAAATACGGCCGCCCTAAGGGAGGGTTGTCAATTTACATTTCATGCAGCCTAAAGCGCCCAACAGAGCCACTAAATTTCGAAGAGGACTGGTTGCTTGGAATCAAAGTTAGCTCGTGGAGACAACAGCGTCCCCTGTTGCTGCTTAACGTCTATATCAATCCAAGCGTACGGACAAAAAGGGCCCATTTAAACCGCTTGTTTAAATTTTGTGCGACCTAGCTGTGGCCTTCCCTCATGCCGACTGTTTGCTCACTGGGGATTTCAATACCAACTTGTTTCAGGGAAATTTGTCGGATTTGGGAGGTTCTCCCCCATTGTCGCTGTCGGTATTGAAGTTTCAGTCCAAACCCTCAAATCAATCATACTGCGCCTTGGGGGAGCTTTGTGTGTTGCAACTCTTCAGTGCAGGTTTCATCGTAATGAACGGCAGGTTCACACAGGACACTCCCCCAAACTGGTCATGGACAAATGGCCGAAAGTTCTCTTTTTTAGACTATACCATCTGTAACCTAGCCCTGTTCTCCCACCTGGAAAATTACAGCATCAAAGCTCGATCAGAGAGCGATCACCGCCCACAAGTTGTCATCATCAACACCAATCCAGTTTTTCACAACTCAGCCCCAACAACCCACAAGGGAGTCCATTCAGAAAATCTAATTCGTCTAAGATGGAACGACGAACTTAGTATCAACATCCTGAAGGAATGCCTGTCTCTCACACTTGGCGGCCCGCCCCCTACAGCTTCTCATATTGCTGATTGGTCAAACTTTTGTCACCATTTGCTAAATTTGTTTCCATCTTATCCGCACGCCAACTCGACCACCCGCTGCTCCCAGTTTCTTATTTCAAGCCAAACCGTGAAATTAAAGAAAATCAGAAACGTTGCCCTGCGGGCAACCAGGAAGTATCCAGAATCCAACGACCGCTTAAACAATTATAAAATTGCTCAAAAAAACTATAGACAGGCACACCAAAAAGATAAACAATTTCATCTTGATCAATTTTGGTGCAAACTTCTCTGGGAAAGCAAAAACCACAACTCAAGAAAATTTTGGGCATTAATGAACAGACAAATCAATGGAACAGCCAGACAGGGGAGTGCAAACATTGCGGAGGCAGAATGGGTTACATTCTTGACCGATCATTTCAAGGCCAATGGAGGTGCAGACTCCCTAATAGTAAACACCTCCGCACTGATTAAAAACGGGCCCTCGGAGCGTCAGGACAGCTCCCACGAGTTGACGCAGCCCCAATGCGAGACGATCTCTATCACTCAACCAAGGCTGGCCAAAATATTAACAAAAGCGAGACTAGACGGAGCGCCAGGTCCAAATGGCCTGCCACAGGCCCTGTTTAAAGCAAATATTCCCTTTTGGACACAACAGTTAGTAATCCTTTTTAGATCCGTACTGAGTTGTCCAGCCATACCGGACTCATGGCGAGGTGCAGTAATTCACCCAATATATAAGTCCGGTGCTCATTCGTCCCCAAATAACTATAGGTTGATAGCCTTACTGGACAATGAGGCAAAGTATTTTGCAAGTATCCTACTTGAAGAATTGAGTTCTTGGGCTGATCAGAAAGGCCTGATTCCAAAAAACCAAACAGGCTTCACAGCAAACTCGGGCACAACTTCCAATCTACTGGCACTATCAATACTTATTGACAAATCGCTCATTTCAGCGAAGGTGGTTTTTTGTTGTTCCGTTGACTTCAAAGCCGCCTTCGATCGGGTCCCCAGGCCAGCACTTTGGGCAAAGTTAACAAAATGGGGAATCCCGGGCAAATTACTGGAGGCCATCGTTCAACTACACACCAACACCTGGATACAAGTTAAGCTTGGTACTGGCACACACCTGTCTCGAAAAATCTTAACAACAAGAGGAGTGAAACAGCGGTGTGTGCTTGCCCCATTGCTCTTTAACCTGTTTATTGCTGATCTCTCAGCAGAACTGGACGAGATAAACAGCCATCCCCCAAAGATTGGTGGTGTGCAGCTAAGTAATCTTTTGTATGCCGATGACCTTGTTCTTTTCAGTCAAACCAGAGTAGGGCTGCAACGATTGTTAAACAAATTACATAGTTATACTGCTACAAACAGCCTAGAGGTTAATCTAAAGAAAACTCAAGTAGTCATATTCGGCAGAAAACACTACGGAGGTGGTGGCTGGATGTATAACGACTCCAGCCTTGTTGTAGGAAAATCCTATAAATACCTGAGGGTCAACTTTGACTCCAGGGGCACCTTCGCCAAACATCGTAGCGACATTTCAATGAAAGCCACAGCCCTCCGACTGACTTTCTCAAAACTTTCGAAAAAATTGATGGGTCCGAGTTTGACCCCAATGATGGAAGTCATGAAAGCCAAAGTCGGCCCCACGTTGTCATACGGTATCGAAATTTCTAGGGGAAAAATTAGCACAACACTAAATCAACATGTGACTAAGATCTATAAAAGTGCTTTTCGCATGCCAAAATCTGCCTCCGCCGCACAGATTCGATTAGAACTGGGCCTTTCAAACTATGGAATTTCTAGCTTAGGTGCCTATCTAAACCTGTGCCACAAGCTAAGGCAGGCTGAAGGTGGGTCCCTTGAGTCAATGCTGTGGTTGGACATTAGTTTTAATAACCCAAGTGGGACCTACAGCAAGCTTTTCCATGACTGTGTTCAGCAATTTTCAGCAAGTGATCTTTGGAACCTAAACCCCAGTCAAACGGCCTTTAAAATCAGCATCAAGAAGCGTGCCCGCATGCTGTCCCATACTACAGACAAAGCTGCTCTCGCCAAATGTAAGCATGCATGGGCAGTAATTAACTCTCACCAGCTGGCTACACCGTCATTATATCTGCCCTGCACATATCCCTTGTATCTAAAACTGCGATTTATGGCACTTAGACTGGGGGAATGGCACCTGCTGAAACATTTACCCATTTGGCGTCGTACGTCAGACAACCAACAGTGCAGGGGTTGTGGGGATTCGCTGGAATCTATGGAGCATGTTGTATGCCTCTGCCCTGCCCTGAACTGCTGACTCAGCGCAGATCAAAACTGAGGCCAGATTGGAACAGATTGGGAGTTCGGTCCTGCAGACAGGCAATCATTGTGGCTCTGAACCCAGAGAACACAGTTTTAAACATAAGTTTCACTATTTTTATTCATTACGTATATCGTAAATTTAATCAGCAAATTGCAGGCCCGGTAGCAACTGTAAAGAGGGCCACAGGTGCCTAAAACAAAACTGCAGTCCTACAAAGCCCTACCTTGGCCTCCTCTGTGTTCTCTGTGTCTGTAACACTAGGGTATGTGAACCTGATGTTCCTTCATTGATATTGACATTTGATAGCTGTTTCAATGAACTGGTCACACTCTCTGTGTCCCCTCGTAATTCCCAGTCTTCTTTTTTCAGACTTAGACAGTAACACTTACTTTTTTTTTATTTTTTTTATATTATCAATCTTTAAAAAAAAAAAAAAAATTAAAAACACTTTGCTGTTGCCTAGTTTTAAAATTTCACATTTTTATATCACCTTGGTCATTTTAATCATCTATTCTGTATATGTACGGTATGTATGTCCAGCTTTTATGATTATATTTTTAATCAAACAAAGTTTTTCTATACTATGTGACGGCCGGTAATAGATATGCAGACCAAATTGCTCGATACTGTGCAAGAAATACAATGTCAATTATCAGAAAAATTGAAACAGGTGAAACCAGCTGCCAACTTATGTTTTTCTCAGTTCCAGAAACATGGGATGAGGTCAGACAGTTACAGGAAGAAGTTGAGGAAAAAGAAAAGGAAATCTGGATAAAATCAGCTTGTACAAAAAGAACAGAAGATGAAGTGTGGGTGTACTTAGATGGCAGACCAGTCATGCCAGACTGTCTACTCTCTCAAATGGCAAGAGTATATCATGGGACAACACATATTGGCAGGGATTCAATGATCAGATTATTCAGACAGAGTTGGTACAATCCAAAGTTTAGGGTAGTCGCAGAGAGCCTTTGCCAAAGATGCTTAATCTGTCAGCAGCAGAACCCAGGCAGGAAGACAGTGGT
Source organism: Calotriton arnoldi (assembly GCA_963921515.1). Classification (NCBI taxonomy): domain Eukaryota; kingdom Metazoa; phylum Chordata; class Amphibia; order Caudata; family Salamandridae; genus Calotriton; species Calotriton arnoldi. Next base: position 1,121,788 of record CAWUFW010002668.1, read on the forward strand.
TAGTTGGGGAAAGATTGGAAAGGCAGAAGGACCCTTCACCAGACTGCAGTTAGACTTCATTAAGTTGCCTCCTTGCAATGGATTGAAGTATGTACTTGTCATAGTGTGCCTGTTCTCGAGATGGGTAGAGGCATACCCCACTAGAAGAAATGACAGTCTCACAGTTGCTAAACGACTATTGAGGGAGTTGATACCTCGTTTCGGTTTTCCAGCCACTTTGGAATCAGATAGAGGACCTCATTTTAATAATGAGATAATTCGATTAATCTGTGCTGCATTTAACATTGAACAAAAACTGCACTGTGCTTATCGTCCAGAGGCTTCTGGAATAGTTGAACAGCTTAATGGCACAATCAAATCAAGATTAGCGAAGGTGTGCGCATCCACAATGCTGAAATGGCCAGATGCATTGCCTCTTGTACTGATGGGTCTCAGAAGTATTCCTGATAGAAAAACAGGATTAAGTCCACATGAGGTACTCATGGGAAGGGCAATGAGACAAGCATTTATTCCTGGAAATAAATTGATGAATATAACTGATGATCTGGTATTGAACTATTGCAAAGGATTGGCTGAAATGGTGCGTTCTGTCTCTCATCAGGTTGGAGAAGACGCAGTTGAAAGGCAGCCAGACCAAGCGCATGATTTGAATCCTGGAGACTGGGTGTTAGTAAAGAAACACGCAAGGAAGTCGTGTCTAGCACCCAGGTGGGATAAACCACGTCAAGTCATACTAGTCACTACCACAGCAGTGAAGTGTGCAGGTTTACCCAATTGGATTCATGCTAGTCATACCAGAAGAGTTCCGAACCCATCTGAACAACAAGAGCAGCCACTGACTGAACAAGCTGAGACGTCAGAAGTTGAAAGTTGTGAAGCTGAAGAATCTAGAGTAATAGATTCTGAAAGACAACTATATGACGAACAGCAAAGTACAAGTCAGGAAGAATGGATACCAGTGATTGAAATATCTGATGCTGTTGTTGAAACAAGAAGAACAACTGAATTAAAGAGACAGGAAAGTAGAGAGGAAAAGTCAGGAAAAGAAGAACACACTCAGGTAAATATAAACAAAGCCATTCAGAAACCTGAGCAGGGTAAGATAGAAGAAGAAGAACAAGTTCAGGCAGAAGAAGAACAAGTTGAAATAAGACCTGAGCAGGATCAGACAGATCTAGAAGAACAAATTCAGGCAGAAGAAGAACAAACTATAATAAGACCTGAACAGGTGCAGGTAGAGGAAGATCCGAATACAGAAAATACAGAACAAAGACAATCAGAAAGGGAAGAAGAACAAGAACAGATTGTGCCCAGATTAAGTGAAAATAAAAGAACTTTAGAAGGAGACGGAGAAGGTGAAAGTGCAGTCCAGGTCAAAAGAGTTAGAAAAGGGGACAATTGGCCAGAAGGAGTGAAGAGACTAAGATATTATCTAAGAAAACCAGAAAAGAAACCAGAGCAAGTAAATGAAGTTACAAGTCAGACACAATCTAAACAAACCTTAGTAAAACTTACACGAAGAAGCCCAAGATTGAGAATTCTGAACAGAAAATACAGGGCCCCTGAGTGGACCTATGTTATACTAGAAGAATTTGAAAACTTAGATTTATGTGAAGAAGCAGAAAGAGTTCATGTTGCACAGATTGATGAAAGCAAATTAAGACCTCCTTAAAATAAAAGACCGGATTTTAAGAAAATTTAGACAAAGAAAGAAAAAAAAAAAAAGAGAGAAAACAAATTTTCTCTGATTAAAATGGCAGAATTTGAAGACACTGAAAGACCGAAACGAAGTTTAAAAAGAAAATGTTTAAGATTTTGCTTATGTAGTATTTTATTAGTAGTATTAGTATGGTTATTTCTAACAATAGGATTACCTTTGTTAATGGAAACAAATAACAAGAATAGTACAATTACTAGTGAAAAAGTAAATAGAATAAAGGGAAATAAATAGAAATAGGGGTAGAAGATGAGATAAACTATCATAATGAATCAGACAATGATTTGTCTTTAAATGTGTTTACCAAATTATTATTTCAGTATGTTAATACAATGGAGATTAGTAATTGTTATGTCTGTATGAAGTTACCCTCATCAGTGTCAGAAGGGGTGACTTATCACCATATACCTCTAACATATGGTGTATCATGTAGTGTTTTATCAAGTTTATTTTACATAACAGGGAAACTTCAGTATTTTTATTCAAACTTAGATGTAGTGTTTTCAGAACTGCCTGTTTGAAAGAATATGAATCCAGTACTTAGTAGTAAAAATGCACAGTTCATGGGTGAATTCTTCTTAACAATGAGTTCAATAGATATAGCACAAGCACACAAGGATAACCTAACATGTATATTACGTGAAGAAGAAAAAGAGTTTTTGAATTTAGTAGAAGAAAGGAGACAGGATTTAACAAAGAAGGCTGCTGAACAGAAATCCCATGTACCTCCAAGGGCTGAGAAAGAGGGAATTTATGCAAAGGGCGAAGCTCATGCTGCGATGTCCCTAGACTTTGTGAAAAGTGAAAATTCTGCCTCCATAGATTAAAGACAGATTATAATAACAATTTCATTGTTTCCAGTGAATGTGAACATAACTTCCTAATTTTAGGGGGATGGGGACTAAAAGGGGGAACCGATCCTGTATTTCCTGGAATTTATTATGTATGCGGGAATAATGCCTATTATAGGTTACCTGCAAGAAGGTATGGGAGCTGTTATTTTGGAATAGTTTTTCCAAAGATCTACCATGTAGACAGAATCAATGGAATCAATGAAAATTCTAATGGACTAACACGGAGAAGAAGAGCTAGTTTTTCTGAAATAGTAGGTGATATATTTAGTGCATTGATACCCTCATTTGGAGTCATTCTAAACTCACGTAAAATCTGTAAATTGTCAACAATAATTGATCGTCTTTCTACAGATACTGCCGGAGGATTCTTAATGATTAATACAGAGATGGTTGCAATGAGGTCTATGGTATTACAAGATCATCTTGCTCTTGGTATTTTATTGGCAAAAGAGGGCGGAGTCTGTGGTATGTTGAAAATTCAACATTTCTGCACTTATATTCCGGACAAAAGTAAGGAAATTAAAGGATATATTGGAAATATTACAAGAATGCATAATGACTTGACCCAACTGGAGGTTGACAGTGTATGGGGAAGATTAACAAAGAGTATAACATCAATAGGGAATTGGTTTACTAATTTTGGAAGAAGTTTTCTAGGTCAAATAATATTACCATTAGTTGTGATAATGACAATAGTAATGACAGTAATGATCACATGTAAATGTTGCAGAAGCAAGGGAAAGAGAAGGATATATGCAGAGAGGGAAGGAAAGGGAAAGAAACGAAAGAGGCAATATGAAGAAATTCAGTTAAAGGAAATGAGAGGAAAGCTATACAAAAAGATGAAAAATTTAGAAGGAAAAGAAGTAACTGACGAAAAGATGAGAGAAGAAAGAGAAAACTGAGAATTATTAAAGGGATGGGTAATTTTGTGATGGCTCAAAATGCCATCAGAGAGGGGATTGATGGAGCAAGGTCTGAAAGAAACTTGCTCGGAGGCAATCCACTCGTTTAACTCATTAACAAGTTATTAAACATGTTTTGTGAATAACTAATACACACCACATGAACACGCAGGTTAGTGAAGCTTGCTTATGTGTGTACTAATGCGGATAACAATGAAGACGGACTAATACCGCTTTAAACGGGGAAACTGTAGTGCGCATGCGTCAACTGCATCTACGTAGTATGACGAGGTAACGCTTGGAGGGAAATTCTTGCGCATGAGCAGAAGACACTAAAATGGAGTCTTGAAGACTCGCGTGCATGGCATCTGCTTAGCTGAAATGAAAATAAGCTATTTTACTAATGCTAATGCGGGAAAAAAATATTAATAAGAAAAGGGGAACAGAGTAGAGGTGGGAGGTATACAGTGTGACCATTTATTTGTGAAATTAATATTTGTTTTTCTGACTTTATTATTAGTGCGTATTTGGGCCTCTCACGCATAACTGAATTAAGTTGAGTGATGAAGCGACTGCGCATGTCCACTGAGAGTTAACCCGGAATGATGGCTTAGAGGTTGAACGGGAGCCAAGGTCACCAGTGACATACCCTGAGAACGGATGGTGAAAAGTTCAACGATGAAGACTCTTATTCATAATGTTATAAAATTGTTGCAAGTAAAATGTGAATGTGTATTGGAACTCAATACATGAATAAAAATTAAGGGGACGGGTTTGCGAACAATAGTTGAACTGATTTCAATGACATGTAAGCATGGTTTGATGGAGCTTACCCCCTTGCCTGACCAATCACATTTCGTATTTTTATGATATTGAAACTTTAGTGGGTGGAACATGAAGAAACGAAGGTATAATTAAGGTAGCTTTAGTTAGTTAGTGAGTTCGAGATGCTGAAGAGGAAGGAGAGCCAGATGCTGGGAGTCGGGGATGCTGTTCCTGGGAGAGATGCTATGAGATGCTGATGAAGAACCGAATGCAGAATCTGAAACAGAACTTTCTATCCTAACTTAATTGGGTTAGATCAGAAGATCGCTGAAGAATCTCGAGGAGGAAGAGAGTGTCAGAGAGGGGTGCGGCGCAATCGTCGGTATTCTAGAGAGGTCAACTATCCTGCCCTGAATCCTGTCCTGAAGTCATTGTCTCCTGACCTATCTTGGGGGACCCTTACCAGCCCTTTGGCCAGGGGGTTGGTTTTTCACACCATTCTAGGTAATTATAATTTCGCGTTATTTGCAGATGTTCTTTTCTCTCTGTCCTCTCCCTTTCTAAGCATTAATTATTGTATGAGTCCGAAGTATATGATTGATGTTTAATCAATTGAATTTTTCTCTCCTAAGAATGATGGTGACTGCACTGTATTTTGAAATGGTTCACATGCATTTAATTTAAAGATTTTAAAACTTCTTGAGTCTGTGATCTTTTTCTTCAAATAAAAGAATAGTTAAGGGTTCTGTTAATTATCACCATCAACTAGTTCAACTAATGGTCCATCGACCAGAGGAAAGAACTTTTTGATCAGTGAAAGGGTAGTTAGGAATATTAAATAACTAATCCTGAATATTATGACAAATATATGATAAAAATTGACGCTCCAGCGGTTTACTCAATTGTGTGTTTTATGGGCCCAGGTGAGTATATGGTAGTGGAGTATCTGTTGTTGGTATACCGCTGGATCAGATTGTCCCTGCAAAAGGTATCAACAAAGCGTTTGTAGTGCTAAAATCATGATCTTCCCAGCTTTCAGGAACAGGCAGACTTTTGTCAGAAAACCAAACTGTTATACACAGTTTAGGCATTTTACTGGGACATAGCTTATTTTTCCTATTTTTTGTGCTTTTAATCTCCTTCCAGTTAGTGGTAGAAATGGGTGTGAAAGCACTAATGGATCCCGGAGAACTATACATTTCTGAAATGTAGATAACATTCTGAATTCAGCAAGGGGGTATTTGTGTAGATCCTTCAAGATAAAAAAAAATTGAAAATGAGTTGGAAAAAACAGCCATTTGTGCCAATGTTTTCACCTGTAACTTCTTCTAAGTATGGTAGATTTTTAAAAGCAATATACCGTTACTCCCGCTAGACCCTTCTGGTTGCGGGGGTATATAGGACTTGTAGGTGCACCAAGAACCCGAGGTACCCAGAGCCAATAACTGAGCTGCATCTTGCAATGGTTTTTCATTGTGCACCCATGGGGTATAAAGCAATTAATTTGGTAAAATAAAAAGAGTGAAAATAGATACAAAGGAAACCTATGTATTTCCAAAATTGGAACAAATATATAGTTTAGAAGCAATGGTTATTTGCACAGCTCTGTACATTTTGGGGACCCATGCAAGCATGTGAATTAGAGGATATTTTTCAAAATGACTTCTTTTTACACATTGTCTTACATTTGGAAGGCAGAAATGCACAGAGAATCAATTGGTAATAACACTTGTTCTACTATTCTGTGTTCCCCTAAGTCTCCCGATAAAAATGATACCTCACTTGTGTGGGTAGGCCTATTGTCTGCGACAGGAAATTGCCCAACACGCAACATAGACACATCACATTTTTCCAGTGAAAACTGACCCTTTTTTTGCAATGTGCAATGTGCAAACCTATACATTTTTGAAAACTAGACATCCAGGGAAAGCCAGAATGGGGTGACTTGTGTGGCTCTCACTAGGTTCTGTTACCTGGAATCCCTTGCAAACCTTAAACTTTGTAAAAAAGAAAACACATTTTCCTCAAATTTCTGTGATGGAAAGTTCTGGAATCTAAGGGGAGCAACAAACTTCCACCAACCCAGCATTCCCCCAAGTCTCCTGATAAAAATGGTACCTCACTTGTGTGGGTAGGCCTAGTGCCCGCGAAAGCAGAGGGATTCAGTGTGCTTGTGCACATGACGGAATGGTTCCGTCATGAGCACACGAGCACTGGTGCTCATGACAGAACCATTCCGTCATGAGTACCAAAAGGGTTAAGGATTGGGAAGGGAGTTATTTTGTCCAGTTAAATTTGCAGTTAAAAACTTCATTCAGGCAGCAAAGGCAGACCTGGGACATGTTTAAGAGACTACATAAGTGGGTGGCACTATAAGTGCTGCAGGCCCACTAGCAGCATTTAATTTACAGTCCTGGGTATATGGTATACTACTTTACTAGGGATTTATAAGTAAATTAAATATGCCAATTAGGTGTAAGTCAATTTTATAAATTTTTAGGGCATGAGCACAAGCACTTTAGTACTGGTTAGTTGTTGTATATAGTGCACAGAGTCCTAAGGCCAACAAAAATAAATTCAGCAAAAGGAGGGTGTAGGTAAAACATTTGGGGTCAGACCACCTAAAGGCTGACAGGTCTAACAGATGTCATTGAACATGTCATGAGTGATGCAATCTGTGAGGTCATTGGCATAGGCCCGGGTGACCCCATTCCCGCTGCCAATATCCATTTTAAGGGGAAGGAGCATGCAGCCCCCTCTCCTGGCCTTTTGAAGGCCCCGTGTACCCCATCCCCATGCTGGATTCATTTTAGGGGGAGAGGGCATCAGGTCCCCTCCCTGAGCCATTTGATAGCATTGTTACTTTATGTTAAAAAAATATCTCAGAAATTCAATGAAAAAACAAAATTTAAAGTGACGTTATAGTTAGGTGAAAATGTCAGTAAAAATTTAACATTTTAAACTCAAAAAATGCTCAAATTCTAGTTACTCTTAACTGAAGGAACTATAACTCATGCCCTTGTCATGCACTGCTTATGACCTCACATATTACATCACTCATGACATGTTCTATGACATCATTGATAACATCACTGATGATATCTGAAATTACATCATTATTGACAACACTATGCATGGTGAGGGCGCAAGTTATAGTTAAAGTATTAATTTTAAATATAGAGTTTAACAAATATATATATATAAAATAAAATAAAAAAATGTATTGTGTTACAAAATGTTTTTAGATTTACTATTCACACTCCATACTAAACCACACTGGGGAAAGTGCTAAAGTTTGAAAGAGTTACATTTACTGTTCCTACTCCAAACGTGTTGGACTTGGAGGTGGTTATATTTACTATTCTCACTCCAACCTTAACCACATTGTGGAAAGTGTTGTGATTTGGGTGGGGGCTAAATTTGCTATTCCCACTGCAAACATTGCCATATTGGAGAAAGTGTTGGACTTTGGGCGGTTGTATTTACTATTCCCATTCCAAACATAACCACATTCAGGAAAGTACTGGACGTCATGGGGAGTAACATTTACTGTTCCCATTCCAAACCCATCCTCATTGGAGAAAGTATTGGGTTTTGTGCGGGTGCGAGTAGAGTTGCTGTTACCACGCCAAGCATAACTACAATGACAAAGTGTTGGACTTTGGGCAACTTACATTTGCCTTTTCAACTCTAAACATAGCCACATAGGAAAAGATTTTGAACTTTGGAGGGACAGGGGTTTAAGATTTACTATTTCCACTCCCAAATAAAAATATCAAATCAAAAATATAAAAACTTTGCATTAAAAATACAAACAATAATATACATGTAAATTTGTATGAAAATGTAAACAAAAATGTGTATGAAAATAAATGCATATATTTTATGACTACAAACTTTAAAACATATTATTTTCAATAAAAGTTGATCAAATAAACCGTTAGGTTTTTATTAACAATTTTTTTTAAATGTAATAATATTCAAGAATTGTAAATTAGGTTTGTATTTTTGCTAAACAAAACACAAACACTTTTAACTCCAAAGCAATCACTCCAAACTTGCACACATTATAGCAACTTTTAGACTGTGGTGCGAGTAGATTTAATATGTCTACTGCAAACTTTACCACAATGGGAAAGCGTACTGGTTTGTGGGTAGGAAGGTTGGATTTACTGTTCCCAATCCAAATGTAGATATATTGGCCAAAGTGTTGGCCTTTGTAGGTTTAGCTATACTATTTCCACTGACTCTAAACTTAACAATTTTTGTAGTGGTTACACAAACATAACCATATTGGGAAAAGTGTTGAACTTTGAGGGATTAAATACACTATTCGTACTGCAAAGATAGCCACAATTCTGAAAATGTTGAATTTTAAAATTAATATTTCCACTCAAAACTTAACCAAATTGGAGAAAGTGCTGTACTTTTGAGGCGGCAGTAGAATTACTATTTGCTCTCCAAACTTAGCCACATTGGAGAAGGTGTTGGGCTTTGGGGCGTTACATTTATTATTCTCACCCTAAACTTAACCACACTGGAAAAGTGTAAGGGTTTAGAAGAGTTATATTTACTATTCCCACTCCAAACGTAGCCACATTAAAGAAAGTGTTGGAATTTCAGAGTATTAAATGTACTAATCCCACTTCAAACTTAACTACATTGAGAAAAGTGTTGGGGCGGGCAAGATTTACTATTCCCATGCTAAACGTAGCCACATTGAAGAAAAAGAAATTCAAATTAAAAATAAACTTGTAATCTTTTTTTGAAAAAATTCAAAATGATTACTTTGAAAATTAAAAAATTCAATACAAATTAACCAAACTACCAATTATCATAGAATTAAAATGTACAAATTTAAACCATTTAACGGAATAATAACTATTTTAAAAGTAAAAACATTTTATGATAAATATAAATTAAACTAAATACATCAAATAAAAAAACTATTTAAAAAATTTGATTTAAAAATTGCAACAATAATTTTTCCTAAAATGTTTACAGTCAAAATACAAAAATAATAATACAATTACTTAAATAATAATAATAATATTCAGCGTAGCAAAATCTTTATTATATACAATGATATTTGATAACTCGATATTGGAAATTAATTTTAAAAAACATATTCTTACCTATGATAAAATGTCCCACAGTATAAACAACAACACTATATTACTGTAATGATATTAAAAACTGATGATATTGTTGACACAGTATTAATGTAGAACGACCCAGTCATTTGCCCTTTTATCCTTCCACTTTGAGCTCATCATAAATTGGTCCTGGTTTCCCTTTCATTTTATGTATTGCTATAAAGACCCTCTAGATTGATAGGGACATCTGCTACTCTAAACTCAGGTTTGGAATGTCACAAGGAGGGGAGGGACTTGGCAGCTAGTCCCTAGAGGGGATGTCACTGTTCTGGCCAACTTCTCCCTTTGAGTTCCTTTCAATTCTCCTTCTACCTGGTATGGCTCATCTGTCCGACTCATGATTGCCTTTTATTCTTTATGCTGAAGTATACAAAAAGTGATAGATGGAATACTTGAATTAAATCTCAGCCACTGGTAATTACTCAGGTCACATCCCAGGTCATCGTGGACAGGCTTAGTCTAGTAAAGCACAGGTACTCAGTTATACCAAAGTATCACTCTTGGAATGTGCCAATTTTGAGATCATGAACATGGTACTGTAGTCTGAGGTTTGTGAGCCCTTTTATGGCGTTGCGACTGCGACATTCTTTAAATCCCATCTTTTCCCAGTTGCCTAGGCCTATAGTTCCATGCTTATCTGTAATGAGGGCAATATAGTTTCAAAGTGATGTTTGGGACCCAGTTAAGTTTCTAGTGGTGCTCATGGAGTCTCACAGTAAAGGAAATAATCAGTTACATGAAGTCTGTCAGTGGCCTATAATATTGTTCAAATAGTGATTGGAGTTATGAATGGTCCCATTGGTAATGTCTCTCAGAGCCAGATGTACAAAGCTTTTTTCAGCTCGCAAACGCCCCAATTGACAGAATCGGGCCATTTGCAACCTGAAAAAAGCATTTTTAAATGTACAAAGCCCTATTTGCTATTCGGTAAACTATTGGCGTGCCAAGGGCATCCCTTCCACTTTGAGCTCATCATAAATTGGTCCTGGTTTCCCTTTCATTTTATGTATTGCTATAAAGACCCTCTAGATTGATAGGGACATCTGCTACTCTAAACTCAGGTTTGGAATGTCACAAGGAGGGGAGGGACTTGGCAGCTAGTCCCTAGAGGGGATGTCACTGTTCTGGGCAACTTCTCCCTTTGAGTTCCTTTCAATTCTCCTTCTACCTGGTATGGCTCATCTGTCCGACTCATGATTGCCTTTTATTCTTTATGCTGAAGTATACAAAAAGTGATAGATGGAATACTTGAATTAAATCTCAGCCACTGGTAATTACTCAGGTCACATCCCAGGTCATCGTGGACAGGCTTAGTCTAGTAAAGCACAGGTACTCAGTTTACCAAAGTATCACTCTTGGAATGTGCCAATTTTGAGATCATGAACATGGTACTGTAGTCTGAGGTTTGTGAGCCCTTTTATGGCGTTGCGACTGCGACATTCTTTAAATCCCATCTTTTCCCAGTTGCCCAGGCCTATAGTTCCATGCTTATCTGTAATGAGGGCAATATAGTTTCAAAGTGATGTTTGGGACCCAGTGAAGTTTCTAGTGGTGCTCATGGAGTCTCACAGTAAAGGAAATAATCAGTTACATGAAGTCTGTCAGTGGCCTATAATATTGTTCAAATAGTGATTGGAGTTATGAATGGTCCCATTGGTAATGTCTCTCAGAGCCAGATGTACAAAGCTTTTACAGCTCGCAAACGGCCCAATTCGCAGAATCGGGCCATTTGCAACCTGAAAAAAGCATTTTTAAATGTACAAAGCCCTATTTGCTATTCGGTAAACTATTGGCGTGCCAAGGGCATCCCTTCTTAATAACAAGTCACAGGGGCATGTATGAATGTTTTGCGACCAGAATGCGATCGCAAAACATTCATACTTTACCGACTCCGTGAAGGAGGTGGTAACCCATTCGCAAATGGTAGGGGTCCCCATGTGGTCCGTGCGGTTAAAAAATGAAAAGGAAACTTTTTATTTTTAAATGCACCCCATTTTCCTTTAAGGAAAACGGGAAGCATTTCAAAATAAAAAACTGCTTTATTTAAAAAGCAGGGACAGACATGGTGGTCTGCTGACTCCATCCCTGTGAGTGCCAGACATTCCCAATGAGTCTGAAATTGCAACCTGCCTCATTGATATTAATAAGGCTGGTCCCTTGCGACCCATTGGGAATCGCAAACAGTGTAACACACACTGTTGTACATAGCTGTTTGCAATTTCCTAATAGCACATTGCAAAAATGTGCTGTTAGGAAATCATAAATGGAAGTCTATGTACATCTGGCCCTCAGTTCTTCTAGTTTCTGCAGCAAGTGATCCTCCGGGAGGTGAGCTGAACTACCAACCTACCTATGTGCACTTTCATGGGCTGCCCCCGTCTAACTGGATTTATATCTCTATCTGATGATAGCTCAATCTATATCTTTATAGGGATATGACACACAATGCTTTCAACAGTGATATGAGATTTAGAAAAATTAACTTGACTCCAGAGGCCATCACTGAGACAGAGTTAGTCCTCTTTCTCTATCAATGTACATGTTCAGGTGAGGTCTCGCAATTCCTGAATCCTTTAGGATTCCTTTCCTAGAACTGTGGCCCATGCAGTGAACTCTACTAAAAGTGAGTGATGGATCACATTCAGGGCACTATTGGAGCATGTGGCTCCTTCTACACTATGGTGACAGCAGACTCACCCACCCCTCTCAGTCTTACTTTGGTTAGGGAGGATCAAGAGTCGATGGTGGGGGCAGTATTGATAGTTCCAACAGGCCTGACTGAAACAAGGGATAGGATGACAGTTTCTTGGTCAGAGGAACCATAATCCATAGATATCACAGATAAGACAGTCCCCTTCTGTGCCCCTATAGTTTCTCGTGTGGAGCCAATCCTTCTACGAAAATATTAGACAGACAGATGTACCCTGGCACTCAACAATATTACAACAACATTGATTTTTTAAAATTGAAACACAAGATCTATGTATCTATCGATAGCTCAAATCACAGGATATGACAATATTTGGATTTGTACTCTCACATTTAATAATCAGTGTGACATTTAGTCAATACATACTGTACATATATTCATACAAGAAAAAGATTTTTCAAAAACATTTCATGTTTATACAGTTATTTTTTCAAGGTCCAGTTCTTGTTGCTGGAAGAACAGAATAGCACAGTGAAATAGAGACATGACAGCCGACACGTGATTCGTTACATTCTTAACTTCTTCAAGGCTTAGCTACGTAAGGGAGGCGATCCTCAAATGTTCATAGAGAATCCACCAATGTCGTGTCGTCTTTATAATGAAAAAGAGTAGCCAAGAAATAAGTCCTTATATGTGCTGTTTGAAATCCGTTGATGTCTTTCAAACGTCGTGGAAGAACCACAGGGAGAAAATATTTCAGCAGTTCATGTGGTCTAGACTTCTCAAGCATTAAAGAGCTGGTCAGAGAGAGCGCAGGATATGGGCATGGGCATGGACTCATCACAATTCATGAGTCGATTCTCCAAATAGGTAGTCCTTCATTCCTAATCTGTGCAAGGTTGTCGTCAAAATACGTTGTATGTCTGTAAGTTGTGTGATTAAAAAAGTAGAGGTACACGCAATGTGCAACTGAAGGGCAGTGATATGTCCTTTTATAAGTCTAATAGTTAGAAGAGAGAATGGACTCAGAGGTCACCTAATTAGGTGTATGAGTTGATGTGACTCTTATTGGTGGGTTAAGTTCTCCTTGAAGAGATGAGGCTTCAGAAATTTCAGAATGAAAGGAAAGACGGTGCTTGCCTGAAGAGCCACCATGCATGACAACTTCATCTGTAATTCATAGATTTGCTACACAAGTGCATCCGGGGCAGTTTCAAGTCACTTTGTAATTAAATCACTGGCAGATCTAAGGAATACTGTGAACTTGAGGCTCAATGCACAAACAATTATGGATGTGAGGGACAGTGCACATGTACCTTACCCAAACATCTACAATTTACATCAGAGTTGAGACTCTCTGAGGTTCTATATGATCTTAGGATCTCATGCACTTTCCTTAATTGCTCCGGGCGCTCCTTTAAAAAGGTGCACCCGGCACAATGAAGGAAAGTGCGCCGCATTATGGGGAATGCGCTGCCCCCAGGGCAGTCGCAAACTCATGCTGCCTTGGGGGCAGCGCATTCAAGTGAAATGCAGAGCAGCTGCTTTACAGCCACTCTCGGTTTCACTGTGGAGGCGGCAACCCGCCTGCACTTTTAACGGAGAATAAAGATCCCCTTGCAGGCGGATGCAGTCAGCGACTGCAAGAAGATGTCTAGGGGGTCCATGGGACCCCTTTTACCTCCTGCAGAGGGCTGCTCTCAGGCACTGACAGTACGCCACCTTTTAAGCGCAGAGGCAAAGGGATGCCCTCATTTGCATGGGGCACACCCCCATGCAAATGAGGGAACGCCTCCTTGAAGATAGGGCTGGCGCTTTATGTGCTCTAGCTCTATTGGTATTACAGAAGAGGCCGCACAAGCTTCTGCGGCTCCTTCCTTAATACCAAAGTGCCCCGGGGGCGTGCAAAGCAGGCCCAAACGCCTGTTGCAGCCCCGGTCCCTGGTAAGAGAAGGCCATACCTCCTGTCTTGCTTCTGTGGATACGAAGGGTGTGGGCGAATGATGCAGAGTGGAGGTTCCTGGTAGGTTAGTTGAAGTGTAGACGGTGGTTGAGGTAGGTGGGACCCTGGTTGGGAAGTGCCTTGTAGGTGTGGGTGAGCATTTTGAACTGGCAGAGTTTCTGAATTGGGGGCCAGTGTAGTTTTCAGAGGTGAGGTGTGATGTGCCTGCAGCGGGGAAGGTTGAGGATCAGTCGAGCGGCAGCATTTTGGATGGCTTGCTGCTGTGTAGCAGGTGTGCGGAGGTACCATAGTAGAAGGAGTTGCCATAGTTCAGTCTGCTTGTGATGAGGCCCTGGGTGACGGTCTTTCTGAAGTCAGGAGGGAGCTATTTGAATATTTTTTCTAAGCATGCGAAGTAAGTCAAAGCAGGCGGCGGTGAAGGTGTTGGTTTGATGTCTAATGGCGAAGTTGATGTCCAGGAGGATGCCCAGGTTTCTGGCGTGGGTGGAGGGTGAGGTGGTGGGGTCTAGTTCTGTAGGCCACCAGGTGGAGTTCCAGGGTGAGTAATTGTTGAAGAATATCAGTACTTCGGTCTTGTCAGCATTGAGCTTGAGACAGTTCTCTCTCATCCAGGCATCCACATTTTATTCATGCACATTATGAAATTACTTTTGCTGGTGTTGGTGTCTTCTGTGAGAGATAGGATGAATTGGGTGTCGTCAGCATAAGAGATGATGTTGAGTCCACGGGTTGAGTGATGCTTGCGAGAGGAGTCATGTGTACATTGAAGAGAGTGGGGCTGAGTAAAGAGCCTTGCGGGACTCTGCAGGTGAGTCCTTGCATTCTGAGGTGATGGGGGGAACTTGACCCATTGCGTTCTTTTGGTCAGGAAGGAGGCCATCCACTTGAAAGATGGTCCTTGGATTCCGGTTTTGTAGCGTCTGAAGATGTGTTCTGGGAGACTGTGTTGAAGGTGGCGGAGAGGTCCAGGAGGATGAGTGCAGCATTGTGGCTGTTGTCTATAATGGTGTGAATGCTGTCTGAAGTTGCGATGAGATCCATCAAGGTGCTGCGGTTGCTGCAGAAACCTGATTGCGAGGTGTCCAGGAGTTTGTTGTGTTCAAGGTAGTGAGAAAGCTGATGGTTGATGGCCTTTTCTATGACTTTGGTTGGGAAGGGGAGCAGGGAGAAGGAAGAATGGTCGGTAGTTGGTGTGGACTTCGGTGTCTGCGGATGATTACTTGAGGAGTGGGGTGAATTCTGCCCGTTTCCAGATGTCTAGGAAAGTGGCTGTTTGCAATGGAGGTGTTGATGACAGTTGTAAGTTCCATGCTTATTGTGGCTCTCCCTAGGGTGACGAAGTGGTGGGGACATGGATCTGGGGGGGTACCCAAGTAGATGGATGCCATTATAGCCGCTGTGGCTTCGTTGGTCATTGGGGCCCACTCTGTGAGTGGGGTGACCTTAATAGTGGAGGTCAGAGGTGAGGTAGGGTGTGGTTGAGGGTCAAATTTCCTGTGGGTTTTAGATATCTTATCATGGAAGAAGCCAGAGAGTTAGCTGCAGAGTCCTTGTGACTAGGTGATGGAGTTGGAAGAGGTCGCCGGATGGGTGAATTCCTTAACGATGGTGAAAAGTTCTTTGTATTTGTTGTTGCTTCCTTCAATCCTCTGAGTCAGAGCATTTTTCTTGGTCTCTTTCAATTTGTGGTGGCAGCTCCAGAGTGAGATCTTGTAAGCCTTCCCGTAGGCGGGATCTTGTGAGGTTCTCCATTTTCTTTCTAATTGTTTACATCACCTCTTGGACTTTCTTAATGTGTCTGTGTACCAGCTCGTGTGTGTGTTTGTCTTCTTTGGGCTGGTGTTTATGAACGATGCAAGGATGTTGGTGGTATCCAGTTATTGAAACAGTCTGTGTTTATGTTGGTGTCGTCAGAGAAGATAGGGGGTGGAGTTAGAGGGTATTGAGCCATGTGACTTCAGTGACCTTCTTCCAGCTGTGGCTGGGGGTGTGTAGCCTTTCCGTCAGTGTGGTTGATGTGGTAAAGATGTTGAAGTGTATGATGAAGTGGTCCGTCCAAGTGAGCGAAGATATGTTGATAACGTCGATTTTGTCGCTGGAGGTAAAGATAGGGTCCAGTGTGTGTCCTGCGGCATGCGTGGGCATTTTCACAAGCTGAGTGAGTCCGATATTTTGTAGGCTGCTAGTAGGTCTGTTGTGTTGGAATCTGTGGGGTCGCCGAGATGGAAGATGAGGTCACCTTGGAGAAAGAAGTCTTGGAGCTTATGGCGAATGGGGTAACAAGGTCGGTGAGGAGGTTGCTGAAGTTGCTCCAGGATCCCAGTGCGAGAATCCCCCAGATTGTGGTTTTGCCATCTGTCTGAAGCTTGAAGTATAGGTGTTCTAAGAAAGTAGTTTCTGGGTCATTAGTGGCAGTGCAATTGATGGTGTCTCTGTGGATGAAAGCGATACCACCACCTGGTTTCGTGGTTCGGTCCTGGTGTAGGATCTTGTATCCTGGTTGGATGGTGGTGGCGATGTCATGGGCAGACGAAGGATTGAGCCAGATCTCAGTGAGGAAGGTGAAGCCTGGTACGTGGGAGTGAATGAGGTCCCAGATCTCAGGTATAGGCTTGTTCTGAGAGCAGGTGTTGAGGGCATGCATGCAAGTGATTGTTGGTGAGCGGGTGAAGCACTGTGCAAAGAGTGGGTGTGGTGGTGGAGTCAAGAGTGGTCCTGTGTGAGTGGGTGTGTCTGGCGTGTGGAAGAGGTGCAGCAGGTGAAGCGACAGTGTAAGCATGTAAAAGGACTGTCTGTGGAGTGGGATGCAGTGAGGCAGCAGCGGTCTTGGTCATGTACATGGTTGAGATAAAGGAATTCCTTGGGGGAGTATCTGTGGTGCCCGGAGGACCAGAGCTCCCGGCGCTAAGTGCAGACTGGTGCTGACGGGTTTGCCTTGGGTGCGCTTTCAGCGTGGTCGCTCTGCGGCATGCATTAAATAGGTCCTGGGGTGGACAGGGCTAGGATTCACCCATAATGGAGAGGGCAGGAAACGGGCAGCGGCGGTGCAGGCAGCAAGCAACCAGCAGGTAATTGCTCGAACCGAGCAGAACTAGACTAAGCTAGACCAGAAACTAGTCAAGGCTGGCAAGCTGTGACTCACTGGGTGCCCAGGTGGCTACTTAGTGGGGTTGTGCTGCGGCCTGAATTTGCTAGGTTCTGGGGTGGGCGTGGCTAGGAATAGGCAGGAATGAGGAGGGGGGAACCAATGAGCAGCGGTGCAGGCAGCAAGCAGGTAACATCTGGAACCAGGCAGAACTAGGCTACGCTTGCTCAGGAACTAGTCCAGGCAGAGGAACAGGCAAGGCAGACGACCAGGAAAGCTGTGGCTCACTGGGTGTCTCCTATAATCATACACAGTAATTTGTATTTCATAAAATAAAAGGTAAGCAAAACTGGCATTGTCTGAACGAAATGCTAACATAATGAGATTCCGTACCGAATTAAAAAAGATTAAAAACTGCAGAAGGATGCATGTACTATAGTATACAAAAACTTAAACATTCATTACTAATGTATTTTCTGCTAGTTGCACGCATTTATTCAAACATCGAATATTGTTATTTGATGCCCCATTAAAACATGAACCAGTTGCACAATCAGCTGTTCCGCTGTCAGCTCTGCTATACATTAGCTTTAAATATGTTAAATCTGTGCTGATGCAAAGCTTTCCTCAAAAGGAGAGTCACTAAAAAGTCGCCATAATTTATTTGAGGCAATCTGATCCTGCCATCAAATTGAAAAATAGAAATGTATAAGAGCCACATCCTCAAAAGTGCATACTTTGTCATTGTAATCAAATCTAAAGCACTGCAATCTTGTCAATCTAAAAGTAAAGATTCCTTCTTCAGCAAACGAGCTTTCCCTACCCTGCCATGTCAGATAGCATTAAATTACAATATTAATAATAATTAAATAGTCCGGCCACTTTCTAAAATTTTGTCTTCTCATACTAACAGCCAGAAGATGAAACGGCAAGAGAGTTTTCTTCTATTCAACAAAACCTTGGGCAATATCACATAAAGTGAGCACTGCAGGTGCTAAATTAAGACACCGGGCAGAATCGCAAAACATTTTTGACTGGCGCGTTTTTATGTCCTTAGTGATAAGGCGGTGCTTGGTGTTAAGACCTTGCTTTTGCCACTTGATTATGAAAACAGATTTCTGAAAGTGGTAATGTGTGACAAGAATGACAAGAATGTTCTGCATACTTTGTTGTGCTGGTGCTATGTTTGTGCTGTTTTGTTTTTTCTGCATTATTGCAATGTTATGTGTTTTAATGTGTTTGTTGTGTTGCAGATAGGGGGCAATACAATAGAACTGGTAGGTTCTTGGCTGCGTTGACTTCAGCATAGAGAGAAAAGCAAACGATGGCCAGTGGTCAATTTACCAAACTTACCCTGTGCAGCAAAGAGCATTTGTCCCAAGAGCAAGTTGTATTGCTCATGCGGCCATAGATGTCTTTTTCTCCTTTAGTAGCGCTCATGCACACGCACACTTTATAATCCCGCAATGAAAAGCGGCATTCACTCATCTTCAAGGATGAGTGGCCTCATAAATGAGAGGATAACTTTACTTCTTTACTGGGCCACTCTATACATGGATTGAAACGTGAAAATACGCCCTAAATGAGCATGCTCAGTATTGAAGCACTAAGCTAATAATGCCTAGTGTGCCCCAGTGTCTCTTGTCTCTCCAGGACTTACTCATGTGGGTGCAGTCATAGACTAAGGCCATCTTAAGAGCTACCTGAGTCTTGTGGAAAGGCATGCTGGGAGTGCCTCAGCAGAGACAATGAAGGTGTGGCAAGGAAAAGCTGTCAGTGGTGCATGTAGTCTTATTGGTCACTGCAGCCTCCGAGTGCGGGGATCTAGGCTTTCATGGAGGTGAGTGGAGTCCTTAGCTGCACCCCTTATCTTTGGTGCTTTCATGGTTTTAACCCAGGGCCAAGCTTACGGGGCTCGCAGGCGCAACTATCTTTGTTGACAGAAGATCTAAAACCTAAATACACATCCTACTTTTTAAGTACAATGCACGCTGTCCTATAATCCTGTAGGGCCTACCGTAGGAGTAGCTTTTAAGTATTAAAAAGTAAGGTTTAGGTATGGTAAAATGTTTATTTTTCCAGGTCGAAATGGCAGTGTGCAACTGCACTGCAAGCTGCAGTGACAGGCCTGAGGCATATTTTAAAAGGCTACTTTAGTGGGTGGCACAATAAATGCTGGAGGCCCACTAGTAGTGTTTAATTTGCAGGGCATGAATATAGTTAGTACCAACTACTAGGGAGTTACAAGTAAATTAAATGTGCCAAATAAGTGTAGGCCAATTTTATCATGTTTGAAGAAGAGAACACAAGCACTTTAGCACTGGTAAGCAGTGGTAAAGTGCAAAGAGTCCCAAAACCACCAATACCTAATTTAGAAAAACAGGAGGGGTGAATGCATAATGTTTGAGGGAATACCACGCTAAGGATTTCGGGTCTAATAAGTGTGTATAACATGTTTAAGAAAAGTTTGGAACATTATGAGAAGTCACAATATGAATTCCTCACATTGCAGGGAACAGAACATCATGCTCCTCTTTCCTCGTGAACTATCCGCAAACCACACTGCTGAACGCCTGTCGTAGCACCAACCATTCTTATCACAGACTTATCAAAACACCTTGTGAAACCCCTAAGCTTGTGTGCCATCAATGATGGATCAAGTGTTGGCTATGTGTTCCTGAGCGAGTGAACAGACTGTTGAAGACTGTACCATTTTGTGGCTGTACTATTGTGAACACCTTGTTAAAGTAAGGAATGGAAGAATAAAAGAATTCACACTACGAAGTTCTCACATCATATATTTTCAAGAAATCTATGCAATGTCCAGTGGATGTATGGTGTCGACACTCATGATTTTATTATAGCCCAGTTATGACATATGGCGCTTTGTGTATGGAATGTCACAAATTTGACAAGAATGTAGAACCAGCATGGCACTGAACTGTAGGACTACAAACATAATACGATATACACCTTGAAAATCACAGGAGTTAGGGTGGGGAGAGGCACTAATGGCCTTCCTGACACCATGGGCCGTATTACAAAGAGTGCCCTGGAAGCGCAATGAGCATGTTCACTCGCTTTGTACACCGCTGGGGTACTTTGGTATTAAAGAAGGGGCTGCAGATGATTGTGCGGCCCCTTCTGTAGTAAAGTGCTATCTCAAGAACATGGCCCCATGCAAATGAATTAATCACTTTGGCTCCTCGTCCACACCCAATTATGGACACAGGTGCAGAGGCAAACATCCCTTTAGGAGGTGCACCGAAAGTGTGCCACAGAAAAGTGGTGCACTTTCAGTGCGCCTCCTAAAGGCAGCCCTATGGAAATAAGAAATAGGGGGTCCCATTGACCCCCCAGATATCCCCTTGCAGGTGGGTGGAGTCACTCTCTGCACCCGCCTGCAAGGGGATCTCTCTCCCCTTTTTAAAGTGCAGGTGGGTTTTCAGCTGCACTGTGAAGCACAGAGCGGCTTTGAAGCAGCACTCCGTATTTCATTTGAATACGCTGCCCCTGAGGGCAGCATGGGTTCACGGCTGCCCTGGGGGGAGCACATTCACAGTAATACGGCACACTTTCCTTATTTGCACATGGCGTACCTTTTTAAAGGTGCACCATGGCGCAAACAGGGAAAGTGCGTTGTATATGTTATATGGCCTCAGGTAGACCAGAAAGCCCCAAATACATTGATGCCATTAAAAGAGAATAACAAGCAGTTGGTGGAGAGATGATGGATGAAGGTGGACACATTGTTATTTGAATGACACATTGGCGGTCTGGGTTTTAGGGACATGTGTTGGTGATAGATTATTTTACACTCAGTTTAAGCTAGCTTTACACATCTAGACTGCAGCAAGTGCAATATCTGGAGATTTATTAACTTGGTTTGGAAATACTTTGTTCATTTGGTATGCAATTATTTCAATCATGAACCTATACAGCGTTATTTACTTATGGAGTTGCTACATAATACACGAAGAACTTATATGTTATATAGACTGGGTATGTCTTGATTTTATGAGATGTATTGTGATTAGATTGAGTGGAAACTCAGGCCCAGATTTACAAACTCTTCCATCATGTTTGTGTTACTTTTTAAGGCAAACCTGATGCAAAGTGTTGTGGTGGGATTTACAATCCAATGCAAATTCCGAAAATGTTGTGCAGTATAACGGCCAAAAGTGCACCAGCTCAGGGAAGGAGCATTTTAGTAGATATGGGGCTGTTGTGCTCTCTCCCGTTTCCTCAACGCAGCGCAGTAACTTTACATGCTGTGCTGGTCTGCGTGACTTCTATATAAATCTGGGCCTTAGTCTGTAGAGGAATTGTGTTAAAACAGTTTTTTTTAGCATTGAACACAAAGGTAAACCTGATTTCATCACTATGAGAAAAGGGATGCTGATTGGGCTACAGCATAGGGGTTCAAATGATTCTTGAATGTATTAAAAGGTTAATGATTATGGGGCATATTCTCAAGGACTCATCGCCGAGTTAGCAGCACTTTATCGCAGCCAAAGTGGTGATAAATACATCGCACCATTCACAAGCTGATGTTAACAGCCGATATCACCAGTATTCCTGCGAGAGCAGCCGCAAAAAACATCGCCACTGATGAAACCGGCAACTAACGCTAATGAGATGCAGAGTAGGTGTTCCCTTGCAAAAACCCGCGGATACACCACTTCGCAACATTCACAACGACCAGCCAGATCGGCGATAAGACCACAAAACATGCGCTAAGGCGCGTTAGCAGCAGGGATTTAACACCTGCTCCTACCTGGTGTTAAGTCAGTCGACAACCTGCACCACAAAAGGGAGCCCAGCCCACAGCCACACCAGAAGAACAACAGATGACATGGAGCTACTGACCATGCAGCTCAGAGCCCCAAGAGGGCCACAACACCCACCGCCACCCCCCGCCCCCCAGAACCGCCCCCGTTGCCCTAACCTGGGCAACCCCCCCGGACAAAGATATCCCACATCTACGTCACAAATTCATGAACCCGACAATTCGCCTGATGTCTCACAAGTACACCAACCAACATCCATGTGTGGTTCGAAAAAGGAAAAACATACATACATCTCTCAGAATTCCAAAAATAATCAATTTATTTAAATCCAAATCAACAGCAATAGTTGGAAGAGTCATGGCGGGTCTTCTCCGGACAAACCGTAAATCACAGCCTGCAAGATAAAATTGAAGATAAGAAGGTGTGTCATGCGCACAACAAAGGACAGAGAGAGAGAGAGAGAGAGAGAGAGAGAGAGAAAGAGAGAGAGAAAGAAAGGGAGAGAGAGAGAGAGAGTGAAAGAGAGGGACAGAGAGAAAGAAAGAGAACGGGGAGAGAGGGAGAAGGAGAGAGAGAAACAGAGGAAGAGAGAGAGACAGCGAAAGGAAGAGAGGGAGAGAGAGAGAGAGAGAGAGAAAGAGAGAGAAAGATAGATAGAGAAAGAGAGGGAGAGAGAAACAGTGCCGACACTGCGCACCCAGGTAGCTGCACCCAAACCCCCCCGTCGCCTAGTGGTGTTTGCCCGCCCCTGCGCACCCAGGCCTCACTGCTCACCTGCTGCCACCGGTGTGTCTCCAACCATGTGCCGGTTCACACTGCAGGCCACCAGGTCCCCAATCTGAAACAGAGTCCAGATACATGAATGGCAGAGTTCATATCATTGCACACGCCATCATCGCTTGGCCGCCCCTGCGCATACAGGCTGCTGCACCCCAGCCCCTCCCTGCGCACCCAGGCCGCACTGCTCACCTCCCGCCACCGGTGTGTCTCCAAGAGGGCACACCACATCCCGGTGCTAGCTCCGAGCCCGGGGCCCGTGACCTTGGCAGCCTCCACATCACGCATCCCCGCAGCGCGGGCCACCAGGCGCACACTTGACTCTGGGTCTTGATTTTCCAATGGCAGAGATCACATCAGTGCACACGTCATCATCGCAGGCTGCACACCCGCTCAGCTCTCTAGGTGCCACTAGCTCTGTGAAACGCGAGGCAACGCCACGTGGCGGTAGGCCTGCGCTGCCCGCTGGCTCAGGCCTACATTGCGGTCCACCAGGCGCACACTTGACTCTGGGTCTTGATATAGCAATGGCAGAGACCATATCAGTTCACACGTCATCATCGCAGGCTGCACACCCGCTCAGCACTTTAGGTGCCCCTACCTCAGTGCACTGTAAGTCACCGTCCCGTGGCGGTAGGCCCGTGCCGGCCGCAGTGCAACCGGTGCCACCGACTCCGTGCAACGCAAGTCATGGACCCTATATGATTGAGCCTCGTCGTAGGCCAGGCGGAAGCAGCCATGTCACCTCAGGCAGTGGGGAAGAACTGGGACACGTAGCGTTCCCCCCCCCCTTTATACGTACGCCGAGTGGGCTGGGTTGGCGTACACCAGGCCAGCGTAGGGGTGTGAACAATTATCCCTGGCCCCTAGGCGTGGTTCATATCTGGGCTGCACAGGAAACCAACTGATGCGTGTGTCTCTTTTGCAGTGTCTGCACCACACGGCCCGCAATCGACAATGTTGCAATGTTGCATGCAGCCGGAGGGCGTCCGCGCACGAAGGGACTGTACAAGGAGGGCAAGGCCCTTCGGGGTCTTGGCTCATATATGGCAATTGGTGTGTGTGTTCATCGCTTTTGGTGCACCATAAGCCCAAGGCCTAGCCTCAATTGCAGCGCGATGGCCACATCACATACCCAGGATACAAGCAGTGTTCTGATTAACATTAGGGATTAAAGCCCCCGTGTCTCAATACAGAAGGCGGAAGGACATCTGCACCCCCGACCTTGGAAACGCATGTGGCAGGCACCCCCTAAGAGAGATACCATGGCAGACGAAGACGACTCCCACACTACACATGGCGCCAATGAAAGATCAACGTATCCATACCCCACACACAGAAGTCCTTGCCCAAGGTACTTCTGCATGGAACGGCCTTGACACCTACGTACAGGACAACCCATACGTACAAACTTTGCACACTCATACGACTCACTGCTCCGAGCTGTGGCATATCATCCACATAACAGCCGCAGGTCAGAAGAGTGCCGGTTCTACGAGTGCGAACAACGCAATGTCAGAACATCCCGGGCACATGCACAACCCCTGTCACGTGGAACTGTACCGTGACCGAATGCTGCATTTGTTGGGGGCACTTCCACTAGCAGTTACCGTCTGAGCTTCCGTCTTGCGTACGTCACCTGCATCCAGCCCTGGTTCCACGGCCGATCATGCATTTTCGAGTGGCCCATGGATGTCTGCCTATCCAACACAACGGTAGCTGAACTGGATTATGACATGTGTGTGCGCCCCCTGTTGGACCACGACCAGGAGTGTAACCGTGATACCCGTTCATGGATGCCTTGGAATTGGGCGTATGTGCTGGCAGTTGGGCATGTGAGATCGCACAATTCCTCATGTGCAGTGACCACATGGAAGCGCTCCCCTATTGGGCTGTGTTGCGGATTGGTGAAACGGCGTGGACGGAGCACATCTGTCCGGACCAGCTAATGGATTGGCTCGCCCCCGTGTTCGTTGAAGTCGACAACGACGTACTCTTGGAACTGATTGCCCATGAAGCTGCGCTCGCTTTCATGGACGAGTAACTACTTTCTCTGCAGCCACAAAAGATTGTAACCCATGGCACAGGTCCAAACCCCCTTTTGCATCTTGGGGAAATTGACACATATCCCACCATGACAGTGGACAAGTCTGCATTCGCCTGGACTCAGAATGCATGTGCGTGCAGCACCGCGGGTTGACACACACCTGTGCAAGGTGAGTGGACAGCGGGGCCTGGCAACGTTCCTCAACCTGACTCACCGCTGGAGGGAGAGTACACACATGGCAATGTAGTACTACATGTGACCTTGTTGGACTCCTTCAGCTGCTCACTGTCAGCAGAGCAGGCAGTCAGCGCTGTCCGGTGGTACAGGACTATGCAGATCCCATGGGCTGTGAGTGGTGTCCCCTGACAAGGTGCAATGAGCATTCGCCAAACACCACATGACTCGTCCAGCAGGGCAAGGTAGGCTGAGACCGTCGGCATCCGTCATGGTTGGTGTTCATTTGTGCCTCCCCATGTCTTGCACCTCTACATGTTCCATGGCTGCCTGTTAGTGTATGATGCATTGGTCTGCATGTTGTGGCCCTTGTCTTGCCCGTACTGACACGCACATTCTAATAAAGTCTACGCAGCTTCACTAGTATACAACTGTGATGAGTGTTGATTTGCATGCCAAATCGTGTGCCCCAATGAGCATTGTACGTACACAGGGAGGGACTGACCGACGGATTACACTTAGGGGTGAGTCCCTATTGCCAGCTCCACCTCTGTGAGCCAGACATTGTGTTCGGGAGAGTTGCTGGTCGACCTGTGCGCTTACGTGTCTTCAGCAATGTGAGTATGGTGTCCAACTTCTTGCCATGTGGACCAATGTGTTCCAACAAACCAGACTGTGTCCACACAGTTGAGTGTGTGTAGGTATGCGAAGAGATGTTCTGTTGTCACATGTGATGTGGGACACTACTTTAGGCCTCCTACCGACTCTGACATATTTACACACAGCCCTATTTAATACATGGACGTGGGGCTACGTTGGGGGGTTGCAAGATTTTTGTTCATGATCAATGAAGCCACAGCTAGTTCACACCTCCACAGTCATGTAATTGGCCATGTGTGTCACGGTCAAACATGCGCATTGATGTCATTTCCCAGGGTGGTGCAATCAATGTCCCTACAGTCATCCATACTGTCATACTTGATTGGACATAGACATGACACATCTGTGTGATTAGGAATGTTTTATTCACATCCTGTGGAGTGTCGGAGCTGTAGCAGTACATGGCCATGCACATCCCACATTACATGGTTGCCCAGTGGAGGGCCAAACAGAGTCCTTTAGGGGATGACAAGTTAATCGGTAGAGGAAGAGTTGAGTCCGCAGCCTGTTTGCTGTGTCATTGGTAACCAGAGCAGATATGGCAGTCCATGTCGGGGTCCAGGTGAATGTCGCAGGGTGTTCGGGGGACAGTGGAAGGTGTTGTACCAGGGCATGATGCAGAGGGCTGTACCAAGCAGAAACAGGCCGTATGGCGGGGGATGAATGCTACAACCTCCTTTTTGACACAGAGTCATTGCCATCCACATCTTCGTCCTCTGATACGTCTTCTGTGTCAGGTGTGCCAGGTGTGTGTGGTGGTGTTATGGCTGCATCACCCTGTGCCACGGACTCATCAGGGTGTGGAGGTGGTATGGCTGCATCACTGTGTGCCACGGACTCATCAAGGTGCGGAGGTGGTATGGCTGCATCACTGTGTGCCATTGACACATCAGGGGGTGGAGATGTGGGTGTCGAAGTTCCTGCAGCAGTCATCTGGGACAGGCTCTGTGGCAGCAATGGCAAGATGAGGATCTGCAGGGCATGGTAGATCCCAGCTACATCTCGCTGGTGTTCAGCCATGGCAGCCATCCTTCCTGCCTGCATCCGCTCCATGTTCTCCATTGTCCTCCGCATCTGTGCCAACTCTGTGATGTCTTCGCTGGAGCCTCTCTGCCTAGACAGTTCTTGTATCCAAGTAATGGATCCAGCGAGGTCAGCCAAGGATTGTTGTAGGGCATGGAGCGGACTGTGGGTGTCCGTTAGGGACTGTAAGTGGTCCCTGATGGGACTGAGACACCCACGTATGGCATCTAGTTTGGCTGCCATGAGGTCGAAACCCACCCGCACCTGTTCAGCCAGCCCCCTCTGGCAGTCTGACACACGGCGTTGGGATGCCATGTGTTCTTGGGTGAGGTGCTGGGAGCCAGCCGTGGTGATGGGTGCTTCCTGCTGTGTGGTGTGTGCAGGGGGTGGTATCACCTCGATGCAGCTGGGCTGTCCTGCTCCTGTTGGTGGGGTGCAGAGGCTGTCCACGAGCAGTTGGAGGGTGCCAGAGCAGATGGCCAGGGGTTCCTCCTCCTCATCACTGAAGAGATGTCTGATCTGCTCTGCAGGAGGTGTTGATTGTCCCTCTGCAATGTGAAGGGGAGATGCAGGTTAACAGTGTGTTCCATGTATGTGCACGCATTGTACATGTTTACATACTGACTGCATGTCAATGTACATTGTGACTGTTTTGGGGAAGCTGGGTATTTGATGGGGGGCAGTGGACATTCCGACTACATGAAGGATGTGAGGTTGTACTCGTACATTATCATCTGACAGTTTCCTGCTATGCCTGATGTGATTGGCCTTTTCTACGCACATGCGGCACCAGTTGTGTCCTCTGTTCTGTGGTGTTGGTGTGGCACTTTGTACCACATTGTCGTCAATGTTGATTTGCTGTGATTGCTATGTGTGTGTGCTGCATTGTGGGAGAGTCGCCCCTGCGGCTCTGATTTAGCGGCCCATTGTCCCTTTGAGGCGGTGTGCCTGTCAGGGTCTAAATACTTATTGCTGTCTGAACCACACAGGAGCAGAATGACGCTAGGTCCCAATACCCTTCTCAGAACCAACCCTGCTAGGTCTTTTAGTATACCATTGCAGGTAAGTTCTAAGGGGGGAAAAGGGGTTGGGGACAGAGAAGAGACTGCTCCAATATTCTGCCTGTTCAGCTACGTCTTCTTCTTCTTCTTACTGGACTGCAACATTAACATGTAAAAACCTTTATTTACTGTGCCTTTTAACTTACTGTTTTTTCTATGGTGTATAAATAACTTATCTTACCAGAATGTTTACTGAAGCTTACTTCTCTTCTACTTCTCATGTATTGTTTGCTAGGTTGTATGAGAAGTCTTCACTCAGATCTCTTTCCTTTTCGTTCTCAGGTACAGTCTGCACTTGATCCTGCTATTCCTTAATGTAAGAAAGATAAGGTAAGTATTTATTTCTGTATTCCTAATTTACGTATTATTTGGGTTTCTCTTTCTTTCTATTAACTCACTGTTAAGAGACTGGAGTGGACCTTGAACTGGGGTTTCTGGAGTAGGATGACTGGTTTTCTGTGTTTAATTAGTTTTTAAACAATGCTTCAGAACTTAGGTTAAATGTTAAAAGGAAGCGTTCATTTTATTCAGGCCTTAGGTTTTAATGTTTGCTGGAAGCACAATTTATTCTGCCCGGTTTTAATGTTTGCTGAGAAAGAAATATGCCGGGCTTTTGACCCTGACTTCACCTTTTAATTAATTCTCAGAAGAGTGAACAAGTTTCAGTCTAAGAAGACACTGCGTGTTGAAAGGTCACACCTGCGTCTGACAGATTCTGGAACAGCTGAAAAAGACAGCTGATTCAAAAAGCTTTTTATTTAATCTTCTCGGCTAAGGAAAGCAATTACTGAAAAGTATTTCCAGTTTTCAAACTGACTTTGTTTCCTTTTTCTCTTTAAATAGAAATTTACCTCTGACAGATAACCTTTTCTCACAGAATGTTTTATATTAGCTACATAGTTTAACACTAACCTGATTAGTGAGGGAATGTAGTTCCAACGAAGCTAACCCCGATTTTATCGCAACTACCCTAACTGACTTCCACCGACGCTGGGAAAACAGGTGCTCTTCAAATTATTTCTTCAGTGAAGTGCGCAGTGGAATGTTGAAGCACACTTCACCAGATGTCATGAAACCTAAAAGACTAGACTGCTAACAGCAGTGTGCTGTCGCAGTATGTGCATGTTGGCAGCCATCTTGGAGTTCCATCGGTGCCAACAAGCACTCCAGCTTGAGGGATTATCTGACTTTTGGTAAATTTGTAGGGGGAAAATGGTAGCCAGCATAGAGTTAGAAGGAGGAAACCTCCCGTGAGTGCTGACAGTGCCTTTGGCTTCTGTGCTTTTTTGGTGCTGAGATGTTGGCGACTTGGGTCATTTGTGCTCTTGGACGGATTTGGTACTCTTGTGCATTGTTTGTCTGCAGATGTGTTGTTGACATCAGGAGTTGTATGTGCACGTGGATGTGTCAGAGTGTGACCTGCTCCTTTGAGGATGTTATCCACACTGGGCCACCTCAGTGTTGTGTCGTGCACCATGCAATGTATTTTGACTGCAGCCATGCTATTGGTCATGCAGTGTCACTTGCATTGTCAGTGTGGCTCACTGAGCCGCTGCTTTGCTGGGTTCAGCACATGTGCATGGGTAGGTTGTGGGATTGGTGATGGGGGGGCCATTTGTGCACATGGTGGACGGGGGCCTACTTGGTGTTTCTATGTGTGCTGCAGTGTGCCAAGGCCATCAGGGACAGGTTCCAAAGTCATTGTGGGTGTGCAGTGTGCTATTCTTGATTGTGCATGTGTGCCATTGTGCCCGTCTCCCCCGTCCCCCCAGTCCCTGGAGGTTACTCACCCTGTTGCTGTTGGGTCAGGTCATTTCAGGCAGTGTCCGGACCCCCAACTCCTTGCACCGTCTCCGCACTGATGACTGTGGCCACCATTTCCTTCAGCTCATCCAGCTCCTCCTGTGGCGCAGGACTCCCACCACCAGTGGCCGTGGCTGCCTTCAGGTTGGCAGCGAGTTTCTGCTTGGTTTGGCTTTTGACGTCATGCCAGCGCCTCTTGACCACCTCCATTGACCTCCTCGACACTCCGACTGCATTCACGTTGTTCACGATGGACTGCCATATTTCCGTTTGTGTTGCCGATGACACAGTGAAGGTGACGTACAGTTGTTGGTAGTGTTCGGTCACCTCCGTGACGATGATCCGGTTTTCCTGAGAACTGAACCCCGTCTTCCTCTTCCTCTTCTCTTTGCCCTTCTCCGGCCCCGGGGTTCCTGGCTGGTCATCTGTGGGGCTTGTGGGGTTCGCGTTGTCCTCTGCACTGGGTCCGGGTGCGACATTGTTGCTACTCAGTTGCATTTATTTGTCTTTTTATTTTCTCTGCTTTTATAGTGCATTCTCACGCATGGCGCGTGGGAATCGCAGGCCTGTCGCTGGTTTTCGCTGATTTTTGTATCGTCATTGGGGTCATCGCACCTTTCTTCGCGTTGGGGTTTCGCATTTTTTCGGCGTCGCGTTAATTTTAACGCGGGCATTTGTCACGTTATCGTGGGGCTATCGCATGGTGCCGCCGGGTTGTGAATGCTGCGTTAACACAGTGTTATTTTCCTGCGATGGACTGCGATGTGAGAAGTTGCGTTAAGCGATTTTGGCGATAGTTAGCACGCGTTCTTGGGAATATCCCCCTATGTGTAGTATATATTAGTATTGTAAATGTGTTTATGTAGTTCGATAAACCTGTGATATATACTACTTAACAATTTGCATGTTTTAATTAACTGTATATAAGCAATAAATATAGGACCTCATTTACACTTTGGAGAGAACTGAAAATCCTCCAATTTCTGCGTGAAACTCTAAATATGGAGTGTAATCTACAGGCTACATTTTCTATGTACAAGTACTATCCCTACAGTAGAGGAAATTCAGTCAGTTGATTCTACTCTGTATTTAGAGTTTCTCCCTTAAACAGGATTTTTAGTTCCTTCCAAAGTCTAAATGATGCCTTAGTCTCATTTTGAAAAAAAGAGCTACATCTCAGAATATCAGTGCTTTTATTTGTATAAGCTGATTTCCCTTGTTTTTTTGTGTTTTTTAAATTGAGTCAGCATTATATATTTGTTTGGTATTTCATCAATGCTCTCATGTCAGACATGGGCAAAGAAAATGACTGATCCTTTGTCGGATGGGCTGCCAAATTAGGGGTTTACGCTGACAGATACAGCCACAACTTTAACAGGGTAAACCTAGCACTTCCCCAACTCAAAATTAAGTGGGGGACCACATGATTGATGGGGCAGGAGCACCCCACCAATTTATGGCAATCTAATCACTGTCCCAGGCTTTAAATCAGGCCCAACGTTTTCGAACTGCTCTGGACGTGACGTAGGGGGTCATGAAAACAACTAAAGCACAGTTTGTAAACATATTTTTATTTTTAACACCAGGCTTATACAGATTTTAAGAATTTTTCTAAATTACTTGATGTACTGAAAATCCATGTTGTTCAGAAATATTAAAAATTTCAACTAATTCCTGTAAGATCAAGCATATCTCTTTACTAATTTGAACTTTAAATGATGGGATGGTTTCCAAACTACAATTGTTTCTGATATTGTGTGTTCAGCACTTTGCAATTCAACTTTTGAGCGATGAATAGAATAATGGTTCTTATATTCTCCAAGTCATGTATAACTTTTCCTACACATGTTTATGGTGAAATAGGCCATGATTATGATAGCTAATTAACTGATCCAATTAGCCGTTACCAATCACAGTTAAAGTTAGCAAGTGATTATTTCAAAAAATGCAATTAGCGTATTTGTGGTCCCTTTTTCTTCTCTCTCTCTTTCTCTACCACCATGTTCTCTTTTACATGTTTCTGCCTTCTCTTTTCTCTTTTTCAATTTTGTCCGAACAAGATCAATGATTTAATTTTATCTAGACCGCAATATGACATAAATATTAGCAAGCCATGAAAATAATTGTTACTTAAACTTAAAATAAAAAGTTTGCCATCATCATCAAAGTAACTTTAATCTGTCTGAATTAGACCATACTAGTGCATAATAACATCATTACATACATCAATCATTTCATAAAAACAGAATGCATCAGCATAATTAAGATACATTTTAAAAAAAAGACCGAATGCAGGTAAACGCATCAGGTAAAAGATCACCAGTTCCATCCTGGACTATGCATAAAATGGACATGATAAAAAAAAGTTAGCCAACAATATAAGCCATCCCCGCAATTCTGGCCAACACAGCACATACTTAGTAGAGGCCCAAAATACTAACATAAAAACAACAAATCACAATAAAGTGCATTACATTCAGAGTCAACTAGCCTAACAGGCATAAGATGTTCATGAAAATATCAAACAATAATAAAGCGCATACTGCACCCGCGCCTCCATGATAAGGTGCCCTTATGGGATAATCACAACTTACGCATTGATGGTCAAGCCCTACACTGTGAAGGAAGTGACCCGTATAGGGTCACTCGGGTTACTACACCACCTCTCGGCCTTACCTATATCAATGAAGAGTCGGTCAACCAGTAGAGAATACAAACAAGCAGTTTATTATCTATACTCTGCAGAGGAGCCCAAATACAGCATGCACCATGCAATGCTTGCTAATGGACTGACTCAATAATCATGCGCAGCATAGTATGATACATCAAACACGTCATAAACATCTAGCTCACACCTACAAGGGAAAGTTACAGGTTTAGGGATGCGTACTTTAGGGAGGCAGAGGGGCGTACATCACCAGCCCGAGGCAGGCACACAGTATCTCTTAGCCAAGGTCAGCCAGCTGCATCCCTGCTCCTCCCAACGTAGGAGAGGTGCTGCAAATACAATATTACTTACGCACACAGAAAGGCTTATTCATAAGCGAGGCAGCGCCCCTTATTGGATAAAGAAACGAAACTGGGCGTATACTTATCAGGTGAACAACAAGTGTCATGGCGCAGCTGTCTGGGCCTACCTCGTTCGCAGTTTAGAGCTCACCGCGTGCTTAAACATAGCCATGATGTAAGATGGCGGCCAATATACAAAATGGCTGCCACCAGTCCAAGACTAACCTATTCTGTAAAACATCAGCTTTCTTAATATAGCTTTGTCACCATAGATTGACACCATAGGGTTGTCAATATAGAAGACTATCACTGCTATATTTAGCTATATAAGGCTAATCTAATAGCGTAACATAAGGGGCATAGCCCTATGATTATTTTGAAACCTACAGACCCTCCTTTTAGCATTATAAGCTAAATATAGAAGTACAGAGGCCATCAGGCGGGAAACGTCGTTTACAACACGGTGTTTACACCGCACGACCTTTACCACGCAGCCATTACAACGCAAGTCATTACAATGACTTGTGCTGGATGGCGCTCTAGGTTAAGGAATAGTGTGATTTTCTATTCCAACACCTTCCCTACTGTTACGTGGGCTGGAGTTGGAATAGAAAATCATATTAATCCTCAATCCAGCACCCTCCAACGCAAGTCGTTGTAACGACTTGCGTTGTAAAAACCGCGATGTAAAGTACCGCGATCAAAATGATCGCGTTGTACTGTCATACATTCCATCAGGCAGGGTCTTTATCAGTCGTCAGCATGAGGAAACCGGGGGGGGTATGCAATTGTGCAGAACTAAGGCGAGATTCTGTTGAATTCGAATCTTTAGTCCTCGAAAATGCCTTCGTCGATATCCATCAGTTCTTGAAGTTCTTTCAGCATCATAATCGCATCCCTGGCTTTAGACTCACTTATTGGAACAGAGGGAGTGAGTTTAGCCATGCAATAAGTGCAACAGGATGGAAGACAATTCACACAAAGGCAATAAGTGAAGATGATCCCTGCAACTACTATTAAACCCATGAGAATCTTCCATCCCCATGCGGACATTAGGCCCCAGAACCTCTGTGTCAGAGACCCTGTACCGTTATCTTCATGTATTTCAGAGGCTAACCTATGGAGTTTCTGAATAGCTGAATAAACGGTAGGGACGTGGTCTGGTATATAAACGCAGCAGCTGCTACCAATCACACGACAGGCTCCACCCCTGTCTGCAAGAATGACGTCAAGGACAATCCGGTTTGAAGAGCAACGAGCCTGGTCGACTGAAGCTCAGCTATAATATTCGTGAGTATACCAGCAGTAGTGTTAATGACCACTTCCACTACTCTAGTAAGATGGCGAATTCGCCTACTATTATACATAGGTCCCCATAGAGGCAACAATCCCTTCATAGCATCAGCAAATTGCTGCATCGTGGTATCTGTCTGATCAATATCTTCAGTGTTGATAATCCTCTTTACTCGTGACAATGAGGTACCCCTTTGCTGCAACTTATGATCCTTATGATAATTGGATGGGGCTAAGTAAACTGGGGGTAGAAGGAAAGAAACATAACAGCGTCCTGCCCACCCCCTAGGGAGCCATACATGAGCATGTGTCGCACAGATAAAATATACATTTGAGGGTGTAAGCAAGGGTGGACTACTTGTCGTGGTCAATGTAAACGTATAATTACAATGACTCTTCCCCACAGGAACACTCCCAAATCCTTCTACACAAAATGGGGCTGGTGTATCAATTATTGGCATGGGTAGGACCTCACTATCTGGGATATTTCTCTCATGAAAGGATCTAAAATACTCTGTTATATTAAACCCTTGGAACTCCATCATCTCATCTTTTACCCAAGAAATGTTTGCACTTTGCTCATAAACATTCATGCAGGCATCTGGATGCAAAGTACCTGACTTCCCCCCTTTTCCGGGAGTGTATCCCTGGTGCATCACTATGTATTCCAACACTGCTTCATAATCTTCTTTAGTCAGTTGGGCAGTATCTGCTTGTGAGTGGGTATACACTACAGTAAGGAGCTGGAACCATGCTTCACAACTCCCTAGATATGACAGAGGCAAGGATATAAGAAGATCATTCTTATGAGTCATAGAAGGAGGTAAACCACAGATCCAACACTTTGTCACATTAGTCGTTTGATGTACTTCATGGAGCATCTGAAGAAAAGTATTTCCAAAATACGTCTGCCTATGTCTTTCTTTATGTGGAGCTAGTGAAACAAACGAATGCTCAGGCGGATGAGGAGTAGTCCCTATCAGAACATGCATTGGATGCTTAATTTCTAAATAATATCACACCAAACAATATATTCATAACAACAAAAATGCAGAATAAAACCACAACTTTGGTTTTAGTAGTCCAACTAGGCCATCCAGGATCAGTTTGACCTAAGGGCGGGGCCGCCAGAGGCTGCTCCTCTTGCGCGACAACTCGCCCAAACGGGAACATATCTAACACCTACTTTCTACAATAATGATGGAGTGACTTGCGACCTTCTTCAATCAATGATCAACTACACCAAAGTCCGTTCTAAGCCTCTTTGATAGGCTTCTATAGTCCATAATACTGTAACAGGTGACTTCCTCCACGTGGGGCCTCACAGTCTAGGCCTACTCAGTAATCCAATCCTTCTTTGTGCCGGTTGGGGTGCCCTCCTGGCAAACACCCACAGCTCACTCGAAAGTCTAAATGTTTCAAAGACGTGCACCAGTGTCTCTCTTTTGTGGCAGGCACTACAGATATTGTGCTCTTACCATAAACTCAAATCCATAACTCTCTATTTCCCTCTGGTGCTCTTCTTTTGTCGTGGGCGTAGATCATATCTTACAGACCCAGGCACTGTTTGATCAGAAAAAAGCAACAAAGGCTCAGGCTCAACAAAGCTCCCAGACTCCAACACTCGTTGTTCAGTGTCAGAGGACTCTCGTGCTGCCCTTATTTCGGGAGGGACAGCTTCCAATAACACAACTTCGTTCTCTTTTTCTGTCTCCATCCAAGTTAGCTGAGCATCCAAAAACGGGATGAACCTTGGTACGTGCTCAGATTCATGATCTCCGATTCCTTCTTGGACCCATCGGTCATAAGGGAGTGGCAGCGGTATTCTTTTGGTATGGTGGGCATGTATCCAATTTTTTCTCCCATCCACCTTCACCGCAGTCCTCGTTGCAAGGAGGACTTGCTTCGGTTCATGCCAACGGGGCTCCAGAGCCTTTGTCCTCGCAAAGTTTCGGATCAGAACCCAGTCACCGGGCTGCAACTTATGTCCAGGACTCTCTGGAAGTGGTCGCAGTGACTCTCCGATCTGCTGATGAATAGAACAAAGATTTTTAGTTAACTCATACAGGTAATCTATCATCATCGGATACTCGATCTCACTAAATCATTTTGGCCTAGGGACACCCCATATATTGGCAGGGCGCTCGAAAACTACCTCATAGGGAGATAGACCAGTCCTCGTGTGTGCGGTCATTCTTGTGGACAAAAGGGCTAATGGTAACGCATCCAGCCACTTCAGGCCTGTGCTCTCCTGGATCTTAGCTAGCTTCAACTTGAGCGTTCCATTATATTTCTCCACAAGACCTGCAGATTGGGGGTGATTTGCTGCATGAAACTTCTGATTTATGTGCAACCCTTCACACACCAACTGTATGACTCGGGCATTAAAATGGCTGCCGTCGTCACTCCAGATCACCCGATACAAACCAAAACGAGGGAAGAACTCTTTTATGAATGCTTTCGCCGTTGCGTTAGCAGTATTTTCCTTCACAGGGTACGCCTCCACCCACTTACTGAAAGCACACACGACCACTAGAACGTACTTCAAATTATTCACTCGTTCTAGCTCAATGAAGTCCATTTGGAGAACCTCAAAGGGAAATGAGGGTGGTGCAAAATTCCCAGAAGGCACAGGAGTACCTTTCCCAGGATTATGCTTTAAGCAAATTATACAATGTTTCACTAAATGGGCAGCTACCTTGGGAATGAGATCATTTCGCCACACTGGGTCTAACAATTTACAAATCCCTTTTGCGCTAATATGAGCGAGACCATAAGCCATAGTGACAACTGGGAAAACATATGCATTGGGCAGCAGCCATCTCCGACTGCCAGACAAATCAGTCCAGCACCCATCCTCATCTAGAGTACCTGTCCTTTCCTGCCATACAGCCACTTCATCTGTTGTGGCCTCATTCTGTATGTCCTTAACACTACTTACAGTGTTCTCATACATCGCATTATCAGGTACCCACCTAGCAGGTCCTGCCACAAACATCTTACTCATCTTCGATCTAGCAGTTTCTCTAGCTGTTTGATCCGCAAATGCATTGCCCCTACCCACATCATCTGTAACTACCTTGTGGGCACTGCATTTTATTATTGCAAGCTTTTTGGGTAACATCAAAGCCGACAGCAATCTATGGATCAACGGGCCATGCTGTATCTTCAACCCATGGGATGTCAGGAACCCCCTTTCCGCCCAGAGCCGCCCAAAATTATGAGCGACACCAAACGCGTACTGGTTGTCAGTGTAAATATTAACAGCCATCTTCTCACTTAACTCACAAGCTCTCAACAAGGCCACTAACTCAGCAGCCTGGGCAGATTGATATGGGACGCAGGAAGTCTCTACGACTGTGCGCAATGTGGTGATCGCATATGCGGCAGAAGTAGTGCCATCTGGTAGCTTAAGGCAGGAGCCATCGACATATAGTTCCACTTGGGGGTCAAATACGGGAACATCAGTCAGGTCTACACGTCCCTTCGTTTCTTCCTCTGTTCTGTACATTCAGTCATGCGCATCTGCATAATGACTCGTCGAAGGGAGGGATAGTAATGTGGCTGGATTCAGAGTGACACATTGTTTAATGGTGACATGTGGAGCAAACAAAGTTAGCTCATATCCAGTCAGACGCGCACTAATAAGGTGCCGCGTCTGCGTTCTATTCAATAGAGTGTCTACAGAATGGGGTGCCATGACCGTAAGGTCAGTGTCAAGAATGAGCCCTGCCGATTGTCTGATTGCAATTGCCACCGCAGCAGCGGCTCTCAGACAGCTCGGGAGCGCTCTAGCCACATTGTCAAGGACTGCAGAAAAATAAGCACAGGGCCGATACTTACCACCGAAAGCCTGTGTCAAGACACTCAACGCACAACCATCCACTTCATGTACATACAATACAAAGGGCTTCCTATAGTCAGGAGTACCAAGGACGGGAGCAGAACAAAGCGCATGCTTCAGTTGCTCGAAGGCATGCTGACACTCAAGCTTCCACGGCAAGGGTTCACACACACCTTTCGTAGTTAAATAAAGGAGGGGTTTCACAATTAGAGAATAGTTGGGGATCCAATGTCGACAGTATGAGGTAATTCCAATGAAACCTTGCACTTCTCTCTGTGTCTTTGGCACGCCCATTTTATTGATTACAGAAATACGTTCAGATGTCAATCTTCTACCCTCCTTCGATAGGAGGTGACCTAAATAGGTAACCTCCTGTCGACAATACTGAAACTTAGAAAGGGACGCTTTATGTCCATTTTGTGCCAGATGCATTAACAATTTGACCGTGGCTTCCTTATATCCTTCTTCAGTATCAGAAGCCACGAGGAGATCGTCGCGATACAAAAGGGGATGATGGACGGAACGTTTGAGCCAATCAAACACTCACCCCCAGTCAACTGATCTGGGTTTAATCCATCATCATTCTTTAGCTCACTCCACCACCCCAGTTCAGACATGGCCATATGCAAATCAGTCTGACCCTGTGCCTCATGGGAACAGTCCAGCCCGAACTGCCAAGCCATGTCTTCCCTGGACCGGAAACAAGCATCCTAGGACCGGTTTCTGGCATTTCAGCCGTCATCAGCCAGGCTTGCTTGAATCCAGTGGCAAAGTGAGCAAGGGACCCACGTCTGGGCATACCCCCGCCAACTTAGGGCGACCAAAGCGATACAAAAGGGGATGATGGACGGAACGTTTGAGCCAATCAAACACTCACCCCCAGTCAACTGATCTGGGTTTAATCCATCATCATTCTTTAGCTCACTCCACCACCCCAGTTCAGACATGGCCATATGCAAATCAGTCTGACCCTGTGCCTCATGGGAACAGTCCAGCCCGAACTGCCAAGCCATGTCTTCCCTGGACCGGAAACAAGCATCCTAGGACCGGTTTCTGGCATTTCAGCCGTCATCAGCCAGGCTTGCTTGAATCCAGTGGCAAAGTGAGCAAGGGACCCACGTCTGGGCATACCCCCGCCAACTTAGGGCGACCAAAGCGATAGAACGAGGAGATCGTCAACATATTGCAACAATACATTACCAACTGGAAGCACTAGCGAGTCCAATTGCGCTTTCAAGGCTTGACTATATATACTAGGACTTTCAGTATACCCTTGAGGAGCGCGACAGAACACAAAGCTTCTGCCAGATAAATTTAACCCGAAAAGATACCTGGAATCTGGATGAATCGGAATACTAAAAAAGGCATTCTTCAAGTCAATCACAGAGAAATACTGAGCTGTAGGAGGGATCATAGTCAAAATCGAAGTGATATCAGGAACAACAGGAAATTGTGGTACCACTATTTTATTAATTTCCCTAAGATCAATAATAAATCGGTACACATCAGAATGGGCATCAGGTGAATCTGTTGGGGCCTTTTTAAGAATCGGAAGAATAGGACTGTTGCACACATTAAAAACTGTTTCCTCAACCACACCAGACGCAATTAAATCATTTATGATTTTCAACAAAGCAGTCTCTCCTGTCTGCGATATTTTATACTGTGGAATACAAGGCAGAGAAACATTGTCCTTAACCTGAATAGACACTGGTGGTACCTGCAACAGTCCTACGGCCGTGTCACCTGCAGCCCACAGCATACTAGGCACGTCCTTGAACTCATCGGGGAGAGGGGCGTCTTTGGCAAAGTGTTGCTTTGCCCGTGCCACATCAGGTCCAATCGTCATGTAAACACCGTCTGGGGAACAGAAAATGGTTGCATGCAGCCGTTTCAACAGATCAAGCCCCATTAAATTTTCCCCACAATTTGAAGTCAAAAGGAACGAGGATTTCACTGAAAACGGACCAATTGTCAAATCAAGGGGCTTAGAGATGGGACTAACAACCGGCGTACCTGAAAATCCCACCGAAACATTATTCTTGCCAGACAAAGCTGCCCCAGGGACCAGCGAACGTGAAACGGAGCTGTTCATAGCATCCGTGTCAATCAAAAACTTTTGAAAGGTAGCAAGCAAACCCGCAGCAACATAGGGTCCGCGTTGATCTACATTCACCGAAACTGGTCCCCGACCTTGTCCGTCGCTGTCCTAGCTGCGGATGGACATCCCTGTTCTTTCATCTACATCATAATCCTCGCGACAATACTGTCGTCCTCTAGGATCATCAAAGTAATTCTGATACTTTTCAACATTCTCAGTTCGTTCTGGTCTTCTCTCACCCTGACTTCCTGTTCCTCTACCACGTCCCCGAAAACCCCCTCTTCTAGGGATCCCACCAGCCTGTAGCAATTCAGGGCACTCATTTCGCCAATGCCCCTCCTTCCGACAATATGCACATTGATTAGGTCCCACAGGTACATATGGAGCACTCGTTCCACCACCTTGCGGTACGGATCATCGCTGCTGCACTTGTGGCTGACCCCTTACTCTTCCACTACTTCCCTGCACCTGCTGCAACAACACCTTTGTCTTCAATTCCTTCCCTTTCTTCTCTACAACCTGCCTCTGTTCATTCTCTCGATGTTCATAATATTGCGCCATACTCAATATTCCTGAGGGAGTGGATGTGGACCAGGTACTTTCCACTGCCTTCATCCGGGCTGCAATCTCAGGAAGCAAATTATTAACAAACCTGTCGACAAACATCCGGACTCCACCATCCACTGACAAATCCTGACCACTGAAATCCAAAAACACCCCCTCGTACCTAGTAAAGAAATCTGACACACTCTCCTCTTTCTTTTGACAACATGCTGTAAGTTTATCCCAATCCACTTTCTTGGGAGTAATAAACGAATGCATGTATGTAATAATTCGGCCAGGTAAAGCTAACACTTCCGCTCTTGGCTTCTCACCTGGCTTACATTCTTGATCCCACAGCTTTATCTGATCCCATGTTGCTCCTAACTCTACCACGTGATCCACCAAGTGCACCTGCCTCCATATATCAATCGGCACCCAGGAACCCAAAAACAACATAATGTCAGCTAACGTCATAACTGTTGAATCGGCCGCTTTTGTCAGTTCTTTATAATAAGCAGTCGGATT
This sequence comes from Calotriton arnoldi, assembly GCA_963921515.1. Classification (NCBI taxonomy): domain Eukaryota; kingdom Metazoa; phylum Chordata; class Amphibia; order Caudata; family Salamandridae; genus Calotriton; species Calotriton arnoldi. The sequence goes on from CAWUFW010002668.1 coordinate 1,162,533, forward strand.
CTTTCTGGGATCTGGCAACTGATTTTTAAGAGAAAGTACTTTGCTTCTCTTCCAGGGGGTATAAACCCATTGTTCTTGAAACCGTGCCCCCTCCCGGGGCCAAACAACGTCACCCACTGCATTTATTTCTGCTGGTGTCTCGGGATGATATATGGGGTGAACTTCTCTCATAGGGAACTGCGTTAATGCTGTGGAACCCTCTTTAAGCATCCTACCTCGATATTTTAACAAAGTAGTAACTTTATTCAGCACAGCAGCAGGATCCATACCGGAACCATACACTTCATCTCGTATCTCAGAAACTTCCCTTGGGACCTCGGCATTAAAGCGCTGCTCCCACAAACTCATCAGCATTGTACACATATGCTTAAGCGCAAGTTGTTGCATAAGCGGTTCATACTGTCTCATCACACTCCATACATCCTAAACCATATAGATCGGATTTCGAATCCACTGCGCAGCCTGATTCGCCACCATCTCCTTTTCTTGATTACTTACTGCAGAACGCACCAACACCCTACTCACGCGTTCTTGCACTTTCGCTCGACTTCCCGGGGACATTCCACTCACAGGCGTTCTGTCAAATTGCATCATGGGAAGTGAAACATCCACCGGTGAAAGAGTGGATGAAGAGACAGGTACCATCAATGAACGATCTTGACTAGAGGGAGTAAAGAAAGTCGAACCAGAAAATGCAGAAACAGGTGCCACAGACGGAGAGCTATTACCCTCCAACCCGGACATCGATAAAGCAGTATAATACCCAGAAGGCGTCAAATGAAGACCCGGAATGTTAGGAGGAGGAGGAGGACTAGTGGGGCCAAGAACCGAAGCCAGAGCCCTTGAAGCCGGGGCCTGGGAAGCTGGAACAATAGGATATATCTGTAGAGGAGCATAAGGTGGTGGGGGTTGGGTGTCTAACAAATCTTCAACAAAAGCATCACCTTAATTTTGAACGACATAACTCTTCTCAGCTTGCAGCGGAAAGCCCTATCTGCGCACTCAACACCTTTGTTTACTGTCGCTTTATCATAAGCCATGGCTTTCTGTGCGATCGTCAGCGATTGTCTTTTCCTCGTATTTTTTTCCTCTCTAATTCGCCGCTGCTTTGCCTCCTTCTGCCAAACCCTCAACATATCAAACATTGACTGCCTACTCTTCTTAGCAAACAGCTTTCCTTCTAGAAAATTCAACTTTTGTTCATCGAACGAGCCAACAAGTGGCCACTGCAAATCAGCATTGTCCTTCGTATATTTATGCCATAAGGTTTTAAACATAATAAGGCCAATACCGCACTTTATGTACATATCAAAATTCGGGGTACCCTCTGGAGGAGCAGGTTGTCTTTCCTCCAGTCGATCACTTGAACAACAACATCGACATACAAAACATCCAAGTTTACTAAAACACAGCATCTTAATATAAGATACTCACACAATTCCCACTGTGCAAGCGCAAAGCAAATCCACTTCTCTGTCCGAAAATCGTACACAAAATACACTCAAGAATCAGCACGAACAGACCTCTTAAGGTATGCGATACAACACGGCCCAAACAGCCTTTCACTAAGCACCACCTAAGAATCTCTGTTACGTGTATGGATAGCCCAGCTCGACCCTGTTGTGATTAGACACGATCTAAAGTCTATCCCGCATCTTGTAGCTCGTAGAGCCGTTAACGACTCTCAAACCACCACGAGAATCAGCCCCACCACTCGTTCACACAATACAGTTCAAACTCGCTATTAAAGCACAGCCCAAGTAGCTTGTCCACAATACTTAAGGGTACCGCTCAAGGTTCTGCCTTGTCAAACGCGGTCCGGCACTGCCCGTGAGGTTCGCCACTAAGGCTCATCTCATCTGTGGCTCAAGACCACTGAGATACAGCTCGATGGGCGACCTCACCCTCACAGTCCGGTACCACTTATGGAGCACAGACCGATCGGTTCTGTCTCCCTCAGTCGGTAGTGTGGCTCCGTTCACGAAACACGCCCCGAAGGCCCTGCCCCTCCCGGTGCTAACCGAGAACCACTATGAAACGAGTCTCAAAAACCCGAATCACCCGGAGCAGTTTAAGTTCACACCGAAAGGAGGTCAACGGTCTGCCTCGCACGGTTCAGTCCAACACCACCTCAGGACTGGCGCCAGTACATTTTCAAGTACTAAAACGTACACAATGTCACTCACCTGTCAAACGCAGGTTTCACATGTGATTCTCTACCGCCGACTCTCCAGACCAATCTGGTCAGCTCCAAGGTCTCGCCGTCTCTGGACCCCGGCGTATCACCTCTAGGCAGGGCACCCTCGATCAAATGGGCGGGGCAAGCCACAGAAACAGAGCTCTATTTTGTGGGGGCCCCCGATCCGCCCACTAGACCAGCCTGCACCCCGACCTCACAACCCGTTTGCGGGTGTGATGGGGGATTAATCGCGGGGTCCCTGTTCGGGCACCAACTGAAGGAAGTGACCCGTATAGGGTCACTCGGGTTACTACACCACCTCTCGGCCTTACCTATATCAATGAAGAGTCGGTCAACCAGTAGAGAATACAAAAAAGCAGTTTATTATCTATACTCTGCAGAGGAGCCCAAATACAGCATGCACCATGCAATGCTTGCTAATGGACTGACTCAATAATCATGCGCAGCATAGTATGATACATCAAACACGTCATAAACATCTAGATCACACCTACAAGGGAAAGTTACAGGTTTAGTGATGCATACTTTAGGGAGGCTGAGGGGCGTACATCACCAGCCTGAGGCAGGCACACGGTATCTCTTAGCCAAGGTCAGCCAGCTGCATCCCTGCTCCTCCCAACGTAGGAGAGGCGCTGCAAATACAATATTACTTACGCACACAGAAAGGCTTATTCATAAGTGAGGCAGCGCCCCTTATTGGATAAAGAAACGAAACTGGGCATATACTTATCAGGTGAACAACAAGTGTCAAGGCCCAGCAGTCTGGGCCTACCTCGTTCGCAGTTTAGAGCTCACCGCGTGCTTAAACATAGCCATGATGTAAGATGGCGGCCAATATACAAAATGGCTGCCACCTGTCCAAGACTAACCTATTCTGTAAAACATCATCTTTCTTAATATAGCTCAGTGGGTTGTCAATATAGATGACTATCACTGCTATGTTTAGCTATATAAGGCTAATCTAATAGCGTAACATAAGGGGCATAGCCCTATGATTATTTTGAAACCTACAACTGAACCCCATGGATAAAGGCAGGCATACGCAACGTGGACCAAGTCCTGGATGACGGCAACCTGAAACCTTTTGAACGCTTGAGGGAGGAATTTGGTCTTCACCCACAACAAACCATGCGCCATTTGCAGTTGCAACACTGCTTCAGATGCTGCCTAGGCTCACGCCCATGGTCTCTCAAACTTCTCCAGTGGTGCCTTACCTCGCCAAGTGGGATCATCATAAGAGATCGATGTCGGAAATTTACAGTACATTCAAACGTCACCTTTTCTCCTAACCTCTCCTACACAGCCTTTGCTCCAAATGGTAGACCCTCCTACAGATAATACTTGAGGAGGACGATTGGGCTGACATCCTGGAAGCCCTGCACAAGGAAACCCCGGAGGCCCGCTTGAAATTCTGCCTCTTCAAGACGCTTCATGAATGGCACTGGACCCCGGTGAGATTGAACAGGGCGGGACTCCTATCATGTGAATTGCTGGAGATGCCTGGCCTCCCACTGCTAGCATACTCACATCCTCTATGAATGTTCCTCGGTTCTGCCCTGCTGGACGGCCGTCCAGAATACCCTGGGGGCATCTATGCCACTATGGCTCCCCCTCACCCCATGATCCTCCGCCATGACGTCGGGGAGTCCCCAGACCTTTCCCGTCCACAGCGCTGTCTCCTCCATATGGTGTTAGGCACGGCCAAGATATGTATACTCTGACAGTGTAGGTCACCACGCCCCCATCGCAGGAGGACTGGACAGTGGCAATGATCCAGACAGCGACACACGAACGTGTTATATACAACATGCAGGACCAGGCAGAGGTGTTCATGCAGACATGGGCAGCCATCCTATGAAAAGAAATCTGAGATGTGTTGCTGCCACACCCTCCACTCCCCGAGTACTGAGACAAGCTTGCCCACTGGCCCTATTGGCACTTCTTGCCACAAAATTTGGGAAACTATTCTGTGTCCAAAGAATATCTGCCCTCAGAATATTTAGTGGTGAGTCAAACAAAGCTGGTCTGCCTAGCTTAACAATGTGTCCCATATGTATGCCAGCCATTTAATTGACCATCACACTTGAAGCTGCATACAATACATGAGTATCTCCCTGTTGAAAGATTTGCAAGTCTCACCCATATGGTGAGCCACCTAAGCAGGGGGCTGAAGGAAGTGGCCCGAAAAGGGCCCCACGGGTTATCTACAACCACCTAATCGTCTTCCACCAAATGAAGAGTCGGTCAGACAGTAGAGAATACAAACAGTTGTTTATTAGCAATACTCTGCAGAGGAGTCCAATCTGACCTGCACCCTAAGATGTCTGCCGAGGACTAGCCCCCAACAGTCTGCAACGCATAATCATTCCTCCCAAGGACCTCCCAACCACGCCCACAATGGAAAGTTACCGGCTTAGGCCGAACATGAACAAAGGAGGCACAGGAGGATGGGCAACCACCTGCTAGATGGGTACACACTATCACTATCTCAAGGTTGCCGTGCTGGGAGCAGAGCTACACACAAGGATAGGTATGCGAGGGCAGAATGGCCTATTCATTAGTAAGTCAGAAGGCAACCTTGAACAGAAAAGAAAATAATAACTGAATACAGTGTTCTGCTGAGGCAAGTAATACGAATAATGAGGCCTAGTACAGACACAGCCGAATAGGGATTACGAAATTCAAAATGGAGTCACACTCGCTAACTGAAGCTCGCACATTGCAGGGATAACTCAGTGGGTTGCATAACGTGGATACGAATGGTGTCTAATTTAGCCGCACACTGCTAACCTAATATAACGTAGAACAAATGTATAGCGAGAATGGAATTTTCAAACCTTACAGACCCTCCTTTTAGCAGGGGAGGCTAAATGCTTTATTGACGCTATCAAGTAAGGATCTTTACAATTCTAAGCAGGGAAAAGAGAAAATGCATAGTCACTTTAATATCAAAGGAAAATAAAGCAACACATGTATAGCAAGATATTTTTAGTACTCAAAAATACCCTCATCTATCTGCATCATATCCTGTATTTCTTGCATCATCATAGTAGAGACTTTATCATTACGCAATTAAGGGGTAGGGGTGAGTTTACTCACACAATAGGTGCAGCATGCTGGAAGGCAATTGACACATAGGCAGCACGTGAAGATGACACCTGCAATAGCTACTAGGAAAAGAAGTATCTTCCAACCCCAGGATGATATCAGACCCCAAAACCACCCTGTCAAGGACCATCAACCATTGTCCTGATGAATATCGGATGCAAGCCTATGTAGCTTCTGGATAGCTGAGTATACATTAGGGGCGTGGTCTGGGATGTAGACGCAGCAACTGCTGCCTATGACGCGACAAGCTCCACCCCTGTCTGCAAGGATGACGTCTAAAACCATCCGATTTTGAAGAGCAACGAGTCTGGTAGCCTGGAGCTCAGCCGTGATGTTAGTGAGTATGCCTGCTGTAGTGTTGATAACCCCTTCAACAACCCTGGTGAGACGACGAATACTAACACTGTTATACATAGGTCCCCAGAAAGTCACAATACCCTTCATGGCATCCGTGAATTGCTGTAGAGTAGTATCAGTTTGATCGATATCTGCTGTGTCAATAACTCTCCTTACCCGGAACAAGTATACACTTCTCCGCTGCAGCCTATGGTCTTTGTGATAGTTGGACGGTGCAAAGTAAACGGGAGGTAAAAGAAAAGAGACATAGCACCGGCCAGACCATCCCCTAGGGATCCATGTATAAGCCTGTTCCCCACAAACAAAGTATACATTTGGGGGAGTGAGCAAAGGTGGGATACTAGTAGTGTTTAATCGATAGGTGTAGTTGAAACTGCTCTGTCCCACTGGAATATTCCCAGAACCTTCCACACAGAAACTAGCTTCTGTACGAACCACAGGTACAGGCATGGCTTTATCTTCAGTGATATTTCGTGCATGGAAACATTTAAAGTATTCGGTAACATTGAATCCCTGAAAATCCAACATTTCATTTTGCAGCCATGTGGCATTCTTGTTACCCTTGTAAACATTCATGCAAGCATTTGGATGTAAGGTACCCTCCTTTCCTCCTGTCCCAGGTGTATAACCCTGGTGTACTACTATATATTCCAACACTGCTTCATAATCAGACTTCGTCAGATTCATAGCATCAGTATGATAATGTATATACACCATGGAAAGCAACAGAAACCATGCCTCACAACTACTTAGGTACGAAAGGGGTAAAGACACCAGTAAATCATTCTTGTGCATAACTGAGGGGAGTAATCCACACACCCAGCAATTCGTGGCATTAGTCGTATTGTGTACTTGGTGAAGCATTTGCAGGAAGGCGTTTTCAACATATGTCTGTCTATGTCTCTCTTTATGTGGGGTCAACGTAATGAACAGATGCTCAGGTGGAGACGGGGTAGTCCCTATCAAAGTGTGTACGGGATGCTGTTCTTCTAAATACCATACTACCCCAAACAGTATTATCATTACTATGAGAAGGAACACTACCACTACAATCTTACTCCTAATAGGCCAGCTAGACCACACAGGACTACCCTGCCCTGGTGGTGGTGCCGCTAGGGGCTGTTCCTCCTCCATGGCAGCACAGCCAAATGGGTACATGTGAAGAGCCTTATGAACTAGAGCCACAAGAATACAACCAACCAGAGGGGCACTATTTACCCAGTGTCCGTCTAGAGCCTCGCTGGCAGGCTCCTATCGTTCATCAACGATGGTGCTCTGAAGCACTCCCTCGAGGGGGCTGCGTGATTGCGGGCCTTGCTGGAAACAAATCCTTCTTCTTTCAGGATAGGGCACCCTCCCTCCAGGGCAAGTACCCTCAATGATCCTGTCCAGTGTCTAGGGCAGTGCACCAGTGTAGTTCACCCTAATCCGACGCAAGTACTGTAGACATAGTACCTACACCCTAATCTCAAGTCCTTCCCTAACTCTTGGACTGCCCCTCTGGCGCACTGTCCTTCTTTCGGGGGCGCAAGTTGTACCTGTCAACTCCAGGCACTGTTTCATCAACAAAAAGGGGGTGAAACTCAGGCTCAGAAAGGCATGGAAACTCAGGTGCCTGTGGATCAGATGGGGAAGAAGCTGGGGCTGCCCTTATCTCCGGAGGGACCGCCTCAAGCAGGGAGGCATCACTCTCTGCTTCCGTCTGTGCCCACCTTAACCGGGCGTCAGAGAAGGGAATAAAGCGGGCACCCTTTCCCCTTCTTGGTCAGCAATGCCGTTGAGCACCCACTTGTCGTAGGGAAGTGGGAGAGGAACCTTCTTGCAGTGGGTACCATGCACCCAGTTATTCCGGCCGTCGAGTTTTACCACCGTTCTAGTGGCAAGGAGGACCAACAGCGGGCCTTTCCAACGAGGCTCCAGGCAGCTCTTCCTCTGGAAGTTCTTGACGAGGACGTAGTCCCCGGGCTGTAGCTGATGCCCGGGCCCCTCTGGTACCGGCCGCAGTGTCTCCTGAATCTGTTGATGAAGAGAACGAAGATCTTTAGTTAACTCCTACAGGTAGTCTACAGGCAAAGGGTACTCTATCTCAGAGAAGCGCTTGGGCCTTGGAACACCCTAGATATTGGCAGGGTGACCAAAAACCACTTCATACAGGGACAACCCTGTCCTAGAGTATGCCGTTGCCCTGGTGGATAACAAGGCCAAGGGCAACGCATCTGGCCATCGCAATCCTGTGCTTTCTTGTATCTTTGCTAACTTCAGTTTGAGAGTACCGTTGTACTTCTCAACCAGACCTGCTGACTGGGGATGGTTAGCTGCATGAAACTTCTGCTTGATGTGCAAACCTTCGCACACCAGTTGGATGACCTTTGAATTGAAGTGACTTCCGTTGTCACTCCAGATCAAACACGGCAATCCGAAGCGCGGGAAGAACTCTTTTATGAGTACCTTCGCTGTCGCCATAGCCGTATTCTCTTTAGTGGGGTAAGCTTCAATCCATTTACTGAATGCACAAATCACTACCAGCACATACTTCAAATTGTTGACTTGTTACATTTCGATGAAATCCATCTGGAGAACCTTGACAGGGAAGGAAGGCGGTGCAAAGTTACCAGAGGGTGTAGGAGTACCTTTCCTAGGATTATGTGTCATACAAATCATACAGTGTTTCACTAAATGAGTGGCTACCTTGGAAATATTGTCGTTCTGCCACACTGGGTCCAACACCTTACATATTCCCTTGGCGCTAATGTGGGCTGGGCCATGGGCCATGGTAACCACAGGAAGTACATAGGTATTAGGTAATATCCATCGCTGTTTCTCGGAATTATCAGTCCAGCACCCACCCTCATCCAGACGCCCTGTACTCTCCTGCCATATTGCCAATTCATCTAGGGTTGCCTCGCTTTGTATCTCCTTGACATTTTCTAATGTGTCCTCGAACATTCCATTGTCTGGGACCCACCTAGCAGGACCTGCCACAAACATCTTTTTCATCTTTGATCTAGCTGTCTCTTTAGCTGTTTGATCTGCAAACACATTTCCTCTCCCAACATCATCTGTTATTGCTTTGTGGGCACTACATTTTATTATTGCTAACTTATCGGGAAGTGTTAGAGCTGACAAGAGTCTATGTATCAATAGGCCATTCTGTATTCGTAATCCATGGGATGTTAAGAACCCGCTCTCCGCCCAGAGGCGTCCAAAATTATGGGCGACCCCAAAGGCGTACTGGCTGTCAGTATAAATATTGAAAGTCAGTCCCTCACTCAACTCACAAGCCTGAAGAAGGGCAACCAACTCTGCAGCTTGGGCTGATTGGTATGGGACACAGGATGTCTCAGCTATAGTGTGCAACGTTGTAATTGCATATGCTGCAGTGGTGGTGCCATCTGGTAGTTTGAAACAAGAGCCATCGACATATAGTTCCCCTTGGGGTTCAGATAGGGAAATCAGTCAGGTCTACCCGTCCTTTCGTCTCCTCTTCCGTTCTGTACACACAATCATGTGCATCTGTGTCATTACTCGTCGAAGGGAGGGGAAGTAACGTGGCTGGGTTCAGAGTGGCACATCTTTTGATGGTAATCTGCGGAGCAAACAAGGTTAGTTCATATCCAGTCAGACGTGCACTAGTAAGGTGCTGTGTCTTTGTCTTATTCAAAAGCGTATCCACAGCATGAGGTACCATTACTGTGAGATCAGTATTATGAACGAGCCCCGCCGATTGTCTGATAGAAACTGCCACCGCCGCAGCAGCTCTTAGCCAGCTCGGGAGAGCTCTGGCGACGTTATCTAGTATAGCAGAAAAATAAGCGCAGGGTCTTTGCTTACCACCAAAACCCTGTGTTAAAACAGAAAGTGCGCAACCATCCGCCTCATGTACGTAAAGCACAAAAGGCTTCTGGTAATCCGGTTTACCAAGCACAGGAGCAGAGCAAAGCGCAACCTTTAATTGCTCAAAAGCTTGCTGGCATGCAGATGTCCAAGGCAGGGGTTCATGCACTTCTTTGGTGGTCAGGTAAAGGAGGGGTTTTGTTAGTAAGGAATAATTGGGGATCCAGTGTTGACAATACGAGGTAATACCAATAAATGCACGTACTTCACGTTGGGTCTGAGGAACAGTCATATTAGTGATAGCAGCTATGCGCTCAGGTGTTAGTCTGCGATCCTCCTTCGATAGTAGGTGACCTAAATAGGTGACCTCCTGTCGATAATATTGAAATATGGAAAGGGACACCTTATGGCCATGGCGCGTCAAATGCAACAGCAATTTAACAGTGGCATCTTTACAGCCATCCTCATTATCAGAGGCCACAAGGAGGTCGTCAACGTACTGCAATAGCACATTACCAGTGGGAAGTACCAAAGAATCCAATTGAGTTTTTAAAGCTTGACTATAGATACTAGGACTTTCTGTATAGCCTTGAGGAGCATGACAGAATCTAAAGCTCCTGCCGGCTAGGGCGAATCCAAACAGATATCTGCTATCTGTATGAATTGGAATGCTAAAGAAAGCATTCTTCAAATCAATCACGGAAAATAATTTTGCTGATGGGGGAATCATTGTCAATATCGTGGTAATGTCTGGGACTACAGGATATTGGGGCACTACTATTTTATTAACCTCTCTAAGATCAATTACAAAGCGATAAACATCAGGATGAGCATCAGAAGAGTCCAAGGGTGTCTTCTTGAGAATCGGAAGGATAGGGCTATTACACACATTCGCCACTGTCTCCTCAACCACACCAGACTTAATCAAATCTTGTATTATTTGCAACAAGGCCTTTTCTCCTGCTTGTGAAATCTTATATGGGGAATACGTGGCAATACAGCATTGTCTTTGATCTGAATAGAGACCGGCGGGATCTGGAGTAACCCCACATCCGTGTCTCCTGCTGCCCATAAGCTACGGGGCACCTCTTTGAATTCAGCGGGGAGGGGTGCGTCCTTTGCAAAGCATTGTTTTGCATGAGCCACTTGTGGCCCAATGGTCATGTAAACACCATCTGGAGAACAAAATATGGTGGCATGTAATCTCTTCAACAAATCCAATCCCATCAAATTTTCCCCACAATTTGTCGTTAACAGGAACGGCGAATCCACCATAAAGGGACCAATAGTCAGAGCAAGAGGTTTGGAAATGGGGCTAACAACCGGCATGCCTGAGAAACCTACCGAAACATTGTTTTGGCCAGACAGAGCTGCCCCTGGGACCAGCGAACGAGAAACAGAGCTATTCATAGCACCCGTGTCAAATAAGAATGTCTTGGGCGTGCCTTGCAAATCCGCAGTGACATAAGGTCCGCGCTGATCTACAGGCACCAGAACCGGTCCCTTACCCTGTCCCTGGCTGTCCTAGCTGTGGGACATCCCCATCATTTCGTCAATGTCATAGTCGTCATGATAGTACTGCCTTCCCCGGTGTTCGTCGAAATAGTTCTTGTTCCGATGAACATACGATGTATCCTCAGACTGCCCCTCTCCTCGGCCCCCTCCTCCTCTACCACGTCCTCTAAAACCCCTACCTCTCTGGGCCTCAACTTTCTGCAGCAACTCCGGACACTCACTTCGCCAATGCCCCTCCTTTTTACAGTACACACATTGGTTGTACCCCACGGGCACACCCGGTGTACTGTTTAAGCCTGGGCGTAGTTCACGAAGTAGCGCTACGCAAAGCTACGCAAAGTGCAGTTCGCACTACACGTAGCACTACGCGAACTGCGTAGTGCACTGTTCGCGATGATTGCACAGTGCCGGATGCTTAGCCGCACTGTGCAATCATTGAAAACGGCATCTTGCACAGTGCGAGCTGTCTTTTACTGCCGCTGAGTAGATTTTTACTCGAGCGGCAGCTTTCTCAACGCGGACTGGTAGTTTCTCATCGCGAGCATACGCGACCACTCGCAATGAGAAACCTGACCTCCCGCGTTGAGAATCTCGCCGGGAGGTTTATTTTCCACGCTCGCGATCGGCAACTTGATGTTGCTGATCGCGAACGAGGAAAAAGTCTCGCCGGGATGTCATTTTGCTTGCTCGCGGTCGCCAACTTGACGTTGAGGACCGCGAGCAAGCAAAAAATGACCGCTGCACTACGCTACGCTATGCTACGCGTGTTTGCACTGTGCTACGTGCAATTCGCGTTGTGCGAAGTAGCGCAAACTTCGCAAACTACGCGAGCGTAGCGTAGTGCTTTGCCCAGGGTTAGTACTGTTCCAGTCAGACCGGGACCCCCGCTGGGCGGGATCTGAACACCTTCCTTTTCCATTCCCCCTCGCCACTTGCTGCATCAACACCCTCGTCTTCAACTCCTTTGACTTTTTCTCAACGTTCTCTTTGTCCTCATTCTCTCTATGCTCGTAGTACTGTGCCATACTCAATATTACTGATGGGGATGAGGTGGTCCAAGTACTTTCCGAAGCCTGCAAACTAGTCGCAATCTCGGGAAGCAAATTAGTGACAAACCTGTTGATGAACAAACGAACACCACCCTCCAGCGACAGATCTTAGCCACTAAAATCCAGAAACACCCCTTCAAACCTAGTAAAGAAATCAGACACACTTTTATCCTTCTTCTGACGACACGCAGTCAACTTGTCCCAATCCACTCGTCTCGGCGGGATAAGGATACAATAGTTATCGCTAAAACCAGAGACTCTAATGTCAAAATTATCTAAAGAATCCCACAAAGATACAGAAGTAAAAATAAAATCTATTGTGGAGTACATGCCTCATCCACTAAAGGTAGGGGCAAAACAACCATCTGTGCTTTGAAACATTTTTGCCATGGCAAATTCTAAGTTAAATTCTAAAAGTAATTTTATTAGAAAGTCGCCCGCTTGACTGTGTTCCAGGTGAGAGAAATCTTCATTATGCACTTGATTATCTGGGGCAACGGAGTGAGGGCAGGGTTGAGTATTAAAATCTCACACTAAAATAAATACTGCTTTTACATCGCTACATGTATCAATGTTTACCAATTGATCCCTAAGAGTGGAGAGTGTGTTGCAGAAGGAGGGACCAGCAGTTGCATTACAAATGTTTAACAAAACAAGATCACCCACCGCAGAGGAGGTTAGCATGAATACTTGCAAATGTACTGAAGCAACTGCCATATGCTTGATCCTACAGTGTGGGGAAAGAGAGACCAAAGTCAACATACCACCATTTGGGTGTCCCCTTAGTGAATGTACAGCAGGATTGAAATATGATTTATAGCCCTCCAAAAAAAAGGAGCCCTCCGCATCCCACATCTCCTGTAGGCATACTATGGCAAATGAGCTGAGAAATGCCAACCAATCGGGTCATTTCTTTTACTATTTATGCCTGCCCCATTCCAGGAGGCTAACCTGATGAGGCTACCAGTGATGTCTGCCTTAGTTGTGTCAATTTCTGGGATAACAGTAGTCCCACAGCCATCATTCCCTGCTGTGGTGAGATTTACACCATTTGATGGGCTCCATCTAGCATTTCAACATTCACAGCAGCGGGTACCCCTGCACAAGCCCCCCCTACTGATGTAACTTCCTGTCTGGCCACCAAGACCGTCTCCTTTGTTGAGGCGATCACCAGCTATTATCAATTAGAATATCAGAGTCACACTCTGGATCACAAAATACCTCATTCTGCGAGGCTCCTTGTTCAGCTATTTGGGTCAACACCCTAATAACTCCATTTCAAGAGCTCTACAAGGAGGGGGGGGACATCTCAAAGTTAAAACCTTGCAGTCAATTGAGTGCATCCACCTCCAGAACCTCAAATCTATTAGAGGTGTGTATAACCAAGTCACTGACCCTGGGTGGCCTTATAGCCCCAATACAGACGCTATTGGTTCTCTTCCCCATCCATAATTGAGTTTGAACTGCCAGGGGGCGATAAAAGTATCCAAGAGGAAAAGCCTGAATAATGGATAATGGAGGCACAGTCAGGCTGCCGAGCAAGATTTAAAATCATTGAGACAGCTCTGGGACAGTCAAAATTAATGACTACGCAATTCCCATCGAAAGGTTTTGAGAGTTAGTCCAAACCAGTCCCCCGTTTTATGTTTGCCCATCTTGGAAGAAAACAATTTCAGAGCCTGTGGAAGGGGTGTGGGGGGGAGGGGGGCGGGCACTGACACCACCTGCAAGGCTGGGCGCAAAATATGCCCGATGTCCACTAAAAAGTCTATTGTTTGCCAGTTGTGGGGAGCAAAAGATCAATGACACACCCCAACCGCAGCAAGCAACAGTCAAACAACACACAAGGTTCCCATGTCAAGTACCATTGCTTATATCAAATAGATGTAAAGCGCAAGTCGTGACCGCCCTTGGCCCAAGCTTTGCCCGGGCATGGCCCAGCGTGTCCTGAGTGGCGGGACTGCAGCAGCGCTTGGTAGCACGATTAGGCCAAGCCTCCTTCCTCACAGGTGTTAGCAAATGCACCTCCTGGCACGATGGGCAATGGGGGATGGGGAACCCTAGCTTCAGGGCAGTCTCTGGGGGCAGAAACCCCCTTTCCAAGAAGGCATATGTCCCTCATGGCAGGACTGCAGCAGCGCTTTGTAGCACGATTAGGCCACGCCCTCTTCCTCACAAGGGTTAGCAAATGTTCCTCCTGACACAATGGGCAATGGGGGTTGGAGTCCCCTAGCTACAGGGCAATCTCTGAGGGTCTGGAACCCCCTAGCCAAGAAGGCAAATGTTGCGAAGGACAGGACTACAGCTGAGCTTTGTAGAGCGATTAGGCCAGGCCCGCTTCCTCACTTGGACTCTGTGCACTTTATCACTGCTAACTAGTGCTTGTTCTCTCTCCTTAAATATGGTAAAAATGGCCTGCACCTGATTGTCACATTTAATTCCCTTGAAAAGTCTAGTAAATAGTAATCTCTGTACCCAGGGCCTGTAAACTAAATGCTACCACTGGGCTTGCAGCACTCATTGAGCCACCCACTAAAGTAGCCTTTTAAAACTAGTCTCAGGCCTGCCACGGCAGCCTGTAGTGTAGTTTTAAACTGCCATTCGAACTGGAAAAATAAACCGTTTGCCAGGCCTTAACCCATCTTTTTAAAACGTATAAGACACCCATACTGTAAGCCCTAAAGGCTCATAGGGCAGGGTGTGTTGTATAGAGATATGCTGTTTTCACCCAAATTAATTGTAATTTAAAACCCTCTTTAATGGGCGAAGTGGGACTCTAAGTCAAAATTCTCAAAATGCCACTTTAAAAAAGTTGGCATTTTCGTGTTCTACCCATTTGTGTCTAATGCCAGTGCCCTCGGTCACATGACTGTGAATGGCTCTGCTGTTGGGGTTTGTATATTCCTCCCAGACAGTGACACAAAGGGGGCTTAGGTGTGGACAGGATTGGCTATCCTGGCACGGTGACTGGGTGGAGCTTGAGCTGGACCCAGCCCCACTTAGACTTCGAAGGGCTTTGCCTCCTACCCACAAAAGGGAATATGACACCATACCTGCCTACTTATTGTCACCTCCAGATAGTTTGGAGCCTTGACAGGGTAAGGGGAAGAAAATTCCAAAACCAGATGTGGAGTGAACAGGGTGTTCCCCCACTCAAAGGCTGGCCCCAGGTTTGAATATTGGACCACCAACGCCACTCATCAGAACACTTCCGGACCTGTGGAAGTTACAGAAGAAGGACTGCCCTGCTGCCAGAGCACTGCCTTGCTGCTTGAAGTACCACCTTGCTGTGTGAGAAGGAAGATTGGATGTGCTTACCTTCATCCCAAGCTAACCAGAGTTATGTTATATAAATTTGTAACGCGCACGGCTACTCCAAGGAGTGTCCCGGCGCGAGCAAAGGGGGGGGATCATCTGCAACAGCTAATTAGAAAAGATACGTTTTCAACAATCTTTTAAAGGTCAAGGGATCTTTAGTGTCACGAAGCGCAAACGGCAGGGCATTCCAGGCCTGGGCGGCCTTGAGAGCAATAGAGCCACCGCCCAGCCGGTGCCGACAAAAGCGAGGCACCTTAGCCAATAGGAGCGCAGAGGAGCGAAGCTCTCTTGTCGGGACATAAAAGGAGAAGCGCTTCCGAAGGTAGGCTGGACCCAGACCATGAAGGGCCCGGTGGGCAATCACTAGAGATTTAAACTTAACCCGGGCCGCCATAGGAAGCCAATGAAGAGAGCGTAAATAGCCACGCACACTGCTTCTTAGGGGGATCTCCAACAGGAGCCGGGCAGCCGCGTTTTGCACCACCTGCAATTTATTCAGAGAGTAGGCTGGGATGCCCAGGTATAAGGCATTAGCATAGTCTAGGCGAGAGAGGATAAGAGCGCGGACCACTGTCTCTTTTGCCGGTCTTGGGAGCAGAGGAAGAAACCTCCTCAAGATTTTCAAAAGACCGAAACAGTTTCCCGAAAGTCTCTTCACCTGAGTGAAAAAGGATAAGTTATCCTCAAACCAAACACCTAGATTCTTCACCAGAGACCCCGTAGAAAAAGGAGGGGGAACTCCGGCGGCCAAATAGAATCCCTGAAACCCGGAGGAAAGTTACCATACAAGAGGATTTCGGACTTATCCTCATTGCACTTAAGTTGGGCATCCGCAAGCCACCTAAAAACCGAAGACAGATATGACTGAACAAAAGTAACTGAGTCCTCATCTTTCCTCCAGGTGAAGAGGAGTTGGGTATCGTCTGCATAGGCGATCACCTTAGCCCCCAAGGCCTCTGCCAAAGCGACCAGCGGAGTGACATAGATGTTGAACAAGAGGGGGCTAAGGGACGCTCCTTGTGGGACCCCAGTGGCAACGGGTAAAGGGATAGACGCGGCCGGAGGTAGCCAGACCTGTTGTGTGCGACCTTCCAAGAAGGACCTGATCCAGCCCCAGGCAGCCCCTGATACCCGAATCTCTGAAAGACGGTCTAGCAACAGGGAGTGTGGGACAGTATCAAATGCTGCCGACAGGTCGAGTATCACCAAGGCTGCTCTCCCGCCGGCGTCCAAACACTCCCGAATAGCCTCAGAGGGTCAGTTGGCTGACCTCCTGTATGAGCTACAGGGACACAAAATGTTTCCGAGGCATCCCTGAAACTGCCCAGCTGACCTGCTGCACTGGACCTGCCTGGACATGCAACAGCGCCTGCCTGACCCTGGTGGCCTCTGTTGAAGTGAGTCCCTGATCCCCCCAGGTCCTGGACCATTAGCTGACATCAGAGTATACTTCTTGCTGCCTAACTGTGTGTGCCATCATATCCAATGCAACGTGATGCAGCTCGACCCAGGACATTGCATTGCCCTGACAGTGGCCTCATCAGAACTGATGCAACTCACAGCAAGACCCCATATCGCAGCCCTCACAGCTCCTGATCAGCACTGAAGGGCTAAGCGCAGGTCAATTTAGTGACTTTTTGTGGTTCACCCTGACAGGGATTGAGGTTTTTCCCTGAGAGGGGCTTCCACCACCCCCCCCAACCAATAACACAATTTCTTACACACAGTACATATTTCAGCACAAGAGGAACGCAACATTCAGCTAAAGTGTGTTGGAATTTTGTTGCTTATTATAGAATTGTATGAAATGTCATTAGGTCCTAGACCTGGAAGGCAAGTCCTATGAGGACCATAATCATATATACCCTGTATGTGTTCAGGAGGCTGCAGCGTTACAAAGTGGCAGTATGATCTGTCAGTGATTCAGCCATTATCATGCTTGTTTTTTTTCCCATGTATTCGTGTTTTTCTAAATACGTTGTCATTGTGACCAGCTGAATACAAAGTGAGGATTCCCATTGTTTGTTTCTAATTGTTGTCATAACTTTTTGTTACAGCCGCTTCTCTCACTTTATTGCCAGATGTTTTCATGGCACAATATGTTTGCAATAAATGTATTTTGACCTTTTTATAAATCAAATCATAAAAGTTGATTACGCTTTTGCATGTCTATGTGTAATATATCTTCATCTTTTGGAAAGGCTCTTCTCGAATACAACCTTTATGTTGTTGTGTAGTTTATCATATTCTTCTCCATGGCCAGTATCCCACATACCTTAACTATGTTGCACGACTATCTTGTTGTTTTATGTATACTCTTGTAATACCTATTCAAATTGTAAAGCGCTCTGATACCCTCTGGGTCAAGTTCACGCTATATAATACTTTCAAAATAAATAAATACATTTCTTAGGAATCATTAAATTATTCCACAAGAATTATGTGTCCACGTCGTGCTCTGGTGGCATGATCATAAGTTCTAAGTATAAAGGTATTCGGAGCTCATGCAAGGTTTATTAGAATGTGTTAAATAAGTGGAGATGCAATAAAGACACTTATGGCATCCTAAAAGTTAGAACCGATGCAGCGCTTCAACACCCACGCACATTTGAAGAGCAGCCCTGTATAAAACAAAATAGCTGTAACTCATTTCATGGTAAGGGTAGTCTGCATTGAGATGCACCCTTATGCCGACTGGTACGGCAACATCAGTTTGGTAACAGGGACCCTGCCATGTGAGCACTTGTGGACAATCAATCAGGAGCCTCTAGAGTGTCAACACTGTGGTACAGATGTGAGCCAATCCTGTGATGTGGTGTGATGGGGCCCATGGTTTTCCATTCATTTGAGAGTGTTCATCACTTATATGTCACTGCAGTAGTTGATATGGTACTGTTAGGAACGGGGCAGATCCAGAGGCGGCACCAAATAACAATGCAGGGCTGGTAGAGATAGTTTAAGTGACGTTGTTGACCCGAGAAACATGGCTCAGGTCTGCAATAAGACTTAGAAATCAGTGACTTGTTTTCGTGTAGTTGTGGCATAGTCCAATTACGAGTAGAGTCTCGCAGCCTCAGTAGCGGTGCCTACATCTTTAAAGCGTGGGTGCACAGCTAGTTCAGATGCTTTTATTTTTGCACTTGTATTAAGTTATACTAGATAGCTGTCCAGTGCAAGTCCCGGAGCATCTCATCCATTCCAGATATATCCTGGATAACCGCCATGTGACTCATTTCGAGTGTCACTGTATATACATTTATCTTATGTTGATATGGGATCCACGCGCTGCTGGTTGTAGGTTGAATTTGGCACTTATGAGTTGCTCACAATTCCCAGGTTCATGGGCTACTCCAATGTATATCTGCATATCTTCTGCGTATATACGTGATAACCCATGTTGTGGCCTCTAAGGATGTTCACAATGAGAGTGCGGTAACATTTATGTTCCTTCTCTTGCCCAAAGTTTAGAGAAAATATATGGGGTGTTTGCTTTGCTTCAGAGCAACTGCCTCTTGACATAATGCCCTATAAACAGTGGCTAAATACTTTTAGTGGCCAATGTACAAAATGACACACAAACCATTAGTCTCTGAAGACAAAAGTTTCATTTGTTTGCTCGTTTGGTTTTATAGTCCATTGCGGTATTATCGATATGACATGAGCTTCTAATCCAGTCCTTCCATTAGGAACATTTGTGGTGACTCCATTTGCATGTCCACGCTTCAATGAGGGTGATGGACACTTCTGTGCCACACGGCCTGTATTACATCCAGGGGCAATATGTGCACTATCACCTTGGCTGTTGTGTAATGCCATTACAGCGTGAATTACAGTGTGTTAAAGTACCATCGCGAAAAATGCCTTTTTGGTATTTGTTCCTTCTGATCTGGCATCAGTTTGTCCTGCTCAAATTTGCTGGTCTTTAAGGCTACTATTTCCCAAATGCCAAGGCTGCCCAGGGGGGCCACGTAGGGGACCCTCCAACAGGGTGGCCGCCTTAGTGCCACAGGAAGGCACAGAAGTCTGCTGACCAGGCTCCCTGGGCTAGGGACCAGGGGGTCTGCTGGCCGCGTCACTTCTGGCCGTGGGAGGGGGGCAGGGGTACAAAAGCCTTCCCCCGCCCACTGTACGGTCTCTTGACCGCTACCCGTCTCGCTGTTTGACCCTACTCCATGCCCCTTGACGCCGTTTCGTAGCGCGGAGCTGCGGCTGGGCCTGAACGCGGTGAGTGCTTCTCCTTCCCCCCCCCGTCCGATCTCCCTACCTGGGTAGTATCCGGGCTAGGCGGCCTGGCTCTTTGGTGGTCCGTCCTGGCGGGGGGTGTAGAAAAGCGCTCACAGATCACAGCCCAGCTCTGCCGGTGCGGGCCAAGGCCTGGCCCTGCGGGGGCACTGTAGGGTTTCCCAGCAGCGGAGTGTGTACCTCCCGCTTTACCCTGCACTTATTCGGGTAGTAGCGGGGGGGCTATCCCCTCACCACCCCGGTCGCCGGGGCGATGTTGGTGGAAGGAATCGGTGACCGAGTGTGGACACTAAAGCACATCCCAGCAGGCGGGGCATTGAGGCCGTCGCGGGTACCCTCCGGCCCGCATGGGTCGTTTCGGCCGGGGTGGGGGCAGCAAGTGCCTGGGTTTCGCTTCCCCTCCCATGGCGATGTGTTTGAGGGTCGCCACGTAACCAGCGCTCATGCAAAGCGCTCCGACACTCGAAGGTCGAGTTTGCGCTATGCATCTGTTTGGATACTGCATAGAAATAAATATACTTGCATGCGGTTCACTGCCATGACCGCTTTTGAGTCTGTCAGTGCTTTTCTGGGAGGACGGGGTGTGGGGGCAGCGGGTCCCTCGTGGCCTCCCTTCGGGTCTAAGTCTCCGGCCCAGGGGCAGTGCAGTGCAGTGAGTCCGAACCCAGCAATGCCCTCGATGTGCTGGGGCCTAGCGCACGGGCTGCAGGCGCCACCGTGCGGGACCAAACGTGCTGAACGCGGAAGCCAGAGGCAGTTAGGAGGGGAATTCTCCTCAGCCTCTCGGAGAGCAGGCGATCGTTCCCCGCTATCCCCCAATTTAGGGGCGTACCAGCACCTTACCAGCAGTATCGTAGTGGTGGAAACGGCTGCTAGGCTCCGGTTCGCCTGCCACGCCGTCTTGACTGGTGGTCTCGCGTCGGCCGGCGTTGTTCCATCCCCCCACCTCCTGCGCTGGGTACGTTGTCCAGGCTCGCTGGGGTCATCATCGTGCCGGCTAGTCGGGTTTGTCAAGGTGAGTCGGGGTTGGTGTGCTCCGCCCTGCCTCTCCCAGCGTGTCTCCAGTGTTGTGGGGAGAGGTTTTGGTCCGTGGACTGCCGACTCTTGCACTGGAAACCAGGTTTCGAGCCTCGGGGTCGCGTTTGCATCCTGTGATCCTGGGCAAAACACTGTAATCTCCCTGTGCCTGAAGGTGTAATGTAGCGTGGTGCTCGTGTGGAGCGCGCCAATGCCTTCGGGTGAGGTGGCCGTGGTGGCGTAGCGCGGGAGATCCCGGTAGTGACCCGATGGCGTTGGGGTGCCCCATGAGTGTTCCAGCATCAACGCTGCAAGGGGCAGGAGGAAGCTCAACGGGCCTGACCGTTAGGGTCAGAACAATCGATTTCGGATTTAATTTCTTTTATTAAAAAAAAAAAAAAAAATCTTCCTGCAGGTCACGGGTTCAGATTCTGGCGCAACAGACTAAGCAAGTCATTATGATTTTGGAGTTGCGGCGAGAGCATCGGTGTGAGCGTGAGTCGTCCCACCTACCCCCCTCTGCTTTGTGCCCCGGTGTGGGTCATTAGATTGTCCCCTGCCAGTGATGTGCAGCTTTAGGACGCGCCGCAATGCGGCATTGTGGCTCAGGGCTAGTTATACGGGCGGGGTCAGTCCAGGCTCCTGTTACGTTCCCCTGACCTCTGCTGAGACCCCCACACGTTCTGTGGGCAGCAGGTTGGGGGCTGCAGCTCTGTCCTGACGCGGTCGCCGGTGTCGTGCAGGCTTGGTTTACCGCATCGGTGGGGTTTGGGCGTGCATGCTCCGAGGTTGCGCATTGGATTGGGCAGGAGTTATGAGGCGAGAGTCCCTGCACGAGTGCAGTGCATTTCCTACCTGCTCCTGGCGTGTTTTTTCTGACCGTCGGCCGGCCTCGAGGACTTGTCGCCACGCGGTGGGGGAGGGCGGGCTTTGTGGCTCCCTCTCCGTGGCTGTGAGGCAGTGTGCCGGAAGTTGCGTGGTGGGGGGAGGACTGCGGGGCCGCTGGCCCCTCCGCTGTTTCTCCTGGAGCATAGTGCTGTGCTCAATAACGGCCCACTGGGTATGAGAAACACCCAAGCTTGCTTGTTGCTTGGGACCAGGCAGTAACCCGGTATCCCATGAATCTTGACCTCAAGGCATACATTAATGAGGTGGACCAAGGGTACTAGCCGGTCGGTGTAGGGGTTTTCAAGATGGGGTGAGGCAGTTGGCAATTGTAAGGTCCCATTTACATTTGACCAAAACAACTGGCATTGACTAATTGTACATGCATTGGCATTACTACACCTGCAGCCCAATCCATTCTTCTAGCTTGGGGGCTTGGAATAGTCTGAATTGTCACGTTTCAATATTGTCAGGGATGGTAGTAGTGATGTTCTAGGGGGAAACGCGGCAGGAGCAAGGTGTGGTGCAATTTGGGGGTACAAATGTGTGTAGTGGAGAGTAACTCTAAGGGGAGACCCAAAACATCAAGGATGGGAAAGGGATATATGCAACCTTGGGCGCCTGCCCTCTCGGGGATGAACATGGTGCTGGTCCAGGACGACTAGTTTTCATCATCTACATATTATTATTTGCTATGCCTGGAAAGGGATTGCCATGGGGTTAGGGCTGGATGCCGTGGGCGCCCAACCAAGTGGTGTGGATACCTGCACTCCTCCTGAGGCAGTCGCGGGCGCAGCACCAAGGGGCCACGATTCGGTGGCATTGCAGCTCTGGTGTCAGCTGTGCGATCTGCACATTCATGGGTTGCTGATGTTCTCGCCTGTGTTTGGCAGGTCAGGTCTGCAGCGCGCATTTCTTCTGGATTTATTAAGCAGTTTATATAGCACTTTATTTATTTAACTGGCATTATTTTGTCAGCCTCATTTTGCTTAAATCCACTTTGTGCGAAAGTCAACCAGGGAATTTCACAAGAGCTGCTCTGTCACTTAAGGGTCAGCTCCGGCGCGTGTGACAATCTGCCGCTAGCGGGCGCGGCTTGCCCAATGTGGACTGACTAGGGCAGGGGTCTACAACCTTTTCAGTAATAAGAGCTAATTATGTTCAATTAAAACCATCCAGTGCTACGAATAACCTGCACCAATGATTTGCTCAGCTAGCAGGGAGATATGGGGGTAGGTGGGGGCGGAGTAGACAGACAACAGCAGCTCCCGTCTACCAATGAGGCTTGGAATAGGCGGAATTGTCACGCTTGCATGAGTGTCGGGGTTAGTAGTTGTGGTGTTACTAGGATTGGCAGCACGACAGGAGCAAGGTGTGGTGCAAAAGGAAGTGGCCGCCTGACGTGAGTCATGGCATTTAGTGGCACAAGTGTCAGGTTTCCTGTAGAACTACTGTGCTGCAATGTAGCGCGGGCGAATGCTGATCCTAGTTTCGCGCAATATTGGTTGTCTCTAGGTATGTGTCGCCGTGAACAGCTCTAGGTCAGAACATGTTACTCTGTTTATATACATTGAATTTCGTTGCCTGCTGCTCAAGCCATTCTTATAGCGTTGGTGGCCTGTTATAGTAGGATTGTCACACTTGCACTAACTCAGGGTTAGTAGTTGTGATGTTACTATGATTGGCAGCACGGCAGGAGCTAGGTGTGGGCCAAACTGAAGCGTCCGCCTGAGGTGAGGCCCGGCATATAGTTGCACGACTGCCTGCAGCAGGTTGCAGTGAGCGAGGCAGGCGGGCCTACAGGGGGCTTGGGAGGTACCCGGGAGGGTCTCTGTCATTGAAGGCCAAGGTGAGGCGCCGAGGAGGTGACAGGATAGAAGACGTACATTAATTGGGGCTAAAATCCCAGCACACAATTTGCAATTTGAAGCTCGTGAATTTGCCTGCCTGGTGTCCTCCGCAGGGGCGGGCAATTGCTTTGGGGGCGTAGCCTTGCAGGCTACCCTGCGCCCTGGTTTTAACAGACTGGGATGCGCGTTGGAATTGGTGGCAGGCATGCGCCAAGAGATGGGTCTTCCGATACATCTGTACCTGGTTTAGCATCCTGGCTACGGAGTGGGTGCGGGACACTCTAATGTTTGAGGTGGGCAGCTGGTTGGCAGGCCTTCTAGATGTGGGTTTGCAGCTCGGGCATGTACAAGTAAGTGTTCAGGTGCCAGAAGCCTGCCCTGGGTTCTCTTGGTCACATGTTCAGAGCCTGGTAGGTCCACTTAGAATTTCATCCAGCTGAGGTTGATAAAACAAGTACCATTGTGTGAGTAACATTAAACATGTTATGCAGCGCCAAGATACTATGGGATGAACGTATTCTAGCCAGCTGCGGGGGTCAGGGGGATACCAGGACATTAAATGGCTATACATGTGCAGAAGGATACAGTGCCAGGATCAGCGTTTCCTCTGCTCGCACGGGGCTATCGGGTTGTCTTCCTAGATATGCGTGTGCTGCGTCTACTAGGAGGCCTGGCCCTCGCGCTCCAAGAGAGGGTATTGCCAGTGGCATGCTGACAGCTCGCCTCTTAACTTGGTTCAGGTAGAGCGGATATTGAGGCATCGTTACAGTGTCAGGCATTGCGGGTATGGCTAGCTTTCTGTAGTCTCTCTTCCTGGATGGGCAGCATCAGCAGCTTGCAGGGCGGGCCTGGAGCGGAGCGCATTATGCAAGTGGGACTGGGTATTCCAAAGTTTAACGGTACTTCCGTCCGTAAGCCAATCAGGGAGAGAATCATGTCCAGTGTGAATTCTGAGTTACCGAGGGCAACCCTGTGAGGTAAAGACAAATATGTCATTGTGCAGCGCGCACTCAGCAGTAAAGCAAGGCAATACGAATAGGCACTTTCTGTCAGCTGGGGCATAAGGGTGACTGTCCAAGAGGGTGCGGTTTGCCTTGATAGTGCTGAATTGGAGGGGATGGAGCACTAATACGGACAACTACCAGAGCACATTTTACAGTCATAGTTAGGGGGGTGCATGTACATCACCCATGTGTTTACTCCAAGTCCCCTGACCAGAATTGACTGCATGTCACCAGTTGCTCCAGTTAAGCGAATTTTCCTTAGAAGTTGGCAGCTAACACTGGGACTGCAATTTTGCGGTCAGCCGGTTGGCAGGCCTTTGAGATGTGAGTTAGGTGCCTGAAGTTTGACCTGGGATTCAAATTCACAGGCATGTGGAGCGGCAGAACCTAAGGGGCTTTGTTCGACATCTTGGCCTCAGATTCTGGTAGGTCCGCTTAGCATTTCGTCTTTCGGAAGTCGATCATACGAGTACCTTTGAGTGACAAGGGGAATCCCTAAGTTTCATAAAGACTTCATTCCGTGAGCTGCCCAAGGGAATGCCTGAGGACATTTTAAGTTTTGTAGTCGCAGGCGAATGTGGAACGCACCTGGGACTACCCGTTAGTGTGCAGGGTTATTGTGTAATAGGTGCAAGTTGGAGTTTTGTTTGTTTGTTTTTCAAGAATGCAATATGTGTTCGCAACCTTACATTTCTTTAGTTGCCAGGAGCAAAGGTCTGGATGATTGGCCATTCTGGCACCATTAGAGTGGCGCGGTGGGCGGAAAGCATGAATGGGGGCAGGGCTTTTCCGCCACCGAGATAACTTGGTTGGGATACCCAGGCTTGCGCGGGAACATCTTGCTAAGAAGCTGCAGCAGAGACGAGGGGAGGGTGTCTCCCCTCCCAACATCCTGGTCATACACCCGTGTGGCAATGATCTGACTCTCTTGGGGAGGAGGGAACTGCTGCAAGAAATGAAGTCCTCCATGTGTAGGTTAAGCAACCTATTGGGGGCGTGTTGGTTATGGTGGTCAGAAATAACCCCCTTGGTTAGTGTGGCGAGGAGCCCGGTCAAGGAGGCCATGGAAACCTCACGCAAGAAAGTGAACAGCCATGCCAAGTAGGTTTGGATTTGTCAGGCATGGTTTGCGGCATGCCAAGTCCACAGGGTGTTTTTGAAGAAGATGGGTTCTCCGTCTAGAGGGGGCAGGGACTGTTTTGTTGGACCTGGGTTGAGGCCCTGGAAGCAACAAGAAGAAGGCCTACCTTGTCGGGGGTTATTGTGTAAGTATGTGCAGACTGGTGTAGGTATAAAAGGGTGTACAGTGCTCATTAAGGGTGTTGGCAACCGAGCATGTCTTAATTGGCCAGGACCAAGGGTCTGGGTGAATGGCCTTCCGTGCATCTGGAGTGGCGCTATGGGAGGAATTCAAGAAATGGAGGCATGGGTTTTCCCACCACCAAATTAGTTGGGTTGGGGGTCCCAGGCATGCACTGGAGCAGAGATCATGTTCCTCCGCCACAGAGATCACGTGGCTAGGTTACCCGGGTATGCGCTGGAACGAGCTGATGAAGCCGCAGCAGAGACTGGGGGGAGGGATCGGTCCACCTCACATGATGGTCATACACTTGGGAGGGAATGACCAGACGACTTTGGGGAGGAGAGGACTGCTCCCAGACATGAGGGACATCATGTGTCAATTGAGTATTTAACTGGGGGCATGTGTACTGTGGTGGTCCGAAATTTTACCTCGCCATGTTTGGCAAGGAGCCCGATTGGGAGACGCATTTGAGATCACGTAGGAGAGTGAACAGCGCCATGCGTCAATTCACGGAACAAAGGGGATTTGGCTTCATCAGGCATGGTTTACTCCATGCCAAGTCCACTGGGTTGGGAAGTGGATGGGATTCACCTCTCAAGGGTAGGCATGGACCTAATTTGGCTGGACCTTGGGGAGGCCTTGGAAGCAACAGGCTGTAGGTAGGAATATCTGCCTTGGTGGGGGGGCCCTGGTGGTGACGGTGGCCACCCCCAGAGCTGTGGAGGAGTTACAGGGCGATCCAGAGTTTGCAAGGTACAGAAGGGTACTATATTGCAGCGGCACAACAAGGGTGCTAAGGCAAGGATACCCAGGGATGTCTAGCGGGTCCCCTGGAAGAACTACGGCGCCCCGTTAGTCCTACGGGCGGTTGTGGGTCTGAGCAACCGGGGGCTGCCTGGAACGCTCCGCCCACCTGTTGGGGGCGTGAGTAAGGAGTGGACTGGCGGTCCACTGATGGGAGAGGTGGCCTCTCCCAATAATTGGTAACCACCGATTGGCGACGGCCACGGTGCAATTTGGCTTATCAGACGGGCAGGCGGCATAGGGGCTGGCCTGCCCTGGG
Source organism: Calotriton arnoldi (assembly GCA_963921515.1). NCBI lineage: Eukaryota > Metazoa > Chordata > Amphibia > Caudata > Salamandridae > Calotriton > Calotriton arnoldi. Next base: position 1,189,278 of record CAWUFW010002668.1, read on the forward strand.
ATCGCCCGTAAGATAACCCACCATGTTGGCATATTGGTTATGCAAATAAACCTGCAGCAAATTTCTCCACTAAAAAAGGTGTCGTGTGGTTTATTTATGTATGTTGCTGTATGAGAACTGATTGTTGCCGATATTGGCACTATGGCAAGTACATGTTTGAGAGGGGAGAGCGCATTCTTTCGTGGCTTGTTATTAGGAAGTTCATGTTTTTGATGGGGAGGTTCACCCGGATTTACGGGCACGATTCGCTTCATTTAGTCTGAGGCTGCAATACCTGTTTGCCTATTTAACTGCACGCTTAACGCCGCTTCCCATGCCTAGCACTGTTTCCCTTGTCAACCTGGACAGACAATCTTTCGTTCAGAGTTGTCATATTTCCAAATTATTTGCCCTGTTCGTCAGTTCCAGGAATTTTTTCAAAGCCTGGCAACAACCGTGTTTGGTTTGCATTTCTGATGGGAAATGTTTCTATTTCAATGGAAATCACGACTTCCTAATAATTTCTGCTAAAATCTCCTGTTGAGCAAACGTGAGACTGCCTATTCCAAAGCAGTAATCAGGAAATACCTGGACTCCCGGAAAGTGGAGTTCACGAGCACTCAGTTCCATAGGAGTAAGTTTATAGTTGTTGCAATCGTTCTCTTGACAAACTCCGTCCAATCTATTAAGCCTCTCATTCTGGAGTGTCCTCTAAATAATGACTTGAACAGACACCTCAGTTTCTGGCACAGTAGGTAGTATGAGTCCGTGGTATTATCACATGCGTGAATACAGCATTGATTTCAGGGAGCAAATTCATCTGGTTAAACCTAAAGAAATTTGCTCCAGAGAAATGGGCAGGAATTAGAGGGAACAAAGGGCCGAAATTAACATATAATCCATCTTCAAGTAATATCACAACTAAAAATTACAGATTTCCCCCGTACAAGTAGCACGTAGAAGATTTACCCTGGTGCAAAATGACTCAAAACCACGCAGTTTTGCACTTTTGGACATATGATCTTTTCTCAGTGCAAATTGCGCTTTCCAATGCTTTGCATCACTTCTCTCAATGGGGCGTTACAGGGTTGGTATTGGGCAGAATAGCACAAACACCTACAAATTTAATACAAAGCATGATGTAGTAAGATAGGCAGGCAAAATTTTGCATCAAAAATTGTTTTTTTGGAGCATTTGCTAACAAGGAGAAATATTTTGATATCTTCAAACAACCCACACATTGTACATATGTTGCAATGCACAGCACATGTTCAATGCGGGACCGCTTCAGAATTTGGCTAGGGATTGGAATTTGTACCTGAAGGGTATGCTTTCAGTACAACTCCTTTGCTGGATAGTGCACACTTACCTTTGCACCTCAGTGAAAGGTTGTGCATTGTGTCAGTCAGCATTTTTACTGTGCCAGCTCAGAGAAGGGCAGCCGTACCAGACCATTTTTAGATCTCGCCTACACAGCACATGCCCTGTGCTGTGAGACATATTGATTAAAATTCAGTAGGCTTACGACCTGCTCACAGCATACTCCTCATCCATGCACACAAGGCCCTCCACGACCTGGGCCCAAAGTACCTCAACGACCGCATGACCTTCTACACGCCCACCCGCCAGCTACGATCAACCAGCCACGCCCTCGCCACCGTACCACGCATCCGCAGAACCACCGCCGGAGGAAGATCCTTCTCCTACCTGGCAGCCAAGACCTGGAACTCCCTCCACACTCACCTTCGGCGAACCCAGGACCATCTCTCCTTCAGGAAGCAGCTCAAGACCTGGCTGTTCGAGCAGTAACTTACCCCCTCCCCCAGCGCCTTGAGACCCTCCCGGGTGAGTAGCGCGCTCTATAAATGCCGTGATTGATTGATTGATTGGTTTTTGTTGTCACTCTCATTTGCAATCTTTCAATTGCTTAGCTCCCGTAGGCCTCCATTCCTTTCTTGTGTTAGCTCCTCCCTGGAGCATGGGTCATGTACATGTGTTCTTCCTCATTTTTGTTCTTCCTTGTCTTTTTGCAACAAACTATTTTTTTATTTTACAAGCATTTTGGTATTATCCCTGGACATGCACTGTGCTTTCCTACTATTAACACAGGCATACAGCTTTTTTGAATGTTGCTTTCACTCTGTTTGCTGTCTCTATTAACTCTTTAGTGACGTACGTGCAAAGCTGTACTACTCTACGCCACTCCGCTCCCCTCTATGCCACTCTACAGCACTCCACTCTACACCACTCTAAGCCATTCCACTCCACTGTGCTCTGCACAAAACCACTCTTCTCTATGCCACTCCACTTTATGCACTCCACTCCACTCTTCTTTATGCCACTCTACTCAAAGTCACTCAACTCTACTCCACTGTACTCTATGACACTCTACTCTACACTGCTCCACTCCACACAATGCCACTCTATGACACTCTATGGCACTCTACTCTATGTCACTCTACTCTAGGAAGCTCTACTCTAAGTTGCTCTACTCCCCTTTACTCTATCCCATTCCAATGCACTCTATGCCACTCTACTATAAGCTACTCTACACCACTCCACTTTTCTCTACGCCACTCTATACCACTCTACTCTACGCCACTCCACATCACTCCACGTTACTCTACTCCATGCCACTTTACTCCACTCAACCCCACTCTATACCATTCTGCTCTATGCCTGACCTTATTGGACAGATTACAGTGTAACATGAAGCGAACAAAGTCCTCTTGTTTCCCACAGGAACATTTGCCTGATAACGCAGGGTTTCTTCTGTACTTGATGGCAATCAGTAACATGCAGCCTCCTCAGCTAGTGCAAATAGTATTCTGTGTCTCTGATTTTCTAGAAGAACAAGATACTGTGGGACAATAAGTGATGGGTCAAACAGGCCAACATTACATCTTGGGTGAAAGTTACTTAGGGCTGCAACGTTCTGTTTCTGCTTTAAACTGAGGAATTGCTTGTTTATTATCTAATTTATCTTCTTACGTGTCAGCAGGTTCAAGCTTGCTTCTATAGACAGATCAAGTCTCTTAGCTTCCTTTTACCATTGAATTACATACAATGGTTTTGTATTCATAGAGGAGTGTTCTTTCCAGGCTTGATCCACTGTATTTGTGCTTTATGAACCCAGTCTTTTTAGTCCATATTTAATGGGGGCCATCTGGCACATAGTTTCTATAGAGGAGTAGCCGATGTCTGATTCTTATGCTTCTGTTGGAAAGCTTGATGGTAAACTGAGCATAGATTTCCAAAACTTTCTCTCAAATCGACCTACTCCTTGCATGAATTTGTCCATTCCCCAAAGCTCTGCTCCATATGCGAGTTGACTTCCGATTTTTTCCTGGAAGTCTTTATCGATAAAACTTGAGAACCGATGACTATGTTTGTGTGCCAATCACAGGATGGCATTTGCAGTGGACTCAGATTTCTCTGTAGTTGATTGTATATCGGTTTTCTAGCTTCAATTTCTATCTATTATCACTATGGCATGAGAATTCCAGTTGGTAAAGCAGCCAGTCGTTTATGTCCATGAACCCATAATGCGGATTTGTTAATGAATTTTGTAAACCAAATTGTCAAGAAGTAGCTCATCCCGTTACTCAAGATTTCAAACAAACTGGCAAATCATTACACGGACAAAGCAGACACGTTGGGCTCATATTTAAAACAAAGACAAAGCACCAGCACCAACCCTTTTCTAAAACAACAATCCAAGAATACTCTAACCCAGCCTCTTCATTCCTTTCAACACATTTCACACAATGAATTTATGGACCCGGTCAAAGCAAGCAGGCCTTCCGGCAGCCCTTCCGACCTGTGTCCACCGCAAACCTTCAAGAGAATTCTTCTAACAATCTCTGCTGCCACACCAGTAAGAAGAATCATCAACAATTCCTTAACTACCGGAATATTTCCAGAAGAACTCAAAAAGTCATACATACGCCCATTACTGAAGAAAACAAACTTGGGCCCGCTGTACCCTGACAACTACAGACCAATTACGAATTAACCTTTCCTGGGCAAACTGATAGAGCAGCATTCGCCCAGATGTCACAATACATTGACGACAATGTCATACTTTCAGCCTTCCAAACAGGATTCTGTTGAGGAAGAGGCACAGAATCTACCCTCGTTGCCATCTGGGATCACCTGAAGAACACAGTTGACCTGAACTGGGTTGCTGCGCTACTTCTCTTGGACCTCTTGGGTGACTTTGACACGTTTGACCATAAGACTCTGATGCAAAGACTCTACGAAGCCGGCATGGAGGGGACTGCCCTAGACTGGATCACATCCTACCTTCGCAACAGAACTAATGTCATCCATACTCCCCCTTTCTCATCCAAACCGCACTTCACAAAAGCAGGGGTCCCTCAAGGTTCTATCATCTCATCCATGCTTTTCAACATCTACATGAAGTCATTACCATCACTGATCAATCAATTTCACCTCACGTGCTATAACTATGCAGATAACACGCAAATACTCCTTCAACTGGAATGCCCCAAAGACAATGGAAAGTTGCCAATTTTCAGTTGTCTCAGAGCTGTGGATCAATGGATGACTTTGAGCCATCTCAAATTGAATGCTTCTAAAACAGAAATAGTCACATGTGGCGATTGGAAAAATGATGACCCCCTTGCCACCTGGCCTGATGATCTGGGAACACCGCCTAAAGTATCGAAGGAAGTGATAAACCTCAGAATGACTGTGGACTCCAAGCTATCAATGAATGCCCAAGTGGACCAACTATCAAGATCAAGTTTGTTACTATAAAAACTCTGCGACGAATCTTCCCCCATCTGGGATTTTCACACAAGGTCCAGGCTACCATCTCTTTTGTTCTGTCCAAACTCGATTACGCCAATAGCCTCTACCACGGATCACCTTTAACGACTATGAAAAGACAATGGATTCAGAACTCGGCTGCCAGACTACTCTTACATATAAAGCCACATGACCCCATCCATCCTGCCTTTAATGCCCTGCATTGGTTACGGGTTGCCAGAAGATCAACGTTCAAGCTGCTTTGTATCACCCACAAAGCGATACATGGAATGGGACCGCTCTTCATCAGGAATAAAATCACCAAACACATTCAACAAAAAGAACCTCCGCTCTAGAGTGACACCTCACCTCAAAATCCCAACGTACAAGAAAAAAAACATGGATGGCACATCCTTCTCTGTGTAAGCAGCCAAACTATGGAACTCTTTACCCCCAAAATAAGATCCACGGATAACCACCTTATCTTCAGAACACTACTCAAGAATTGGCTCTTCCCCCACATAACCACCATACACAAACAGAAATATACAGCATGTTCCCTCTGTATATAAGCATTTATTTGTTCTATAGATATGTACCTATATATGTATATTGCTTTGTATAAACGTGTATAATAATTATGTTTTTAAAAATATAGATATTCGTTAGTTCTGCTTAACAAATGTACATATTACTGATAGTTACATTATTCTATGTTTTATCATGTATATAAGTGACTGCATAAGTAAGTAAATCTTTTATCATAACTATTTATCTACAATTGCTTCACTATTGAATTACAAAAATTAAAAAGAAAACAAATAAATTAATTTAAAGTACAACAACACTTGAAAGCCGGAGTTTATTAAATGCATCTTTAATCTACATGTACTACCTTCTTTATGCATATATATACATTCCATGTACTTATGTATCTATATATTTATTACTTTTCTTCTAATTCAGCATATCCAATGCACTGCCCTATTTCTCACCCTACACCACTCTCAATATATCCTCTACCTCCACTCTCTCATTCATTCCAACCCCCATACAAGTACTATGATCCCCCAAATAACCCTTTCTAGACTCTTCCCTCCTCTAACCCCTATTCATCATCTCATACCTCTTTTACTATTCAGATCTCCCAAACAAGTCTTTCTAAACCCTTACCTCTGACTCTCCCCCCCTCCACCTCCATTTTACTCATCCCAAACCCCCTCCTACTGCTATGAACTAAAAAAAAAAGTTTCTAGACCCTTCCCTCTTCTATCCCTCCTTTCCTCTTCTATCCTCTTCTGTCCCTCCACTATTCCTTTTCAATCCAAAAAGCAGAATAACATGTCCACCACTCATATTAATTTCATATTTCCCCATACAAACTCCCCTCCACCTCCCCTTTACTCACCCCAAACTCCCTCCTATGGCTATAACTCCAAAAAAATAAAGTTAAATTCTAGACCCTTCCCTCTTTCTTCTCAATCCAAATAACTGACTAACATATCCACTACTCAAATTACATTCATATTTCACTACACTAATTCACCGCTAATTCTTTATGGGTTCCGGAGTAGCGGGCTACTCACCGAAAAAGCGCTTTGACGTCTCGTATGGGGTAGTAAGCGCTATATAAATGCAAACCCTTTTCCCTCTTCTATCCCACCACTATCCTTCTCAATCCAAATAACTAACTAACATATCCACCACTCAAATGACTTTCATATTTCACTATATTAGTTCACCACTAATCCTTTATGGGTTCCAGAGTAGCGTGCTACTCACCGAAAAAAGCACTTTGATACCTCGTATGGGGTAGTAAGCATTATATAAATGCAATTACAATACAATACAGTATACCTCAGGCTGAGCTTTGTGTTGAAACTGGAAGTCACTGGGTTTAGTCCCACTGGCCTTTGCTCCACTGACACAAAACGTTCAGATTTCTAATGATTAAGAAAATTATATCATTAAACTTTTCACAGTAACCACAATTATTTTGGATGTAGACCAACTGGCAGCAAGCACTATATAAAATATGCAGCATTGATCGTAATACAAGATCACCCGGAAGGACCGCGTCAACCAGACGGGAGGAGGCATCGCCATCGTACACAAGAACACCATCCGCATCTCGACTAACTCCGACGAGACCTTCACCGCCGCCGAGCACCTACACTTCCAGATACACACTGACCCCAAGACCACCCTCCGAGGCACCCTCATCTACAGACCCCCGGGACCACGCACACTATTCAGCGAAGACATCGCAGACTTCATCAGCCCGCACGCCATGCCCTCCGCCGACTACATCCTCCTAGGGGACCTCAACTTCCACCTGGAGAACAACAACGACAGAAACACCACCGCCCTGCTGGACAACCTCGCCAACCTCGGACTCAAGCAACTGGTGAACACGCCCACCCACTACGCCGGCCACACGCTTGACCCCGTCTTCTCTTCCAGCAAGCACATCTCCTTCAGCCACGCCACCGGACTCCACTGGACCGACCACAGCTGCGTCCACTTCAGCTTCAGAAAGACTGCGACCCACCACCACCGGCAACAGGTTCCCCGCCGGAGCTGGAGCAAGATCACCGCCGAGCAGCTCACCGCCTCCCTCAGCCAGAACACACCCACCAACACAACGGACCCAAACGAAGCAGCCAGCAACCTCGCCAAGTGGCTGACCGCCTGCGCCGACGACCTCGCACCACTAAAAACCCTCCCAGCAGACCCGGAAGCAAGAAAACCCCTTGGTTCACCAACGAACTCAAGGAATCCAAGAAGAACTGCCGCACTCTCGAGAAAGCCTGGCGACTCGACCAGACCACAGACAACAGGACCGCCCTCAAGCACGCCACCCGCAAACACCACCAGCTGATCCATGCCACCAAGAAGTCGGCACTCAAAGAACGACTGGACAACAACGCCCACGACAGCAAGGAACTTTTCAGCATCGTCAAAGAGTTCTCCAACCCCAGCGCCGGAAACAATGACATCACCCCTCGCAAGACCTCTGCAACTCACTCGCCGCGTTCTTCCACCGCAAGATCACCGACATACATAACAGCTTCGACGCACAGACCACGCACCCTACCGCCGAACCAACGCCCGCCACCACCACCCTCTGCAACTGGACCCCGATCAGCACCGAAGACACCACCCGCACGATGAACTCCATCCACTCCGGATCACCAACCGACCCCTGCCCACACCACGTCTTCAACAAAGCCGACGCCACCATCGCACCCCATCTCCGGGACATCATCAACTCCTCCTTCCACACCGCCACCTTCCCGGAGAGCTGGAAGCACGCCGAGCTTACCGCCCTCCTGAAGAAACCAACGGCGGACCCCACCGACCTCAAGAACTACCGTCCCATCTCGCTCCTTCCGTTTCCGGCCAAAGTCATCGAGAAGACCGTCAACAGACAGCTTGCCGCCTTCCTCGAGACGAATGGATCCCTCGACCCCTCGCAGTCCGGGTTTCGGGCCAACCACAGCACCGAGACCGCCCTAATCGCAGCCACCGACGACATCAGAACCCTAACCGACAACGGGGAAACAGCAGCCCTCATCCTCTTGGACCTCTCCGCGGCGTTCGACACCGTCTGCCACCGCACCCTAGTGAAGCGCCTCAGCAACATCGGAATCCGAGAGAAAGCACTGGAATGGATCATCTCGTTCTCGCCGGAAGAACCCAGAGAGTCCGCCTCCCCCGTTCAGATCCGAGGCCACCGAAGTCATCTGCGGCGTTCCACAAGGATCTTCACTCAGTCCTACCCTCTTCAACGTCTACATGAGCCCCTCGCAGCCATCGCACGCCAACATAACCTCAACATCATCTCCTACGCCGACGACACCCAGCTGATCCTCTCCCTCACCAACGACCCCACCACCGCCAGAGCCAACCTACACGACGGGATGAGAGACGTCGCCGACTGGATGAGGAACAGCCGCCTTAAACTGAACTCAGACAAGACGGAAGTCCTCATCCTGGGTTCATCACCCTCCGCCTGGGACGACTCTTGGTGGCCCCCGGCCCTGGGCACCGCGCCCAAGCCAACGGACCACGCACGCAACCTGGGCTTCATCCTGGACTCCTCCTTGTCGATGACCAGACAAGTCAACGCCGTCTCATCTTCGTGCTTCAACACCCTGCGCATGCTCCACAAGATCTTCAGATGGATCCCCACTGAAACCAGGAAGACCGTCACCCAGGCACTCGTCACCAGCCGACTGGACTATGGGAACACCCTCTACGCCGGAACCACAGCCAAACTTCAAAAAGACTCCAGCGCATCCAGAACGCCTCCGCACGACTCATCCTGGACATCCCCCGACACAGCCACATCACCGGACACCTGAAAGACCTGCACTGGCTCCCCGTCAGCAAGAGAATCACGTTCAGACTCCTCACCCACGCACACAAGGCCCTCCACGACCTGGGCCCCAAGTACCTCAATGACCGCATGACCTTCTACACGCCCACCCGCCAGCTACGATCAACCAGCCACGCCCTCGCCACCGTACCACGCATCCGCAGAGCCACCGCCGGAGGAAGATCCTTCTCCTACCTGGCAGCCAAGACCTGGAACTCCCTCCCCACTCACCTTCGGCGAACCCAGGACCATTTCTCCTTCAGGAAGCAGCTCAAGACCTGGCTGTTCGAGCAGTAACTCCCCTCCCCCAGCGCCTTGAGACCCTCCCGGGTGAGTAGCGCGCTCTATAAATGCATTGATTGATTGATTGATTAATACACAGATGATCACCATCTCTATATACAAGGTGCTGTAAGTATTTAGCAAAGTAGAACCAAATTATGCTGCAGATATCTGAATTACGCTGCAAGGAAAAAGCCATTTTATGTCTGAGATTGGGTACCTATGAGGCTGTCTTTTGTCACACGTGACAGGTAAGTAAGTTTATTGCACAGTTATTAGAAACCATTACAACAGGGATTAGAGGCAATCAAATCAACTAAATAACGGCGCAAATTAAAACTTTCAATGTATAACATTGCAATTTTCCCACAGGCCTAAAACAGAGGAATTTAAACCGGATTACATCCCAAGAGATAGCTTACTTCACTTGATCTAAAAAGAGCAGCGTAACAGATCATCATGAGGCTGCACATTAATCCTGACATGTTTTACAATAGTTAAGCTATGCACATTAAAATGATGTGCTCTACAAGAAACTGGATATTATTAATTAAAATGATGGACTTATATTTAGTGTCGGTTGGGATGTCACTGACATTATCTAGAGGGCCGCCCACTTTAGTTCTACATCTATTCAAGTCTGAGATGACTGAGACACTAGCTAGACCAGATAGTCACATGCACTATAATACTAGATTTTGTAACAGCGTATAGGTGGAAGGATAGATCTTTGGATAGCATCTGGTTTGGTCGATGGTTTACTTGCATCTAATTATTATCATCAAGTTAGTCTAATCTGTGCCACTAGACATCAAAATGAATTGATTATTAGTCTAAAACTTCCTCCAGTGTCTTAACTGTATGTTACATAAATTGCACGAATCTAGCTGCAAGGTGCAATGATTGTGGGGATAAACTGGCATTATTTGCTTCCTGGCATGATCTTATGTGTAACTGCAAGAAGATGGGGCATAGCCAGAAGGGTCTCTGCAGCAGCAATGGCTCACAGATACAAATGATGTGCAATAAAGACTCCGCTGCGACCCGCAGAGTTTGCAGACTCGCTTCTATGATCCGGTTAGCCGGCCAAAGCAGTACTCTTTAAGTCAAATCATACAACACGTTAACCATAGTCATTTTTTTTTACTGTGGAGATTCAGCGGATAGTCCAGAAATTCAGCCTTCATTTTATAGAAGAGGTGTCGAGCTAATAAAGGCAAACCTATTTACAGCTTCAATGTCAAGATCTCTCGAAATGTATTTTGCCTGCGTTTGGAATAACCTACTTAATGCTTTAGTAGAAATGGA